>JANBPO010006859.1:27438131-28136656 GCA_024336825.1 Amorphophallus titanum
CTCTCTCTTGCTAGCATATAACATTTGTTCTTTTTATAAGATGCAACTCCGTTCAGGTAAAACTATTGCAATAACACGAACATCGCATCCATGAAGCTTTCTTTCAGATCGAGCCGGCCCCGGGCATGGAGATCCTCGGCCAGGGTCTTGAGCAGGCGCTCGATCATACCCTGGCGCGCCCATTGCTGGAAGCGCCGGTGTACCGTCTTGGGCGAACCGTAGCGCTCTGGCAGATCCTCCCACCTCGCTCCGCTGCGCAAGAGCCAGAGGACTCCATTGAGCACCGTGCGCTGATCGGCCCATGGACGCCCACGGCCATCGGCCCTCACTTTCTCGTCTTCCAGCACTCCTTTTACCACCTTCCACTGCTCATCGGTCAAATCCATGACTCAAGGCTTAGCATTCCTCCCAGTTTCCTAAAAGATATTTATGAGATAACTTCTAATATTTGCCCGTGAGGGTGACGGCGGGAAAGTCGTCCGTGCGGAAAGGCGAGGCGGGGAGCCCGGCGCTATTGTAGAGATTGCACGTCGGCATGTCCGCCCAGGCGTAGCGCACGGCGACGGGGGCGGCGACTTCGGCACTGGTGACGAGCACGGTGTCTTTTTCGATCACGGCGGCGGCGGGCTTGAAGACCTTGTCTTCACCGGCGAGTTCGAAGCCGACGAGTTCGTTGAGCGGGGCGATCAAGCCGCTGGTCGAGGGGGCGAAGCTCACGCGGTAGCCGGCGCCTTCGCGCTCGGCTTTGGCGAACACGGGACCGCTGTCGATGATCGTCTTGAAGCCGTAGTCGCGGGCGAGGGCGAGGCGGGCGAGGCGGCGGCCGACGTCCATTTTGTTGCGCGGGTGGATGTCGCGGACGTCGCCGATGTCGATGATGGGCCTACAACGAGGCGCCGATCTACGCCCGCGTGCCCGGCTACCTGAAGAGCTGGAACCAGGACATCGGGGCCAAGGTCAAGGCCGGCCAGGTGTTGGCGGTGATCGACGCGCCGGAGCTGGACCAGCAACTGGCCGAAGCCAAGGCCAATCTCGCCACCGCCCAGGCCAACCTCAAACTGGCCAAGGTCACTTCGGCCCGCTTCCAGGACTTGGCGGGCGACGACGCGGTGTCCAAGCAGGACGCCGACGAGAAGTCCGGCGACCTCGCCGCCAAGACCGCCGCGGTCAAGGCCGCCGAGGCCAACGTCTCCCGCCTGCAGGCGCTGGAGGGCTTCAAGCGCATCGTCGCCCCGTTCGACGGGGTGGTGACCCAGCGCAACGCCAACATCGGCGCCCTGGTCAACGCCGGCGCGGGCCAGAATCCCGGCTCGGCCCTGTTCAACGTGTCCGACGTGCACCTGCTGCGCGTCTACGTCCACGTGCCCCAGGCCTACTCCGCCGAGGTCAAGGACGGCATGAAGGCCAGCCTTTCCCTGCCGCAGTACGCGGGTCGCAGCTTCCCGGCCACGGTGGTCAGCGACGCCGGCGCGGTCAGCGACCAGAGCGGGACCCTGCTGGTCGAGCTGGAGGTGCAGAACCCCGACGGCGCGCTCAAGCCCGGCGACTTCGCCCAGGTCAACTTCGACCTGCCGCCGGCCTCCGGCGTGGTGCGGGTGCCCGCCAGTTCCCTGATCTTCCGCAGCGCCGGCCTGCAGATCGCCACCGTCACCCCCGACGGCCGCGCCCACCTGCACAAGGCCTCGGTGGCCCGCGACCTCGGCGCCCAGGTCGAGCTCAACGGCGGGGTCTCGCCCAGCGACAAGGTGATCGACACGCCGCCGGACTCGCTGGAGGACGGCGACCTCGTGCGCATCGCCCAGCCGCAGGACGCCAGCACCGGCGGAGGCGCCCGTGCGCGCGGCTAAGGCTCTTCTCGCCGTCGTCCTCTGCGCCGGGACCGCCGCCTGCTCCTTCGCGCTTTGAAAGCGCGAGAGCGCGGAAACTTTAATAGGAAAATCGGCAAGACGCTCGCCGAACGTGCGCTGGTGCTGATCGGCGAGAATCGTGGTGGGCACCAGCACCGCGACCTGCCGCCCCGACTGCGAGTTCTGCACCCATCGCGTGGCCGGTCGTGCCTGAGGTGAACACGATGTCGCAGACCTCGTTCGGGTCGACCGCCGCGGTGCGCGCATCGACCTCGGCGACATCCTCCTCATCGGAGGTGAGGCCAAGGATGCCGCGCGCCGCCGGCCGCGCGGTGTTGTCGACGAGCAGGATGTGCCGCAGCTCGGGCAGGTCGGGGTTCGTCGCTCCCGACTCCCAGCCGGGCACGAGGGAGTCGAACACCTCGAGAAAGTTCGTGGCGACGGACTGGTCGATCGCGATGAGTACGGATGCTCCCGACTGCTCGAGCCGTTCCCTGATCTCATCGCCCTTGTACGAGTAGTTCAAAGGAACGGCGACGGCACCGATGCGCGCAATCGCAAACTTGATCGCCGGGTACTCCGGTCGGTTGTCGACCAGCAGGGCGACCCGCTCTCCCACCGCGACGCCGAGGTCGACCAGGCCGGCGGCGAGCGCGATCGATCTCGCCTGCACCTCCGCGTAGGTCAGCGACCCGGATTCAGCAAGCAGGTAGGGGCGATCGGGGTAGCGTGCGGCCGCATCGTCGAAGGCAGCTGCGAGTGACCGCGGGCGCCAGGTTCCGGTCTGTTCTTCGAGGTTGGCACGCCGGCGTGCAACCTCCTGTTCGGGTAGGTGTTCCACCTTTCGTACGGTACTCCGCGAGCGCGTCAGATGACGGGCAAAGTCCGATCTGCTCGCAAGCGCTTCATAACCAGCGTCGAACTCGCGCGCTGCACGCCGGGCAGCCGGCCGAGCACGTTGTCGTAGAGGTCCTGGTAACTGGCCAGGTCTTTCGTCACGACCCGCAGCAGATAGTCCGGTTCACCGAAGAGCCGTTCCGCGTCCACGACGGCCGGGATGTCGCGCACCTGCCGCTCGAACGCCTCGATCGTGTCGAGGTCGGTGCGGTCGATGGTGACGAACACGATCGCCTCGAATCCAAGCTCGACCGCTTCGGGGTTGAGCACCGCGTGGTAACCGTGGATTGCCCCGGATTGCTCGAGCTCGCGCACGCGCCGATGCGCTGCGGACAGGCTGAGCCCGACCTTCGATGCGAGCTCAGTGACGCTAAGGCGTCCATCTGCCTGCAGGAACGAAAGAATTTTCCGGTCTAGCGCATCCATCGCTTGCTGAGTACGCGGACAAGCTTGGCGACCGTCGTGGCACGTGGACACAGCGGCTCGTAGCAGCCAAAGCATTGGCACAGCAGGACGGTGTGCAGTTCGCAGGGCGGTTCGTGTGGAAGAATCCTCCGCACATGAAGGACGTTACCTTCTCCCGCTACCTGAACCAAGCCCCCGCCAGCGTCAATGCTGCCGTGAACCAAGCGCTGACGGACAAGTTCAAGAAGTCCGGCTTTGATTTGGATAAGGGCGACGGCTATTCGGTGCAGGTTGTGCCGAGTGTGGGTGTAAACGACAGCCCGATGCTGACCGCAGTGCTTCTTGGTGACGACGGCTTCCATATCCAGCAATTGACTGCTGACGATGTACAGGCTGCGATCCATGCACAGCTTCCCTCGCAGCGTGAGAAGCGCCGAGAAGATCAGCGCACGCAAGAGATGCAAGCACTTAGCCGAGCACTGCCCGGCAAACTCTAACTAGGAGGGCGCAATGCCTCTGAATGACATTTACGGCAAGTCCCGTGACGAGCAGTTCGCTATTGCAGCGAAGGAAAGCGGTGTGCCTGAAGAGGTGTTGCGCAAGCAGTGGGAAGTTGAGAGTGCCAATGGCACGCAGATGCGCTCCCCCGTGGGTGCTGAAGGCCACTTTCAAGTCATGCCTGAGACACGTGCGGCACTGGAGCAGCGCTTCAATCGCACGTTCAACCCGGATGACTTCTCCGATGGCCTGTTCATGGCGTCGGCTCTGTGGAAAGAGAACATGCAGGCAACCAAGGGCGACCTTGTGGAGTCCGCAGCCCGCTACATTGCGGGTACTGGTGGCGCGCGCGGTACGCAGACGCACGATTACGTGCTGAAGCTGACTGGTCAGCCGCTTGGCCCTGCCCCATTGCAGTCCACCAAGGATGGTGGCGATGCACAGCAGTACGTTGACCAGCGCAATGCAGAGATTCGCAGCTCCATCCTTGACGGCACGGGCATCCTGACTCCGCAAGACCAGCAGATGCTGGCCAACGCGGGCATGAAGCCCTCGAAGGTGAGCAAAGCGGTCGCTGAAGGTGTGGCCAATACTGCATTGGCACGCGGTGCATCCCTGAACGATGCCTTCCAAGCATACCAAGGCTCGATTGCAAGCCCTGAGAAGGGGCCAGGTCACCCTCGGCGGCGCGGTAGCCAACGACGTGCACGGCAAGAACCACGGCAAGGCCGGGACCTTCGGGACCCACGTCCTGGCCATCGAGCTGCTGCGCTCGGACGCCGGCCGCGCCTGGATCTCGCCGGAGACCGTGCCCGACCTGTTCGCCGCCACCGTGGGCGGCCTCGGCCTGACCGGGATCATCTGCTCGGTGAAGCTGCAGCTGGCGCCGATCGCCTCGGCCTGGCTGCTGAGCGAGATCGTCCCGTTCGCCGACCTCGACGGCTTCTTCGCCGCCGCCCGCGCCAGCGAGGCCTATGAGCACACCGTCGCCTGGATCGACTGCACCGCCCGGGGCTCCGCGCTCGGCCGCGGCGTGTTCTACCGCGCGGACTGGGCCGAGGACGGCCGCCTGCAGCCGCATCGCGGCGCGCCGCGCAAGCTGCCGCTCCCGATCCCCGGCGGCCTGCTCAACCCGCTGACGCTGAAGGCCTTCAACACCCTCTACAGCGGCCTGCAGCGGATCAAGCCGCGCCGTTCGCTGGAGCACTACGCCCAGGTGTTCCATCCCCTCGACGGGATCGACGGCTGGAACCGGCTCTACGGCAGGGCCGGCTTCCACCAGTACCAGTGCGTGACGCCGGAGGGCTCGCAGGCCGCCATCCGCGAGCTGCTGGCGATCATCTCGCAAAGCGGCGAGGGCTCGTTCCTGGCCGTGCTCAAGGCGTTCGGCGCGCGCCCGTCGCCGGGCCTGCTGAGCTTCCCGATGGCCGGCTACACCCTGGCGCTCGACTTCCGCAACCGCGGCGCCGAGACCCTGCGCCTGCTGGAGCGCCTCGATGGTGTGGTCGCCGCCGCCGGCGGGCGACTCTATCCGGCCAAGGACGCGCGCATGGGCCGCGCCATGTTCGAGCGGGGCTATCCGAAGCTCGACGCCTTCCGCCGCTTCCGCGACCCGCTCTGCCAATCCGACTTCGCCAAGAGGATGATGCTGTGACCACCAAGGTGATCGTCCTCGGCGCCCTGTCGGCGGTGGCCGAGCAGACCGCCCGGCTCTACGCCGCCGAGGGCGCCGCGCTGATGCTGGTCGGGCGCGACCGGCAGCGGCTGGATGCTGTCGCCGCCGACCTGAAGGTGCGCGGCGCGGCCCGGGCGGCATACAATTCAATATTGTGTGCATGTATTTGTGTGTTGTGTTTGGAGTTACTGCACGGACACAGGCGATACCAACCGGAGACAGGGCTGGCTATGCACGTGGATAAGGTTATTCCGACAAACTTACATCGAGGTGACGAGCCCGTTTGAATGAGTGGAGCGGCGTCCTCGCCGAAAGTTGCCTTCTCCGTGCTGCCGCATGTCAAACCCGCCGCATCCGCCGCTGAAGAAACGGCATAGCGTCGAGTAGATCGTCGACGTCGCTGCGGAAGAAATTGTGTAGCCAGAAACCACAAACGCCGACGCGCCGTTGATGGCGAAAGCGCTGTCTGTGTTCAATCCAAACGAGCCGGAAGAAAGCAGCATCGACCCGCCACGCAGAGCAAACATGCTGGAGCTCCGCAACGTGACGGACGAGTCGAAGTAGACCGCGTCTCCCGTTTGCAAGCTAACCCCGCGCGTGTCGATCGTGACCGCATCGAGCACAAACGCGCTGCCGACAAGCGTGAGCGGGCCGTCAAAGCTGACCAGCATCGACTCCAGCGCCGCCGCAACGCTCATGCCGACGGCGCTGAACACGATAGAACTCGACGTTAGCGTGACGCTGTTGAAGAACGCTGCGCACGCAATGCTGCCGATCGCACCCGTGCGGTAGCTGATGTAGGTTGCGGTCAGCGATGAGTTGACGATGCTGACGAGCGAGCCGCTCTGCAAGTTCCCGGTGAAGTAAAATCCCGCGCTGCTCGTTGTCAGCGACTGCGCAATGAACGTCAGCTGCTGCGTCGTGCTGCCGGTACCGTTCGCCGTGTTGCCCAGCACGTACAGCACGCCCAGCGGCAGGATCACCAGCCCGTTGATGCTGACGCTCAGCACGCCCGCCGGCATCGCGTTCGTGTCCAGCGTCACGCTCACGCCGCCCGCGATCGTCGCCGCCGTAAAGGCCACGCTCTGACACGTTGTAGGCACGGTGAGGTTCGTCGGGAGCTGCGTGTTGACGTACGAACACTGCGCACGCGTGACGCAGGACATCATCACAAACACGAGCAGCCACTCTGCGATAAACAGTTTGGAACAACAAACAGGACGCATTTGATGCGACTTCGTTGTTAGCGACATCGTCACTGTCCGAGAAGAGGGGCAACGTCACGCTGTCGGTGCGGAAGGTGAAGCCACGCTCGAAACGGCTGAAGCCCACGGCGATTTGCGCAGCATCGATCATCACACCCTTAACTGGCATCTGGTAGATGGCCTTGCCAGCGAAGGTGTACATGGACATTTGGATGTCCGGCTTGAACCCGTCGAAGAAGCGGGCGGAAATGGTCGAGCCGGTAGTCTTCTGGTCCACTACCATGATGTTGTCTGCGTAGTTCGTCAGGCGATCAAGATGTCCTGAGAAGATGACGTCGTCGTCGACGAGGAGCCGGCGGACTGATCGGAAGGCGCGACCGATGCCGTCGATGCCACGGAAGCGGCTCCCGTCGATTCGCTGCAAGAGGTCGTCGTTACGGCCGAATTCCGCTCCGAGAAGCTTCACGACGTTCCGATCGCCATCACTGCCGTCAACGCGGAGATGATGGAGCAGCGGAACATGAACAATCTGACCGACGTAGCGAACGTGGCGCCGAACGTGACCATGTTCGAGGCCTCGGCCGCATACGGTAAGACCAATGCCGCATTCATTCGCGGTATCGGCCAAGGCGACTTCAACCTCGCCGCGGGCGAGCCCGGTGTCGGTATCTACATCGACGACGTGTACTTCTCCACGCTGCTGGGTTCGTCCATGGACCTGATGGATCTGGCGCAGGTGGAGGTCGACCGTGGCCCGCAGGGCACCCTGTCCGGCAAGAACAGCATCGGCGGCGCGATCCGGCTTGAGACCCAGAAGCCGACGGGCAGCGACGACGGGTATGTCGAAGCGACCTACGGCAGCCTGAATCGCATCGACGTCAAGGCGACCGGTGACTTCTCGCTCATTCCGGATCGCCTGTTCATGCGTGTTTCCGGTGTGTCCAAGCACCAGGACGGCTACGTCCAACTGTACGACTACGCTTGCTCCAACCCCACCGATCCGTACGTGGTCTCGGGCGCGATTCCGCGCGGCAATTCCACGACGGACTGCAAGACCGGCACCGAAGGCAGCGTCGACTACACCGCCGAGCGAATCTCGCTGCGCTGGCTGGCCTCGGACTCGGTCGAGGTGAATTTCATCGGCGACGCGACGAAGCTGCCGTTTCGGGACGCCTCGATCGATTCCGTCTATTCGACGGGCGTTTTCGAGCACATTAACGATCAAATTTCGGAATAGAAATGGGATAGTATAGGGATAGATTTTATCATGGAACTGCCTAAATCAAGAGGTGGACATGATGGAATATAGGTAATCATAGACTGTTTAAGAAAATCGACTCATTTCTTACCTATAAAAAGCTGATGGTATGTGGATATCTTAGCTGCCTTGTACATGAAGGAGATTGTTAAACTACTTGGTGTCCCTGGTGCTATTATTTCTGACTGAGACCCTCGATTTACTTCACAATTCTGGAAGGGTCTGCAACATTCTTTAGGGACTCGATTACATTTTAGCACAACATTTCATCAACAAATTGATGGATAAATCAAAAGAATGAATCAGGTGATAGAAGATATGCTGAGAGCATGTGTTATAGACTTCAGTGGGAGCTGGCACGACCATTTACCTCTAGCGAAATTCACTTATAATAATAGTTATCAAGCTAGCATTCAAATGGCATCATTCGAGGCACTATATGGGAGAAGCTGTCGCTCACCTATCTGCTAGAGCGAAGTTGGGGAAAGACAACTTCTAGGTCCAGAGTTAATAAGGGATACTATCGAGAAAGTCAAGGTGATTCGAGAGAGACTCAAGATGGCCCAAGATAGGTAGAAATCATATGTTGATAATCAAAGGCGTGACCTGGAATTTCAAGTAGGCGACCATATGTTTATCAAGGTCTCTCCGGGTCGAGGTATTCGAAGCTTCGGCATCAAAGGCAAGCTTACGCCAAGATTCATTAACCCTTTTGAAATTCTTGAAAGGGTTGGAAAAGTGGCTTACCGCTTAGCTTTACCTTCTTAATTGGCTGGAGTTCATGATGTATTTCATGTCTCAATGCTCAAAAGGTACGTACCTAACCCATTCCATGTTATAAGCTTTGACGAATTGGAAATTCAAAAGGATATGACGTACGAGCAAAAGCCCATCAAAATAATTAAGCAAGAAGTATGTCAACTTCAGAATAAAACCATAGGATAGTTTACGTCCATGACTGACAGTACTGGCCTGTTGCTCGGCCATAGAGTGGGAAGAACTTGGTCGGTCATGGCATCCACTGCTTGGACTGTGGATACACTCTTTACCTTGACCACTCGCCCCTGGAACGGAAATTTCAGACATTGATGGGCGGTGGAGGGTATTGCACCATCGGAGAGTCCGATATGCCAAGATGAAATTGCTTGGTCAGGCTCAGACCTATTGGACCAATGTGGAGCGCCTGCTGGTACAGCGGCGACAGCCCCAGATTGAGACTTGGGATGACATGAAGGCCAAGCTCCAGCAGAAGTACCTCCCTGCCTCCTACCGACAGCGGCTCATTGATCGGTGGCAGAGTCTCAGTCAGGGAGATCGGACAGTGACGGATTACATCGCCGATTTTGATGAGTATTACTTGCGATGTGGGGTCACCGAGGAGAGTGTCATGACCATCTCCCGATTCCATCGGGGTCTGCGACGGCATTTTTAGTATGAGCTACTCCGCCGTCATGTGACGACCCTGGAGGAGGCTTACCAAGCCGCACGTGAGATAGAGCACTTCGAGTCCGAGTTTGCTCCAGTCCAGCGTCCAGGACCCACATACCCTCGTGGGTCATACCCTCGTACCATGACTGGACCCTACACTCGGGGAGCTGTGGCCCGTCCACTGGAACCCACTCGTCAAGACTTCACTGCACCTAGACCATGGCCACCCCCTCCGAGGGACTACCCTCCTCGACCCCAGGCTTCGGTCCCTGCACCTCGGCCTCAGCAGCCCCCTGTTCTCGCCCGACCCCAGCTTCCACCACCCCCGGTCCGTTGTGATGACAAGGGGAAGGGACCGATGACTGGTGGAGCACCTCAGGGTGCTGGGTCTCATCATGAGTGTTACCAGTGTGGAGGATTTGGTCATTACGCTGCTACTTATCCCACTCGGCCTACCTTGGTCATGGGGGACTCTTCGACCAGTGATCCCGCACTTGCTATTGTACCCGTCAGTTATGAGGCTGACCAGGAGCTCACTGAGGAGTTCTTTGATGAGTTGTTGGAGGGTGAGCAATTAGATGCCCAGTTTACACAGTGTCAGGATGATGTTCAGCTGGGTGTTGTCAGGTATATTTTGACCCAACCTGTGGTGAGTGATGACTGGCGTCGCACCACCATTTTTTATACCTTTTGCAGGCTGGGTGGGAAAGCTTGCAAAGTGATCATTGATAGCGGGAGTTGTATTAACGCTATCTCCACGGGTACTGTCACACGTCTTGGGTTGACCCCCGTGGACCATCCCTCCCCCTATCGTGTCTCTTGGGTTTTTCTTCTTTTTTTGTTTTCCTTTTTTTTCCCTCTTTTTTTGTTTTTCTTTCCTCTCTCTTCTTGTTTTTTTCTTTTCTCTCTCTTTTTGTTTTTCTTTTCTCTCTCCTTTTCTCTTTTTTTGTTTTCTCTTGGCCGCTTCGGTTCCCCCCCCTCCTCTTATAAATAAAGACGGGGGAGCTCGAAACGGCACCCACCGTTTGAACTCCCCCCGTTTCCCTCTCTCTTCCTTCCTCTCCTCCCGTCGACCGAGCGACCACCTTCCTTCCCCCTTTCTTCCTCGCCTCCGACGTCGGACGCCGCGCGCCACCGCCACCATCGCAGTGGTGAGGAGACGGCCAAGGGCCTCTCCCCCCCTCTCTTCCTCCCCCTCTGTCTCTCTCCCTGCCCTCCCCTTCTTCTTCTCTGTTCTCCTCCGCCCCTCCTTCCTCTTTTTCTTCTTCATCCGACGGGGGAACGGGGCCCTAGGGCCTCCTCTCTCCCCTCCACTCTTCTTCTCCCTCCCCCCCTCTTCTCCTTCCTTCCCCTTCTCCTTCTTCTTCCTCGCCTCCGACGCCGGGGATGACCGCCGGGGTGTGCCGCGGAGGGGATACCGGAGCGTGCCGGCGAGGGTTTTCTGTCCGGGTGTACCGGTGAGGGTCCCGCGGTGGGGGTGCGCCGGTGAGCAAAGGGCACGGGTATAAGTGAAGGAGTGCACGAGTGTGCCGGTGAGCAGAGGGCGCGAGTGTACCGGTGAGGCCTCCAAGGGGAGCGTGCCGGTGAGCAGGAGGGGTATGAGTGTGCCGGCGAGGCCCCACCCCGGGGTGTGCCGGGGAACGCTTGGGCGAGTGTACCGGCGAAGCCCCACCCAGGGGTGTGCCGGTGAAGCCTCCAAAGGGGGGCGTGCCGGCGAGCAGGCGGGTGAGGGCGTGCCGGCGAAGCCTCTGATGGGGGTGTACCGGCGAGGGCTTCGCGCGCGGGGCGTGCCGGGGAAGCCCTGCACGGGGCGTGCCGGGGAAGGGAAGGCCCGGGGCGTACCGGGGAAGCTTCAGACCAGGCTATGAAGTCCAAACTCAATCAGTTGACCTACGGTGTTGCCCTGCGGGGCTCACCACCACTTTGTTGGGGCCGTCACTCCTTGTGGGCGCGCACCCGTGTTTCCCCTGTCCTCACGCTCCCAAGATGCCTCGCCGCCAGAGTGCCGCTGTCACACCACCTTAACCAGGGGAATAACCTTGTTCCATAGGTGCTGCTCTCGTCGATCCTCAATACGGATGGGGAACTCCGGAAGAGATAGATCGGGAGTCACCTCGGGCCAAACAGAATCCTCCAAAATATGAGAGTCATCGGGCATATACTTCTGCAACATGGAGACGTGGAACACGTCATGCACCGATGCCAACTCCGAGGGTAATTGCAACCGATACGCAACCTCGCCAATGCGCTCAACAATGAGAAAAGGGCCAACATAGCGGGGACTCAACTTCCCATGCTTGCCAAAGCGCATCACCCCCTTCATCGGAGAAACTCTCAAGAATACTCGATCGCCAATGACAAAACTAAGGGGCTTCCTCCTCCGGTCGGCATAGCTCTTCTGCCGACTCTGAGCCACCAACATGTTCTGATGGACCAAATGCACCACATTCACACACTGCTACACCAGCTCTGGTCCCATCATAACACGCTCGCCAACCTCAAACCAATCAAGCGGAGTCCGACATGGTCGCCCATACAACGCCTCATAGGGAGCATCCCAATGCTCGAATGATAGATGTTGTTGTAGGCAAACTCCACCAATGGTAGATGGTGAATCCAACTCCCCTGCCACTCCAGGAAACATGACCTCAGCATGTCTTCTAGCGTCTGCATGGTCCTCTCTGACTGACCATCCGACTGAGGATGATAGGCTGAGCTAAAAGCTAACTCGGTGCCTAGAGCTCTGTGGAAACTCCTTCAGAATCCAGAAGTGAAATGCAGATCTCGATTTGACACAATGGAAATGGGGATTCCATGCAAAGGAACGATCCGCTCCACATAAAGACATGCCAGCTTGGGCACACTCCAGCTGACTCTGATCGGTAACAACCAAGCCATCTTCGTTAGCCTATCCACAAGCAACCAAATGTTGTCATGCCCACTTGGAGTCCTCGGTAATCCCACCACAAAATCAGTGGTCACGTGGTCCCATTTCCATGCGGGAAACTCCAAGGGCTGAAGCGTACCGCCAGGTCGCTGGTGCTCTGCCTTCACCTACTGACAGACCAGACACCTGGCCACAAACTCAGCAATATCTCTCTTCATACCAGGCCACCAGAACTACCTCCTCAAGTTCCGTTACATCTTCGTTGCACCCGGATGTACAGTGTACCTACTCCCATGAGCCTCTAGTAACACCACACGCCTTACCTACTCCTCAGTCGAGACGTACAGCCTACCTCAGAATCTCGTCGCTCCGTCCTTGCCGAGCTCCACATCAGCCAAAGCCAAAATTCAGGCTAACTCAGGGTCTGCATGCTGAGCCTCTATCACCTGACGACGGATGGCTGGTGTGATAGTCAAACTCGCAAGCATGGCCAACCCTGGCTCTCAGGGAACCTTAAGCCTAAATGTCACTTCTGGCACTTGTTCCCAGAGCCTCCATTTCCTCAACATCATCGCACTGACCATGACCTTCCTGCTCAAGGCATCGACAATGACATTCATCCTGCCCGACTGATAAGACAGGGTGAAGTCATAGTCCTTTATATACTCCATCCATCGCCTCTGCCTGAGGTTAAGGTCCTTCTGAGTGAACACATACCTCAAACTTTGATGGTCGGTGAACACCTCAAACTTCTCACTATACAGATAATGCCTGCAAATCATCAATGCAAAGATCACAGCAGCCAACTCAAGGTCATGGGTAGGGTAGTTTTCCTCATGTGGTTTCAACTGCCACGATGCATATGCCACAACTCTACCGTGCTGCATCAACACAGCACCCAGACCAACCTTGGAAGCATCTGTACACAACACAAAACCTCCTGATCCAAAAGACAACATCAACACTGATGCCGTGGTGAGCAACCTCTTTAGCTCCATAAAGCTCTGCTCACACTCATCAGTCTAGACAAAAGGAACATCCTTCGTAAGTTTGGTCATCGGGGCCGCAATACGAGTAAAATACTAGATGAACCTCCTATAATAGCCTACAAGTCCCAAGAAACTTCGAATCTCTATCATGAACCTCGGTCTCGGCCACTGCATCAGAGCCTCGACATTGGCGGGATCCACGGAAATACCATCACTAGAAATCACGTGCCCCAAAAAGTACACCTCACGAAGCCAAAACTCGCACTTGCCAAGCTTCGCATATAGCTGATGATCTCGCAAAGTCTACAACATGACCCTCAAATGGTACGTGTGCTCCTCTACAGACTATAAATAAACAAAGATATCGTCCACAAACACAACCATGAACTGATCCAGGAAGGGACGAAACACCCTATGCATCAAGTCCATGAATGCTGCGGGGGCATTGGTGAGCCCAAACGGCATCACCAAGAACTCATAATGTCCATACCTCGAACGGAACGCAGTCTTCTCCACATCAGGCTCTCGAATCCGCAGCTGATAATAGCCCGATCTCAAATCAATCCGCGAAAACACTCGGGCCGACTGAAGCTGATCAAACAAGTCATCACTCCGAGGCAATGGATACTTGTTCTTAACAGTCGTCTGGTTCAACTGTCGGTAGTCAATGCACAACCTCAAACTACCATCCTTCTTCTTCACGAATAACACCGACGCAACCCACGGGTAAAAACTAGGATGAATGTACCCCTTTGCAAGCAGCTCCTGCAACTGCACCTTCAACTCTCTCAACTCCGCAGGATAAGGGGCCTTCGACATAGGCGCCGTGACTGGGACCACCTCAATCACGAAATCAATCTCTTGCTGCGGTGGCAACCCTGGTAACTTCTCGGGAAAAACATCAGGAAACTCACACACAACCGAAATGTCCTCCACCTCAGGACACTGTCGATCGACCAAAATCACCGAAGAGAGAAAACCCTGACAACCCATATCAAGCAATCGACGAGCCCTAATAGCTGAAATAAGCAAGCGGGAAGAGGAAGATCGGATACCTTGGAAATAAAAGGTGGGTCCGCGAAGCTACCGGAAGTAGACCTTCTTCGAGCCGCAATCCACCAAGACATGATGAGCCTCAAGCCAATTCATGTCCAAAATCACATCAAAGTCCTGAAGCGATAATGCGTAGAGCCTGGCTGGTAAATTTCACCCTTCCACCCACACAAGCACCTTCTTAAAGCAATACGGGGTGATCATAAAGTCACCGGTAGGCAACTCTACTGCCAAATCACAGGACATCTCGGCCACCAGGTCCTCCACACTCTAAGCAAAATCCTCCGAAATAAACGAATGAGAAGCACCTGAATCGAATAAAACACGAACCGCACAACCCAAAATCGAAAGAGTACCTTCCACCAACTGCGACGCCTCAGCCTCTGCTCTAGTCATGTAAGTCTCTCGGGAGGGACTCACTCACAGAGGAGAACACTCGCTGGAAGGGAACACACAACGTGTTACTAGAAAATGATCGACTTTCGATGCCCGAAGTCGTCGTGATGTTCTTTATTTATAACTGTTTGTTTACGCAACAAGATGAGATAGCATCTTTACCGATGTAAACATTAGATTCTTCTCGAAAAAGATAAGTAAGCACCTTTGTATAAGAAAAGTTGATGTTTGTTTTAGTAGATGCTTGTTGGAGAAATGCGGAAAGAAGATGCTTCTTCTAGAAACATTACAAGTGTTTGTCAAAGCATTTGTATAAGTGGAAAGTTTTTGGAAAAGTAGATTCTTCTTTATCCTTTGAGCATCTTTTGTAGGGCATCTATATGTAGCAGACAAAAGCATGTTGTCTTCTTTTGGCAACCGTGACATTCTTCAATGATGGTGCTTAGCTATGTAAGGGACATGGCAGAGGACACATCGTCTTCTATGGTTTCGACTACTAACTCTTTATCTAAATAATGCTGCACAACTTTAAGTTCTGAAAAGTTAATTCGTTGAAAGTACTGACATAAGTTTTGCTCCCATTCTAATATTGGCAAAATTGTTTGAAAGAGACTTCGAGAGGTTGAGTTTGGGTAAAGCTACCTTCAAATAAGAAGAATATTATCAAGAACTTTCTTTTGCATTAGCCACTCTAGTATTTTAGCTTTAATGTTGGTCCATTTTAGGTTGTTAATTATGCCAGATATTCCTCTTGTCCTTGTAGAGCAACTGAAGGTTGCGTCAACCCCACCGATCTACTGAGTTGACGCCGCCTATGTAAAGCTTCAGATCTCTTCACGTGGATCCCTATTTGCATCTCCTCCAATGCCAGATCAGCAGAAGGGCATTTCAGTCATCCATGTCCCTTCTGGAACACTCCTGGACGTGTGCAATCATTGGGTGAGCCAGAGAATCTGGCTGGGACCCACTGATAGCACGTGTGTGAGGTCGAGCGCGGGAAGAAGTTATCACGCTCAACGCATGAGGGGCATTGTAGAGAAAAAGAAAGACAGAGAGGCTTTTGGTGTGTGCGAACCCAGAGAACGGAGGAGACGAACCAGAGAACCAGAGAGCAACAGCGAAGCACGCATTCGTTCGAAGAAGTACTGCAAGGTCCAGTCAGGGTCACGCCCGTCGACGTGAGTCCAACGCCCCTGACTCCGTGTGCACACACTGGCTCTCAACCATAAGCCAGGCCTCTAACTAGTATTCTTCCCCCCGCGGACGCTACGGCGTAGTGGGGGAAGCCCTCGGAACTAGCTTAAAAATCGTGTCTCAGGGAAGAAGGGCCCCGCTGTAAAAGTCGTCACGCCACAGGCACGCCGTAAGGCACCAACCACAAAGGAGCCACAAAACCCGAAGACTCCGAAGCATAAGCGCCAAAGTAAAACAGCCAGTACTACGCGCACAGTGGCAGCACAGAACACTGCCGACCACACTGGGCAAGGCAAACTAGACCTATAACCACAACGGTCCTTGAGTCCTACGACTCTAAGTCAGGATCGTCACACATTACAGAACAAGCTGCCAATCGGTCTAATCCTAAGCCATGAAAATGACGCATCGCGAGAACTAAAACACGGAGACCTGAGGGAACACTAAGAACACTCACCACACCTGGACATACAGATCGAGGTAGAACGATACCTCGAAGTATCCAAAACCAATGTCTCAAATCGGACAAGGCCACCGAGACAAGACAAGGCCTCCTGTCAACCACTAGGCCAACCCAGGTTGACGGGAACCAAACACGACACAGACAGACGCATTAACACATCCACCGCTGCCACAGCACAAGCAAGGAGAACCACCAGGAACACAGGCGGTGGAGGACGACAATAATCTGGGCAGTGCAACTCATCAGTCAACTGCTTGGGGAACCCAACAGTTAAGAGATAGCCGCTACAAGACCAGAGACAAGGACTGTGGTAGCTTCTAGATAAAATCGTTAGGGTACTACTGCAGTCTAGGAAAAGACCACACCCAGTCACCTAACTGACCAATCCGGAAAGCCACCGACAGACAACACCGCCCTAAACCGGGACCTAGAACAAACAGACGCACCACACACAGGCACACGGCCAATACGGCCAACAAGACTATAACGCACCTACAGAGGAGCGCTATACACACATAACGCACCGCAGGAGGGGCGCCATGCCAACCAGACAGAAAACCACAGCAAACCGTATAACGCGCCAGCACAGGGGCGTTACACAAACATAACGCACTTCCAGGGAGGCGTTATGAACCACTGCATTGAGGATGTTTCTTTAGTTAGAGGTCTTCACCACAATTTGCTTAGTGTGAGTCAACTCTGTGACAAGGGTCACAAAGTTATTTTCGAGTCTTCTCACTGCACCATCATTGATGCACATTCACAGAAAATCAAGTTCATAGCAGTGAGATGTAACAACACCTATCAAGTTGATTTTGATGAGCTTGCTTCTAAGAAACTTTGTTTAGTTGCTGATAAGAATGAAGATGTTTGGTTGTGGCATCGCCGTCTTGGGCATGCCAGTTTTAATGTCATTAGGAAGTTGAACCGTCATGATCTAGTTAGAGGGCTTCCTAAATTAAATTTTGAAACTTCAAAGATATGTGAAGCATGCAATAAAGGAACCACTCCAAGCACTCCAAGCAACTGTAGTGAGCACTCCGAGCACATGTAGCTAGCATTCTAAGTAACCGTAGAGAGCACTCTGAGCACAAATAGCTAGCACTCCGAGCACCTGTGGCTAGCATTCCAAGAAACTGTAGCAAGCTTGAATTCATGAAGTCATGCTCGGGAGTCAAGTCGTGACAGCAAAGCTCGAATATATTAAGGCCAAGACAGAGAATGAAATCCCCAAAGGCGATGGCCATTGAGGAATAAGGGTGACAAATAGATGGCTAAGACAGACAAATGGGCTCTACGGGTGAAAAATGCCTCGTAAAGCTGAAAAATAGCTTGTAGAAGGAATACATGAAGAAAACAACTGCCCAAACTTCTGCAACTTTCGAAGGTCATCCAGGAGATCTAAATATGGACCGTAAACCTCCAAAAACACATCTTTTGATGTCTGGAGGAGGTTCCTAGGACTGACCAGTGTCTTTGCCATCATGAGACTACCAGATCAGTCCTTTTGAACAAAAGATTTGGCAGCTTACAAATGTGGGAAAGGTCACCTCTCAAGGCGCTCTCGATCAAATCTCACTTATTTATTCCAGCCAATCAGACTACAAATCTTTAGAGGGAAGTTTCCATGCCCTTTGCTCCTATAAATAGTATTGTAGGGAGATTGTGTGGGATGATGTGTCTCATGTCGTGTCTCCTTTGACTTAATTATCTAAATTTAATCTCCCATTAAGTTTCAATGATTTGACAACAATATATTTTGTCTGAAGCTAAGGAGATTGGCCGGGGTTGTCTTCGCCACGCCGGGTGCGTGGAGGTAACGGTCCAAACTCCTTGGCGTTCATTTGCTAGTTTAGTATATGGTCGTATGCCGCTGCGAGAGTGTAGGATACTAGCCCGTGTGTTCATGTTACCACTGTAAGTGTGAGAGTGACCCGTCTCGCGACTCGATCCGAGTCCGGAAGTGAGTCGGACTTCCCTTGAACTCTGCCAGTTCCTCAACCGCGCACAATGTGCATTTCCCTCGCTAAAGGGACGAGGAGTGAGCTTGCACTCTGTTGGCGACGTATAGCCCTAGGATCTCTTAGTGTCGGGCCTCACGGCCCTTATATCGACGCATTGCTGGTCGTGTCCACATGTAGAGTCTGAGGTCCGCATCATATAGAGTCGGGCTCCTGTATCCATCCCGCATCAGTTTGGTATCAGAGCCAGGTTGAGTCTAGGGTAGTCATTGCTTAACAAAAAAAAAGAGTCATTTAAGTCGAGTGTAAGTCTAGGTGCATCATCTTGGCATTAGTCTGTATGTGTCTCCAACTTTGTGTCTTTGCATGCCCACTTGTCGAGGCACCCATTTCTAGACACCACCACCAATGGCGAAACCCCGAGGTCGTAGTGCCGATCAGTCTTCCACGGCCGAGATGTTTCGAGCCGTCATGGATCGTTTAGATACGCGTATGGATGGTCTTAGTACGCGTATAGATGGGATAGGAACACGTCTGGAAGGGAGGATGAAGGTCCTTGAGGATAGGGCCGGGGCTTCGGAACAGTCTATTCAGGGCTTTGTAGGGAGGATTACCATCCTTGAGAGGGGCCCAGTAGCGTTGCAACCCGCACCAATGAATGGCCAACAAGATCCGGCTCAGCAACCCGCTGTGCCAAGGGCTCAAGTGGAGGATGATGGGAGGCAACAAGTGCCTCTGGTGGATGATTATGCCTCCGACAATGAGTATGGGAGTCACGGTCGTCGGCATCCACGATGAAATCGGGATGACGATGAGGATGACCGTATTCTGAGGAGTGTGCGTGTGGACCCTCCCCTTTTTAGCGGGTCCCTGGACCCGACGGTGTATCTAGATTGGGAGGCCGGCATGGACCGGTACTTCGAGTGGTTTGAGATGACGGACCACCGAAGAGTCCGATATTACACCAAAAATAAAACAAAAATGAAAACAATTAAATCCTAAGCTAAGAATGGAAGGAAAGGAGAAAGCTAGCTAGCCTAGGCTACGTGCTGGAAGAACCACTCCTCTTCTTAAGCCACCCCCTATTTATAGCTCCGGAATGAACTCTGTTTGCAAGTTGGCATAATTAGGTGGCCAACAATTTGGCATAAGTTAGGCCCTTCGTGTGATGCGTGGAAATGCAAATCTCATGGAGAGAATGGCCTTGCATGGCCCTTGGACGCGTGGGTGGGAGTGCTGCGTGGACCCGCCGTGGGATGGCCTTGTCTGCCGGTCGCTTTGGTGCATGGAGCCGCTGCTGTGGCCCGCGTGAGAAGCCCATTGGCGTTCGTCCGCCCGTGCCCAGCCGTGGAGCTGGTTCGCCCGTCGCGCGTGGATGCGTCGCGCGTGCATGGCTCGCGAAGGAGAAGCCCCTGCTGCCCGTTCGTTGCATGGCCCGTGGAAGCCGCCTGCCGTCCGCCGCGTGGAAGCCATCGTCGCCCGTGCCGTGGGCGTCCCGCTTCTGCTTCCTGCGTTGGTTTAGGTAAGTTGTTATATCATATATATATATATATATAAAATAATATACATATATATAATATGTATAGATATATATCATATTTAAATTGTTATAACTACATACAAATTCTAAAAAATATGTAAATGGTTTTAATTTTTATTTTTTATTTTTTTTATTTTCTTTTTTCAATAATTTTTGACATATGTTAATATATTTATTTTTTTATTTTTATTTTCTTCTTTTTAACATTTTTAGTGTTTGTTAAATACGGAAATACCTTTATTTAACTTAGTTAATTCCATAAAAATAAGTATTGTATGTTAAATGATAATTAGGTGTGATAAATGTATATTTAATAGTATTTAAGCCCATAAACAATGTAAATGACATGAATTACGATGGGAAAATATACACTTATCACACCCCCCAACTTACTCATTGCTAGTCCCTTAGCAATGTAAATAATTCGAAATTAGGACCAACAAGAGTTTATAAAAATTCATACCCTCATATCAAGTTTTTCTCTCATAGAAGCAACTAAAGAGTAAGGGTTTAGAATTATTATCCCATACTAGCCTTAAGTAGGAAATTAAGAGACATGATCATGATATGGCAAGTTTTGAGTCCCGACACAATCACCTATAATCATCTAGTTGGTCAGACGGTGCGCATAATAAACTTGTCACTCAGTGACTGGCATGCCGACGTAAATAAATCGATAAAATTAATTAATTAAATTAATTAATTTATTAAATTAAATTCGTTCCACCAAAGTGGCATGCCCGGTGGGACCCAGCCTCCCTTCATCTCTTCGCCGAAATAGAATGGCCCTGGGGCCCCCACCGAACCATTTCGAATGCTAATTATTCATTCGTCTTGTTCCTCCTCTTTGCAGGTCGAAGCAATGACGAGTGGACTGTCTGGACTTATCTTCGGTTCCCAGATCGTGGTCGACCATGCTGCGTATGGCTACCTTACCGTACCCACTACCTTCGGCGACCTTCCCCCAGTCGTTGGCTTCCCCAACTTCCTGGGAGTTACATTCGTGGGTCTCCTGGACGTGGAGAGTTCTGAACCTGTGGAGCTAAAGGATAACAAAGCTACGGCCCACCGAAGTGAGGGTCAAATTAAGAAAACTCTACTGACGAGCCCGACGATCGGGAGTTGCCACGTCCACCATGCTATTTGCCCGACTGCGGCACATAAGAAGAAGCCCGCTGGGGGCAGCAAGACGAGCTCCGGAGGAAGAATCACTGCTACTCCCCGAGGCCGATTCTCGGCATCTGGGAAGTCCTTGCTGATCGGGGGTGTCCGGATCTACCTCAATGGCCACAGCGCCGAAGTCCTGCCAGATCGAATCATCCCGACTGTGCCCATTCACAACGCCTTCCAAGTGCTAGCAAACCGGAGGGTGGATTTCAATGATAACAAGCAAGGGAGGCCAGTCCCAAACTTGCCAAAGTTCAAACAGATCTGGGCTCCCAAGAAGATCCGAGTCCCTGTACTCGCTTCACAAGGCTTCAGAAATCATACTGAGATCCCCAAGAGAGGGGGCAGAAAGGCCACGTCTGTGGAGGAAGTTGTGAGTGCAACCCCTCCACCTGTCGCCAGGGCTTGTGCAAGGCAGGCCGATATCTCTGAATATTCAAGAAACTTCAATCAAGCTGCCAGGCTGACACGACTTTCATACATGCTGTCAGCTAGGACCCAATTGCTACCTTCTGCCACTTCTACAGAATGCAGCCAGGCTAGTCAGGAGACGAGAGGAGCCCATAAACACATGGGAGGAAATGAAGGAGAAGCTTAGGGAGAAGTATCTGCCACCCTCCTACCATCAGCGTCTTCTAGACCAATGGCAGAAACTCACCCAAGATGGAAAGTCTGTGGACGAGTACATCGCCAAATTTGATGACTTCTTCCTACGGAGTCAAGTCATGGAGGATGCCTCCGTCACCCTTTCTCGATTTAGGGCCGGCCTACACGAGAGCATCCAACGAGAGCTTTTCTTGCGAGGTCAACACTCTCGAGCATGCCTACCAGGTTGCTCGAGACGTTGAGTGGTTTCAAAGGGTGGCTCCACCTCGGGTTCTCACCTACCGCCAACTTGAGCCTCGGAACCCCATGGTTCGCTACACTGAGAGAGCTGGCCCCTCCACTTCCTATGTCCCTACTGCTATCCCACTTCGGGCCGTTGCCCCTACTGTCCCTATCATAAGGAACCCCTTACCTGCACCTGCTATCATGCCCAGGCTAGAGTACACACCACCAGCCGATAGAAGAGATGACAAAGGAAAGGGAACCATTCCTAGCACCTCCCAATCAGCCCCTGTCGTGGGAGTCTGCTGCTTTAGATGCCATAACCTAGGGCATGTTGCCACCAATTGCCCCACTCAAGCCTTGGTCATCACCGACCCCCAGCCCGTGGAGGCTCCACCTCAGGAAGGAGAATTCATTGAGAGGTATGCGGCTGACCCTGACCTCATCGCCCAGTTTGAGGAATTAAATGCAGGACTCGATAGCGAGCATGTCGAATACATGTAAGTGGGAGATATTACCGAGAGCTCTAGCCATGGGAGATTGGGTGTAGTTCATTGCATCCTAGCTCACCCCCAGGAGGACGACTGGCATTGAACCTCCATCTTTCAAACCTACATCATGGTCAAGTCTCAACCCTACAAGGTGATCTTTGACAATGGGAGCTATATCAATGCAGTCTCTTCAGACTTTGTCTCCCGTTTGGGTCTACCTACACACCCTCATCCTAAGCCATACAACATGGCATGGGTTGATGACACTTCCATCCTAGTCACCACTGCATGTGTCATTCCTATCCAATTTCAGTCCTACCAAGGACAAATCCTATGCGATGTAGTGCCTATGAAGGTCGGTAGCAGTAGAGAGGAGGAACCGCACACTTGTGGAGATGGCTCGCACTCTCTTGGTTGAAGGTGGCCTGCCAAGGAAATTTTGGGCAGAGGCAGTTAATACTGCATGCCATGTGATAAACAGAGCTCTGGTAAGGCCATCCACTCAGAAAACACCCTATGAAATCCTAAAAGGTAAGAAGCCTTCAATTGCCCACTTCAAGGTCTTTGGATGTAAGTGTTTCATTCATATAAATGATAAAATGGACCTTGATAAATTTGAACCTAAAAGTGATCAAGGGGGGTCCTCCTTGAACATCATCTTCACCGCGTCGACGAGCGACTGGAGAAGCCCGAGCGGACCGATCCGGTTCGGACCGAGGCGGTTCTGAAGGAGCGCGGATCCGCGGCGCTCGACCCAGACCATGATCGGCACGACTTGGAGAAGCGCGACCACGATGAGCGCGATCTTCAGTCCCATCGCGACGTAATCGAAGGTTTCGAGCGGAGCTACGCCGTTCATACGGTCATTCCTTTCGCCGCACCGGCGGAAGTCGCCGCCGTCGCGCCCGAGTGCATCCAGAGCATGAGAATCTCGCCGAGGGCCTTCGACTGGCCGACGGGATTGATCGAGCGGCGGAGGCGCTGTTCGCGGCCTTCGAAGTTCACGACCGTTCCGTCCTTTTCGGCGAAGCTCGGGCCCGGGAGGACCGCCTTCATCTTCGACGCTTCCGCGTCGCTGAAGACGCCGACGCCGACGACGTTCACGACGCCGTCGAGCTTCGGCAGCACGGCGCGGCCGCCGCGCACGACGAGCACCGCCTCGGTGCCGGCCGGCAGCGACTCGAAACCCTTCAGCCCGAGCTTTTCCATGCCGTGCAGGTTCGACGTCTTCGACTTCCGCTTCAGGATCTTGTCCGCCGGCGCGTCCTGGGCGGCGGAGACGATGCCCGGCGTGCCGAAGTGGGCGAGCGTCGCGCCGGAGAACGCCTTCGGCGCGAAGTCCTGGAGGAGCTTCGCTTCTTCGAGCGTGAGGTCGGATCCGAGGAGAATCGCGACTTTCTTCCCGGCGAGCGTCTGCTTCGCGGCGTAGAGCGCCTCGGTCCAGCCCTTCTTCTCGGCGCCGACGCGCGGAGCGATCACGCGCGCGGAGTCGTTCACGTAATGGTAATATGCCATCCAAAGCCCTAGGGTTTTGTATTCCTGTGACTATCTTATGCCCAGATCATCCAATTTTTCCTTTGACTCCTAGGGTATTTGGGTGCTTGTGTTTTATCCATGTCTTGGGTCCAGGTCATTCTAAACTTGACCCCGAAGCTATTAGGGGAGTCTTTCTTGGTTATTCCTCCACTCAGAAAGGGTATAAGTGTATTGACCCCAAGACAGGGAAGATCTACTACCAAAGAGATGTTACCTTTTTTGAGTCACAGTCATACTTCTCCTCAGATCTGTCTGAGGGGGAGATTACAGTGGATCCCTACCCGATTCCTTGTCATATTTCTGTTGACACCCTGGGTTCCCCGTCCTCTTCGGTTCTAGATGTTCAAGATACCAATGCCAAGGATCGGTTCAAGGCTACTGAAGGAACCAACTCTAAGGAGAAGACTAGGTTTGGAAAGGTCTACTCTAGAAGACAAAAAGAGGAGATTGAGCAGCCCGGGAAAAAGACCCTTGCTGAGGACCACTCTCATGAGGATGCTGGGTCCTCATCTCTTGTTGTTCCTGAAACTGTTGTTCCTGAAACTGAAAATCAGAGTTCTCTCATTGACCTTGATCAGCCTATTGCATGTAGGAAAGGTGTGAGAGAGTGCACCAAGCACCCAATTTCCAAATACCTGTGCTATTCTAAAATATCGTCATCGTACCATACCTACCTTTCATCTAGTTCCAACACCATTGTGCCTTCATCTTTTTCAGAAACTGTGAAGAGCCCAAGGTGGGTTAAGGCAATGGAAGAAGAATTGGAGGCCTTAAGGAAGAATGGTACATGGGATTTGGTTGATCTACCTTTAGGGAAGAAGCCAGTGGGCTCTAAATGGGTATATATCATAAAGTTCAAGTCTGATGGAACCGTGGAGAGGTACAAGACAAGGTTAGTTGCCAAAGGGTTTACACAGACCTATGGCATCGATTACCAGGAAACTTTTGCTCCGGTTGCCAAGTTATCCTCTGTTCGGGTTCTGATGTCACTTGCTGTCCACCGTGACTGGGAGTTGCACCAGTTAGATGTAAAGAATGCGTTCCTTAATGGGGAACTAACAGAAGAGGTGTACATGCAGCCGCCCCCAGGTTTGACTACAGATGGGAAAGTTTGTAATACTACCTCCACGCAGGGAGGGGCGTTAAGCCGGCCAGGCGGGGTGGGGGAAGAAAGCCACGAAGTTGCCGATGAAGTGACTCGGCCGAATCTGCCCGCTTCAGGAACAGGCTGACCACCGGTCGCTATTGGTAGCGCCACGATCTGAGGTGAACTCGGATGACGGTGAAACCAGCCCCAAGACGTCGCTAGCTGGATCAGGAAGTCCTCAGAATTTTTGTGGGACGGCCTGGAGACGCCTCTGGTCGCAGCTGACTCTGTGGCAAGGTGGCTCTGCCCAGACTGGTTCTATCCTCAGGACGCAACATAGGAAGATGGTGTCGGTACGAGTGCTCCCGAGGTTAGAATGGTGAGGGACCAAAGCTGGCACGTCCGCCTACGAGTCTCCTTCAATCCCCAACCAGGTAGACCTCCAGGAGTGGTCGGAGCATAGAGATAGGAGGTTCACAGCAGCAGGGTATCAGGACTAGGTTTCTGTGGATTGACCTGCGCACCCTGACGAGAAAATTCAGAACGAGTAGTCCCGTCCTTCGAAAGCAGTTCCGTCAATTGGGTTGGGAGGAGGACTGGTCGTCGAACGCTCTGGCCAAAGGGCGCCCCAAGGGGAGCAAGGGTGTGGCCGTAGAAGCTTCTGTACTGGTGCTTAGGTCTTCCCATGGGTGCCAGCTGCGCGCTCCGGTGAGATCGAACTTCCCGGACAGTCACGAACTCGGATGATGGTGGGACCACCTTGAGGACAAAGCCAACTGGAAGAGCTTTCCAGAAGTGTAGGGTTATCCCCCTGGAGCTCCGATCTGCGAAGGCGACCGGCGCTGTTGCTGGACGGGACTCTGCTGAAAAATAGCAGAGCACAGCAAAGTGCGGGGGAAGAGGGGGAAAATGGGGTTTTCAGTAGTGGGGGATCCTTGGATCTGCAGTGGAGGTGGATGGGGGATGGAATGAGGTTGGATGAAGGGGGAATGGAGTGGGGAAGATGGGGAGGGCGGTCTGGTGCAGAGGGTGGTGCTAATGGTGGAGGGGCTAGTTGCTAGGTTGGAGGGTGGGGGGAATGAGGATGAATGAGCAATGGGGGAAGAGGGAGATGGGATGGGCGGCCTTGGCTGGGAGGGAAAGATGGGGCCACGGCCTCCAAGGGGGTGGGGTCGCGTAAACCCCCACTATTCACTAGGTTTACGCGGACCAGCTTCGCCCTTTGGCCAATCCGTGTAAACCCCCACTATTCACTAGGTTTACGTGGACCAAGTTCACCCTTGAGGCCAATCCGTGTAAACCCCTTGTGACCCTTTAACTTCCCCTATAAAAACCCCCTAGGGGTAGAAGAATCGAGAATCCAGCACTCAGCACTTAATGCAGATCGCCAGCATCCGACGAGCTAAGGAGAATTGTGTGTGCTTGACTTGTCAGTCGGCTTAGCAGGCCGAGGGTAGGTCCTTTGCACTTCCCTCGCATGTTAACTAAGCTGTAACACACAAGTCCACGCCCGCCACATGTGAGACGCTACGACAAGGGTAGATGCCCCCTCATGTCGGGATCAGCCCTCACGTGTCTGTCAGCCACGACCACGCACATGACATGACGTCTTGCTCCCTCTCAGTAACGAGGCCACGTCGACCGCTCAACTCAAGCCGTGATCGACCCTCACCCAGATACTGGATTGACATATCCCCTCAATCACCCAGCCATTCTTAAGCCCTCGTTCGGCACTGCGGCCATGGCCCACGCCACCGGGGGGGATCTTCTATAAAACTCACATGTATTCATATCACGCATCGACCCGGGGACCGACTAGCATGTCGAAATTTTCCCGTGGCATGCACCTGTTGTACCCGTGGCCTCCACGGCCCATCTATAAAAAATATATATACATCTCAGTGTTACACCCCCAATTGGACGTATGCTCTCACATTTATGTTCGGGCCTCCAGCAACCCTCTGTGTCACCTAGCGTGAACCCCCAGCACCCTTCACCCCTAGCCAACACGACCCAGTCAGAGACGAACCTATACCTGCAAAGTGCTCTCGGGTCTTCATCTTGGGCTTCAGGAATACGGACTCCTCTTCGGCATGGAACGAAGGTCTTCAATCTGATGTAAATAAACACCGACTACTTGCGGTCGGTGGGGAAAGACGTCCTGTACATCACTCCCCACAATCGCCCGCGCACTCGCACCCACGGAACCGTCCTCCCCTCCACGTGTCGCTCACCCCCTGAGTCCACGTGCCGCACACCCCCTGAGTCCATGTGCCGCACCCTGACAGCGCATCCCCAGTTAAACGTTTGGTTCCATAGGTGATTGTCGAGAAATCGACTAGCACGCCCGCATCCCAGCCATGTTTCCCCCTTTACCCGAAAAATCCCCGTGCCACTCGGTCTCCCCTCGACTCTCCGTAAAAGGCGAGTGCGCAATGCTACTTTGAGACGGATACGGTCACGAGAGGGGGTGCCCGAGGCCCCTTATCTTCTAGCATCTCCTCCGTAGCTATATCCTATCCCTCACTTCGGTCACCGCACACACCGCTCCGTGGGCCCGTCGGCACACAGGCGCACGCCGGCGAACTCCCGGGATGGAACAAAAAGGATGGCACGCCTGGTGGGACGTCTCCGGCCTTCCTTCTTTTTACTGAAGCAAAAGCCTGTGCCAGCCCTGAAGTTCGGGTGCCCTTTTCCTATCCTCGCAGGAAAGGTAGCAGAAAAGCACCTGTTCGCACTTCCCAGCGGCTTCCAGTTCGTCTCCCAGTTGCCAGATCGTGTTCGACGATCGCCCATGGCCATCGCCTCTGCTCATCCAGGACTTCACCAACTATGGCAGTCGTTACCTACGGTCCCATCGTCGTCGCCACCCACGAACGGGTGGGCTACTTGGCAGTGCCGACCGCTTTTGACAGCTTCACCCTAGTCATCGGATTACCCTACTTCTGGGGTGCGGTCCCCGTGGCGGCTCCACCGCCATCGCCAGTTCCTATCTCCCCTGGCGCCATCAATGCGCCACACTAACCACCAGTCCTAACAACCAGGCCGAGCGTCAGGCTCAGCTCTCCTGCCACCGGTGCCCGTAGGGGTTTCGGACCAATCCCAGCCCGGGCAGACATCAGTCCCCAGGCCCAGTCATGACAGCTCTTGATGCCAACCTCGCGTCCTGAATTCCACTCCCAAGTCCTACAATTCACTCGGGTCTCCAACCCCGAGCCCCAGCCAAGTCGACATCCGGTGTGGATCTCCACCCAAAGGTGTTCAGCTTCTCAGCACTCAGCTTGCGCCATCAACCTCGAGCTCCTACCGAGCCAGCTCCCAGCACGGGCCTCCTAGCCCGGGGGCAGGGCTCCCCAGCACCCCGTTCGGGCCTTCTGACTTGAACCCCAGAAGAGCGACTGCCTCACCTGGGTCCCTAATCCCTTGTATGAGGCATCCTAGCATCTAGACTGGACGTACAGCCCCGAGATTCCCCATGGATGACGTCTGGTATGAGTGGTCCATGTCAGGCCCCAGATCCCTCAGCTCTACATCGAGAGCATCCCTCCCGCAACCTAACCACGCCTATCCCCAGCGCGGGTCTGCCTTTGGGGGAAGCGGCGACCTCGGTACGAACTAAGTGCCCTCTATCATGCCAGTAGGTCCTGCCAGATTCCAGTTCAGGCTCAAGGCCTCGGGTCACCGGCATCTCGGTACCCCCTACAGTGACAACTCCAGGTGCAAGCACATCACTGCGAGCATCCGCAACGTGACTATCGACTCGGGCAAAGGCCTACACTCGAGCCTCCTGGTCGCTGGCCTTCACTACGGACCTCGCATCTTGGGGGCCCGTCCCGGTATTCCCGATGAATGGCCTTGTGCCGCCAGCACCCGCAGGCTGGGTTTTCTCAGCCTTCCACCTTGGAGCGGAATCATCTTCGGCTCCCCAGAAGAAGCATCATCGTAGCCATAAAGGCAAGTGACCCACTACTATCACCAGCAACTCCGGCAAGACCGTTCTTGTCGGGGACTTATGGATTCGCCTGGATGGGGGTAAACCCATTATATCCCCAGAACGGATCGTCCTGACGATCCCTACCACCAACCACTTTAGCCTCCTGCGTCAAACGTGGGAAGACAAGGCAGAACTTAAGCAGGCGAACGCTTCGGCAATGGCCCAAAAGCACCAGCGCCGGTTCGACACCCAGGCTCTCACGTCCCATCGGAGGAGTAAGAACGAGGGAGACTAGCAATCTAACTTGAGAAGGATCTGGGTTACCCCAGAGGAAGCTCAAGCTGTCCAGGAGGTGCGCCTCAGCAATCCCTTTCGGGCATTAAGGCGCCGCGCCAAGCAAGGTGCAACTGAACCCACAGTCGCGTCATCTGACGGCGTCCAGTCCCTCATCGCCTCTCACTCAGATAGGCGGAAACAGAGATGGGCTCGTTCTGGGCCCCACCAATATTCAGCCCTGAGTCCTCCTTAGGCAGATAACACAATGGAGACTCCTCTGCAACGTCCTTCAGTCTTCGATAGACTGGGGACGCCCATCCCCGTCGTGAGGCCGAGAGGGGCGTTTTTGAGCGGGTTAGGGCAAATCCATGATTTGGGGAGTGATCGCCCGATCTAATGATTCGTCGCATTTTTGGCCGATCCAAGGCCATAGATGCATGCTAGGGGTCCTGGGGGAGCTTCCCCCTTGATTTTCCCCTCTCCGGTGGAGGTACGGGGGCGTGGTTGTGATTTTTAGATCGTGTTTGTCGTTTCACCGTCGGACCGTCATAGCGATCGCACCAGAGACCGCTATGCTCATAACGCGCCTAGGCAGGTGCGTTATGCTTCGTGTGTTTCGTGTGTTTCGTGTCTGGATTTGAGGGCATAACGGTCGCACGACTGACTGCTATGTCAGGCATAATGCCCCAGGGCTGGTGCGTATGGGTTCCGACCGTTGGTTGTGACCGTTGGGGGCCCGGTCACATAACGCGCCTGGGCAGGCCCGTTATGTACTTTAATGTCCCAGGGAAGGTGCGTTATGTTCAACGCCCTTGCCCTCCACTTAACGCGCCAGAGTTGGTCCATTAAGGTCTATAACGCCCCTTGAGGAGCGCGTTATAGTCTGTTTCCCATCGTGACATAACGCACCATAGGTGGTCCGTTATGTGCATAACGCCCCTCGAGGAGCGCGTTATGTCCGTTTCCGTGACTTCAAGCTTAACGCACCCCTGTCGGTCCGTTAAGCACTATAACGCACCTCGGTAGGCGCGTTATGGTCTATTTTTCATCGGGAGTGGCAGATGGCCGAGTTGGACCGTCCATTCTCCCCGCATGACTGAGAGTTAGTCGTGCACCCGTGAGTGACCAATGATGGACCGTTCATTGTCTGAGGCCCAGCCGGTGGTTTTTCGTGCCGATTCGAGTCCCCGGTGAGCGGACCTCGATCCACGTGCTGGCCTGTGATCTGACTGATGCTGGGCATTGTGTGGAGACCAGGTGTGGGGCACCGTGAGGGGTCCCCGGATGTGACGTCTTCGGCTTGCATCACCATGAGTCGGTGCTGTACGAGGAGCGACCCTCGTACTCGTTACTTTCGGAGTCGGTTTCTATGACTGGAGGGTCTGTGCTTCCGGTGACCCACCCACTAGTCGTAGCTTCCACGACACGCGTGTGTCGGCCCACTAGGAGCACTGGTGTGGCGTGTTGTTTTATATCGATTACCCTCAACTCTCCGTGACTTATAAGCTCTCCATTGGACATTTCGTTCCTTTGGACTAGCAAGTTTGTCATAGAGACCTCCGTTAGTCTCTGCTAGCCTTGGATTCTCTCAAGGCAGCCGAGCAGGTTGTACCCTCAAAACCCATAATACTTGATTCTGCCATGTCATTTTGATATGGTACACCGGCCCTCATAATATGCTATGTAATCATGAGTTTTTCTTTAATGGAATGGGAAAACCATGCCATTAATATCCTTAAAGAATTATGTGTCCTGAAAACTAATTCTTTCAGCTTGATCTTGTCAAGAGCAAGTACCCATTATATATGGATGCTTATTCGTATTGTCATGGCACCCAGTTAAGGAGCCACATTCCACCTAGTTTTGTCGGAACCGTGTTTTTACCGTTGTTATCATATCTTCGAAAGAATCTACCTTATAGTTCCTACATGAATGATCCTTGAAACTCTTGGCCATTGAAGTGGATTTAGTCTAGAAAAAAAATGTCAGGGGCTATGGGTCCCAAATAAATGACATTAAAAATGCTAGTGTTATGGGGTCCTGATCTGACCCTACGGGCGAGGCAAAGTCCAAACATAGATCGGTATTATGATGATCGGGTGCTGGCATTCACCAACTCGGTTAACGACATTTAGGGGTAATCATATAGGGGTGAGAACTCCTAAGTGTAGGACCGCAGTCTACCTAGGGCTAATCCATGAGGGGCAATCATATATTCGTGAGCACCCCCTTAACGTAAGGCCAATCCATCATTGTGCTAGTTACATAAAAAGCTCTTTTGATATTCTTGTACTAGTATTGTTACCACTCTTATGACATTGCTGGTCATGGAGAGAAGATTGTTATACATAGAAAAGATCGTTACTTCGTGAATGCTTACTTGATATCCTATCTCGATATACCCTCTTGATATCATTATCTCTACACTTCATTGCTTTCTCGTCTTTATGGTTTTCGGACTGTCATCGCTTCTAGTCATAAGTTCTGATTTCTATATATATCTTGCATGACTTGCATAAAGCATGATAATTTGTTAATCACTTAAAGCTAGCTTGCTCTTGAGATATAATTCCTACTGGGCGATTCGCTCATCCAGTTTATTTCCAAAGGATTAAAGATAGGAATACTTGACCTAATCGAACTCTAACTTATTAGGGACTCTAAAAGCCTATAAATACCCTTGTACAGCCCTTTAGTCCTTTCTGTTCGTCAAATTAGCCAAGCCACGGTAAGGTTTTTCTTAGTTCTTTTCTTCCTTCCGACTCTACATTACTTCTTCCCTTCCCTTACTTCTTCTTCTTTCCTGTGAGATACAGGAACCTCGGAGGAGAGTATCAAGCCCCTGTTGCAGTAACTTCAACTAGCAATCGCGTTACTACTTTATCCTACCGCTTGCTGCAGAAGCTGTTGCTGTTGTTCTTGTTCTGGCAATAGAAGTTTCCTGCTAGCTCTTCTACCTGCTGTTTATCTCTGTTGATTTGGTGGCTGCTACTCTGTTGCAAACAGAGTATCGTCTTCATATCCTTCTTCCACACCCAATTCTTCACCCCGTTCAAGCACCCAACAGAGGTAGGGTTCTAAACTTCAAATACCAGATTAAATCAATAAGTGGAAATCATGCATACATGTAGAGAGTAATTGTTTCTATTACACTATTTTTATCGTTTCTATTTCTAAATAAATAACGACCTGAAGAAAGATGTTATTTTGTTTATTCACGACTTTATTGAAGGCGTCACTTAATAAACGCCTATCTTTGAGTCGCTATTTTCATTATATAAAATTGTGATATAACGCCTTACCCGTATGGCGTTGTTTGAAGGACGACCTTCTCAAAGGCGTTATTTATACTGGCAGTTATTAATTCAACCCACCTTCAAAATTTAATAACTTGAAACCCCGATAGCTAATGAATTGCATGAACTCATTTCTAGTGTCCTGATATTTTTCTTTACCTGATCCTATTCCTGCACTCTCGATTGTCTATTGTTGAATTATCGATAACCATACACTGTTTAATTTGAATTAACGCCCTGGACTAAGGCGTTAGTTTTCAATTTAACGCCCTGACAAGTGGCGTCATTTACTGGAGAATAAAATGTTAACAATCTTCTGAAAAATGCGAATCTGCGACAGGTAGGACCGTCGTCATTTTCTTTAACCGCGACCCTGACTAGGGCGCTATTTATAAAATTACTGAAATAAAATTAGCTGAAAATTGTATTAAAATGGAATTAGCGACCGAAACATACGCAATTGAAGAATGTTAACTGAACAAGCACAAATTGGAGCAAGGGCCGAGAGCTTACCTAGCCGGTTTGAAGAAACTGACTCCGGTCGGAGATGTGGGCGAGCGAGGAGGCGAGGGTATGCACTCGCTCGCCGTGCCGGTGTAGCTTTGACCTACCCCAAAAGTTTACAATACTACGCCTCTCGCATGAGGGGGATCTTGGGGTGGGGGTTAAATTACTTACACCCAAAACTACCTCCACACAGGGAGGGGCCTTCCGCCGGCCAAGCGGGGAGGGAAAGAATAGAGCGAGGAGCTTCAACGAACGGCGGAGTTGGTTCTGTCCTCTTTCTAGAACAGGGGATAAGCAGGCGATGTCGGCACCGCTGTGACCACTCCCGAACTCCTTTCTTGACGAGACCAGAGGCAAACTCTCTGTAACTGGATCGGGATGTCACCTGAATTTTAGGGAAATTCCAGGTTGTCGGTGTGGGTTGGTGAAGAGCCTTGAACAGGGTCTCTACATCTGGGTTTAGACAGCTACAGGATCACAGCAGCAGCAAGCTGAGGCCGTCACAAATAGTCCCGAACCCCAAATCGAGCACGGCCAGAGGCGTTGGGACCGTTGACAAGTCGCCTTCGAAACGTGATCCATGAGAATGCCAGCTGATGTCAGAGTAGGCTAGAGAAGCTCAAACAATGACAGGGTGTCTATTCAGTCCAAGAGGGGACAGAACAGCGCACCCTGGGGAGAAAATTAAGAAGTTACCGCTCTGGATGCCAAATGGAGTCCCGTTTCTTGGAGAGGGAAGAAGACTCACTTTCAAAGGTCCTAGACAAGCGTCGCCTCAATATATTTAGGTGGCCGATCGTGGCAGCTCCTGCAAACAGCTTCAGGTTGCTAGCCGGATCTCTTCTGCGCAATCGGGGAAGAATGACTCTCACAGCTAGCTCGGAGCTCGGATGAGGATGAGACTGCCACCGTTACGAAGATGACTCGGAGATGCTTCCACCGGTACCTCTTTAGGCTTTAGAAACGTCGGGATGAAGTTGCAGTCACCTCTTCAAATGAATAGTTCTCTACTGCTTGTGATCTGAAGGTGCAGGTTGAAGATGGGAGGAGGGAAGAGGAGGTAAATGGGAGGGGAAAGGGGGTGGATGGGTGGATGTAGCCGCGTTGCACGAGCGGGTCGGAGTCGGGGAGCTTGTCATACCAGAAGCGCGGGAGGGTGAGGCCGAAGGCATCGAGGTCGCCGCGCTTGAAGGCTTCGAAGGCCTTGTCGGGGTCGCGGATGACCTGGAGGTCGATGCGAGCGAAATTGTAACGGTGGCGGAACCAGGGTTTGTCGGAGGCCCACCAGTTTTTGACGCGGGTGAGGGCGATGGAGATGCCTTTGTTCACGTCGCCGGGGCGGATCGTGTAGGGGCCGGTGGTGGGTTCGAGGCGCCACTGATAGAGCGAGGCGTAGTCGGGGCCGAGGTCCTTGTAGAAATGCTCGGGGACGGGGGCGAAGCCGCCGAGGCGGTCGCAGATGTCGGGCTTGGCCTCGCGCCAGGTGATGGAGATGGTGTGGGCGTCGTAGCGGGTGATGTTGGTGAAATTTTCGGTGTAGAAATTATTGCTCCAAGGGTCGTTGATGTAGGAGGAGCGGAAGAAGAAAAAGGCGAAGAGGTAGTCGTCGGCGGTGACGGGAACGCCGTCGCTGTAGCGGGCGTCGGGGTCGAGGCGGAAATACAGAGTGCGGCCGTCGGGGGAGAGCGCCCAGGACTTGGCGAGGGCGGGGTAATACTGGCCGGTGTTGGGCTGTTTTTGAATGAGCGTGAGGGCGTTGTCGTCGAGGATGTATTGGCGGAAGGAGCCATTGGCGTCGGGGCCGACGAAGCGGAACGTGCGCGGATAATCGTCGATGAAATAATGGTAGGTGCCGCCGCGTCTGGCGTCGGGCGAGGCGAACTCGGGGACGCCGGCGCCGTCCTGCCACTGGAGTCCGGCGGGGAGAGCGGCGGGCGTGGCGAAGGTGAAGAACTTGGGGTTGGCCTTGTAGAAGGCATCGACTTCGGCGGCGATGTCGCGGGCGGGCGCGGTGGCGGCGGATTTTTTCGAGCAGCCGGAAAAGACGAAGAGTGAAGGGAGAAGTGGGACGAGTAAGAGGAGGCGGAAGACAGGGAGTTTCATCGGGAAATTATTGGTAAGAGGTGAATTTTTTCGGATCGAAGGCCTCGCGGATGGCCTCGCCGACGAAGGTGACGAGGGTGAGGACGGACACCATGGCGACGAAGACGGAGGAGACAATCCAAGGGGCGTCGAGTCGGCATGGTCCGTGGGACTCATCCTATAGTGGGGAAGGTTGGGCAAAGATGAGCCCAGGATGAGGTCGATCTCGTGTTGGATGTCCCTCATAGGTGGAAGGCCTCCAGGGAGGTCTTTGGGGAAGACATCAGAAAATTCCCGTAATATTGCGGCTATCTCTGGGGGATGCTCATCCTCAGACCTAGGGGCAATATCCTCTATGCCCCGGACAACAACAGCCAGAATGGGGTTACCCCCGGTCACCTCTTGCTCCATCTCTCTCGGACTGATCATCATCAACCTCCTGGGTGGAGGGTCTACTCTGCTAGGAGCAGTCGAAGAGGTGGAGGCCTGTGCCGAAGATAAAGTGGGTGGACTAGCTTTCCCCTGACTAGGAGAGGTCACAGTACTAGGGCCAGCTGGTCCTCGGACAGATGGGTCCTTCGGCTGGACAGGGTGGAGGGTAATCCTTTGGCCACCATGGTCAAAGGTGCAAGTGTTTGACCAGCCATGAAGGGTGGCATCTCGGTCAAAGAGCCAATACCTACCAAGGATGATACTACCCACCTCCATAGGTAGCACATGGTACCATATCGCATCACGGTAAGCATGGAACTATAGCGGCACCAGACATCGCAGTCTGACCAGGATGGAAGTGGAATCCACCCAAGAAACTCTATAGGGTGCGGGGTGATCCACGGGTGTCAAACCAAGGTGCTTGACGGTGCCTATTGAGATAGCGTTGATGCAGCTTCTGCTATCAATAATCACCTTGCAGGCATTCCCTTCCAGCCTACAAAATGTGTGGAATATGGTGGTGTGACGCCAGTCGTCACTCACCTACGGCTGGGTAAGGATGCACTTGACTACACCCAAATGTACGTCATCCTGATACTGGGTACCAAGGACGTCGACCTGCTCGCCCTCCAACAGCTCATCAAAGAATTCCTCAGCCAATTCTTGGTCTGGCTCATAACTGAATGGCACCAACTCGAGGGTGGGGTCACGGGCCGGCGTGTCAGCAATAATGAGTGTTGCCCGAACACTTGCTGGCAAAGTGGCCAACTCCACCACAAGTGTAGCAATGGTCTCGTGTCCCAGTGCCCTGAGATGTTCCACCAATCATAGGCCCCTTACCCTTGTCCTCTCGATGGACTGGGGGTAAAAGTCAAATCTCAAAATAGAACTTTAAAGAAAAAGGCTGAACAACAAGTGCATGATGAAAGCCAATGTGTAAAATGTGTAGACTTAACTTCTCAGGCTGAAAGTCTTAAGAATGAGAATGAACTTCTTGCATCTAAAGTCTCCTTGTTTGAAGAAGAACTATCATGCATGCGAGAGGAACAACAAAATCATGAAAAGTCATTGGAATGCCTTAATGAAAATAGCAGGCTCAAACAAGATTTGGAGAAATTAAGCAATGAACTCAAGAATTCTGAACATACTAAGCTTGAAGCTGAGAAAACCAATGAGTTGTTGAGACATGAGATAAGTGATCTAAAAGACACCCTAGCAAGATTTGTGAAGGGAAAATAAAATTTAAACAATCTTTTGGGTGTGACTGTGAACTTCCAAAAAGAAGGTCCAGGGTATAACCCTAGTAAGAAAAAGACGTTTGAAGCCACAACTAAAACCTCATTCATGCATGCAAACACACCATCATCTTCTACTCATACATGCCATGTGAAGAGCACACACATGCACAACACTCCTAAGAATGTGAATAAAAAGGAAAATCAAATCAAAAGAATCATCTCATGTTTCTATTGTGGTACGCGTGGTCATGCTATGTATACTTGCAGACTAATGGAAATTGATGATGAAAGATTTGCAAGAAAAATGAGAAGTTCATTCAGATCATATGTGCCTAACCCCCTTGGACCCAAGAAAGCTTGGGTACCAAAGTCATAGACAAGTGTGTGTTTCAACTTGCAGGTCTACTTGAGAATACAACGAAACAAATGATATTTGGATAGTGGATGCTCGTGACATATGACAGGAAACAAAGAAATGTTTGCAGACCTACAAGAGAGAGATGGTGGATTAGTAGTTTTGGGGGGGAAAGATAAAGGAAAGATAATCAACGAAGGTAAGATCGGTAAGGATTCAACCCATTCTATTGAAAAAGTTTTGCTTGTCAAAGGTCTTCAACATAACTTACTAAGTATAAGTCAAATGTGGTTTAGATAGCCAATCTACTCCTAAGATAACATCGTACTCCTTCAAGTCTAAACTTATTAAGTTGATAGGGAGATTCTTTCCCTTCACTAGTACTTCACAATCAAGGTAATGATGTGTAATAGATGTTAAGGATCCGGGGCATTACAGCCCTCCCCCCTTAAAAGAATTTCATCCTCGAAATTCAGGACAAGCACCAAGCGACAGGGGAGAACGCCATAACCAACTGACAACACCGTCAAGGCCCCAACCAAACCTCGATATTCATAAAAACCACGATCCTGAGGGACGCGGCCAGACAATAATCACGGATGATGCCTCGCTCACAATCCAAGACACATCGAGCAGCAGAGCAGGCACATGCAAGAAACATGAGTCTGGCATCACCTCAACTGACGCGAAAACCAACCACGACATCACAGACACCACCACACTCATCGAGAAAACACACTCCTCATCACGAAAACCAAACCACCGGTCAACGCCCACGCCCGGCGGACCAACCCAAATGCCAGCTTCACAACTCATTGACTACTCTCACACCTTGCACCAAGGGCAACCAACGCTGAGCTTCCACCAGCTCACACCCGGCAAGCCGGATGCCGATAGCAGCACCAGACTAATTCTACCAGAAGATAACTTCTAACAAATCTCAGATCCAATCCGGGAAAAGCACACCTCATAATCGGCCACCCATGGCCTCGCTGGTGCACGGCTCACCCCACTCTCGAGCCCCAATAACCAGCATCTTTTGTCTATGAAAGACCACCCATTGGTCACTAGATACGCATCAACGGGAAACCTCCACCGGCCTAACAGGCACGTTCCAAATCACAACAGGCCATCCGCTGACTCTTCCACAGACCAACACCACATCTCAAGCCAAACCTCACTCGGACACCACAATCGATCTCGAACTTTGTGCCAACTCCACCCTCTCAGGGGAGCACGGTGAAACCACATGACAAGATCCCACCTCGGCCATCGACAGAATACAAGGTAGCTCGCGGTCCACTCACTGAGCCTCAGTCACCTGTCGATGAATAGCTGACGTGACAGTCAGACTGGCAAGGATAGCCAAACCCTGATCCTGTAGGATCTTGAGCCTAAACGTCATGGCCGAAACCTGCTCCCAAAGCCTCCATTTCATCAGCAACATCTGACTGACCATCACCCTCCTACTCAGAGCATCAGCCATGACATTCATCCTGCCAGGCTGATAAGACAGAGTAACATCATAATCCTTCATGTACTCCATCCATCTCCTCTGCCTCAGCACCCTTCACCCCCAGCCAACACGACCCAGTCTGAGATGAACCTACAGCTACAAAGTGCTCTCGGGTCTTCATCCCGGGATTCAGGAATACAGACTCCGCTTTGGCATGGAACGAAGGTCTTCGGATTCAATCCGATGTAAATAAACACCGACTGCTTGTGGTCAGTGGAGAAAGACGTCCTGTACATGACTCCCCACAATCACCTGTGCACTCGCACCCACGGAACCGTCCTTCCCTCCACGTGTCCCTCACCCCCTGAGTCCACATGCCGCGCCCTGGCAGTGCGTCCCCAGTTAAACGTTCGGTTCCACGGGTGATTGTCGACAAATCGACTGGCACCCCCGCATCCTAGCCACGTTTTTCGTTAACCCAGAAAACCTCCCGTGTCACTCGGTCTCCCCTCGACTCTCCGTAAAAGGCCAGTGCAAGGTGCCGCCTTGAGGCGGATACGGTCATGAGAGGGGGTGGCCGAGGCCTATTAACTCCAAGCATCTCTCCCGTGGTTGTATCCTACCCCTCACTCCGGTCGCTGCCCACACCGCCCCGACGGACCTCCCGGGGTGAAACAAAAAGGATGGCACGCCCAGTGGGACGTCTCCCGCCTTCTTTCTTTTTGCTGATGTGAAAGTCCGTGCCAGCCCTGAAGTCCGAGTGCCCTTTTCCTGTCCTTGTAGGGGGGGTAGCAAAAGAGCACCTGTTCGGACTTCCCAGTAGCTTCCAGTTCATCTCCCAGTTGCCAGATCGTGTTCGACGACCGCTCTCGGCCATCGCCTCAGCTTGTCCAGGACTCCAGTGAATATAGCGGCTGTCACCTACGGTCCCATCACCATCACCACCCATGCACGAGTGGGCTACTTGGCAATGTCGATCGCTTTCGGTAGCTTTCCTCTTGTCGTCGGATCACCCTACTTCTTGGGTGTGGTCCCCGTGGTGGCTCCACCGCCACCCCCAGCTCCTGTTTCCTCTGGTGCCACCAGGGCGCCACACCAGCTGCCAGTCCTGACAACTAGGCCAAGCGTCAGTGATGTGACATAATGATGGGGGTGGATAGCAAGTAAGCAATGGGTCCTCGGACCTATCACGCAAGCACACACACAACAAGCAAATCCTCGGTAGAGGCCGAACCCACCGTTGCTCACATGAACCCCGGAGTGCTAACCTAGGAGGCCGTTCACTGGAGGAGCTAGTTGTTGAACTCTTAGATCGCATGGGCAGGTTCGAGGAAGCCCTTAAGGAGCATACCAAGCGTATGGAGAGCTGGTTTAAAGCCATGGAGGACCGCGCCAAGGCCCCTGACTGATCTTTTCAAGGTCTAGTTGGAAGGCTAGATAGTGTGGATAGGACCCCTCGCTGGGACCTACCCGGCATCCTTCCGGCCCCTCAGGAGCCTACTGTCCAGCCCGCGCATGCTACCCAACCCGCACCCGCGGCCTAGCCCACACCACAGAGGGCTGAGGAGCAACAGCCACATGCCCTCCATTTTGAGGACTACGAGTCCAACAACGAGGACTAGGGATATGGCTGACACCGACGTGGTCACCGACCACAAAGGGATGATGAGGATGAGTGGATCCTCAAGTCCGTTCGTGCTGAACCTCCCACATTTGATGGGTCCAAGTCTTTGGATCCAAAGATCTACCTTGATTGGGAGGCCAGCATGGATCGATATTTTGAGTGGTTTGAGATGACGGACCACCGACAAGTTAGGTACGCAAAAATGAAGTTGATGGGGCAAGCCCAAACGTACTGGAGCAATGTGGAGAGTTTGGCCTAACAACGCCATGAGCCTCCAGTAGGTTCTTGGGATGAGATGAAGGAAAGACTTAGGCATAAGTACCTTCCTACCACATACCGGTAGCGTCTTATTGATAGGTGACAGAGTCTCACCCACGGTGACCGATCCGTGTCTGAGTACATCACAGAATTTGATGAATACTTTTTACGATGTGGTGTCATAGAAGAGAGCACCATGCCTATTGCGCGCTTCCGTCGTGGCTTGCAGCCTCACTATCAGTACGAGCTATTTCACCGCAATGTCACCAAATTGGAAGATACATACCATGTCGCTCTCGAGTTGGAGCAGTTTGAGGCGGAGTTCACTCCCGTCCAGCACCAGGGGATTACGTATCAGCGTGGGACCGACCCTCGTACCACGCCTACCGCCTATAGCCAATTTCCGGTGGCCCGCCCCCCGGAACCCCCTCGGTAGGACCCCTCCACTGCTCCTAGGCCCCGCACCTTCCCTCCGAGGGATCCTCCCCCTCGCCCGCAGGCACCCGTTCCTGCTGCGAGTGCCGTCCGACCAGCACATCCCGGCGCATTTCGAGGGCAAATATTCCAAGGAAACCGAGGCGGAAAAGCTGAAATGGTTTCGTACGTACCGGCCCGACGTGATCATCAGCAGCAACGGCAGCGGCCTCGATGTGATTTTGCGAAGTGAATCGCTTCGCTGTCCCGAGGACATTGGATTGGTGAGCCTCGGCACTTCGGAAGCGCGCGTCAAAGGCTCGGACCGGATTTTTAGCGGCGCCGATGAGAATCAGGAAATCATCGGCGTCGCGGCACTGGACCTTCTCGTCACGCTGATGCATCGCAATGAGCGGGGAATCCCGGCAACACCCCGGACCGTCCTGATCGACACGAAATGGGTGCCGGGCACAACCGTTCGCCGGATGAACACGGGTTAGGCGCTCTCGCGGAAACTTTACACATAAAGCCTCAAACCGGCTGGAGTCGCCCTCGAAAAAACGGATGCTGTGCCTTAATGGGTAATGCACCCGTTTACACCATGCCTTCTATTCACCCTCTTCCGAGCCGAGCCATTCGCTGCTGGGCTGCCCTTTTGACACTTGGTTTGCTGACCCAGGCCAATTGCTTTGCCCAGACTGTCCCAGCCCCTGCGACCAATCCGCCTGCGGCCCAACCGCCGAGTACGGATCCGATCCTCACGCTCAAGCCCGATCACGTTGACGGCATCTACGCCCTCAATGAGCCCGCGGTATGGACGGTCGACGTTAAATCGGGCGACCGTTCCGGACTCGGCGCGATAACCTACGCAGTCAAAAGGGACGGCGGCGACGACATCGCCACCGGCACGATCAATCTCGCCAGCGGACCGGCCACGATAACGGCCACGCGGCCGGAGCCCGGCGCGCTTCTGGCCGTGGTCTCCGTGCCCAACGGAACCCGGCATCCGCGACTCTGGACGGGCGGAGCGCTTTTCGCGCCGTACAAGATCGGCCCGGCCGCGCCCGCACCGGCCGACTTCGACACCTTTTGGAAGGCGAAGCTGCAGGACCTCGCCGCCGTTCCGCCGAATCCGAACGTCGTTCCCACTTCCGACGCGGATGTGCCCTACAATGACGGCATCCCTTACTACAAGGTGACGCTCGACAATATCTGGCACACGCAAGTGCAGGGCCAGTTGGCCCACCCGGCGAAGAAAGGCAAATACCCGGCGCTCCTCATTTTCCAAGCCGCGGGCGTCTCGGGCTTACAAAAGGAGATGGTGGTGCGGCCGGCAAAGCGCGGCTATTTGGTCCTCAATATCGAGGCCCACGACATACCGATCGATGAAACACCACAGTTTTACAATAACCTGAAGGCGACCACACTGAGGGATTATCCCTCCATCGGAGTCGATGACCGCAACACGTACTACTTCCTGCGCATGGTGCTGGGTTGTGTCCGCGCCGCTGAGTACCTCACCTCCCGTCCAGATTGGGATGGGAAGACGCTGATCGTGAGCGGCATTTCGCAGGGAGGCTTTCAGTCCTTCGCCACTGCCGCTCTTTTTCCCAAGGTCACGGCTTTGGTGACGGGAGCCCCGGCGTGTGCCGATGCCGACGCGGTCCTCGCCAATCCGCCCCGGCCGATTGCGTGGCCTGCCTGCTTTTTCCCGCCGCGGCCGCAAGATCCGGACGGGTCAAAAGCGCGCACCACACTCGGGTATTTTGACATCATCTACTTTGCCGCCCGCGTGCATTGCCCCGCGCTTGTCTGCGTCGGGTTGGTCGATGAGACCGTCCGCCCCGCGAGTGACCTCGCCGCGTATAACGCGCTACCAAACGACAAAAAGGAACTCATCGTCATGCCCTTCTACAACCATGCGCTCGTTGGATCACAACTGCCCTATTGGCATCGCCGGGACGACTGGACTGCGGCCGCCATGGCCGGGCAACCGCTCCCTCCCGCTTCCATTCCCACGGCGACTCCCGATCAGACGCTGATTCCGTTCGCGCCGGCGAAACCAGCTCCGGTCGCAGCTCAATAGGACCCGCAGGAATCGCCTCGCGATTGGCCCAATGACCGCGGGTCCGCCAGACAAGCTGCCGCCCGTCGAAACGGCACCGCGTCGATCATGGCGTGTGGGCTCATTGACCTACACGGCCGGCGGTCTCGCGCTGCTTTTCTTCTGGCTGCTATGGGGCGACTTCGCCTGGTCGATGCGGGACCGGGCCGTACCGCCGGTTTTGCAGCTTCTGCTAAAAAAGTTTGGCGCGTCGGACATGCTGACCGGGCTCATCATGTCCTCGCTGCCTGCGGCCTTGGGGCTCTTTATCGGTCCCGTTGTCTCCTACAAATCCGACCGGCTCAGGTCGCGCTGGGGTCGCCGCATTCCGTTCCTGGCCCTGCCCATTCCGTTTCTCGTCCTTTCGATGGGCGGGCTGGCCTTCTGTCCACAACTCGGTACGGCGCTCAGCCGGCTGCTTGGGCCTCATTCACCCGGACTGAATTGGTCCGTGATCGTCGTCATGGGTGTGTTCTGGGCGCTCTTCGACATCGCCTGCGGGATAAGCGCGTCCGTTTTCGGAGCGTTGATCAACGATGTCGTCCCGCAATCGGTCATCGGACGTTTCTATGGACTCTTCCGGGCCGCCGGTCTCATCGCGGGAATCGTTTTTTTCTACAACGTGAAGGATCACGCCGAATCGGACTCCACCTGGATCCTCCTCGGCGTCGCCGCGCTTTACGGCGGTGGCTTCACGCTTATGTGCCTGAACGTGAAGGAAGGCGAATACCCGCCGGTGTCACCCGCTTCCGACCGGCCGGGCGTGATCGCAGCGGTGGAGACCTACTTCAAGGACGGGCTCGGGAATCCCTATTACCTCTGGTTTTTCGCGGCGATGATCCTCGGTGGTTTTGCCAGCCAGCCGTTTAACCTCTACTCGGTTTATTACGCCAAGAGCATCGGCATGGGAATGGATGTCTACTTCAAGTGCCTGGCGCTGACCTACGTTTTCTCCCTCTGCCTCGCGTATCCACTCGGAAGTTTGTCCGACCGATTTCATCCTCTTCGCGTAACGATGGCATCGCTGGCCATCTATGCGGTCATCATGCTCGCCGATGGCTTGCTCGTAAGGAACGCCTCCACCTTCGCCGTGGCACTCGTCGCGCACGGCATCGTCGCGGGCTGCATCGCCACCGCGATGGCGTCCCTCGGCCAGAGAATCCTCCCGCGCGACAAGTTCGCCGAGATTGGTTCGGTGGGAGGAATTCTCGGCGCCGTCTGCGCCATGTTTTTTGCCCCGCTCATCGGAACGATTCTGGACGACGTGCATCACGACTATCGCTATACATTCTACGCGGGAAGCGCCGTCACCGTGGCGGCTTTGGGCGTTTTTGGAGTGCTCCACGCCACGGTCGATCGACCGCCCCTGTCCGGTCGACCGACCGCCCCTGTCCGGTCGACCGACCGCCCCTGTCGGGTCGACCGAACCCCCCGAGGTAGCTTATGTTGACTTTTTATTTCAAGCATGGGGAGAGATCTTATTTCTTGTTTGTTTAAACCCAAAGCCTCCAATCATGCCATGATTTGTAGATCTGGTCTCTGGCATGTCTCTTGACCACCAAGGATCTATAAATACATCTCATTGGGGTCAAAAACCCTAAGGATTCAAAAAAGCTTAAGAGAGGCTATCAAGGGAGAAAGAGGGGTGTACTGTAGCTCCGTGAATAGTGCTACGTCCAAGAGTTCTTCATCCAAGTGCAAGCTTCTCAAGTTCATCAATAGGCCAATCAAGTGGAGATCAATCCGGGGAGATAGCTTCATCCAAGATCATCTTCATCCACTAAGGGGTAGCTTGAATCTGAGTTTCATTTTCTATTTTCTTTTCCATTCTTATTGGGCTTTAATCATGTGTTCTTGTAATATCAAACACTCGTGTGTGTGTGTGGATCTACGTAGATCCATGTGTGGTTGTGTGTGATTTCTCCGTTTCTCCACATCTCTGTGTAATTCAGTGATTGTGCACCTTCGTGAGAGTTCCAAACTCCTCACATGTGTGTGTGTGTGTGTTTTGATCTTGTAATCCTTTACAAGATAGTGTGGGAATCCTCATAGATCGTGAGGGGTGGACGTAGGTTACCATTGCTGCATCCGAACCACTTAAAAATTATTGTCCATTGTATGGTTTGATCCTTTTCTTCTATACCCATTCTGTGCAAGCACACATGTTGATGGGAATCGACACTGAGCATTGGCATTTTTATTTTACATTTGTGTCCTTTAGTTTGCTTTTATATCCTCGGGAAAGTATATGTACAATTGTAAGACTTTGTAAGCCAATGTGTCATTCCCTTAGATTGTGTGGGTTTAAGTACAAAATACCAGTAGGGCCTGCAAGGGGGCCCAAACCCCTTCCCCATTGGTCCACCTAGGCTATGTGGGGCTAGTCAAACATCTTAGGTGGCATCTAGAAGGATCATTTCCTTCATGGACAAGGCAAGGGGACAAGTGGTTGAAAATGTCAAAGATGCCATTCCCCCTTGTCAAAAGGGTGCCATAGCCCCTAGGGACTCTTGGAGTTGGGTTTAGTGCCACCCTTAGTCGTGTGTTGCTGGTCGTGTCCATCTTAGAGTTCGAGGCCCGCACCACATAGAGTCAACTCCCGTGTCCGTCCCGCATCAGGGGGGCTCCCCCCTTGATTTCCCCCTCTCCCGTGGAGGTATGGGGGCGTGGTTGCAATTTTTGTGTTGAGTTCACTGTTTCATCGCTGGGACGCTATGGCGGTCGTTCCAGTGACCGCCATAGTGTGTAACTTGCCTGGGCAGGTGCGTTACACTCCCTTTGTTTTGGGCTTTGGCATTCGCGGGCCTGACGGTCCCACGATAGACCGCCAGGTGACTGTGATGCCCCTGTGTTGGTCCGTCACAGTGATTCGATCGTTGGTTTTTGACCGTTGGGGGTCATGGTCGCTTGACACGCCTGGGGTGGGGCATCAAGATGGTGTGACGGCCCTAGGAAGGCGCGTTAGAGCTAACGCACCCAACCTTCCACCTAGCGCACCTGAGATAGTTTGTTAGGTACCGCAACGCCCCTGGAGGTGTACGTTATAGACAACTTGGTCCCGTGGCCTAGCGCAACTGTGTTAGTCCGTTAGGTGATGTAACATCCCTGGAGGAGCGCGTTACGTTCTGTGTTTGCTCATGACCGTGACGCACCTGTGTTGATCCGTCAAGTGCTGTGACGCATCAGCGTAGGTGCATTACAGTTCGTTTCACACCGAGATTCTGACGTGCCTGAGTTGGTTCGTCAGGTTACTGTGGCGCATCAAGGTTGGTCCGTTACAGCCTGTGGCACACCAAGGTTGGCGCATCATAGTACGTTTTGCACCATTGGCCTGACGCCCCTACGTTGGTCCGTCAGACCGCTGTGACGGCCCAGTGGCAGACCGTCAGAGCTTCTGCCACGCCTAGGTAGGTCCGCCAGGCATTGGACTACACCGGGTGGTTTACAGTCCCATTTCTTTTCCGACTGTGGTCACAGTGTGATGGTGCTAGTACGTGGGACGGTCATCGTAATTCGTCGAGTTCAAATGTTATTTTCTGTGGCTTGAGAGTCTACTCCTCCAGAGACACTCCACTAGTCGTAGCCCGCCAGTACGCGTGTGCTGGTATCCACCTGGGAGTGGTGGGACGGCTACCCTCACCAGTAGGTAACTCCACCGCCATGTCACAGGACACCTCGGTCACCGGGTCCTCCACGCTCTGAGTAAAATCCTCCGAAATGAACGAATGAGAAGCACCCGAATCAAACAAAACGTGAGCCGCACAACCCAAAATCGAAAGAGTATCTTCCACCAGCTGCAACGCCTCAACCTCTGCCCTGGTCATGTGGGTCACTCTGCCTCGGGATCTCTGTCTTCCTACAGTGCTGACCGGGACAACTGAGGGAACTGGTCCTGTCGTTGGTACTGCTGCGGCTGTGCTGACACATGCTGGGGCTGAAACTACTGCTGCGGCTGAAACCCAGACGGCTAACTCGGCCTCTGTGGCCATGAGATTCAAGGCACTTGAGGAGGGGACCTCAGAATGAACGTCGGTAAAGCAATCCATCGAGCAAGACAAAGCGCCAAGCTTGGTATTTGAGACACCTGGCTTCTCGAGGATCAAGGGGCTCCTGACCATCGCTCAACCAAGCGATATAAGGTGCCCTCCAATCGCCCGACAATACTCGAACAGTGCCCACTAGTTCACGGTCAACACTGGGGCACTCTAGCTCTTCTAGGAGAATCGATCAAGTCCTTGATGGCTTTACGGAGGAGGCTAGGCGAGAGAGCGCATCCGCTCGGGAGTTGTCCTCCCGAGAGAGTTGTCCTCCCGAGCTATCATGATTACTTGGAAACTCTCGAACTGCCAAGTCACCTCCTTCGCTAGTTGAAGGTATCTGACCATTTGTGGTTCCCGAGCTTCGTAGTCCCCGTTGATCTGGCTGGCGACTAATTGAGAGTTGGTATAGATCATGGCCCGTTCTGCTCCCAGGTGCTTTTCCATCCGAACCCCCTGAGAATAGGGCCTCATACTCGAAAACATTGTTGGACACCGCGAACTTGAATTTCAAAGCATATTGCAACTCCACTCCCTCGGGGGAGCAGAGGATAACTCCTGCACCAGTGTCGGCCAAGCTAGAGGACCCATCAACGTAGAGTTTCCAGGCTGGGCCAGTAATGGGCGGCAGGACTTCCTTGGGCTAGGCAGTATTCTCCGCAATGATATTTGCGAGCGCTTGGCCCTTGATGGCAGTGTGGGGGCGGAAGGAGATATCATAAGCCCCGAGCATGATCGCCCATTTCAGGAACAACAGAACTGACCTGGCGCGATCTTGGGAGAAAATTCGTATCTCCTGGTTCCGAGGTCCAAATCTTGCTATGTCTCTTGGGGATGAAGGAGGACTGGGAGAGGAAGCTCTCAGACAAATTTCACGCCCAGATCTTCTCAGGAGCGATCGTGGTGGCCGTTCTTCTAGGGCTCTGGTTCCTGGCTTGGGAGCTCTGGCACAGTCGGGGGAGAATTACCGTCCAATCCTTTGTTTTTATTTTATTTTCTTTAAACTTTAATGGAATAATTTAAGGCTCACGAAGGAAGCAAAGATTAGGTGTCTTTGAGAATCGGCACAGCATGTGCAGTTAATGCCCTGGCGACAATCTCGTAAACTGCCATTCAAGAGATCAATAAAAGACTAATGAGCCTGCATTCTCCTTTTTTAAGATTCAAATAATCAATATCACAAATGTCAAGTCGAAACATTTGATTCCCAGGAGATATTCTAAATTCCTTTGCTGCTACCTTAACATCTGCCCTGATAACCTCCCAAAACTGTGCAGACAACCCCATAAAGAAACCATACTGAATGGTTAAAGATGTTTCATCATAAGCTAAGGGACGAAAAAGGCTAATTTCTTATAACATTCCAATTCAGTTGTGCACAGGCACTGAGTTGAAGAGAAGGATTCTTCGACAGGCATTGGTTTTAACAAATTGGTCACCAAATGGCAGAGGGAACCCCTTCAGCTGAGTATTATGCAGCGAATTTCTAGCGGCTAAGAGGTCTAACAAGAAAATGGAATAAATGGGCGTTTGCAAGATTTGCTAGCTTAGGCCTGGATTACCCAAGAGGGATGAAATTGTGATTAAGAGTGAAGAATACCTCTTATCTGCGGGGGACAGTCTCAAGCATTAAAGATATATAAGAAAGAATACCATGAATGGCTTCTCACAGATGAAATCAGGTGAAAACAAGGGCAAAAGAAAAATAGCTTTAAAAAAGATGAATGCATATCTTCATTTTTTTTTCAAAGTGGGTGGTATCACTATTGAATTAAAAGTAAAAGAGGGATGTACAAATGTAGTCAATGTGTTCCCAAAAAATCCCTATACATCAAAAAACAGCCTACACCAAGATGGTGTGACCCCCACTACCCTCCCAACAAAACAAGCCCATCAATTTGGTGTTACCCAGTTACGAATTGTTGGTGATAGTCAGCTCATTCTGCGCCAAGTGCTTATCAAATGTCGCACGCTTGATCCCAAACTTAAACCCTACCAGGAACTTGCATCTGCTTATGCTAAGCTCTTCACCAAGCTAATCTTCGTCCATGTTCCTCGCAGTTAGAACATCTTAGCTAACGCTCTTGCTTCACTCGCTTCCGCCTTAATTTTTCTCCCCCCGAACGAGACTTCCATTCCACTCTTATTCATAAGTGCCACACTCCCGCCACCAAAGATCCTGTATTTCTTAGCATTAAGGAGAAGGTGCTTAAGAAGCTTAAAGAAGGTGAGATCACCGAGAATAAGGAGATCATGCTTGTTGATTTAGAACAAGAGTTGACTGATGAAGGGAAGCCTTGGTACTATGAAATTGCTAAATATTGTTATGATCAGTCATATCCAGAAGAGGCCACAGCAGAAGAGAAGAAGGCTATCAGAAGAGTAGCTCAAAGGTATACTCTGGTTGGAGATATACTCTACAGAAGGGGTCTTACTGGCGTTCTTCTTAGGTGCCTTGATGACGATGAATGTTGGAAGGTCGTGGAAGAGGCACATTCTAGAGTTTGTGGGGGTCATGTTAATAGCCAGATGCTAGCTAAGAAAATCCTTAGGGTAGGCTTTTATTGGCCCACTCTAGAAGAGGATTGTTCTATCTATGTTCGAAGGTGTGTCAAGTGCCAACTACACGCCGATAAAATTCACTCTCCTGCTTCTTCACTTCATCCTATATCCTCCCCATGGCCTTTCTCCATGTGGGCTTTTGATATCATTGGACCTCTTGGTGACCCGAACCTCCGCATAAAATCAAAATCATTTATACTCACGGCCACTGAGTACTTCACTAAGTGGGCGGAAGTAGAAGCTTATGCAGAAATAAAGGCGTCAACGGTGTGCAAGTTCATAATAAAGAACATCATTGTAAGATTTGGCATTCCAAGCACTATCATCACCGACAACAGACCACAATTCATCTCTCAAGAGCTTCAGGACCTCTGCAGTAGGTATAACATTGTATTGCATCATTCATCTCCTTATTATCCGTAGGGCAATGGCCAAGTAGAGGCGACAAATAAAACTTTGATTAAAATCATAGACCGCTGAACGCGACAGCACTGAGCCGTCAATCTGGCCTAATCCCTAGGTCCAAATCACGATAACACGGAATCCATGGACACCTCAAAACACGGCCACGAAACCTCCGGGGTGTCCATGACACTCACGAGACTGAAAGTCGACCACTGGGTCACAACCGGGTCGACCGGAGTCCAACACGACACTCAACGATCGCTGGAGGGGTAGACTCTTCAATCAACGGAAAACAACATCTGAACCAGACGGAGTACAGGGGGCCACCTCTCATACCAACACCGACTCACGGTGACACAAGTCGAAGTCGTCACGTCCTGGGACCCCTCACGGTGCCCCAAACCTGGTCCCCACATGATGCCCAGCATCAGTCAGACCACAGGTCAGCACGTGGATCGAGGTCCACTCATCCGGATCTCGAATCGGCACGAAAAATCACCGGCTAGGCCTCAGACGATGAACGGTCCATCATTGGCCACTCACAGGTGAACGACCGACTCACAGTCGTGCAGGGGAGAATGGACGGTCCAATTTAGCCGTCCGTCACTCCCAACGGCAAAAAGACTATAACGCGCCTGCCCAGGGGCGTTATAGTGCTTAACGGACCATCATAGGTGCGTTAAGCCCCAAGCCATGAAAGCGAACATAACGCACTCCTCTAGGGGCGTTATGTACATAACGGACCAGACCTGATGCGTTATGTCACAGACTGAAGCAGACTATAACGCACTCCTCTAGGGGCGTTATAGGCCTTAACGGACCATCTCTGGTACGTTAAGTGGAAGGTAAGGGTGTTAAGCATAACGCACCTTCCCTGGGATGTCATGTGGTTATAACGGACCTCCCTAGGCGCGTTATGTGACCAGGACCCCCAACGGTCAAAACCCAACGGTCGGAAACCCATAACACACCAGCACCGGGGCGTTATGTCTGACATGGCGGTCAGTCGCAGGACCGTTAAGCCCATGAAGACCAGACTCAAATCGTGCGAAGCATAACGCACCTGCCTGGGCGCGTTATGCTCATGACGGTTACTGGAACGACCGCTATATCGTCCCGGCGGTGAAACGGTGAACTAAACCCAAAAACGTCGACCACGCCCCCATACCTCCACGGGAGAGGGGGAAATCAAGGGGGAAGCTCCCCAATCCTACTTCTTACTAGGTGAAGAGAGATTCTTCTACGGATATGTAGAAACCCATAATAGAACAATGGTCAATAGGATGACTAGCCTAGTTAGCATCGAAGAAGCATGCAGCTCAAGTAAAAAGGTGGACATAAATAAAGAGCATCCATTTGTACCATACAGTTACATTTGAATACAAAGAAAAATTACATAATTGTTAGATGTAGGAGTGCCAACATACTAGCTCATCTAGGTGCACCAGCAATGTTAATGCAAGAGTCATACAGACTATAGGACCATCAAGAGTCAGCAAGAGATAATGTAACCAGAGGAAGAGAAGGCCTAGAAAATAACAAAGGTAAAGATCCCTCATCTTAAAATATCAGTGAAAATGTTGCCACAATGATGGAAGCATCATCTCCAATGATGATCACATCATTTATATAAAGAAAACATGACATGGCCAAGAAAGGATGCATGAATATAAAGAACACAATCATAAGAACTATTGACAAAGCTAGCAACAAGTAAAGCATAATGAAATCATTCACACGAGGATCAGATTATTCATTCAGAGCTGCTATACTTGTGGATAAACAAGGACAACATTTTTCAATGTGTTGGTCCAATGCGTTTGCTTGACAATTTGGGAAATGATGTGCTTAATTGAAAATTCAGAAACATCAACATCTACAGTCAAGTTGAGCCTAAAATATTTTGAAGATTATATAATTAACTGGCAAAGACTGATTGGTACAATACACACTCGACTGTATATAATTAAACATTCACATTACGACAAAAAATATAAGTTTTACTCTAGCGCAGCACACACTCGGCTGTGTAAAATTAAACATTCACATTACGACAAAAAATATAAATTTTACTCGGGCACAACGCACACTCGGTTGTGTATAATTAAACATTCACATTGAAAACATAAATTAGTCCATACCGCTGACATATCTTTTGCCCACATGAAGAACCCGCAACCTGATGTTGTTTTGTCAGCCTACAAGTAAAAGATATTCACATTAGGTACATTTTATAAGGAATGTAAGAACAATAACCATAAACAATGTTGGCCACGTACCTTAGATTCTGGACATACATAAAATATTTTCCCTTTATTCTTACTAGTGTTTGAGGTCCGCCTTCTACAAGGTCTGTTCCAGAACGGGTTTTGCGAACCGGGTTTAATCATAGGCTTCCCTAGGGATTGGCTTCTCTTGCTGTCGTGATTCTGGAGACGGCTTCACGGTAGCATGTTGTCTGTTCGGAGGGTCCGGACGGGACGTGTCCTCTAGGGATTGATTTCTCTTCGCCATTGTGATTCCGGGGATGACTTCACGTCGACATGGTGTCTCTTCGGAGGGTTCGGATGGGACGTGTCCTCCAGGGTCTCTTCGGTCGAAACCGTTGTTGCTGCTGGACTGGTAGGGTCAGATGGGCGTGTGATTTTGCACGTCCATAGGGCTAGAGGAGCATCATGAGGACCGTCAGCCGCAGCCAGAGAGGGAGCATCGTAGGGCAGGGGAAGGCAGGCAGAGGGGCTGGCGGTGGCCACGGATGGCATTGGACGGCCCGGAGCAGGCAAGATTTCGACGCCATCCGAGGGCCGCCAGACCAGAGCAAGAGCAGTAGACGGAGCCTGGGGCAGTGGCCTACCACCAATAATAGGGGCATCTGTCCCCCTAGAGCGTGGTGGGGGAGCCTTCGCCTTGTAATTAGCCATCAGGTGGCCCAGACGGCGGTAGGAGGAACACCATAGTGGGGGGTCCGGGATGAGCACCGACTGCCAGAACCCACCCGCTCCAATGCCAACCCACACACGGTGGGGTAGCTTCCTGGAAATGTCCAGCTGGACACAGACCCACGCGGCATGAGCACGGGTGAGGCAAAGAGTGTTGTGGTCAATAATCAAGGTTGGCCCTATGCTGCCAGCGATGGAGAGGATAGAAGCTTCATCGTAGAAGTTCACCGGAAGGCTCGGGTGCTCGATCCAAATAGGGACAAGCGGCTAATCAAGCTTCAGTGAGAAATCGAGTGACCAATGGAAGAACCAAAAAGGGCACCGTGGACAAGTAGCAATTCTTTGAGGTGGACTTTCAGGAAGTCTTCCCGGTTGGAGAAGCGGAAGAGGAGATGCTGACGGTCCATGGCGCTAAGTAGGAAGTCTTGCTTGAACTGGAATCGCTGAGCGAGGTGAGCCCGGATGTCAGTGAAGGCAGGCTGGCCCTTGGGAGTTCTGGCTATGACAGCAAAGGCAAGGGGGCTGCACATCAATTGAACTTCTTCCAGCAAGAAGAAGTGATTGTAGTCTGCTCGGGCTCTTGCTGCTGGATTGGCCCTTTTACAAAATGAGAGTATAATGTCCACGTGAGCGGCTTCCTACTGGTCTTGAAAGTGGAAGTCATGGCCGCCCACGGCTTGTCACCGGCTTTATCTGTTTCTTCTTCTTTTGGCCCTTTGTATCCCAAGCCGCCTCGTGGGATCATTTTGAAATTTTTAACGGGCTTTGTCCTGCCTTGTAGGTTGATGCCCAGCCCTTTGCCTGACTGGTACCCCATCTTCATTAAAATACTTCATCCAGGCGTATTTATTAGACTTTTCTTTTTCTTGCCCTTGGATGATTGTAGTGGCATCTGAACAGCTGGAGGGGAGTAAGGAGTAGCTTTTTCCAGAATTTTGTCGCAGATCGACAATATCAAAAACTGACAGCAATGGCCTATCAGCCGGCCATATGGAGGGGACCGAAGTTGCTGAGTGTATGTCCTCAATTGGCAGAATCGGCATGCTAGTTACTTTGATAATGCACCCTTTGTGTGGAAATTTGATGCATTGGTGGTTTGTGGAGGGCACAACATCCAGTTCTTGAATGTAAGGACATCCCAGGATGCCGTTGAATGTCGGGTCTATATCAAGGATGTGAAAATCAGTTGTAATGGTGATAGGACCCAATCCCACTTTCAGTGTAATCATGCCCAGAGGTGACTTCTTTGTATTGTCATATGCGGTGACTGTAATAGTGGACGGCCGTATCTGACTTTTCGGAATGCCACACATCTTTAAGGTGCTTGGAGGCAAAACATTAATGGAAGCATCGGTATCTACCAAGCACTGCTTAACTGGCACTTTATTGATGTCTATTGTAATACACAAAGCGTATTTTCTGGCCAGCTGCGGAGCCAGTTCGTGTTCATGAAAAGTAATAGCCGGCTGACTACTGACTGGAGCCAAACTGTAGTGATCTGTTCCGCTGCTATATCTTCATTTACCATTACCCTTTCAAGATACTGCTTCAGAGCTTTCTGATGTGCAGCGGATCTTTTGATTAACTCCAAAATTGAGATCCGGGCTGGTGTTCTATCAAGGTGCTTTAACAAATCATACTCTGTGCCCGGCACGGATTCTTGTTCCTGCTCCACTTGATCTTGCGCGGGCTCCTGCTCCCGTGCCTTGATTGGCAGGGTTCGTGGAGTCGGCATTTACCACTTGTTGAATTTACTTATAATAACAGTTATTACTGCAGCATCGGTATGGCATCGTATGAGGCGTTATATGGTCATCCTTGTCGTACTCCTTTGAACTAGTTTGAAGCTAGTGACAGATTATTGACAGGACCTGATATGGTTCAGCAGTGTGCTGATGTGGTTCGTCTGATTCGGTAAAAGATGTTGATAGCTCAGAGTCGATAAAAAAGTTATGCAGATCGGCGTAGGCGACCACTGCAGCTCGAGCCTGCAGATATGGTGTTTGTAAAAGTATCTCCGATGAAAGGTGTTATGAGGTTTGGGAAGCGTGGAAAGCTTAGTCCGCGTTATGTTGGTCTGTTTCCTATTTTGGAACTGTTATGTCCCCTAGGACTCAACGCTATTTCATTCTATTTTGTTTTAATGATAGCAACACATGTTTCAAACATATTCTAATATAGTCCTTTTGTGCAAGGTTGACGTTGACAGAAAAGGCATTATTCATATGAGGCTGCGTAGACGCTGTAGCCCAAGGGGTGGACACAGTCGTCTCACGCCTATGCTCAAAGGTCGACCTTGCAGCTCAAAGGTCGACCTTGCTGCTCGTGTCAAGCAAAGGTGTCAACACGAGAGCGTCAACGCTGTTGGATGGTAGCGTGGACGCTGTCTCTCAAAAGCACAGGCCCAGCAACGCCTTTGAAACTCAAAGTTCAGCAAAGCATCCAAGGAAGTTTTTCCAAAAGCTTGCGTAGACGCTGCAGAGTCAAGGCGTCAACGTAGCTGAGTAGAGTTCAAGAAGGGTTCATGAAGTCTATTGAAGGTCTAAGTAGCTCAAGTCCAGGAAAGGTTTATGAAGCCAGAGTCCACGCTGTACTGCTTTAGGGTGGACGCAGCTGAGCACTTGAAGCAGACCCAAGGTCGACCTTGCTGCTCAAGGTTGACGCTAAGCCAGTCAAGGTTGGTGTATATGAGGCTTTGCTACACCAAGGCGTCAACGCAGCAGCAGGCTGCGTAGACGCTGCAGTGAAGCAACTTGTGTTAAATTCAATAAAGGTCGATGTTGCTGAGTCCAAGGTCGGTGTAGATGAAGCCTTGCTACACCACGGCGTCAACGCAGCTGCAGGATTTTGTACTCTTTGAGTCTTGACTAAATAAAATCTCTTTGGACTTGTTTCGAATGTGTACCTCTTAGTTGAGAGATGCTTATATGGTGTGCCTCCTGGTTGCTTCTCTATACGCTTGTCCTCATGGTACTTGCGCCTTTTCTTAGGTGGATCAGCTTGTGGTTGTTGCTTGCGAAGGGGCGTCTGTCTACCTCTAAGGGACCCTTGAGTCACCTTCTAATTTTCGAGGAGAGCGGTGCCCGCCTCTAGGGAACCCGTGGGTTACCCTCTCATTTTCAAGGGGAGCGGTGCTCGCCTTTAGAGAACCCGTAGTTACTTTCTCGTTTTCAAGGGGAGCGGTGCTCACCTTTAGGGAACTCATAGGTTACCTTCTCATTTTCAAGGCTCACCTTGAGGGAACTCGTAGGTTACCTTCTCATTTTCAAGGGGAGTGGTGCTCGTCTTTAGGGAACTCGTAGGTTACCTTCTCATTTTTAAGGGGAGCGAGACTCGCCTTTAGGGAACCCGTAGGTTACCTTCTCGTGATATGTGGGTAACTTACCTTGGTGGGGTACGACTGGTGATGTTTCACTAAAAGAATTTCCTGAGGTTGACGGAGTTTCACGTCCGGGGTATCACTTCCCCTCCCAACATCACCAGTTTTTACGCTCCTGTGCCGAGTGCTTCCGCCACCCTGTACGGGCCTTCCCAATTTGGTGTGAGCTTTCCTGTGGCTCCTCTTGGGTCAGCAACGCTTGCTCGCCGTAGAACCAAACCTCCAAGGAAGAAGTGTCGTTCTTTAACTTGGGCATTATAATATTGGGCCGGCTTCTGTTGGTACGCTGCGAGCTTTACTTGCACGCCTGCTCTATCCTCCTTAAGCAGGTCCAAGTTCTCTCACATCGCTTGGTTGTTCCTGGCCTCATCGAAGTGTCCCACTCATAGCGAGGGGTTGGATATTTCCACCGGTAGCACTGCCTTAGCGCCGTAGGCGAGGTGGAAGGGTGTCTCCCCGGTGACGACTCTAGCGGTGGTCCGGTGGACCCATAGAATACTTGGAATTGAGTCTATCTAAGCCAGGTCTTGATGCCGCGCAGGAGCGTTCGGTTGGCATTCTCTACCAACCCGTTGGCTTGGGGGTGCCCCACCGAAGTGTAGTGGTTCCAAATCCCCAGCTCCGAGCACTTCTCCTAAAAAGTGGTGCTCGCGAACTATCTGCCGTCGTCGGTTGTGAGAACCCTTGGGATCCCAAAGCGGCAGATGATGCTCTGTAACACAAACTTTCTCGTTGCTTTGCTCATGGTTTTTCCCAGTGGTTTAGCTTCGATCCATTTGGTGAAGTAATCAATGGTGACTATGAGAAATTTTTTCCTCCCTTGTGCCTCAGGAAAGGGGGCCAGTATGTCCATCCCCCACCGGGCGAATGGGCGAGGCTCCATCAGGACGTGTAGTTGTATAGCCGGTTGGTGATGTAGGTGAGAGAATTTTTGATACAGAGGGCACCTCCGAACAAAGTCGAGGCAGTCTTGCTGCAAGGTGAGCCACCAGTATCCTTGCAGGATTAGCGTCCGCGCGAGTGCTCACCCCCTTAAGTGGCTTCCGCAGAGTCCTTCATGGATCTCTTGGATGGCCTGGTTGGCTTCCGTAGGGAACAAGCACTTTAATAGTGGGGCTGAGAGGGAGTGATGATATAATCTGTCATCCACCACTGTGAAGTGGGCCACTCTTGCTCACGTGCGCCAAGCCTCGAGATGGTCGCTCGGGAGCTATTGTCGAAGGAGGAAATCCAAGAGGGGGTCCATCCAGGAGGGTTCATAGTCGATGGTGTTTACCTGGGGGGTTGGCTCATCTATGCTCGGCGTCGATAATTCTTCTATTAGGACCGACCTTGAGTTGGAGACTGTGGTGGCTGACGCCAGGCGGGACAGGGCGTCTACTCAGACGTTCTCCTCTCGTGGGATATGGACCACCTCGAAGTGGGAGAACTCCTTTGCCGTGGCCCTGGCTTGCTCCAAGTACTTGACCATGGCGGGTTTGCGTGCTTCAAATTCCCCCCTCACCTGGTTGGCGATGAGCATGGAGTCGCTGTACGCTCGTACGCTAGTCGCCCCCAAGTGTTTTGCCATGCGCAGCCCTGAGAGGAGTGCCTCGTATTCGGCCATGTTGTTCGTGGTTGGAAAATTGAATCGTAAGGCGTACCGAAGCTCGAGCCCTTCCGGAGAGAGTGGGACCAATCCTGCTCCGCTCCTCGCGGCGCAAGATGATCTGTTGACATACAGCTCCCAGGTGGGTCCGGAGGATTGCTCGGGTAAGTCCTCAGCAGGTATGGTGCACTCGGCCACGAAGTCAGCGAGGGCTTGAGCCTTGATCGCAGTCCTCGGGTGGAACTTGACGTCAAACTCCCCCAACTCGATTGCCCATTTGATCAGCCTTCCTGAGGCGTCAGGGTTCTGGAGGATTTGTCGCAATGGTTGGTCGGTTAGGACAATGATTGGGTGAGCCAGGAAGTATGGTCGCAGCTTGCAAGTAACCGTGATGAGCACAAGGGTGAACTTTTCAGTTTGCGAGCACCGAAATTTTGGGCCTTGCAACGCTCGACTGACGTAGTAGATAGGCCTCATGACCCCTGCCTCTTCCCGTGTGAGCGCGACGCTCATTGTGCTTGGCGTCACAGATAGGTATAGGAGTAGCTCTTCTCCTTTTTGTGGATTGATGAGGACGGGAGGGGTCGCCAGGTAGCGTTTTAATTCTTGGAATGCCTGCCCGCACTCCTGGTCCCAGTCAATCTACCCTTTCTTCTCTGGCGCTTGATTGGCTTGCTCGATCAACCGAAAAAAGGGAGACACCCTTTGGAGGCTCGGGATAGGAACCGAGCCAAGGTGGCAACGCGATCAGTGAGGCACTGCACGTCCCTTACTCGCCCTGGCTGCTGCATCTTCAACACCGCTCGGATTTGGTCAGGGTTGGCCTCGATTCCTCGGTGGGTGACGAGGAAGCCCAGGAATTTCCCCGATCGTACTCCGAATGCACATTTCACTGGGTTAAGCTTCATGTTGTACCTTCTGAGCGTGGCGAAGGTCTTCGCCAGGCCACCCAAGTGTTTGACTGCTTGGAGGCTCTTCATGAGCATGTCGTCGATATATACCTCCATGGTGCGGTCGATCTGTGAGTCAAACATATGGTTGACAAGGCATTGGTAGGTCGCCCCCGCATTCTTCAGCCCGAACGACATTCGGGTGTAGCAGTATAGGCCGTGATCGGTGACGAATGTAGTCTTGTCTTGGTCAGGTTTATGCATGCTAATCTGGTGATAACCGGAGTAGGCATCTAAGAAGCTCAGCATTTCATGCCCAGCCGTTGCGTCGACTAGTTGGTCGATTAGGCCCACGCCACATTCACCTCCTTCCCCTTAGTCAGTGGGTGGTAGAGCACTGTAGGAATAGGTGTGGGTGGGACAAGGCCATAGACAAGGCTGCGTCCATCTGTCTGTGCGGTGCCATCCTATTTTCTTCAGTCGACCATACTCTAGATCTACCCTTTCTCAGCACCATTAGCGGCCTGTGGCAGGGTCTTTCCATCTCCCAAGCCGTCCTAGCCTACCTCTATGAGGGCCTCAGCTCAGCAGCCTTAGGGGGTCCACTGTTCGGCTCCATGATTCTCCTGGAGTGCTGGATGGGAGTTAGGATAAAGTTCACCCCTCGGGAGGATGCTGACACAGTTAGTCAGATCTACGGGAGCCATCCCCTCTTCTTTATAGGAGGCGCCTTCAAGTTCCCTTCACAAGTTGAGTGCAGGACGTCAGACATGAAGATCAGGGACGAGTGGCGTCAGTACCTCAGCAGGCTGCCCCTGGAGCGGTTCGTGATGCATCCCAGCTTCCTTGTTGACACCGACATTAGGCTGCCTAGAGGGTGGGGCTTGGACTTGCGGCCTGTAAGTGACGCAGTGCTAGCGATGTACAGCCCGCACCGATGCTAGTTGCAGATTGGGATGTACAGGACGATCCGACCACCCCTATCCCACCTTCCCGCGCTACAGGCGAGGAGGATTGGCACTGAGGAGGACGAGCAGATGATCAGGAGTGCCCTGATCATGTGGGGAATCAGTAGGGTGTGTACTCTTCCCGCGGAGGTGGCTGAGGAGGTGGAGACTCGCCAGGATTACATTAGGGCATTGAGAGAGATATGTCCTCGGGAGGATGCCTAGAGGAGGACAGAGTGATTGTACCCTTTTTTCCTTTTCATGATGTCTAGAGTTTAAGAATAAATGAGTTGATTGATTCGAGATAGAATTTGAGCTTGGCTTATGATTTTGTGGATCATGGTTCTACCTTTGCTGTGTGATGATCATGATTTCTGAGCTTCGTCCTCAACCTGTAACTGTGCATAAGAAAAATAAGAAAATAGGTTAAATCTGTTCTAGGCTTAACCCCTTGCCTGCAATCGATGAACTCTTGACTTTTGGTCAAGGGGGTAAGTCTTATTAAATAGGCAGCTGGACAAAAGAAATATGATATGCAATGCTATGGTGGAGTCGGTGACCCTTATGTGCACTTGAAGGAGTTTCTTTATGAGTCGGCCCAATTCTGACATGACCAACATTTGATGGCCTATCTATTTGGTCTGTCGTTAGAAGGCCCGGCTCGGGATTGGTTCTTTGTATTGCCGCAAGAACAAATGGTGAACTTTCAAGTCGTCCAAGAGAAATTTCTGCAGCAATATCAAGATCAAGTTGGGCCCAAGTATTCTTTAGTGGACCTGGCCCACGAGAAGATGAAGCATGACGACGAGTTCTCTACCTTCACTGACTGTTGGCGTCGGTTGACCGTTCAAGTCCCGGGACATATTCCGGAGGGAGAGCAAATCAAAATGCTCATTTCTAATGCAACGCCTCAGTATCGATGCATCTTAGCCTTCAATGACATCACCTCCTGGCAAACAGCTTTATAGCCGAGCCCACTTCATCCGTCAACAACTTTTAGGTTCCCTTGACCCCGAGTCCCCTTCACCTTCTACGCTCACATACACCTCCTATCTATCACCCCCATGAGTCAGCCCTCCACCACATATCCTTCCTTGACTCAGCCTTCCGCTCCCACATACCCATATACCTCCACGTATCAACCCTCCATGAGTCAACCTACCGCCATCCATAGTCAGCCCTTCATTGTTTCATATCCGCTTGTGTCTACACCTCTGGTCAAGGAAACATTACACCCCGAGCAGGTAGATGCCATCTACATACCTCCTCATCCCGCTCCACATATGCCTCCACCTCATCCCTCCACCAATCACCATGCACCTTTGCCTACGCAACCTCCACTTCCATCTCCATCTCATACCCCTCGGCCTCAATCTTGCCCGATGCGCGCTCCTCATCATCCTCCGTTGTCGGAGTGTTTTACCGACATTTTTAGGGCTTTGATGGCCACTCACGCATCGCAACTCCCTTCAGTTGTGCCTTGCCAACTCGCGGTCCGGAACATGCTCCAATATTGTGAATTTCATCACCAACAGGGGCATTTGGTCGAGGATTGCCCCGAGTTTCGAGATTATGTTTATGGCCTGGAAGATGATAAGAGGATCGATTAGGCCATCATTCATAAGGTCATTCTACATCTCCACAGCAAGCAGCAGCAGCAAGCACCACCCAAGCAGTTGTCTCCATTTAGAGAGACATGCACGGACATTAACATGCACGGACATGACTTAGATATGCACGGACTTGGAGGGTAAAACGTGCACAGACTTACGATGCAACCCAATACCAAACGGCCTAAGTCTAGAATGTGCACGGGGTTTGATGTGCACGGACATTAACACGAAGTGCATGGACTTGGGTTAGTCTATTGGTGCACAGACTTTGGTGTGCTTGGACCTTGCTACAGTATGCACAGGCTACAGACACAAAAGATGCAAGGACTTAATAACACGGCACTAGAACATGCACGGACTTTGGATGTAAGACGTGCACGGACTTTAACAAGCAATCCCAACAGAATTTTGACTAAGTCCAAAATGTTTACGGACTTCAAAATGCTCAGACTCCAACAGAATTTTGACTAAGTCCAAAATGTGTACGGACTTCAAAATGCTCAGACTTGAGCTTAACAGAAAGTGCACGGGCTTTATAGAAACGTGCACGGACTAGAGTGCGCATGGACTTTGTTTTCAAACAACCAATGCATATGCACGGACCTTGGTCAATCACAAACCAACCTATGCACGGACTATGCTTTGACTTGAGATATGCATGGACTTTGATGTTGTGCATGGACCATGCAAGGACTCTATGCTAGAATAGAGACATGCATGGATGCAATGCAAACATGCACGAACTCAATTGTTCACACAACAGAAAAGATGCACGGACTAGGTAAACATGTGCATGGACTCAGAAAGGATGTATGGACTATAGGGACTGCACAGACTCCATGAAACGTGCATGGACTTCAATATCCACAGAGACATATGCACGGACTCAATTGGATATGCTCGGACCTGCTATAGCGCATGGGCTTGTGAAACTCAACACGCACGGAATTCATCTGTGATGAGGGAAAAGTGCATGGACTTCATGTGGCCTAAGCAACTTAAGCATGGACTTTTACATGCTAGAATAAACATGCACGGACACTACGTATGCACGAACTTTGAGATGCAAAAATTGCAAGGACTCAAGACTGCTTGGACATGTAATGCACGGAGTTTGTTCATGCTTGGACTTGAACAAGTCATGCAAGGACTTATGTTCTTGACTGAGGCCAGAAGATGCATGGACTTCCTATGCAGTGTACTGTTCATGCTCAGACGAGCCTAAAAACACTACATGCAAGGACTTGCTACCGTGTATGCTCTGACCATGCACCGACTTAGCCTAGAAGGCATGAAACATGCTTAGACTTGCATCGAGCCTTAAATGAATATGCTTTAACCTCAAGTGCATATGCTCAAACTTTTGCTACAGTGCGTGGGCTCGTTAACACGCCACTAGAACATGCACGGACTTCAACTCAAACTCAATGCAAACATGCACGGACATTGTAACACATGCATGGACTTTATGTACAGCATAACATGTTTGTTGAATACATATGCTCAGACTTGTATGAACCATGTGCTCCAACTTGTCTTAACATGTGCTCCGACCTGGTGCACGCATATGCACTGACTAGAGAAGGTGCTCTGACTTTATGCAAGCACATCGTTCATGTGCACCGACTATGCTCTGACCTTACTATGCACAGACATGAACACACATAGACATCCTATATACACTGACTATATGCACAGCCAGACAGTGTACCGAGCATACCATGCATACCAAGCACAGGGATAATCATACATAACAATCTCAGGGAACAAATGTGGTGACTCATTAAGTTGCTATCATCAAAACAGCACATCATCATCAAAGCCCAAGGGGCACAACAGATACTAGTGCATCTGCTTCTTTAAGTCTCGCCTTGTCTTCTGGAGGTAGGGGCGGCGGCGGTGGGTCACCCATTTTTGCAGTCTCTATGGCACCCCCCTTTTTTTTGCAGGGCCGAGGTTGACTCAGCACCAATGTGGTATCCCGAACGAACGCGGTTCAGGGCTGTTTGGAGCATGGCGCTCTTGGGGAGTGTCGATGTGGCTAGAACTCAAGAGTTCGATGCCCGAGCTGGGGCCAACAGAGTGGCAACCTGGAGCTTGGCATTCACTTGGGTAGTCAGAGTTGTCACCGGAGCCTGTGGCTGAAAGCCTGTGTTGGGAGCTGATGAGGGTAGGATCTGGGGTTGGAAACCCATATTGAGTCCTAACAAAGCTTGGACCCAGGGATAGAAGCTCATCTCCAATGCTGATGATGTTGGGACCCAGGACTGGTTGTCGATTTTGGGTGTTGATGAAGCTGGAACCCAAGGCTGGGAACCGATTGTGGGTGTTGCTAGGGCTAGTCCTCGGGGCTAGATGCCCCGGGACTTGCGAGATCGGGCACTCTATCTCACCAACCAGCGTAGATACAAGCTAATATTGAATGAAAAGTACTGTAATTAGAGTAAGGGAAGAGTGCTTACTCGACCGGTTTGAAGAAATCGGTCCCGATCGAAGACGTGGGCGCGCGGGGAAGTGTGGGGCTTACCCATGCCGCGGCGAGGAAGCTTCAACATGCTCAAGTGATTACACCACTGTGTCTCGCACAGGAGGGGGACGTTGGGGTGGGGATTAATTGATTACAACTAAAACTACCTCTACATAGGGAGGGGCCTTCAGCCGGCCAAGCGGGGAGGGGAAAGATGAAGGGAAGAGCTTCACACAACGTCGGAGTCATTTTTGTCCCCTCTCAGGAACAGAGGATAGACGGTCGATGCAAGAATTCTTGCGGGTGCTCCTGGACTCCTTTGGCAGTAGGACTAGGGCCAAAACTTCGTGGATTGGTCCAGGAGTGTACTGGAATTTTGGCAGGAGCTGGGGAAGTCGTCGATGGTCGCGGTGGAGCTGGAAGCAGGGACTCTGTTCTCTAGCTGGGACTATCACAGCACTGCAGTGTCTGGAAGAGGAAGCCACCACGAACAGCTCCGAACTCCGAATTGAGCCCGATTGGTGGCGTTGGAACCGTTGACGAGCTGCCTTCGAAAAGATATCCACGGAGTTGCCAGCTGATGTCAGAGCAGATTGCAACAACCTGAACACTGACAGGGTGTCAGTTCAGTCCCAAGGAGGATAGAACTGTGCATTCTGGAGAGAAAAGGGGGAAGAAATCACTCTAGTGGCCGAATGGAGCTCCGCTTCTTGGAGGAGGAGGGGAACTCGCAGAAGAAGGTCCCAGTCGAACACCGCCTCCAGATCTGCAGATGGGCCGACGTGGCAACTGCTGCAAGTCGTCTCTGGAAGCTGAACAGGAACCTTCTGCGCAGTCGGAGTAGATCGCCTCTCCCGGACAGCCACGAGCTCAGAACGGGACGAGACGACTGCCGTTGCGAAGATGACTCGAAGATGCTTTCAGGGGTAGCTCTTGCGTCTCCTGAAACGTCCGGATGGCATCGCAGCTTCCTCTGCAGTCTTCAGGTTCTCTGCTACCTCTGAATTGAAAACTGTAGGTTGAAGATGATGGGGGGAAAGTACGTGTAATAGTGCTCTCTTGCCTGTCTGTACTTCTGCACTCGTGTTTTGAGTCTTTGTGTCTTGTGAGCCTTCACTAGTTGTCGCCTTACGGCACGCTTCGGTGTGACGGCTCTTATAGCGGGGCACTTTCCCGATATGCAATTTTTAAGCTAGTTTCTGTGGGCTCCCGATTTGGCAGTATTGTTGCCCTCGACTGCAGTGTCTGCGGAGGGAGAAAACTAGCTAGAGGCTTGGCTTAGTGGTCTACGGCCAGTGTATGCACACGTGGTTAGGGGCTTTGGACTCACGTCGACGGGCGTGACCCTGACTAGTTCTCGATACGATAGTTGTATTCTTGGTTCATTCCAGAGCGTAACTAAGATTTTGCCTTCCTAGGCGTTGGCTCAGTAGACACGTTTGGCCTTTCTTCTAGTGAGGGGTTGCTTTGTCACGTGGTGCGTGACTCTTCGTGTTTTCTGCGCGTCATGACCTTCCGGGTCAGCCCTCTCGTGGCTACACTCGAGGTCAGCGTCCTATCACATGCATGGCATTCTGGTCGTGCATAGGATAGTATGCACGACGTTCTAGTCATGTTGGCCGTTGTCTGTCTAGGCTTTATCAGTTGTTCTTACAGGTCTTCGTTTGGAGCCTGGCGTCGTGTCGACAGTTTAGTAAGCTTCTAACTTTTCCAAGTTCAGAGTTCACCCTTCTGTCTTTGTTTGGTGTAGTGTCTGCTTGGAGTAGTTTCGGGGGTCGAGGTTAGTTCGATAGTGATGCTCGTCTAGTATGGCTTCTTCCCTTTCTTGTTAGCTCCCCTAACTTTTAGCTTGTTCCCTACTCCTGCCACCCTTTCTTTACAGCTTTGTAGTTTACCTTTCCTACTTTACTACTGCCTATTGCTTACCTGCTGTTTACTTGTTGTTTTAGTGTGTTACTACGTGTTTTTTAGTAGGGATCTGCGTGACCCCTACTGATCCAGTGACACGAGACTCACCCCTGCTTTTCAGGTGGTCGCTGTCGTCGTTGATCGTTCTGCTTCCACGGGTCCTGAGGTAGTTAACGTGTTGTCGTGGCCAGCAGGTACCTTCGTCGGGCTTCCCCTGACTTTTCGATACGTCTTTACTTTTTTGTCAACTATACTTGGCACTTGTTGTCTTTCCAAACTTGGAGTCTTCTTGATCAATAGAAGTATTTCTTTTCATAGCACCTATGTAATTACTTAGTTTAGCATATTGGTATTATTTCTAGCTAGTTTCTGACTGTACGTCCCGATATTCCGCGTCGGGGCGTGACAGAAGGAGAAGGTGATGCCCGCCCTCCCGGTCATAGCACTGAAGATTGCGCCAGTTCACAAGCCGACTAAGCTCAAACAAGTCTGGATTCCCAGGGAAGCCCAGACCATCGCACCCGCCCAAGCTGGGCCCGACCGCATCCGCCCGAGGAGAGCCCGACGAGATGAAAGGGTCGAGATGATGACCTCGGCCTACAAGCCAGTAGCCGCTGCACCGGCCCTGCCAGAAAATTCCCATCGCCAGCATCGCAGGCGTCGGCACCAAGCTGCCCGTCCGGAGTCTACAGCCTACATCCCCGCTACTGTTAGCACACGACCACCGGCTGCTTTCCCTAACCAGGAGTGGGGAGGGATTGAACAAGCCATGAGAAACTATCTCCGAGGCCCAGGGAGCACTCCGTTAGGTGGTCAAAGACTACTGGGGGCAGTGGCCTCTGCCTTCCAGAAAGAAGAATAGACCCGACTGGTGCCCAGCGCAGAGTCGAGGAACCAGTCGGAGGAGCTATGCCAGTCCCCTTTACGGGAGGAAGCGGAGCCCCGGCAGTCGGTCTTCGATAGACTGGTGTTCCCAAGCAGGCCATCAAGGAGGATGGTAAGAAGAAACAGGAGCTGGAGAATTTTCACCTACAACATGGTAGGAGTCTTTGGTCGATATGGGGCCTCACCCACCGACCCTGAAGAGGTGGCCAGACTCACCGCCAGACCCGGTCCTCTCACCAGAAGAGGAAGGGCGGCGGGTGAGATAGCCCAGACAGGCATTGAAGAGACCGCCTAGGAAGAACCCTCCATGGTTCTAATGGCCAATGTAGTCACCATTGGAGGCACCAGTGGCGGGCCCTCTACATCATCTGAGGACTCCCCAGCCAAAGAAACAGGGGGCACGCCCAGCCTCCCCACCAATGACCCTGCGATGCTGTACATGGTGCAACAGTACCAGCGGGAGATCGAACTGCTGAAGAAACAACTGGGTGAAAGGAATGCCCAACCCACAACATCTCGGCAGACCGAGGTTTAAGTCTCTACCCAATTCTCACTAGGTTGGATCCTAGACTTATAACAAGTTTATCGGTTCTATACCAACACTTAAAATTCTAGAACTTAGAAAACCTAGGAATATTAGAAACTTAGGCTCTGATACCACCTAACTGTCATGCCCCGACGCTGAATACCGGGACTGGCAGTAGAAATAGACAATCACATGCCAAACGAAAGAATTAACACAACATCATAGCCAAACTAACTCCATTCAGTAAATAACAAATATTAATTGATCCATACTCCAATTACATAACCCAATTTAACAAAATTTTGACATATCATTCACTTGACAACACTACATTCACTGACTCTATTACAACTCAGTCAAACCACATATCCTAGTCACACAACTAGACAAGACAACTATGAATGGCTGCACACGGCTTCTAACGGGTTCGCTCCATGGCCATCACTCTTGTCCATCCCCATCAATCTATGAGTCCTCACCTGAGCTACCTGAAAAAGAGGGGAAACAACTAGGTGAGCGAACACTCAGTAGGTAATAACAGGCAAGTTTAAGTGCTTAACTAATTAATTATATTTTAATGTGTGAAAAAGAATGAATAAAAATGACAATATGACAAAGTAACATGACAAAAGAAAGTACGAGATCATGAACATAATGAAACTAGAAATTGGACAACAAGCTAAATTATAACCACGTCATGAATAATTCAAGTAAGAGATTATTGTCGTAGACATCACGCTAGTCATGCACTCGGTGCAATGGCTCACCATGTCATTCAAACTCTCCGGGGCACAAGTACTTTTTCGGCGCTCCTCCCAGGAGCAGACCGGGGCCTTATGATGCGTTGGTATTGATTTAATGGATCCAAGATCTCAAGTTTGTCTAGACATTAATCAAGTTAAATGGCTAATTATAGCAAGGTATAACTTACCTCGGAAAATCCCAAGGATAAGTTAAAGAGATACTTTATCCCGAAAGTTCAAGTTATCAAGAACCAATAGGTCCTTGGATTCAATATCATAAAGCACGAAAAAATCGAGTCTGGATGATACGCGGTCTTTCATGGGCCGCTCAAGACATGTACGGTCCCCTCTGGGCCGCACTAATAGGAACTGGGCTGAGAATCAGCCTCCACGAGGTCAAGGGATGGACAACAGGGTGGAGGAAGCAGTGGCTCAATCTGGGCCAGCCAGTGGGGTCCCCGAGGGGGTACCGCTGGGAGGGGGAGCCCCTATTCCGGCTGCTCTGGAGAGGCTGGGCATCCGGGGCCCTCTATACCAGAAGTGCTGCAATATCACCACAAAGGTGGTATGAGGAGGAGACAGGCAGCGCTCCCCAGTCATGGCCCTCAAAATAGTTACGGAGGGTGGCCTGATCCTAGCCCAAATGGGGGCCACCCTGGCTGAAGCTTATGCTCGGTCGGAGTCAGACTGGGCGAACCTTGCCTGGGCCCTTGGTACGTCTGATGGGAAGATATCCCGGCTCACTGAGGAGCGCGATGGGCTATTGCGGGAGCTCTCCTCATTTAAAGAGCTGGCGAGGGTGAGTCAGGCGGAGGCCTGGGACTTGACTGAGGCAACTGGTTCGGGTACGCGAGTCACTCTAGAGTAAGGGCACGCTTCTAGAGGAGGAGCACGTGGCCCGTGCCGAGCGAGATGGCTAGTGGGAGGCCGAGCGTGTCGAGCTACTAGACCGAGCGGAGGAAGCTGTGTGCCTTCAGTTGGAGGCTGAGGCTGATTGGGCCGAGGCGGAGAAGCAGATGGCTGAGATAGATCGGAGGTTGGCTGAGGCGGAACGGGAAAAGGCCGAGCTCACTAGTAGGGTGGGATCGGTCAGGGCGGAGTCACTCGAGCAGTTTAAATGCTCGGAGGCTTACCGGGCTGACCTTAAGGAGCCTGCCCTCCCCTACTACTAGTCTACGCTTCGCCAAGGCATCCGCAAGGGGTTCAAGCATGGCTATAGCTGGGCCATCTCCTGGGTGGAGGAACAGGCGCCAAGGATGATCATTTTCCCCTCTGGTCAATGTTACGACTCGGACCAAGCAACCTCAGAATCTTCTGGCTCGGCATCGGGGGAAGAGGAGGACCATAGGGACTCGTCATCGTCCGAGGGATCGCCAACTCCAGATGCCTCGAGAGGGCGTGCAATCGAGGCAGTTCCCACACCGGTGGGGTCAGTGCCAGGGTCGGCCATCACCGGGGATACGGGGGGTAGACCGTCCGGGCCTTCAATTTTTGAGCCACAGGATGGGGCAGAGGCCTGACTTTCTTTTCTCATTTCTTGTATGTTTTCTTGTTCATCATTATAACTTGGTTGACTTTGGCTACCTCTTATCCCCTCTCGTGTTTTGTGCATCTTGTTAGTCATCACATTAGATGTGCTTATTGACTGTTGTTGTTTTTGTGTCAAGCACTACGTTGCATGTGGAGTTGTTTTCCGTTCATAGGATCTTCTCCTCGGGGTAATCCCTTTTTCATTTCCTACTTCAATTCGTTGTTCGATTCCACCATGTCGTCTTATGACTTCTCTTAGCCCCGTGAGGACTCCCTTCCTCAAGACCTCCTAGAGGACCCACCCAGGGTCATTGTTCAGGGGTCTGCCCCTCCGTTATCTGTTGTCATTGAGGGTGGTCAACCCTCCCTTTCCAATCCTCCTACTAAGGGTTTCGTCGGTCAGATCCTTCAAATGATGGCCCAGCTGGATCTTGCCCAGCTTCAGGTCATTTATCAGACTTTGCAGGGGTCGAGTGCCCCATCTCCTTCCATTTCGCAGGGTCTTGCTACTACCTCTGCCTCCCAGCCCATGGTTAATGGGCCTGGGACTTCATCTGCTGCTCCGATCAATCTAACCCCGGTCCAACCCAGGGTTCTTCATTTTTCAAATCTAGAGGCGGGCCAGTCCTCTACCTCGACCCATCAAATTCTTGACAAAGGGAAGGTTGGGCTCCTTCCATCTTCTTAGGTTGACCCTTATGGGTGCATTCCCCCAGCGCCGCAGGCCCTTATAGGCCCAGTTGAACTCTTGCGCCCTCAAGCTAGGGCCGGCCACTTGACTTACACGGGTATGGGTCCTTCCTTGGCCCAATACCCTTCTTATGGGCTTCCCCATCCATCCACTTATCCTTCGGCCCCTCACACTGAGTCTGCTCCTTCTGCTTTGCCTCTTCCACCCTAGGAGCAAGATCTTCTTGACAAGTGGGTTTCCATGTAGCAGCAAATTGACCTCCTTCAGAAGCGGGTTGGCCCACAGTCCTTGGCTGACGTCCTAGTTCCCAATTTCCACAATATTCGTTTCCCTCCTCAGTCAGAGCTCCCTACGTATCGAAAGTATGATGGGAATGGTAATCCTTACATCCATGTGAGGGACTTTTTATACGAGTCGGTGTAGTTTCAGTATGACGATTGCCTCATGGCGTATTTGTTCCACCGCTCACTGGATGGGGCCGCCCTAGAGTGGTTTTATGCCTTGCCCTTAGAGGATGCAGAGAGTTTTAAGGTCGTGAAAGAAAACTTCATTTAGAGATTTCAAGATCGAGTCGGGCTAGAATATTCATTTACTGATCTGGTGGCCGAGAAGATGAAGGCCGATGAAGATTTTGCCACATACGCTGATAGGTGGAGGTAGATGGCCGCCCGTGCGCCCGGCCATTTCCCGAAGGGAGAGCAGATCAAAATGCTCATTTCTAATGCAATGCCCGAGTATCGGTTTGTCTTGGCCTTGAACGATATCACCTTTTGGCAACAGCTTTATAGCCGAGCCTGCTTCATCTGCCAACAACTCCAAGGTTTTCTTGACCCCGAGTTTTCTCCGCCTTCAACATACACCTCGCCATCTACATCTACTTCTGCATATCAACGTTCACCCTCCACAAGCCAACCCTACGCTCCCGTGAGTCACCGTTCCATCACATATCTTTCCATGAGTCGACCTTCCGCTCTTACATACCCGCACTCTCCCACATGTCAACCTTCCACAAGTCAGCCTTCCACTCCCATTTACCCACATGTGTCTCCACCCCCGATCAAGGAAACACCACACCCCGAACAGGTAGATGCCATCTATATAGCCCCTCATCCTGGTCCACATATGCTTACACCAAATCCCTCCACCACTAGCCATGCACCATTGCCAATGCAACCTCCACTATTATCCCCACAACCATCTTTATTACCTTCCCATGTCCCTTGGCATCCACTTTGTCCGAAGCGGGCTTGTAGCAACCCTGAATATTTAAAATAAGAATTTTAATAAAATGATAAATAGTGACTTATATTAAGTCACCATTTTATTAAATAACGTCCCTTTTAACAGGCGTCCCTTTACCAACCAACGACCCTCTATAAGGTGCCAATTATTTTCAAACATTGGTAAGAATCCTACTTGGAATAAAAGAGATAATTAACGCCCTCAATAAAGGCGCTAATTACTAAAATGAAGACTTATACGACGGTGCCAATTTAGTAACTGACGCCCTTGTATATGTCGTCAATTAAACGATGCCCTATTTCAAGGCGTTATTTCTCTGAGAATCGTAAAACGAAAACCTGCTGCCGTGTTCTGTTCGAACCAGGAAACTAAAATAGGATATGGGTAACAATCAAACTGGGAAAAGATTAAGATGAGGAAACAACTGTTCTAATAGGATTCCTGGACTCTTTATCCTACAAAAACCCCTGCCTTGACCCTTAAACCTTCTGACCGTAAATTGCTGCCCAGGGTCAAAGTAAGGTCTTCTTTGATAAGTTCTCTTCTCCTTCTTCTTCTTAATTCTGGTCCCTTACGTGATACAGAAGCAATAGAAGAAGAGAGGAATTGAACCTCCTGCCCTTCAACCTCTGCCAGTCACAGTAAGGAGCATAGTGGTGTTTCTTACCGAAATCTATTCTTCCTTTTTCTTATTCTTTTATTTTCTGTGAGATGCAGGAACGTCAAGCTAGTTGAACCCCTGCTGCTGTCCACGTCGCTAGAAGTTTTCTTCTCCTTCCTCCTACGTGCTGTTTCGACAAGGGGAGCTGAAGCTTCTTCCTGTTACGGCTGCTGCTACTCTGTTTATAACAGAGTACTCCTTCTTGTTCCCCTAGCACCCAGATCTCTAGTCACCCGTCAGTACAAGAGGTAGGTTCTGAATCTCAAATTCTAGATTAAACTGTAAACTACTAAAAGCATGCATGCATATAGAATACCATGATTCTGTTATGGTTTTTAGTTTCCTGATTCACAGATTAATAGTGACCCTATCAGAGGCGCTATTTCTATTATTCACACCTTCCATCAAGACGTCAATTAATAGACGGCTCTATGCAAGTCGTTGTTTACCACAGTATTTAATAAATCAACGCATGATCCAAATTTAATAACTTCAACTCCGGATAGATTAATTCATGCATGAATATAGTCCTGATATCATGTGATTTTTCTCTACCTGATTATGTTCCTGGAATCCATGATTTGTTCCTGTTAAATTTTTTATACTTTTTCATGACCATTCACTGTATAAACTGAATTAACGTCCTGACCTAAGGCGTTAATTTAAAATTAAACGCCCGATATAAAGGCGTCAAATGATAAAATAATGTCCTAATAGTTGTCGTCATTTCCTGAAAAATATTTAAAAGTAATGTAATATTCTGGAAAATGTATTAAACAGCGACTTTGTGGTACGTGCGACAGTGCATGCTTAGCCTGTCCATACTTCAGCACTGGTGTCTCGGAGTCTCTGTGTCTTGTGAGCCTCCACTACTCATAGCCTGATGACACTTTCCTATGTGTCGGCCCACCTGGGAGTGGTGGCGGGGTGAGTTCCTGATAGGCAATTTTTAGGCTAGTTTCTGTGGGCTCCCTTGCCTTGCAGTAGCGTCCTACTAGGGGAGAAAACTAGCTAGAGGCCTGGCTCAAGGCATCGAGCTTGTGTGTGCACACATGGTCAGGGGCGTTTGGACGAATGCTGACGGGCATGACCCTGACTAGTCACTTGTTACTATAGTTCCTGGTTCCATTCAGTGAGTATCTCAGTCTCTGCCATCTTTGGTGTCTGCAGCGAGATACTAGTGGCACAGTGTAAGATGTCAATGGACACATCTGGCTATTCTTCTAGTGAGGAGGTGCTTCCGTCACGTGACGCATGGCTCCTGTGTTTCTCGTACTTTGTGTCGTGACCTTCCTGGGTTAGTCCTCTGTTGGCCTGACCCGAGGTCAACTTAGGATTGCATGCACGACACTCTAGTAGTGTGTGTGTTAGTGTCCCTTGTCTGTCTAGGTTTGTTCTAGTCTTTTTCCTTTTCCTTGTAGGCTTTAGCTTTGCCTGATGCTTGGGTGACGGATTGGTAACTCCTGACTCTGTGAGATCAAGGTTCGCCTTTCTGTTGCTATTCGAAGTAGCTTAGGGAGCCGTGCATTGTCCGATAGCTGTGCTTTATACAGAATGGCTTCTTTCCCCTTTCCTTTAGCTACTATTTTCTTTTACAGCTTCCTAGTGTAGTTTAGTACTACTTTTTCTGCTTTACTACTACTTGATGTTTTGTCATTCCGTGTTACTGCGTTGTTTTCAGTGGGGATCTGCGTGACCCCTACTGAGCCAGTGACACGAGACTCACCCCTACTTTTCAAGTGTGGTCATCCTTCTTCCTCGTGGTCTGTGGGCGGTGTCGATTCGTAGTTGCCAGCGTTACCTGCATCGGGCTTCCCCCGACTTCAGTGTACATTCTCTTTTCTGTTGGACTGTACTTATCTTTCCTTTGGACTGGACTCTATTGTTAAATTAAACTGTTAATTAAAAAATAATTTAATTTCTGCTACAAAAATGACGGCTGAGGCTGAGGTGGTGCAGGAAGGTGAAACTGCGACTGCTGCGGCTGGGTGACCTGCGAGAACTGTGCCAGAACTGACTTCATCGGGTATTCTCGGACAACGTGACCTGGCTGATCACAGCGATAGCAAACCACCGATAAAGAACACGGGACACCAGGATGGTTGCCACCACACCTCGGACATGGTCTCAGTTGACTCACTTGAAACTGACGGTGCTGCTGATACAGAGGAACAGACTACTGAACTGAATCAGGAGACACCGATTGCTGCTGGACAAAACCCAAAGATGCTTGACTGTTGAAACGCTTCTTAGATTTTTGAAACATCCACCTCAAAGGACCACAAGAAGTAGCCACGACAGACGAAACACCGGGTGCTGACGGCTGATAGGGCTGCTGGAATGGCACAACCGGCTGAGCAACATTGGACTGAGAAAACCCTGCAGACCTCGCCAAATCGAGCTCGATCGCGACTGCTGCCTGATATGCATCATCCATGATAGTGACATGGGTAGCAAGAAGTGGCACTCTCAACTCGGCCCGTAAATCTCGGAGAAATTACTCAGTCTTTAAGGCTTCATCAGTAATAATATGCAGCACATACCGACCCAACTCGATGAACTTGTTTCGATACTGCAAGACGGCCATCTCACCCTACACCAGATCCAGAAATTGATGAATCTTATCCATGCGAAGACAGGCCAGACTATAGGTACGCTCGAAGGTAGTCACGAACTCTGTCTAGGTGATCTGACGAAGTGGCCAGGAACGGAAGGTGACTTCCCACTCAGAACTCCACCACATCAATGCTGCACCCTGAAGCTGAAAAGTAGCGAGCATAACCTTCTCGTCCTCTGCACATTCCATCGATCGAAATACACGCTCAGTTGTCTCAATCCAAATCCTGGCAGCATCCGGATCTGACTGACCTTCATAAGTCGGCGGGTGGAATAGCAAAAATTCCTTAAGTGCTCTACCACGACCACCGGGTAAGTCATCATGCGGAGCTGGCACAGTAGGAGCAGGGACTGGCACAATCGGAGGGGCAGGCACGATAGGAGGCGGAACGCTGCCACTCTCTTCCAGGGGAACATGAGCTCTTCTTTTACGGGGCGGCATCTAAAACATACGACAAATGTGGGATAAGCTGAAGTTGATCTATGAAGGTACCTCAATATGCTTATCCGAGACTATGAGTTGTTCCATATGAAGGAAGAAGAGACGATCTCCGAGATGTTTACACGTCTCATGGAGATAACTAGTGGACTGAAGTCACTCGGAAAGGATTTCAAGGACACTGATTTGGTCAGGAAGGTGTTGAGGTCGCAGTCACCTAGTTGGCTGTGGACGTCAAAAAATGATGATCATACGGCACATACGTCTCGGCACTCGAGAGTAAGTCGAAGACGGAAAGGCCGAATAAACCATATACCTCCCCCAAGCAGGATGAATACATGCTTGGTGCTCTGTCACCCGACGAAGAAGCTCCTCAAATAGAAGATATGGCCACGGCTCCCCAACTGGCAGTGCCGAAGGCTGAATCAGGAAAAACCCAGGAATTTAGACATGGGTTCGGCATGTACCGAAAATCACTCAAAGTCCTAAAACCGGAGCTCGAAGGCTTTGAATTAAACTTCTCGAAGGTGGTGCATTACAATTAAAGTAGCACGGGAGGGCAAGCATCCGTCTGAAGTGCCGCGAAGTCGAGACGAGATTTCCTGACACTTAAACCGACGCGGCCATCTCTCAATTGCCCTAAACCGGCATGCCCCTGGATGGCCCTAAATCGGCGCGCCCCTCCAAGGAGGCTTAAACCAGCACAACCTTCTTCCCTTACTGATCCGGCGCCCCCCCCCTTCATGCTGCTAAATTGGCGCGCCTACCCCCCGCGTCGATTTAACTTAAATGTCGTCCCATCCTCACCCTGGTACCCTGCTTTTCCCTGTGAGCAAAGGTAACTTAGCCTGAAATGGACGAACCTCCTGCATCAGACCGATGAGTAACTACCTGTATGCCTCAAGCCCCCAAGAAGGGAAGTCTTCGAGCTCTGCACCAAACATCGCATCTCCATCGGTCGCCGTCGACCAATCCTGGGTGAGCACCTCCCCTACTCTATCGCCCCCCTATCCACAGGCCACTCGATGGCTTCGAGGGGGAAAGAAGGCATTATCTTCCCTCCTATAAAAGGAGGTGAGCTCAAAGAAGAAAGGGCTCTTGGTTAGCAACAAGAAGAGAGAGCCCCAGTCTGTTGGAGAAGAAGTGCCCTCAGCTAGTCAGCATTTGCTTTACTCGTATACATTTTATATGCCGCTGCACGTGATAGGTTAATCTAGCTCGTATATTTTATCACTGCTACGAGAGGGAGAGAGAGACCCGTCTCGTGACTCACTCCGAGTATAAGCACGGAAGAGCTGATACCCAAGACTCATTGCCAGTTTCTCAACCGCGCACGGTCCCACGCATCCCTCGCTAGGGACGCCCGTGAGCTAGAGTCTCAGGTCGCGTGTCCATCCCGCATCACTCCTATATTCGATGTGAGTGATATACTGGATCGTGTATAGGGTGGGGCGCTACAGAGAGTGGTATTAGAGCCCACAGGTTGAGAGTTTACATAAGTGAAACCATCAGCTAAGTCCATATCCCAAGATCTAGATAGTTCCACTAGTAAGTAAAAATAATAAGGCATCTAACTTGGCTGAACTAAATCTAATTTTTTTTCAAGGTTATGGCATCCCGTGGTCGTTGTGCTACTACCCCAGCTCACGAGGAAGAGCCGAGGAGAGATGCGGTTTAAGATCAACAAGGAGTACCAGTACTGCCACCATCGCCATTGGTCGACTATGGTACCTTCATGCAGGGATTGGTGCAAGTAATGCAGGCGCAGGCGAACGCACAGGCGGCATTGCAGGCTCAGGTGCAAGCTCAGTCCCAAGCTCAACCGCATCTGGAGGTAGTGCCAAGGATGGCTGAAGGGCGGTCAACCATTGAGAAGTTTCAGTGGATGAACCCACCTTCTTTTAAGGGGGAGAGTTAGCCCCTAGCTGCAGAGCATTGGCTGGGAGCGATGGAGAAGATTTTTCAGAGCGTCCATTGTGATGAGGATGAGAAGGTTAACTTGGCAACATTCATGTTGGAGGAGCATGCTGATGTTTGGTGGTCTTCAATTCTGCAAAATCAATTCGAGAATGGAGCTAGAGAGGTGTCGTGGGGAGATTTTGTTCACTTATTCCGGGCAAAATACATCCCCGAGCATGTTCAAGACCGGATGGAGTAGGAGTTTCTCAGTTTGACCCGGGGGTCTATGATGGTGCGGGAGTATGAAGCTCATGTTGTGGAGTTGGCATGTTATGCACCTCATATTGTAGCGGATGAGCGGAGGAAGGTGAAGAAGTTTGTATCGGGTCTTCGACCGTCGTTGAGGTTACATGCACTACCCTCGCGCAGGAGGGGGGATCGAGGGGAGGGGAAACAAGCGGTCGACCGTACGCCTAGCTCGGACGTCCGATCGAGGTGCTGCCAACGCCTGGTCGAAGCCTGAGGGGTGCCAAAGGATGCCTGAAGGTCCGACGTCGAGCCGACGTCGCTGGATGGAGGCGGTGGTCGCAGCTGTAGGCCTATGCAGTTCTACCATGCAGGACTGGATGATGCAGTTGTGGTACATCAGCCGGTACGCTCGCTGTGGAACTCCAAAAGCAACGGGACCAAGTCGTGGACGTATCAGACAGGGAGCTCTACGAACCCTCAAAAGATGGCAGCCGTCTGATCACCTCTCTAGACGTGGTCGCCAGAATGGTTGGCGTCAGGTTCCTGGGTGAACAACAAGATAGGTTGCTGATGGTCATGGTGGAACTTCCAGTGCTGACATCTGAACGAGACGAAACCACTTGCGTTGGTTTCATATCGTCGAAATCCGCAACTTTTCAGAAGACTTCTCGACCTGAAACTGAGAGAAAGAGGGAGTATCAGGGCTGACTTGGCAGCAGTCTGTCCTAGGGTAACAGAGGACTCTGGGTCTGGCGCGATTGAGGGAGAGTGGACGCCCCGGGCTGAGGCATTGTCGATAATAGGCAGGACCACCTCTGGTTCGTCGGCGCTTCGGAGAAGAAGAACTCTCGTGAAGGGACTCTGATTGATTCACATAGGGGTGGGCAGTGGAACTGCTACCAAATGGTACTCAGGTTCAGACCCGAATCTGGCACAGTTGCACTAGAATGGGCGACACGATCGGAGCTGAGGTCAAATCACAGCGGGACCACTTCTGGAGCGAAGCTGGCTCGACGAAGAACGACTCCACAGAAGACAACTTTGGCCGGTTCACACTGTGGATGCCGCTGGAAGGTCTGCCAACTGAGGCTCTGCTGCAGGCTTGTTGCAGAGGATAGCAGAACAGGACTTCTTGATCCACGGGAAGACGTAGCGGCGACGGGGCGGCTCTGGGATTGCTGTGGACGCACGGAGCAGGGGGTGGCAAACCTGGGTTGCAGAGGGAGAGAGGGCAGGGGCATGGGATGCTGGCGGGCTGGCTAGGGTTAGGGGGGCGCACTGGTTGTGGAGGAAGGGGATGAAATAAGAAAAAATAAAATTTTTACAAAAGTCTCACACCACTCCCTATCTCTCCTCACTCTCTCGACTTCTCTCTCTCTCTCCTCTATCCCCCTTTCACTCGGTTCGCGGTCCAAACGAACCCCGATCGACGCATGGGAGGTACCGACGGGACGGGCTCAACGCGAGGATCGCGTCGGTATCCTTCACCCCTTAGATCGTAGAGCGTAGACACGTGTCTGAGCGGAAGGATGGCGTGGCCCCCGTCGCCTGATCTACACCGATTCGCGGTCTTCATCGCGCAAGAGGTAGGGGAACGGACTCCTCGTCTCGCCAGGAATCCGTTGACACCCCAAGCATCGCCATCCGTCGCCATCTTCATCATTTTCCGTGCAATTCCTCTTTTGGGTGATTTTGAGCTAAATTCTTGATTTGTGTTCCTCTCTCAATTTCTAATCTAGACGATCGCTGATAGAAGCCAGGGAGGTACCGTGGATTGGTCGTGTCGCGAGGATCGCGTTGACGCCCACCTTTCCTCGATCCGCGGAGTGTGAAGCTGAGCCGGGCCGGGAGGCGTCGTGCCGCCTTCTCGCCAGATCGGCATCGAATCACCGTTTTCATCATAATCTAGGTAGGGGGATGGATTCCTTACCTCGTTAGGATACCGCCGGTACCACTTGTGCCGTGGTACAACGCCCTTTGCCTCATTTTTCATGCATGTTCCTACTTAGTTCATTTTTAATCTTTTAATGCTGTAAATCATCTCCATGGGTATCGTCTTTTAATTCTAGTGGCATGCGTAGGCTTGGAATGATGGTATGGTGTGGTAGCATGGTTTGGTTTTATGTTTCCCCGAGTCCCCCATTGATTTCGGTTGATCGGGATGGGGTTTCGGTTCTGACCTCCGGAGTCTCGAAACCCAGGTGACATAACGTGCCTGCCCCGGTGCGTTATAGTCATTTGGCGCACCCCTACTGGTGCATTATATCATGCATGAACTGTGAGTTTCCTATGGATTTTTGAGTTCAGGTGGCTTTAACGCACCTCGTCTGGTGCGTTATAGTCCTGCTTGTTGAGTTGAAGGCCTATAGCCTTTAACGCCCCTGTCCCTGCACGTTACATTCATATGACGCCCCTGGTTAGGTGCATTATATCCCGTGTTTAACTTCAACTTGCAGAAACCATTTCGGAGTCGTGCGGCATCAGCTGGAGGCACACCATATATCAATGAAAAGCTCTCAAGATAGCTTGGCATCTGTGGTGGTCTCGCTGGCACCCGACGTCCCTGCTGTTCGAAAGCCTCAATCTTCCTCAAATGCGCAGATCAGGACCAGCTGGGGAATAGAGGTGACTTCCTGGAACTCCCACGGTCGCGTCACACAACTTCTGAAGGCGCCACTTGGCTGAGGTCTCATACAATCAGTCAGCGTCTGACAGAAAAAGGTAGCATCCCGTTCTGCATCCGGAGGAGCGTCAACCAATTTTCTTCCCCTAGGTGCGCAGAACAGGCCACTCAGGTCCAGATCTGACCCCCCCTCACTCAACAGGTTACTCCTCCCTACTCTGACATCGTTTGGAGCTCCCCCTGATTGCTGCTCGAAGAAGACTCATCCACGGTCATCCTCGACTTGGTCCCGTCTCGATTGAACTTCGGGATCGGCCATGGTGCCTGCATCTAGTTGCTATTGTACCCTGGGGCCAGTGCAAACCAGAGCACAGAAGACCTGTTCCAGGAACCACCCAGGCCGGTGATGAGAACGGGCTCATGCACGAAAATTCTCCAGCGTACCAGTGTCTATCAGTGACGATTCTGCACCAGTTTTGGCGACTTTCGAGCTCGGGGGAGTGCATAGCGGTGATTACATTGACTCACTGTCCTGAAGTCCCAGACCTGGACAGAACTAGAGAAGTGCTCACCGGGCACTAACTTAGGTAATCACCCCTCCCCGTCTGGCCGGCTTAGCGCCCCTCCCTGTGTGGAGGTAGTGTTTGACTATAATCTTAATTTCCCCTCCCCTAGTGCAACCCCCCTGTGTAGGGAGTAGTGCATGTATTATTGAATAGGGGAAGCTACATCGACGCAGTGTGCGGGGAACCCACACTGCCCGCTCACCCTCGTATCCAGTTGGGATTGGTGTCTTCACACTGATAAGGTGAGCTTCGGGGCACTCTCCTCTGCTGGTTTTTTCTTGCCTTTGCTCAGCGTAGTATTATCTCTAGTTGCACTGTCGGTAGTGAGAGAGTGCTCGTTCCAACTTTCCATCTAATCGAGTGCCACCGCGAGTGAGTTGTAAGGGAGACATTACATCCCCGGGAGAGATGCCAGAATATAGTGTGCTTCGGGCACCCCCTCTCATGGCCATATCTTCCTCAAAGCGGCACCGTGCACTTACCTTTTACGGAGAGTCGAGGGGAGATCGAATGGCACGGGAGGTTTCTAGATTTTAGGGGAAACGTGGCTGGGATGCGGGCGTGCTAGTCGATTTCTCGACAATCATCCATGAAACCAAAAGCTGGCTGGGGAAGCGCCACTAGGACGCGGCACGTGGACTCGGGAGGTGAGGGACACGTGGAGGGAAGGTCGGTTCCATAGGTGCAAGTACACATGCGACTATGGGAAGTCATGTACAGGATGTCTTTCCCCACCGATCGCAAGTAGTCAGTGTTTATTTACATCGAATTGAATCCAAACACATCGTTTCGCTGCTAAAGAGGAGTCTGTGCAGGCCTGGAGTCCTAGGTGAAGAGCAGGGAGCACTTCGTAGCTGCAGGTTCGCACTAGACCGGACAAGGTCGACTGAGGTCAGAGGTGCTGAGGGGTTCACGCTAGGTGACACAACAATAGAGGGCTGAGGGCCCGAACGTGGATGCGAGTGCATGCGTCCCAATGAATGTACAATTTCTGAGAGTTATATGGCTTTACAAGTGGGCCATAGTGGCTGAGGTACAATAGGTGCAAGACGCGGGATAATTCTGACATGGTGGTCAGTCCCCGGGTCAATGCGTGACAAAGTGGGTATCCGCATGTTTTATAGAGTGTTTCTCTCATGGCGTGGGCCTGTTCACTACGTAACATGAGGGGCTTGTGACCGGGTGACTGGCGAGTGCATTGGACTGGTGCCTGGGCGAGAGTCAATCTCGGCTCAGATCGAGTGGTCGGACATGGCCTCGTGAGTACTGGGAAGCGTGACGTCACGCGCGTGCATGGTCGCACTCTTGTCATAATGTCTCACGCATAATGGGCATAGACTTATCTGTCATGGGAAAGAACGAGCGAGGGAAGTACAAGTGACATACCCTCGGCGTCCTTAGACAAAGACCAAGTCACCTACACACAATTCTCCTTAGCTTTGCCTTGCTGCCGCTTGCAGACCTTGCTCTGTTGTGTATGTCTGCGTATGTGTGTCCACCCCTTGAGCTCCTAAGGGACTTTTATAGGGAATTTGAAGGGTCATCTCCTCCAAAGGCAAGGTATAAAATCACTCAAGCGTGACCCCGTCCAATGATCAGCGGAAGAGATATGCTATAAGGTGATCGTCGTGCTGAAACTGCGCCGATTCATACAAAAACTCCCGGATGTGAATAAACGGGTTGCCATTCCCGTCGTATTTTTGGTATACGGGGAGCTCTAATTGAGAGGGAAAACGAATATCTCGAAAGTTAGGAATGGGGATATCGGCAAGGGATTGTGGGCCGACCCTTTTATGAAGGAGATCAACTTGTTGCTGCATGGCAGCCCACTTTTCAAGAATTTCAAGTTCCCTGGATGGAGGAGACAAGGCAGGAAGAGCAGAACTTGTATATGGGGCAGATGGATAGACCGATGGAGGGGGAAGCCCATAAGAGGGATAATGGTCCATGGAAGGGTCCATATCTGAGTGAGCAAGCTGGGCGGCCCCTGACTGAAGGCGAGTAAAATCGACCGGGGCCACGAGGGCCTACAATGCTGAAGAGATGGTAGTATAGAGATTCGGATAAGATGACAAGGGGATTTGGGTCTTCCCCTTATCAAGAGATTGGTGGGCCGAGGTAGAAGCCTGGCCCACTTCCATATTGGGGAATCAGAGAGTCTGAGGATAGACTGGGGTGAGATCAATGGAGGCAGCAGAGGTAGCCGATCCAACAACTGGAGATGTAGAAGTGGCAGCAACAGACACGCCAGGAGACAGTACTGAAGATGGGGCATCTGCCCCTTGCAAAGCTTGTTTGAGGAGATGGAGTTGAGTGGGGCCCAATTGGGCCATCATGTAGAGGATATGACTGGCTGAGTTGTGAGTGGAGGAATCTGAGAGGGAGGGTTGGGTACCCTCAGCAATAGTAGACGGAAGAGAAGGGGCGGACCCCTCTCTCCCCTGGAGAGAAATGACCCTAGGTGGGTCCTCAAAAAGCCCTTGAGGAAGGGAGTCCTCATGAGTGTGGGAGAAGTTGTATCATGACATGACTAGAGGAGAATCAAATAAAGGATTGAAGTAAGAAACGAAATGAGAGTCACCCCTAGGAGATGATCCTATGGGTAGAAAGCAACTCCACATACACTAACTTCTATGGAGAAGGAAGAGAATCAACACCTAACCAGTGATCTAAACAGACACAATCAATCTGAAGGCATGACTGTTCATGCACGGACTCAGCGTAAAACATGCATGGACTTACATTGCAGAGACTGTTCATGCACGTGGTTTGGATGAAACTCAATCAGCAAAATGTCTAAGTCCAAAATATGCAGGGACCTTATACATGCATGGACTTATATGAAGACACTGTACATGCTTGGACTTAGTGTTTGACATGCTTGGTCTTTATGATTTTATGCATGCATAGACTTATATGGAGACACTGTACATGCACGGACTTAGGACATGCTATTCGGTGGGTTGTGCACGGACAATGCATAGACTTTCTGACGGGAAGCTCTGACTCTACAAAGCTAAGGCAAAAGAGCTCTGAACAAGACATAAGTGTTGGCCATCATCCAATCAAGATTGTTGGCCATCATCAAAACATCAAAACAAGGTTTACAACACTTTCAGTTCCAAATCGCTAGAAAACGTAGGAAAATAGTAGGGTATCTATCCCCCTACCTCCACTGAAGATCTTGCAAGTCGAAACGGCCAAACCTCGTAGAAAACTACCGCATGAACAACCCACGCCGGCTTTGGATCCACGAATGGGATCGTGCCTACGCCACACTCTGATACTAGCGTCATCACACTCCACGCCGTCGCCACCTCGTCCAGCTCCACCACAGTCATGCGCCTAGGGGAGAGGAGAAAAGATGAGAGAGAATAGAGGGAGTGAAAATGAGAGAATGTGAGGGGAGAGAGGAGTGAGGTGAGGGTTAAAAGAAAAAGGGAAACAAGGAAATTAACAAATTTCCTCAAATCTAATTTTTGGCCTGAAATTTTGTAAAATCAAAAAAATATGAAAAAATAGCCTACGCGATCCTCAGAAAGAGCACAACGCATCTGTAGCGTGCCGGAGTCTCAAAACTTAATGGTTCACTCTCCACGGGATTTCACAACTTATACAAGGAAAAAACCCACGTGGATCGTAAAACACGACTCTGGATCCACGACAGCGTTCTGAAAGCTCTCTAATTCTGATCTGAAGGATCCAACCTCGTGCCCCCTCCAACTCGGCACCCACGTGTGCCCCTCCCTATTGCACCCGCGTGCGCTACAGTTGTGCTCCCAGCACGCTTTCCCTTTACACTCATCCCTCGTGCACCACGTGCACTTCCCCCCATCCTTGTTGCCGAGATTAATCTCGATCAGCTCGTCGACGGTTGCCTGGCCACCGTCTTCTAGTTCGGGGGGACCGGGTCGGAGTTCGACGAAGTCTTCGTCATAATCAGTACCGGCCTCATAAACTTCGAACTCTACAAGGTTTGCTTGCTCACAGGTTGAACAAGGAGGACTTTCATTCCCTTGCTGCCCTCCAACGGGCGTCGACAGAGGAGATGTTGGGGCATGCCCAACCTCGCGATGGAGTTTGTCAGCTATGGGCTCTTTCTGGGCCTCCTCACGAGGGGGAGGTAGGAGCCCTATGGCGTTAACTGCATAATGAACTTGGAAGTCTGGGTCCTGATCATAACCCAGCCCTCGAGCGTCTTTGCGGGAGAAAGGCGGTTGCCCCCTAACCTATGGGGGATTACAGAGGTGAGAAAAATATGCCTGCTGCCAGGTTTCTGGAATTGAGGAATCCCCTGCTTCAGACACATACGCTTAAGCCGGTCTAGCATATAATCCATTCCTTGAACTGGCTCTTGCGCCTCATCGGCAGGGGTGTCCCACCCAAAGTCATCTTCAGGAGGAATGGTGGGGCCAAATCTCCTTTGTAGAAGACAATCGGCGGGGCCTATTTGCCATCCTTGCTTCGACCTTTGCGCCTATAAGAGACTATAAAAGTCTTCAATTCCTCCACGCTATATTCTTCCCTGAAAAAGGGAAGCTGGATGCACTTTGGAGGTAAGGGGACACTCTAGTCGATAGTTCGACTGATGAGATTGGCCCCGAAGTCCACGTTACGCCTTTCTGGCTAAGTTGGCTTGGAACTGGGCTTGAGGCTCAACTGGTGAAGCTTCAACAGCTCACGGTTGACTGTGAAGAGTTGGCCTTCCTCGGGCTCGGCCTCGACCTTCTGTTTTCCCTTGTCTCTGACTCTGTCGGGGATTGTTATGGTGGGCTCCCCGAAATACAAAGAGGCGTCTGCTAGATGACATTCATTAGGGTGGAAAGGAGCTTGGTCCGCAAAAACGGTATGCTGATCTCCCCCTTTAGCATACTTGAGGCATTGGTGCAGAGTCGAAGGCACGACCCAATTTTCATGCAACCAGGGTCTTCCCAACAACACCTTATAAGACGTGTCGGCGTTGATAATGTAGAACGTCAACTTGGTGGCAAAGTCAGCCATGACCAGTTTCACCTCGACCCGACCGAGAGCTTCTTCAGAGTCTTGGTTGAACCCCGAGATTTCGACAATGCTAACCTTTTGCAAATAGGACTCCAAGTAGAAAGACTTGAAAGTCTTCAAAAGCATAATGTTCGCCGCGCCTGCATCGACCAATATTCGGTTCACCTCATGCCCATTAATCATCCCTTTCATTTATAGGGGGCGGTTATGGCAAGGAGAGGCCAGTAGCATGTCCTTGTCGGAGAAAATAATATTGGCCGCAAGAGCTTCATATGCTTGGGCCTACAGTTCCGCTACATGGGCTTCGTAGGCCTCGGGATCCTAGAGTACTTTTACAAGAGCTTCTCTCAGGTCTTTACTCCAAGCAATAGCCTCCCATATAGTGACATTAGTCGGGAACCGCTTCATGTGTTGAATGATTTTGCGGTCCGCCCTAGCGCAGGTCTTGTCGAATGGGGGGATGATTTCCTCCAGGGTCCTCGGGGATCCATGTGGTTTCTCCCGCTTGAAAGGGCGCTCTCCCTCATCTTGCATGCCCACTCTCTCTTGGAAAAGCGGTGCCAGAGACTCTTCCGCAGCAGGCTGAGACTCGTCTAGACCCAACTGGCCTGAGGGGCCTCCCCGTTCGCCAGCACTGATTGAGGGGCCCGCTTGGCCCGAGGCTGAAGCTATTGATGGATCACCGACTGGAGTTTCTTCCTCCAAATAATGAATTATGAAGGGGATGCCGCCTGGCCTTCGGGCTTCCGCACCAAGGCCTGCATTCTCTGAGGATGCGGGTATGAAAGGAATACCCCGCACTTGTGGTGCAGGAGGGGCCCAACTGCTCTCCTCTGAATATTAGAACTCGGTCAAGGGTTAAAGGGTTTTCTCGGCCTCGACCTCGTCCTCGACCACGGCCTCATCGATTCCTTGCCGATCGGCGTTGGTATGTTGCCACAAGGGCATTGTCCTCCTCAACAGAGGCATTTATATTGTCAGGAGGCAGGATAGTCACCATGTTACATGATAGCTCCTGCATTGCCTGTTCAAGGGTCTCCACAGTGAGCTCCTCATCTTTGTAGAGCAGCGAGAGCTCCTCTGGAATTGGGATTCTTTCGCCCTCCTCGAGACGATGCAAGGTCTCCCGGAGCTAGCCGAGGAGCCGAGGCTTTCTGCCCGAACCTTTCCCAGGGGATATATTTGTCGAGTGTGACCACCCTGGTGGGGCAAGGCGGCACATATTCTTCTAGCTGGTCTATGAGCTTTTGCAACCTTTGCACGGGAGTAAGCTCTTTGGAGGCTTCCATGGTGGCTGTCTGCTCAGCTTGTTTTTTCAATCTTCTCTTCAGATTCTTCTTTCGATTCTTTTCCTGTTTCTTGAGGCGAGCAACCTCTTCTAACGAAGGAGAAGGTGACTTCGCAGGGCGAAGTGATTTGCCCCTGGGGCCTTGTCTTCCACCTTGAGCTGGTCGCCTGACATTTTGGAACCCGCGACACTTTCTTGGAGCGATGCAAGTCCACTCCCTTTCAGCGGGCTGTGGTTGAAAAATGACATTGATTGCCTGGACAACTATCTCCGGTGGCAATTGTTGAAATTCCAGCTGACCGAAGTGAAACCCCAGGGGGTCTTGTAGTGTCGCCAACTTCGTTTCAGCCGGTGGCTTGGACCCCGTTGGCCTGACACAGGATTGAACCTTGGGCTCGGACTCCGCAACCTTGATTATGCCCTTATCTTTCGACTGCGAATGTCTAGCAGCAGCCTTCTCGTGATGACCCAACTGGGTAGAGGATTTGGAGGTTCTCCCAGGGACCGAGCTTCGAGGACCTTGGGCTATCGGCCCATCATGCTTAGCCTTACCTTTAGGGTTTGGCTTCGGCTCTTCCCCAGCGGGCTTCTTTAAGCAAACCTGCGAAGAGGTCTGCTTAGCTGGTAGCTGTTGGGACTGACTCCGCTGCTCCTGTTGGAGGATCCTCTCAATAGCCTCCCACAGTCGGCGTCTTGTCATGGAGTTACCTTGGGTATCAATTTCCCCCCTTTTGAATAAGGGTCTGAATGCAGTCTTGGACCTTCAGACATTCTCCAGTTGGATGGGACACCCGCGCTTGATATTTGCAGTAAAGAGGGTGACTCTTAGCTGTCTCATTGTAATAGGACGGCGGTTCATAGGTCAATACCCGACCATCCTCTAACAGTTTATCAAAAATTAAATATTGGTTAGCTCCTGACGTGTTTCGCTTCTGTTAAAGTCGAAGTGTTCGATTGGACCAATTTGACTGAGAAGTTGTTCGAGCGAACTAGGCTCTTCCCATCTTGGTGAGCTTTTGTTGCTAAGCTCGATGCTATCCATGTCGTTCGGTGGATCTCCTTGTGAGGTTGACCTTGGAATTTCCGTTTCAGTGTCGCCTTGTCCTGTGTCTACTCAAGTGTGGACAATTCAATTTGAGCCTGATCATCTCCTTATTTTACGGTTGCGTGGCTTTGGACCTTATTCTTGTGTCGAGAGCTGTTGCGTACCATATTTTCGTCGTGCCGTGTCTGACGACCGATGCGATGTGAGACTCATTTGTCATTTGCAGGACGTGAAGGTAGACTGAGATTAGTGCTTTCCCTTGGACTTTGCGTTGAAGTGGTTACTCTCCTCCGTTGCACTTGGGTTCTTTCTGCTTGGTTGCTCGCTAGATCAGTACTCGAGGCATGTTACATTGTGATTTTCGGTGATTGCGATGGTGCCTAGTATGCACTGAGATGCAAAGGCCAAGGTTCTTTCTGATATCTATGTGCATTGTAGAGCGCACAGCAGACGCGTGTGGGCTAATGACCCACAGGTCGAGGATTCCTTTTCGTGCGATTCTGTCTGATCGAGAGAACCGCTCTTTCTTGATGTGACTCCGTCTCGGTTGCATCTGCCTAGACGTTGTCGTGACAGTGCTGTTGTCGGTCATTCCTTTGGTTTTAGTGTTGGCATTTGTGAGCATTGGGGAAATCGCCAGCTCCCTCACTGATAAAGTACCCTCTGCTCTGCATCTTTTCTCGTGGGTGTTGCGCTCTCGAGACATGTTTGTGATTCTCGAGATGCATTCCCTGAGATTGGGGTATCTCTTACCATTTTGCGATTGACTTCAATGGTTGTAGGTCTTCCCTTGGTGACCGGTCGGATGCGTGACTCGTCCCCGATAGTTGTGTGTTCAGCTGTCGCGTGCCTTGATGCGACCCTGCTTGCAGTCTGTTCCATAGTTCTGGGTGCTGTACAGAGCTAGAATCCTACAGGTGCTGTTGTCGTTAGCAGTTATTCCCGTCAGCGTTGCTTTCGGATGATTTTGCACTCATGTGTTGGACCATTGTCTTGTTTTTTTCCCTTCTTCTTCTTCCTTCTTCTCCTTCTTCCTCCCACGACCGTGAGCGCCCCCTCTCCCTCTCTCTCTCCTGTTCGACCGCGGCGTGCTCCCTTCCGACTGCAGACGGCGGTGGGGCGACAGCGTGACGACGTGGGTGACGGTGAGGCAGTCGTGTGGGCATATGACGTTCGTGGGAAGCGTGGCGAACGAGGTTCTTAACAGCATTCTTCACGATTTGTGGACGATCCGGCACTCCTCGACGCGGACCAAAGGTAGGGTGACGATCCCTAGCCTCTTGCATTCCTTCCCCAGGAGTTTTAGCCCGAGGCGAGGCCGAGAGGGGTTATTTTCTTGCCGGGAAGGGTCGTCCATGCCACAGAGAGAGTTCGCCCAATCTGCCATTTTACGCCCTGATTCCGCGTTTCAAGGGCAAAGAAGCATGCTAGGGGGCTTCGGGGTCGATTTCCTTGCGTTTCCCCCTCTGTGGGGCTTGTATGGGGCCGAAAATGGGGTTTTCCAGCGGGTTTGCCATTTTCGCACTGGTGAGTGATAAACTGTCGAACCAGGGCCCGTTTATCACTTGAGCGGCCCATACAAGACCACCCTTCTGCTTGGCGTGTAGTGGGCACCCCTTGTGCGGCCATGGTCTGACTGCCCAATGGCTTGGCATGCAATGGGTATGTGCGGCCAGTCGTGGGACCGCACATCTATGAGCGGCCCCATGTCAACTGCCCATCCCCTGAGTTTTGACCATTGTTTGTGACCATTGCACAGTGCACTGGGATGTGTGGCCAGGGTCTGGTTGCCTGACCCTTCGTGCGACCAGGGGTTGGCCATATGTCAATGGTGCCATTGGCAAGTGGTGCGGCCAGGGCTAGTCCACACTTGCCTTGTGCGGTGAGGTCCTAACCGCCCTTTCCTTGTGTGGCCAGGGTCCAACCGCACATGTGTTTTACCGTTGGTGGATGGACGGCTGTGCTAGACTGCCCATCCCCCAAGTGCCGCTGAGAGTCAGCCATCTTTCCTATGTGCGGCCAGAGGTTGACCGCATATGCCCCATTTGAACCAGGAGAAGAACGGTTCGTTCCTGACCGTCAAACCCATGGTGCGGCCAGTGCCTGACCACCTGTCCTTGAGCGGCCCAGAGTGGACCGTTCTGCCATGTCACACAATCGGCCCCTCTGCTCCTCGAGGTGCGCCAGCTCCATTTTCATGGACGTCGCCTCGGCTCTGGCAATGGCGTGCACCTCGCTCTCCCTCTCGACAGTTGCCTCCGTCTCGGCCAGCTCAGACCTAGCTGCAGTGAGATAGCCCTCTAGTTTCTCGATTCTATTCCTAAGGACGTGGACGTCATGGTGACCTTCTTCCAAGGCCTTCTCATGCTGCTCGCTGCCTCGACGCACCCCCAAAGCTTGCAGATATTCACCCTCTTGGGACTTGATGGTGGCAAGCTCGTTGGGGGCCCGAGTCTCAAGGAATTCGCGACGGTTCATGTATTTCAACAATAGTAGGACTCGTCGCAACCATTCGTCCAGTGGGCAACCTAGCACTTGTAGTGCACCAGTTAGCTGCATCACTATCACATGCGCCCCTCGGTATGTAAGGGAGGGGTCGGCAAGCATCATCGATCGGAGCGTCAACAGCATCTGCCGAACCGGTGCGTCCAAAGCGGTGTGACCGATTGAAGGTACCACCAGAAGATTAAACTCCACCGCGCTGTCCACGGCAGCCCATATCTCTGCATCCACCATGGTCGAAGAAGAGGGAAGCGCCATGGCCAAATCACTGGGCCCTCCTGCTTCAAAGGGACAACTCCCGGCTGGCCACCGCCAGGGGAGCAGGAGAAACCATCGCCGGATCCCTTGACACTGTCGCTTCATGGCTTGGCAAGGCAGGGGTATCGCCCTCAGTCGGGGGAGGGACGTCAAAGGAAATTGGACCAGACGTTATTGCCAGGAGACCCGCAGCCCCTTCTGCTTGCGCTTCCTCCTCTCCGGGAATTGCGATGCTTGCCAGGATCCCCCGCAACAGCTAGGTCTCCTCCAGTGTCGAGAGCATCGAAAGAGGCGGAAGAGGAACCGTTAGCTCCAGGCTGGCCCCTGACTGCAAAAGCGATACCAGTGGCTCCACCTCCGGCCCCCAGAGCAATGTCAGCCTGTCCACTCCCGCGGGACTGAGAAGCTCCATCCGCTTGGGGATAGCCCTACGAGCTCTGGCGGTGCGTGCTTCCGAGAGCTCTGCCTCCTCCTGAATATACAAGACAGGGTTAGTCACCCATTGCCTGAGGCGAATCGCCCAAAATTAAAGGAACAAACACTGAGGGGAGCAAGGGCTGGAGCTTACCTGGTTGGTTTGAGGAAACCAACCCCGTTCGGAGATGAGGGCGGGCGGGGAAGTGTGGGTTCCCCGCACACTGCGTTGATCGGAGCTTCACCCTACTAGATAATATACAAGCACTACACCTCACACAGGAGGGGGACCTCGGGGTGGGGAGAAGTGGAGCACAAACAAACACTACCTCCACATAGGGAGGGGCGATAAGCCAGCCAGGCGGGGAGGGGAGTGAAGCTAAGACGTTGCCGGGTGGGCACTTCTTCAGCTCTATCTAGGTCTAGAATAGCAGGATAGGGAGTCGCTGTAGACGCTGCCACACACTCCACCGAACTCAGAAGTCATCGTGACTGGTGCCAAAACATCGTTGACAGGCCCTGGTACGCTTGTGAATTTCTTTGGGTGACCCTATCGTCATCACCGACCGGGGCAGATGCAGGTCCTGATCCTTTGCGCTTTGGCTTAGACTTGTCCTGGGGTGCAGCAGCAATTGGATGAAGTCGTCATGGCCACTCCTGGAGTCCAAATGTGGCGGCATCAAGACGAATACGACCATGGTCGAGTCCTCTTCGAGCGACAGCCAGGAAGAGCACCAGACGATGTCGGGGTCGAGAGATATGTCCAGAAGAGTAGGAGGGGGTCTGGACGGATCCTAACTAACCTGATCTGCGACCTTGGGGTAGAAAAATCGGAACGGGCTGCTCCGAGCTTCAATCGGCACCCTGCTTGATGCGTTGGATAGGTGACTGGTAGGACTCCACTCCGGCTAAGTGGCGTGCCAAGGGGAGCTCCAGTGTGGTCACTGTAGCTTCTGAACTACGGCTATGGTCCCTGCTCAGGCCCCAGTTACGCAGTCGGACAAAAATGAGCCTCTCGGGTGGCTCCAAACTCAGATAGGGGCGAGATCACCTCGCCTGCGAAGCTATCTGGGACAGCTTTCCGTCAATGTATGGCACACCTATGACCCTGGGGCAGGCTCTACAATTTGGGCTTCTGCTGCTGCCTGTGAGCTGGGTGTGCTAGGTGGTGATTGATGTGGTAGGGGTGGAAAAAGGGTGATGGGATTGTAGTGGGGTGAGTGGCTAATGGCTGTGGGAGGTGGAGGGGAAATGTTCTTCTTGAACTTCTTCTTACCCTTGAACTTTCTGAACTGGGACTTGCCCGAAGAGGAAATACCACTGGCAACAGGAATGACAGATGGGACCCCTGGTACAGGAGGCTGATAATAACCAGGTTGAGACGGAATAGTCGGTTGAACCGACACTGCCTGAGAAGGAGCCTGAGATCTTGCCAAATCTAATTCCAATACTGTAGCAGCCTGATACACCTTGTTCATATTCGTTATTCGGGTCATGATCAGCGGTTGTCTCAGCTCAGCATGAAGGCCACACAAGAACTGTTCAGTCTTTAAAGCATCATTTTCCAGAATATGGGGCGCATAACGGCCCAATTCCATGAATCTGTTTCGATATTCGAGCACCGACATCCCTCCTTGCACAAGCAGCATGAACTGGTGCATCTTGTTCATTCTGAGATAAGCCGGGCTAAAGGTAAGCTCGAAAGTCGCGACAAACTCTGGCTAGGAAATTTGTCGGAGCAGACGTGATTGAAAGGCAATCTCCCATTCTATATTCCACCAAGTCAGCGCCGCGCCCTGAAGTTGAAAGGTGCCGAGCATGACCTTTTCATCCTCCGCGCACTCCATGGACCGGAACATGCGCTCTGTATCATCCAACCACACCCTGGCTGCATCTGGATCGGTCTGGCCTTCAAAAGTCGGCGGATGAAACAGCAAAAATTCATTCAACACATGACCACGACTGCCAGGTGCATCCTCTTGTGCAAGAACCACGTGAGCTGGATCAGGAACATTTTGAGGAGCAGGAACGCTGCTCGCTTCTTGGGGAATTGGGGCTCTTCGACGCCAAGGCAGCATATTGAAATGACTAGAAAACATGGATAATACACAAGGAAATCCATTAATCACATGAAAAATATCTTATACCAACAATAGACGATGCAATTAAGCTAGTTCTGGACAATAGCAATGTCATTTCAATTCCTTACACAATTCTTCAACCTCGCTCTGATACCAACTGTAACGACCCAGAGCTCCGGATACCGATATACTGATAACATCGATATACTGACACCAGGAACTAGGGACGCCACCCAAGAGGTTGATGAGGCCCCGTAAGGGTTGGGGAAGTTTGTCGAGGGTTGCATAACGAATTGGAATTACATTGAGCGCAATATTACCAACAGACACAAAAACACATTAACCATAGACCGAGGGCACATAACGGACCAAGACCCATCCGTCATAGCCACAAAACACACAGGGTGAGGCGCATTATATCAACCGCCATACCCAGCCAAACATTGGTCAACGGACCATAACGGATCTGCACCTAGGCATTATATTAACCATAATGCATAGGGAGGAGTCTGTTATGATAACCAACTGATAGGGTCTTCGAGGCAAACACGGTCGTCGAGGAGACTGACATGGTAGTCAGCCTCAGAAACAACCCGACCATAATGCACCTAGACAGGGGCGTTATGCTCCACATAACGGAACAATCTTGGTCTGTTATGCTCCAAGACCTCCGAATATAAAAACCGATGAACGATGCATAACGGTCTATCGGGGGACCGTTATGCACATAACAGCCTCTGGTAGGACTGTTATGCCAATCCAATGATCAAAACGGTGAAACGGCCGAATCGGCCCATTCCACGCCCCATGCACGTCGTAGTGCAGGGGAAATACACCCAAACGATGGGAAATCCCTCAAGGATTCCAAAAACACGACGTGCGTGCAACGAAACGCCTTAAATCGTGAGATCCGGGCGATTCCGACGAATCGACCCAAATCGAGTCATCGAGGTTCCCGTTCTCCTACTGGCCCCAAATGACGACCAATCGACACGAAACTGGTGAGGTTGGGATCCTGACATCCCAGTAGCCAGTTTGACGCTAACTACATCGCGAATGGTTGCCATTTTTCGACAAACCCTACAAACCCTAAAAACTACAGTTTATGCCAAACTGGCTCGATCTCCCCCGATCGACCACGAAACTACGTACAGAGACAGGGAAAACATGCAGAATGTGGAGGGGGTCCATCTCCCTACCTCCACCGATGAAATCGAGCGCCATGGGCAACTAATCCACGCTGAAACGCCATCGCGAACCGAACAGCTGACTTCGAATCCGCCGTTCGGGATCACGCCAAATCCACGCCATTCCTCACTCCACCACGCGTCTCAGCAAGTCCCACGCGTCGTCACCTCACCCGCGGACTGCTCCGTCTGTAGCCGGGCACCCCAGGGAGAGAGAACGAGGGAGAGAGAGAGAGTGAGAGCGCGAGAGTGATGAGAGAGAGAAGGGGGTGGGTTGAAAGAGAAGCCTTGCTGGGATTCCACGTGTAAGGATGAAGGATGCTTTGTCCACGTGGCAGAATCTCCAAAAGAGATCCCAATCTTGGATCACGTGCCTATGGGATAGAAACTTGAGCCATGTGACTCAGCTTAGTGAAGGCGTGCTACTTCTCATAAGTTGATCCTGGGTCCTTGTGACGTAAGTTCCTGCCAGTCAGAACAAAGTCATTCTCTCAAACATCTTGTGTACTTAAATTCATTTCTGGACGATAGGGGAATTAAGATGCTCAGACTTGAAATGCATATGCTTTGATTCTAATGTACTAAACAACACAATATGCACAGACCTCATAGAGGACTAATGCAAGGGTGCTCAGACCTCAATGCATGCTAGGACATACGCTTAGACTTAAGATATGCACAATGGAACTTATGCTCAGACCTTCAATGCATGCTACAGAATGTGCACAGACTTCAGAAGACATGATGCAATATGTGCGTAGACCTTATAAGGCACATTTAGAAATGTGCATCGACCTTGTAGACATAGCGTGAAATAATGCACAGACCTTTCAGACCTAAGCCTAAAAAATGCATCGACCTTTATAAGCATAATGCAAAATGTGCATCGACTCTGGTTTGAATGTGCTCAGACCCTGCATGCTGAAAGTGCACGGACCTTGTTTAGCACAAGGCACAATGTGCATCGACCTCATTATGCATGATGCAGAATGTAATCTGACCTATTATTGCACACTAGCATATGTGCTCAGACTTGCAAGTGCATAGACCAAACGTGCTCGGACCTATATGAGGCAGGATGCAAATGTGCTCCGACCTTGACAATGCATGTGCGTAGACCTTAGAATAACTAAGATAGAATATGCATCAACCTTAGTATTACTAGGCCACGATGTGCATCGACCTTAGAACGTTATATGCAAATGTGCACAGACCTGCCATATGTATGATGAGAAATGTGCTCCGACCTTAGTGTAGCTAAGGCAAAATATGCATCGACCTTAGTGTGGCTAAGGCAAAACATGCACCGACCTTAGTGTGCACTATCGAAAACGTGCGTCGATCTGTGTTAAACCATATGAAAACATGCATCGACCTTTGACACTCTAACTTAAGACATGCACTGACTTGATGAGAGAATTGTATATTCTCATGTCCCACTTGAGGTAAAATGATGAAACGTATCCATATTAGACCTTACGTCTATTCTGATGAAACTTATAAACTCCTTTGCATCGGTATAAACCCAATAGCGATGATGAAACCTGCTATTCTGCCTCAGCGTCATGGCCCTGTGCCTAAGCCATTTAAAAATTCTGTCTTGGTGTCATGGCCTTCTGCCTAAGCCAAGTTGTACGGCGTCATGGCCCTGTGCCTAAGCTAGTAAAAATTCTACCTTGGCATCATGGACTTCTGCCTAAGCCAAGTTGTACGGCGTCATGGTAATTTGCCTAAGTCATTTAAAAATTCTATCTTGACGTCATGACCTTTCGCCTAAGCCAAGCTGTACGGCGTCATGGCCCTCCACCTAAGCCGGTTAAGCATTCTGCCTTGGCGTCATGGCCTTCTGCCTAAGCCAAGCTATACGGCGTCATGGCCCTGTGCCTAAGCCGTTTAAAAAATTCTGCCTTGACATCATGGCCTTCTGCCTAAGTCAAGTTGTACGGTGTCATGACAATTTGCCTAAGTCATTTAAAAATTCTGTCTTGACGTCATGACCTTTCGCGTAAGCCAAGCTGTCCGGCATCATGACTCTCCGCCTAAGTCGGTTAAGCATTCTACCTTGGCGTCATGGCCTTCCGCCTAAGCCAAGCTGTACGGCGTCATGGTAATTCACCTAAGCCGTTTAAAAATTCTGCCTTGGCATCATGGCCTTCTGCCTAAGCCAAGCTATACGGCATCATCGTTGTCCGCCTAAGCCGGTTAAAAAATTCTACATTGGCGTCATGGCCATACGTCTAAGCCAAGTCATACAGTGTCATGGCCCTGTGCCTAAGTCGTTTAAAAATTCTACCTTGGCGTTATAGCCTTCCGCCTAGGCCAAGCAATACGGCGTCATGGCCCTGTGCTTAAGCCTGTAAAAATTCTACCTTGGCGTCATGGCCTTCCTCCTAAGCCAAGCTGTACGGTGTCATGGCAATTCGCCTAAGCTGTTTAAAAATTCTGTCTTGGCGTCATGGCCTTCTGCCTAAGTCAAGTTATACGGCGTCATGACAATTCGCCTAAGTCGTTTAAAAATTCTGCCTTAGTGTCATGACCTTCTATCTAAGCCAAGCTGTACGGCGTGAAGTCCTTGCATAAGTCTGAGTTCGTGCAGATAATTCATCTGCATATCATAGTCCTTGCACATTGTGCACGAGTGTATTTCTCTAAGTTGTTTAATACCTCCTGCAGACATTTCCCTTAGGGACACTTTCTGATCGAGCACATTTAGTTGGAAGCGTTAATACTTCGTGCATGAACAGTGTTCCTTCTTCGTGCAGGTTTTTGGTTTTGAGCATTACACACCTCGTGCACACTCCACAGCTCGTGCATGTTCTGTGTATAATAGTTCATGCATTCTGCGCACGCAAGCACTTGCATACTTCGTATAGTTCTGGTTGTCTTCATGTAGGTTCTTGGTTCTTAGCATTTCATACCTCGTGCAGGGTTCTCTAATGTGATGTTCTTGCATAGTTTGTCAGTATAAAACCTGCACGCACACATCTTTTGAAGTCCTTATTTTGTTCTGCACGCGAACTAAGTAAAACATAGTTCGTGCAAGCTTTTCTTCATGCACATCTTTACTGAAGCTTCTGTTGTTAGCTCGTGCAGTGTTGGTTCTTGCCTCGAGCAGCTTTTTGAAAAATGTACCTCGTGTCATTTTTAGAAAACGTACCTTGAGCACTTTTTTGAAAAAGCTCTCTTTGTGCATCTCTTACTTCGTGCAATTTTTCTTGTTAAAACATACCTCGTGTCATTCTTCAAAAACGTACCTCGAGCAGCTTTCTGAAGAACATACCTCGTGTAGATTTCAAAAGTGCACCTCGAGCATGTTTTCGAAAAGGCTTTCCTTGTGCATCTTTTACTTCGTGCACTTTCTGAAAAACATACCTCGTGCACGTTTTTGAAAAGCATACCTCGTGCATGTTTTTGAAAAGCATACCTCGTGCACGTTTTTGAAAAACATACTTCGTGCATGTTTTGGAAAATCACACCTCGTGCACCTTTTGAAAAACATACTTTATGTGACTTTTTCATACCTTGAGCAGATTTTTGTTCCAAGTGTACCTCGTGCACACTTTCCGACTCACAGGGTATACCTCGTGCATACTTTGCACTTACGAGGAGATACCTCGTGCAGCTTTTCTAAAGTCAACCTCGTGCAGATTTCTTAGCATACCTTGTGCAGATTTCTTTGTATACCTCGTGCAGGTTTTGGCTTCTGGTGGTCACCTTTGTAAAAGATGATCGGCTTGTCCCCCTTGCCCTTGTTGTTTCTTCTTTTTCGCTGATAAGAGACTGTGAAGGTCTTCAGCTGCTCTACTTTATACTCTTCCCGTTGGGACGAGAGTTGAAGACATTTGGGCAGTAAGGAGATGCTCCGGTCAATGACCCAGCTGATGAGATTGGCTTAAAAGTCAACACCTTGTCTCTCCAGCTGAGTCGGCTTGGAGGCAGCCTGGAGGCTTAGCCTGTGCAGCTTTACCATGTCTTGGTTAACAGTGAACAACTGCCCTTCCTCAGCTTCATAGTTCACTTTTTGCTTCCTTTGTCCTTTACAGGTTCAGGGATTGCTAAAGTGGGCTCCCCAAAATATAAGGAAGCATCCGCCAGATGGCACTTATTGGGGTGGAACGGAGCCTAATCTGCAAAGACAGTATGTTGCTCCCCTCCCTTGACATACTTGATGCACTGGTGCAAAGTTGATTGGACAACCCAATTTTCATGGAGCCAAGACCTCCCAAGCAGCACCTTATAAGATGTGTCAGCATTCATAATGTAGAATATCACTTGGGTGACAAAGTCGCCCAAGACTAACTTGACTTCAACCCGACCAAGCGCCTCCTCGGAATCCTGATTGAATCCCGAGATCTTGACCGCACTCACCTTTTGTAAGTAAGGTGCCAAGTATAGAAACTGTCTTCAATGGCATGATGTTGATGGCTGCTCCAGTGTCGACCAAGATTCGATTCACATCATGCCCATTAATCGTTCCCCGCATATATAAGGGGCGATTGTGGCACGGAGATGACAGCAACATGTCTTTGTCCATGAAGGAGATATTCGCTACAAATGCCTCGTATGCTTGCGCCTGCAATTCCACAACATGGGCTTCATAGGCCTCCGGGTCTTGGAGTATCTCGACAAGAACTTTCCTGAGGTCTTTGCTCCAGGCGATGGCTTCCCAAATGGTGACGTTTGTTGGGAACCGCTTCATATGATGAATGATTTTGCAGTCCGCCCGAGCGCGGGTCTTGTCAAATGGCGGGATGATTTCTGCCAGAGTCTTTCGTGCCTGGCGAGGCTTCTCCCGTTTAGAAGGGCGCTCCTCCCCATTCTGGCCCCCGCATTTTCTTGGAACAGCGGTGCCAGAGACTCCTCCGGGGGTGGCGAGGGCTCATCATGTTGGTCTTCATTAGAAGGACATGCTGGGCTTGCAGGCTCGACCCTGTTGGAGGGGCCAGCCTGCTCCAACTCGTGCACTGGCAACTTGGCTGCCTCCTCTTCTTCATCAGAAGAGGCGATTATAAAAAGGATGCCACCCGATTTAGCCGTTGAAACAGGGCTTGAACCCTCTGAGGGGCTGAGGATAAAAGGGATTCCCCGAACTTGGGTTTCCGGGACAGGACCCTGCTTCTCCCCTCTGAATATTATGACCCGGTCGAGAGGTAAGGGACCTTCGCTCCCACGCCCTCATCCCCGGCTGCGTCCCCGGCCATTTCTCGCCGAGCGACGTTGATATGTTGTTATTGGAGCCCTGCCTCCGGAGTTATCAGCCGAAGGGGCATTGATGTTATCGGGAGGCGGGATCGCCACCATGTTGCAGGAGAGCTCTTGCAGCATTTCCTCGATCATATCCACAGTGAGCTCCTCGTCTTTGTAGAATAAGGAAAGCTCTTCTGGGATCGGGAACTCCTCTCCCTCTTCAAGACGGTGAGCCATCTCCCGGAGCCACTGCAGGAGGCGGGCTTTCCGCCCTAGCTTGTCCCAAGGGATATATTTGTCCAGAGTAACGGCCCTAGTGGGACGAGGGGGAATGTACTCCTCCAGCTCATCTATGAGCTTTTGTAGTCGGTGCAGAGGAGTCGACTCCTTAGGGGCCTCTATAGCTGCTGCCTGCTCAACTTGCTTCTTCAGTCTCCTCTTCAAATTCTTCCTGCGATTCTTCTCTTGCTTCTTTTGGCGTGTCGCCTCTTGAGAAGAAAGTGGACTTTGTTTCGGAGGTGGGACTGGTTTGCACCTGGGATTTTGCTTTTTGCTCCGGGATGGCTCCTTAGGAGCCTTACTGCCACGGCTCTTCCTGGAGGTGACCTTAGTCCAGTTGACCTCCTCCGGCTGCACCTGGAAGGTGGCATTGATCGCCTGAGCAATTATCTCAGGCGGCAGCTCCTGGAACTCTGCCAATCCACAGTGGGGCCCTTGGGGGCTTTGTAATTCCACCGATTTTGTTTAGGCTGGCGGTTTTGTTTGCTTGAGCTGTTGAGGCCTCTCCGCAGTTGGCGACCTCACTGACTTGACAGGAGCTTTGGCCTGAGGCTCCCTCACCTTAGCCTTGCCTTTATTATCTGGCGGAAGGCTTCCCCTTATGTCAATGCCGGGTTGACTTGCCCCAGGGAGGGGTTTGGAGCCCTCTCTCACGGCTTGGCTTTTTAAGCTCTAGGCCTTAGGCCCCTCGCATCTAGCCTTGCTTTTGGGGTGTGGTTGAAGTTTGCCACTGCCCGTAGGCTCACTCGGTCGGGCTAATTGAGAGAAAGTCTTCGCCTCTTGCCGAGCTTCTTGGAGACTCTTCTTGACGGCCTCTTTAAGACCCCGCATTGTCATAGAGTTCCCCTACGCATCGATCTCCCCTCTCTGAATAAGGACTTCAATGGAGTCTTGCACTTCTGGGTAGGGTGGGGTGAGACACCCTAGCATGATACTTGCAATAGTGGGGGTGACTCTTGGCCGTCTCATTGTAGTAGGACAGCGGATCATGTGTCAGTACCCGATCATCTTCCAAGAGCTTGTCAAAGATATTCTCAGTGTCCTCCTTGGGGAAAGAACACTGATGGGAGAGTCGTCACCCTGGATACCACAGTGTGGATTTAGGTGGCTGGGAACTGACTCCCTGGGAACTGACTCCCTCCTCCTGCGGCTCCGGGAGTTGGAAAGTTGCTGCCGCATGTATGACATTGACGGAGAAATGAAGACTCTCCCGTGTGTGCGGTTGCGGCGGATTGACCAAGAATTCACCCATATTAACCTTCCCTCACCAGATTAAGTCCTCAGCGAGGTCCTTGAACGGCTGACAGTTGTGGATGATATGGCCTACCACCTCATGATATGGGCAATAGCCCTGATGAAAGGCAGCCCCTGGTGCCTGTTCAATGGGTGACGAGCTAATCAGTCCCGCTCGCCGGCACGCGAAGAAGATGTCCAGGGTCTTCTCAAGAGGGAAGGAGTATAATTTCTCGGGCTGCTCGCCTTCAGGTGTATGTTCCTCGCCTCCAGATGAGTCATCCTCGCCTTCAGATGAATCTGAGGATTCCTCAGAGAGCCAACCCCTGAGCGGAGCCCGGCCAGGAGATGATACACCTGCCTCCAATCCATCAGGCTCTTGGCAGTCGTATGAGTTAGCACAATCTGAGTAGAGAACCCCTCTTGGCCAGTGAACTGAACAACAATCGAGCTAGAAGTAATAACAACATCAATAATCAAACCTTCGGTGAGCAAAGAGATCGCCACCAGCCTCACTTTTGAAGAATCTAGCACTAGTGCAAGGGAACTTTTCTTGGCAACCGTCATGGGAAATAGTGGCTTATCACCAAAATAGCCAGAGACTAGGATGCAAATAGGCATGTGGCAAATGAAATCTTGAATTTTGTAATGTAGAACCGGCACTGAACTATCCTGACTTGGCTTATCATCTCCCCGGGGACCAGATTTGAGGGGCACCAAAGGCAGCGCACACCTGCTCCGTAGGGTGGAAATGGATGGAGAAGTGGTGAAAGGCTTGGAAGGCATGGGTGAAGGTTTAGAAGGTGTATGTGGGGGTAAAGACAGTGCGAGTGGTGGAGGGGTAGCGGCAATGATAGGCTCGTGTGGAGGCAAAGGCAAAGGTGGAGGCGTAGGAGGGGGTAGAGGTGAAGGTGGAGGTGAAGGTGGAGGTATAGCCTGCTCAGGTTCGGGCAACGATGGCGAAGGTGATAGCAAAGGCGGTGGAGATGGTGGAAGTGATGGAATAGGGGTCTTTGGGAGAGGAGGCACTGGTGATGGGTTAGGCAATGGTGAGGATGGTGGAGATAGCAATGCGGGCAATGGTGATAGCGGAGATGGAGATGGCGAAAGTGGTGGTGAGTCAGAGGAAGTGGAGGGTCATGGTGCCCACCTTCGACGTATAGACACGATCCGTCTAGCAGTGTTGGGAGTAGAAGTAGTGGTGGGAATGGAGGAAGGCGAAGTAGCACTAGCCTGAGCAGAGGCTTGGGTCTGTGGAGGTGTTGGAGACAGAGTAGGAATAGGTGAAGATGAGAATGGGGTAGGTGGAAATGAAGATGGGGTAGGCGACAGAATAGGTGATGGAGCGGGCGCTACACTAATCAAAGAATCACAGGGGTGCCCCTGGTCTTGTAGTGATGGAGATGGCTACCTGGGCGGTGCTTGCTGCTGCTGCTGCTTATTCGGGAGATGTAAAATAACTTGGTGAATTATGGCCCAATCGATCCTCTTATCATCTTCCAAGCTATGGGCGGAGGCTAGCCTCACGCAAGAGGTAAAATTCTAGATCGGCGTGACCTATCCTACCAACCACACCTTTTGATATACTTAGTGGATGAAGGACTCAAGTAGATATACCAGAATGGAACAATTTAGAACAACTAATTCTCAATCTCTCCTAAGCATTCATCTATCAGAAGTGAAATGATTGAAATATGAAATGCACAAGAGCAAAGTGTCAATCACACACGAGACAGGAATTTTAGGTGGTTCGATCTCTTTCCAGAGATCTACATCCACCCCTTACTCAACCAAGTAGGGATCCACTACTGATACACAGCTTAGGCCACTGATCCATAGCTTCGGGGAACAAAATTTCTAACACACCGCTGAGCTTTACAGCTTCACTTCCAGAGGAATCCACCTCTACCGTTGGGCACTACAGCTTGCCACAACCACTGACTAACAGCTTGAGAAACAAGGATTTGTAATAGAAAATGTAAACGGAACTAAAACACAGAAATGAAACAATGTAGCTTTGACAAGAGCAGACTGGCTTGGTTTTGAACCAGAAGTCAGGAACACAGAAATGAAACCTTCACTCTCTCAATTTCTGGACTCCTTTTCTCACGATTTTCACAGACTCTCACCGAAATGCTCCCCTCTTCTCTGAACTCTTTGCTGCTTGATCTCTCCTGAATCACTCTCTATTCTGATGTTCTATCCATCTCTGTCTCTCTTTCTCTCTTCTCTCCTTTTATAGAGAATAGGGATCAGGCGATCGGCGTGTGTTCACCACGTTCCCACCAAAAGATCCCTATCTTTTCATGTGTCAGAATCAAGGCGTTGTTCCACTCCACGTGTCAGAATCTATGATTCGCTCCTTCCCTTGGATCACGTGCCATAACCTGGTACTTAACTCCACGTGGGATAAGTTCACTGGTTGTCAGTAAGCTGCTCGATCATATGGCTGACCTGACATTACATTAAATAGGAGCATTAGTTGTTTGATAAAGTGTGCTGACATAAGTAAATTATAATATGTACATGCATAGACGTAAGAGTTAACAGACTAGCACTGACCTTTATATGCAAAACATGACATGCTGTACTAGCATGGACCTTATCATGCTAGCATCGACCATATGCATAAACTAGCATCGACCATGTCTAGCTGACCCCATTTTCTGTGTTTTAGGAGGAGGCAAGGCTTCCCGAGGCACGCACCGCTAGAGCTCACAGGGCTGTTCCGAAGCGGAGGGAACCAGTCACCCCCACGGGGGTAGGTGGACTGCAACTGCTCTCGGGGCCAGGCGTGGAGCGCCTGGTGTCCTTCCTACAATTGGGGGGCAGGCCAAAGCTCATGGTTCCTCTTCCGCCCCCCCAACTGCTCATGACGCCTGAGGAGGACTTGCTTCTAGGGAAGATACTGACAAGTATCACGAGCTCCTAGGAGGAGGGAGCACAAGCGGAAAGGGTGGGTCCGGACTCTACCAGGGAAGTGCAGTGGGAGAAGCGCTTGTCAGCCGTGGTAGAGGTGGAGCAACCCCTCGCGATGACGGAGTTGGGTGATTCGGTCACAGTTCTGCCGACTCCTCTGGCGATGGCCGGCCGGGAGATGTCCATCGAGGTCGGACGCTCGAGTGACCTAGCTTCCACTCTCTCGTCCTCCTCGGGTGAGGTGGACGCAGATCTATGGGCAGCTGTTGATAGCTTGGTCGAGTTCAACCCTCCGACCGTGCCGTCCATTGGCCACGCCACCTCAAATGCACTGGTTCGACAGATGCTACTGGCATTGCGGTCGATGATCTTCGCCGATCCCTCCCTCACATATCGGGGGGTGCACACCGTGGTGGCACAGCTAACCGGGGCACTGTAGGTGCTGGGCTGCCCTCTAGAAGAATGGTCGCAGCGAATCTTGCTATTGTTGAAATACGTCAATCGCCGTGAATTCCTTGAGGCCTGGGCTCCTAGCGAGCTTGTCGCCATCAGTGCTCAGGAAGATGAGTACCTGCAGGCCCTGGAGGTGCTGAAAGGCAACGAAGAGTAGCATGAAAAGACCTTAGATGAAAGCCACCATCGTATCGGCGCCCTCACAAGCAGAATAGAAAAGCTAAGGGGCTATCTTGCTGCAGCCAAGGCTGAGCTGGTTGAAGCCGAGGCGACTATGGTAAGGGAGACCGAGAAGCTTGCCATTGCCAGAGTCAAGATGGCGTCTGTGACGTTCGAGCTAGCACGCCTCGAACAACAGAGGAACCAACTACGCGACATGGCAGAATTCCCTTGCGTCGAGATTCTTCCTCTTGAGAAAATCTTTCGACGTCTTGCTCCCTCTCAGTAACGAGGCCACGTCGACCACTCAACTCGAGCCGTGATCGACCCTCGTCCAGATACCAGACCGATGTGTCCCCTCAATCGCCCAGTCAGCCACAAGCCCCCGTTCGACACCGCGGCCACGACCCACATCGTGGGAGGAGCTCTCTGTGAAACACACGTGTACTCATACATCACGCATCGACCCAGGGACTGACTAGCACGTCAGAATTGTCCCGAGGCATGCCCCTGTTGTACCCGGGCCGTCACGGCCTACCTGAAAAAATATATGCATCTCAGTGTTACACCGCCAGTTGGATGTATGCTCTCGCATCCATGTTCAGGCCTCCAGCAACCCTCTATGTCACCTAGCGTGAACCCCCAACACCCTTCACCCCCGGCCAATGTGACCCAGTCTGAGATGAACCTACAGCTGCAAAGTACTCTCGGGTCTTCATTTCGGGCTTCAGGAATACGGACTCCGCCTCGACATGAAATGAAGGTCTTCAGATTCAATCTGATGTAAATAAACACCAACTGCTTGCGGTTAGTGGGGAAAGATGTCCAGTACATGACTCCCCATAGTCACCTGCATACTCGCACCCACGGAACCATCCTTCCCTCCACGTGTCGCTCACCCCCTGAGTCCACATGCCGGGCCCTGGCGGCGCGTCCCCAGTTAAACGTTCGGTTCCACGGGTGATTGTTGAGAAATTGACTAGCACGCCCGCATCCTAGCCACATTTACCGTTAACCCGGAAAACCTCCCGTGTCACTCGGTCTCCCCTTAACTCTCTGTAAAAGGCGAGTGCACGGTGCTGCCTTGAGGAGGATACGGTCATGAGAGGGGGTGCCCGAGGCCCATTAACTTCCGGCATCTCTCACGTGGCTGTATCCCACCCCTCACTCCGGTCACCGCCCACACCGCCCCGACAGACCTCCCGGGGTGAAACAATCATATTTCATTAACTGGTATATATACATGTCATGTCCTACTCTCCCACAATAAAAATAAGTGGGTCTCTTCCTACCAAATTTTTTTCTATTATTTATATGTGCAGTAATATAGGGGAAACGAGAGTTAATAGTTGATGGACTTGAGTGTGTGTGTGAACATTATCCATGATCTTGTGAATTCTTGACAGCATAGGTTAGGATAGGTTTTGACATGGATTAGGACTCTTAGATCTCGGATTGGGATTCTCCAATAGAGTCCCGATCGGAGGTACTAGGGATTCCTCATACGCGGTCTATCGAGCAATCGCGGGAGCCTGAAAACGGTCTGTAAGTGACCGTTTACTCACCTCCTACATACTTCATACCTGGCAACCTAAACGGTCCTGTGGAGACCGGGGTTCAATTCCAACGTTCAAGTGAAGGACCATGTTTCCGTCCTCTACGGTCCAATTAGGACTGTTTACCACCCTCTTAGGCTCTAGGCCGAACAAGACTTCGTGGTCCACCTTGAGACCATCTATAGACTGGAGCAGCCATTTGGATGACTATTTATATCCCTGCTGTCTTAATTTTGTCCTTTTTGCACCAATTCCACTCAAGGCTTTCCATCTCTCTCTCTCACTCTCCCGTGTCAGTCTAGGATTCATTGTTAGTCAGTCAGCGTCAAGCATACACATTCATTTGCAAAATCAAGAACATATCATATCATAATCATATCATAGCATCCATAGGTACATGAGTCGTAGGGTACATCAGGTCTATCCCTCTGGGTCATCGCTGTCGCCCATCCCCTCGTGCCTCTTCGATGGCCGGGCCATCGCAGAGCTCGCCTCCTCCCGGTGCCGTCGATGCCGCTCCTCCTTCTCGTTCCTCCGATGGCCAGAGGAGCTCGTAAAGTATCCTCTAAAGGAGCTATGCATATCGTGCATACCATGTCTGCCTCGGAGCTCCGCTGCACTCGGATATCCGGCTCATGCCCTCCACAATACCCTCCAGCTTCGCCACCTAGAGTCGGGATCAATCCCACTTTGCCCGGATGCACTTCATCTCTGCGGCCCCAGCCCGGAGTCACTCCAGCTCCTCATGGAGGAGTGCCATCTCTACCGCGTCCGCCGGATGGCTGCACTCTATCTCTACTACGTCACCTCGGCTCGCTACATTTAAAAGTCAAGGATGGTCAATCTCATAAGCATATGCACAATTATGTCTAAGGTTTAGTGAAACTCACCAGGAGGTCCAACGCCTACTGGAGCTCATCCCGCTGCTGGACTGAAGAGTGGAGAAGGCCCTGGAGCTCAGCTATCTGCCCCTGGGGGTCGAGCTGCATGTAGGAAGTTCACGGGGGTGGGGGCAATCAACTACATGCACTACCCTCGCGCAGGAGGGGGGAACGAGGGGAGGGGAAACCAAACAACGATCGTACGATGCGCCCCGACGTCCAATCGCGGTGCTGCCAACGCAAGGACGAAGCTTGAGGGATGTCGAAGGATGCCAGCAAGCCTGACATCGAACCGATGTCACTAGAAGGTGGAGGAGGTCACTGCCGTTAGCCTGCGCGATTCTACCTCGCAGGATTGGGTGGCACAGTCGTGGTGCGTCGACAGGTATGTTCGCTGACGAACTCCAAATGCACTAGGACCAGCTCTTGGGCATAGCAGACAGGGGGTACTACAAACCCTCAAAAGCTGGCGGCCATCAGATCTTCTCACAGGTCGTGGTCGCTCAGACGGTCGGCATCAGGTTCCTAGGTGAACAGCAGGATAGGCCAACAACAACCCTAGTGAAATTTTTGGTGCTGACGTCAGAAAGGGATGAGACCACCAGGGATGGTTTCTTGTCGCCGAGTGCTGCAACTTTGGTGAAGATGCCTCGGGCTGAAAACTAGCAGAGGGAGGTGTGCCGATGCTGTCGAGGCTGCTGCAGGTTCTGGGTGGACTGGGTTACACTAGTCTAGTGAAGTCGTGGGAGAATGGACGCCCCAGGCTGTGCTGTCGATGAAAATGGACGGGACTACCTTGGGGTCAAAGGAGACTCGAGGGGGAAGAACTCTCATGAAGGGGGCTCTGGCTGATCCACACAGGAGAAGTCAGTGTCGGCGTTGCCAAGGGGCACTCAGAAACAGGCACAGTCCAGGTGCAGTTGCACGGAAACACCTGTAGCGGTTGATGCCATTGACGAAACGTGACGAAACCACCTCTGCTGCGAAGAGGACTCGGAGTAGAACGATCCCACAGAAGGGGGCTTGGGCTGATTTGTGTAGTAGGAAGAGGTGTGGATGCTGCAAGCTCTGTCAATGGTTCTACTACCAGTCTGGGTGTAGCAGAACAAGGGGAACTTCAACGTCGATGACGGGGATGAGGCTGAGGGAGGCCGGGGCCGCCGTGGACGTACCTAGAGGGGGATGGGGCATGGGTTACAGGGTGGAGAGGGAGGCAGGGGTGTGGGGTGCTGGTGAGGGCGGCTAGATCTGGTGTGGGGGTGCTGTGGAGATGTTTGACGTGCTTGCACGTTGTGTTCATCTACAGGATCTACCATAGCAAGATTAGACTGGTCTGATGTCTCAGTTCCATACTTCAGGTCCACATCGGAAGATTGCATGTTGTCTGTAGCATCACAATATGCGATCGATTCATCCACTAGTTCTGGCCCACTTGGCCTGGCTATTGTAGAATCCATAAAAATTATTAATATCTGTGGATAAACCATGATCAGAACACATGTAATGACTCGAAGCACCGAAGCATGGCATCCCATCATCACCCGGCTCACCAAAAGCATGGTGACCAGGTGCCAGGCCCCAAAAGGTCATCCAATTTCACAAAGCACTTGTTCTGGGCAGTCTGACTCAGTGGAAGCACTTCAAATGGGTTATCATTTGCAGCATCAGTATTAGGAAAATCTTTCATTGTATGTAGTTACTGTTGCGCGCAAATTTCACCATTAATATAATCTGTGTCGTTATGCATCACTCCAGGATAAATGACACCCTCCTGGCCATTGATGTCCACGGGCTAAGAAAATTCATTCAGTTCTAGATGCCCATCATTCAGAACTACAAGGCTCTGACTTTGGTCTGCAGAACCACTGCCTCTGCCTATTCCCTTTGGACCATGCTCGCGTTGCTGTCCAAGCACTTCAATATTTCCATCCCCACCATCGCTTAGCAATTTATCTTCACATATTCCGAGGAGAGAGGGGAGGTGCAAGATACTTAGCCAGTGGGATGTGGGAGAGGTTAAACGGTGGCCGCCCTGGCATATGATCCGGTGACGGTGTGGGGTTGGTCCGGTGAGGCGAAGAGGGTGCCATCCGGTGGGAGGTTTGGGGTGGTGGTCCGGTGGGACTTTGGTGTGTCATCCGGTGGGGAGATTTTTGGTGATCCGGTGGGAGGTAAGTGAGGGTGATCCGGTGGGAGGGGTTTTGGTGCATGATCCGTTGGGAAGTGGATGTGGCCTGATCCCCGGTGGGAAGCGGAGGAAGGTGATACGGTGGGGTAATGGAGCGTGATCCGGTGGCAAAGTTTTGGGTGGTTATCCGGTGGAGGGATGAGTCACCGGATGGGGGAGAGTGAACATGTTGGCTTAACCGGCGGATCTCTCTCTCTCTCTCTCTCTCTCTATTATTTTAGCCCAATCGGACCTTAAAATGCGAAATTAGAGCCCAATACTTAATCATTTAGGCCCAAACCAGTTGCAAATGAACGGTTAGGATGAGGAGATCGTTTTCCCTCTTGTTATTCTCCGAAACCCTAAACCTAGAGAGCGAATTTTGGATTAGATAGCGACTGAAACCCTATCTCGTGAGATTCGCGCACGTCCCACTTGCGCGGAGTCTATCTCTACGAATAGAAGTCTCTAGACCCCATAGGACCTATAAAAATGACCCTTAGTAACCCTAGTTTCATTTGGGGGTTGTGGCGGCTGGCGAGAACCTTGGACGAGGGAGAATTTTGGCGATCATCGATGGGTGTACCTAGTATGGTCGGCTTCCTTTCTTCTTCCTTCATCCCTCGATTAAGGTAGGTTATAACAAGGCAAACCCTATGTGTAGTATATGGTTAGAAGCCGCATCAAGTGCTCTTTCTTTTAGTATGAGAAGTCCTAAAAGTTATTTAGTATCCTGTGAGAATTTTAGGCTTTAGTGGGAGCATGTTAGAACTAGGGTTAACTTTGTTCTACTTTGATTTAAGTAGGGATTTCAGGCACTAAAGATGAAATTAATTATGCCATATTATTTAATTTTTCGTGCTCTTTCTATTGACTATAAAAGCCCTAATTTTCATGCTATATTTTGTGACTATATAACCTATTAAGCTAACCCTAGCCAACTCGCTAGAGGCAGGTAGGGCAAAAAAGGTAGCATACTGTTCTGACATGTGCGGCCTCACGATAGACCGCCTATCCTAGACAGGCGGCAGATTTTTGACCATTCATGTCTTTTGATCTTTGATGCATTTACTGGGAAGAGCGACAGAACCCCAACCGCCCTTCTGTCAGGTAGCCAATCCCAGACCGTTCTTCTTCCCCAGCTGCACTCTATAGACCGCCCATCTCCAGCAGGCCTTCAGACCGGACAGGGGATGAACTACTTGTCGTGTGACTACCAAGGTAGATGAAAGGTCCAGAGTGGACTGCCCATCTACACAGAGTTGATTTATTGTCATTTTAATATCATTTATGTTAGTAGACTATTAGCTTGTGTCAAGTTAGCAACACATATAATAAACTGGACTTCATGACAATAAATAATTATAATTCTTGCTGATTATCGGTGAAAATTTTGAAAATGCTGAAAACAGTGAAAATAACCCATGAGCGGTCAGATATGAGCCGCACAAGTGCTGGATGCTGGAATTTGTAATAAAATGGCCAAAATGTAATTCCAAGGCCCATTAAACCCTGAACTGAAATGGACTCAGCCTGGGAGAGAGGCCTTATACAAAATAAGCTCGAATATCGCTAGAAAATAATCTTGACATCCTACGAAAAACTCGAGGCATCAATAAATAAGAGTAAGAGAAATGACCCAACTTACCGGCAAAAACGGGTGTCAACAACCGTCGAGTGCTAAAGCCCAACATTCCAGCTATCAAACAGAAATTGAGGTGAGTCCACCCAAAGCTCGCACTCAAAGTCAAAGAAGAAATTGATAAGCTCTATATGGCCAAGTTAATTCGAGTAGTTTTGTATCTACAATGGGTAGCTAATATCGTCCCTATCAAGAAGAAAGATGGTAGGGTCCGAGTCTGTATAGATTTTCGTGACCTCAATCATGCTTGCCCAAAGGATGATTTTCCTCTCCCACATATAGACGTCCTGGTAGCTAATACCGTCGGCGATGAGATGTTGGCCTTCATGGATGGCTTCCCGGGGTACAACGAGATCTGCCTAGCGAAGGAAGAACAGGAGAAAACCTCATTCACCACTCTATGGGGAACTTACTACTACGTCGTCATGCCCTTCAGACTAGAAAATGTAGGAGCAACATATCAAAGGGCGATGATGGCTATCTTCCATGACATGATGCATGTTCACATGGAGGTATAGATGGATGATATTCTGGTCAAATCTAAGACCAGCAGTGGCCATGCAGAAGTCCTCCGAGTGGTTCTCCAACGGTCTCGGGAGCACCAACTCAAGATGAACCCCAAGAAGTGTGTATTTAGGGTTTCTTCATGTAAGCTTTTAGGGTTCATAGTCAGTGAAAAAGGGATTGAGATTGACCCGAGCAAAGCTAAGGCCATTGCCGAAATGCCTCCCCCCACGAACATCAAGAAGGTCTGTGGTTTAATTGGGCATTTACATTTCATTAGAAGATTCATATCTCACCACTTTCAGAGATGCAAACCCTTTTACGACATGTTGAAGGGAGAGGCTAAATTTGATTGGAGTGATAAATGTCAAAAGGCCTTCAATGACCTAAAGAATTAACTTCAAAATCCTCCCGTTCTGGTACCCCCGATCCCTGGTAAGCCCTTGCTGCTCTATGTGTCCACCACAGAGGAATCTGTTGGGACAGTATTGGCTCAAAATGATGACACAAAAAGGGAACAAGTAGTTTACTACTTATCCAGATTATTTAATGAAGTCGAGAAGAAGTATACTGCCATGGAAAAGACCTATGTGGTCATCATTTGGGTTGCCCAAAAGCTGAAGCACTATTTTCTGGCATATGAAGTAAAGCTCTTGACACGCATGGACCCAATTAAATACTTGTTGGAAAGGCCCACCTTGACTGATCGCTTGGTGAGGTGGCACAGTTTTCTAAACCAATTCGACATCACCTATGTCAGTCAAAAGGCAATCAAGGGGCACGCCATTGTTGAACATCTTGCCCATCATCCGCTCCCTGCGTTTTCCCCTATCGAGGAGAATTTCCCTGATGAAGAGTTAGGAGCCATATTTGATGGTGAACCATCGTGGATCCTCTACTTCGACGGCGCACTCAATTCCAAAGGTTGCGAAATCGGAGCTGTTCTTCGGTCCCCGGAAGGTGTTGTAATTCCTTGTGCTTGACAGTTAACCTTCCCTGCTACAAATAATATGGATGAATATGAGGCACTCCTCACAGGCTTAAAAATGGCATTGGCGCTCAGAGTTAAGGAACTCCAAATCATCAGAGCCTCTCAGCTCATACTCCGATAGCCCCTTAGCAAGTATCAAACCCAGGACCCGAAACTAAAGCCCTACCAATATTTGGTTGGTAGGTTAGTCCAGCGGTTCAGGAAGCTAACCCTAGTGCAGACTCCTAGGGCCTAGAACATTCTAGCTGATGCTTTGGCCTCTCTAGCATCTTCCCTCCCAATTCCCAGTGAAAAGTCATTAGCTTCTATCATCGTGCAAAGGCTACACAACCCCTCGCATTCAGATCCCTAATTTTAGCAATGTCCAGAAACCCCCTTTCAAATCCACGCCATTTCTCATGAGCTTGAAGTCGATCTCGAGGATGGCAATCCCTGGTTCTTCGACATTAAGAATTACCTTCGAGATGGGTCTTTCCCTAAGTATGCTACTGCCCCCGACCGACGAGCCATTCATCGGGCCGTGGAGCACTTTGCCATCATAGGAGGTCTCCTGCATCGAAAATCTATTAGTAGAGTCTATCTCTGCTATCTCGATGAGATCGAATCTCGCGTAGTTGTCAAAGTAATGCATTCCAATGAATGCAGTGGCCACGTAAATGGTCGCATGCTTGCCCAGAAACTCCTCTGACAGTATAATTGGCCTACCATGGACGAGGATTATGCCCGCTATGTCCGGCATTGCGCTAAATGCCAACTTCATGCGGACAAGGTGCATGCTCCTTCATCTTCACTTCACCCTCTCATCACTCCCTGGTCGTTCACCATGTGGGCGTTTGATGTAGTTGGCCCTTTAGAATATAGAACTAGCAAAGTCTGACGAAAGCCTTTCTTCCTCACTGCTACGGAACATTTCACGAAGTGGGCAGAAGCTGAAACATTCACAGAAGTCAAAGCAGTAATGGTGGTCAAATTCATCAAGCGCAACATCCTTGCCAGGTTCAGCATCCCCCGGGACATCGTCACTGACAATGGACCGCAGTTCACGTCACAGGAGCTCTGTGACATGTGCGATAAATATGGCATCAATTTGCATCATTCATCCCCCTATTACCCACAAGGAAACGGACATGCTGAAGCAACAAATAAGACTCTCATAAGGATTATCAAGAAGACTTGCAAATCTCACCACTACTCTGATTGGCTAGATCACCTCGTTGAGGCACTCTGGGCTTATCACACATCTATCCGAACTCCCTCGGGCCAATCCCCGTACGCATTAACTTTCGGGACAGAGGCGGTACTCCCATACGAAATATTCGTTCCCTCACTAAGAGTTCAGCTGGATTCTGAGCTCGATCCTGAGTAGTGCCAAGAAAATTTGCTAGCCTAGCTGGAGATATTAGATTAGCAGCGAATGATCGCGGTCGAGCACACACAAGTGTATCGCAGGACAATTGTACGTTATTATGAAAAGAAAGTTCTTAAGAGAAAATTTGAGGTAGGTGAACTGGTCCTAAATTGGGAACTCATTAAAGCCACCGGATCGAAAGCCAAACTGCAAGAAAATTGGGAAGGTCCCTATGCCGTCAAAGAGGTCTACTCTCTCTCTCTCTCTCTCTCTCTCTCTCTCTCTCTCTCTCTCTCTCTCTCTCTCTCTCTCTCTCTCTCTCTCTCTGGCCCCCTCCGCCTCCCGGTGCCCCCTCCCAGTGCTCCCTCCCTCTCCCTGCCCGGTTGGCTCTCACACTCTCCCGGCCCGGAGCTCGCAAAGCCACAGGCGCACTGACGCGTCAACACACTCATAGTCCTCCGCGTCATCAAGGATAGATAGAACCTTTTGGAGCTTCTCGAGGTGCCATGATCGAGCGCGGGAATCGGCTCAATCTTCTTCTTGTCAACAATCATCGGGTTGTCATCAGAATCGTACTCCACCATCCCCGCGTCCACGGCCTTGGCCGCAGCGTACACCTCCTCGTCCGAGTCGTACCCCGCGTGGAGGGCCTCCGAGGCCAACGCCAACCCAACGTCCTTCTTTGCCCTGAGGAAGCTCTCCACGGGGTCGTCATCGTCCTCGGCCTGGAACCGCTCCCCCTTGTCCTTCTTCTCCCCGGCCGAGGCCACCGGCGCCCGCTGCATCTCCTCCTGGATCCCCTCCATGAACGCGTCCAACGGGTCGACCTCGCCGTCGTCCGCCGCGCCCCCAGCCGACGCATCAGGTGCATCGGGCTGGTCGTATTCGATGTCGTCGACGTCGTGGTCGTCGTAGTTGTCGTGGCCGCCGCCGCCGCGGGAGGAGGGGGGGACGTAGAGGCGCTGGGGGGCGGGGGCGCGCTCGAAGCTGTAGGTGGCGGGGCGGTTGATGCCGAAGCCCTCGAAGCCGAATTTCCTCTTCGACATGGCTTCTGCCCGGTCCCTTCCCGGAACCCTAGGGTTTGCCTGCTGCAACTGGGGAAGGTGGGGGTGAGGAGGGTAAGGGAAGAAGAGCACGAATTAGGGTTTTCGCGTTGCTGGTTTGGAATCCGGAGAGGGTTCGAGCTCGGAGATGTGCGATTCGGGTGTGCTGCGGAGAACAGTAGCAGGAGGGAGAAAGGGGGGAAAATAACATGAGAAAAGATGGCCGCGGGTCGGGGAATCAAGGATCGAACAAATAGATCGAACGGAGGGAGTTGTCTGCACCGGGTGCATTGCGCCTGACCAATAGGAAATAGCAACTTTTCATGAGGGGTGACTTTAAATTTTGTTATTTTTCCGCGGAGGAGATGGGCCATCCGGACTCTCCAAATATGCACATGCTGCCGTGAAGCCGCCTCCGGAGTCACGACAGCAAAAAGAAATCAACTACCAGGAGGCTCACAGCCCATGGGCCCTGAAGAGAACTAAGTGGACCGTTAATCGGGCTCGAAATAGGCCCAAGTCTATCTCAATGGCACACTTCACTGGGGTAGCCCTTTAGCGGCACACCCAGCCCGTGCCCCTTCAGCGGCATGCTCAACGTCGCCCTCTAGAGGCACGCACTATCGCCCTCCAGCAGCACACCCCTGTGGTGCTCAGCGGCACACCTGGCGGGTCTCCCGCGGCACCCCTCCTGGGTGCCTTTAGCGGCATGCCCCCCGTGAAGCTCCAGCGGCACGCCCCCTCAACAGCAAGCTCACAAGCCTTCTCCGACACACCCACGGTGTGGCTTCCCCGACACGCCCGTGCCAAGGCCTTCACTGGCACACCCGGCTGGGTGTTTTTGCTGGCACACACCCAGGTTAATACCTTCCCTGGAACACCCAACTGGGTGTTTTTGCCGACACACCCCTGTGTGTCCATTCAGTGGCATGCCCAAGGTGGCCTTCCACCGGTGCCATCCCTTCAGCGGCACGCTGGTTGTGGCATCCCGCGGCACGCCCAAGCATTCACTTCACCAGTACACCTGGGCTGGCCCTTCGACGGCACCCCTGCAAGCTCTTCTAGTGGCACTCTTGGGCAGCTACTCAGCGGCACAGCGACCCAGCTCATCAGCGGCACACCTTGGTTCCTCCTCTACGCGACACATCCGGCGGAATGACATGATGCCCATCCCCTAGGGATCTTTGGCGTACAACGAACCCACTGAGCTGTCGACCAGAAGGGAAGACACACGGGTTACTCCTCTGCCACCAAGGATGATGGGTCAAATCCCCATTCAATGCCTCCAGCCGCGGGCACTTCCTACCTTCGAACGATCCCACCGTTGGGGTATAGAAACCCCTCCCTTCGCTGCAAACAAAAGGGAGAGAGAGAACAGACAGATACACGACACACACAGACAGAAATAGAGAGAAGAAGAGGAAGAGAAGAAGAAGAAGAAGAAAAGAAGAAGAGAGCTCTGCCGTGAGGTTCCTCTCCAACGACCACCCAAAGAGAGTCCCTTGAGGTAGGGTGACGATCCTTACACTATAGTGGTTCATTCCCGTGATTTGTAGTCCATCGTGAGGCCGAGAGGGACATTTTTGAGCAGGTTAGGGCAAAATCATATTTTGGGGAGCGATCCTGAGGTCATAGAATCATGCTAGGGGTTATTGGGGAGTTTCCCCCTTATTTTCCCCCTCTCCTATGGAGGTATGGGGGCATGGTCGGCATTTTTGTGTTGAATTCGTCATTTCATCGTCGGAGCGCTGTGGCGGTCGTACCAGTGACCGCCATAGGGTATAACGCGCCCAGGGAGGTGCATTATACTTCCTTGGTTTTGAGCTTGGGCTGTCGTGGGCATGACGGCCCCATGATAGACCGCCATATGACTGTGATGTCCCTGGGCTAGTCCGTCACAGTGTTTTCGACCATTGGTTTTTCACCGTTGGGGGTCATTGTAGCCTGACGCACTAGTGCTGGTCCGTCAGGGCATGTGACGCCCCTGGGAAGGCGCGCTATGCCTTCCACCTAACACACCTGTGTTGGTCCGTTAGGGACTGTAATGCCCCTAGGGGAGTGTGTTACAACCAGTTTGGTCCCGTGACCTAACGCACCTGAGCTAGTCCATTAGTTGACGTAACGCCCGTAGAGGAGCGTGTTACGTTCGCTGTTTTAGGTCTTGCCGTGACTTGCCTGTGTTGGTTTGTCAGGTACTGTGACGCCCCTAGGTAGGCGCATCACAGTGGTTTTTGCACCGAGTGTCTGACACGCATGTGATGGTCTGTCAGGTTGCTGTGGCGCACCAGGGTTGGTCCGTTACAGACTGTGGCGCACCGGGGTTGGCGCGTCACAGTGGGTTTCACACTGTTGGCCTGATGCCCTTGTGTTGGGCCGTCAGACCGCTGTGACGGCCCAGTGGTAGACCGTCAGAGCTTGTGGCACCCCTGGGTAGGTCCGCCAGGCTCTGGACTGCGCCGGGTGGTTTGCAGTCCCATTTCTTCTCCGACTATGGTCACCGTGCAGCAGTGCTGGTACGTGGGATGGTCCCCGTACTTCATCGGGTTCGGACGTTATTTTCCGTGACTTGAGAGTCTACTCCTTCAGAGACACTCCACTAGTCGTAACCCGCCAGTACGCGTGTGCTGGTATCCACCTGGGAGTCGAGGCTGCCATTGTTGACTTCTTTTCATGAACATGTTCAAAGCCCCTATCTTGGACTTTTTAAGCTTAAAGTCTCCCAACTTGTCTAAAATCATGGATCTGGTTCCTGGCTTGTCCTTTGACCATCCTAGGTCATATAAAAATAACTCTTAAGGGAAAGACACCCTAATAATCATCATGGAGAAAAAGGAATCAAGTGGAGGCTGCCAAGGGGAGAAAGAGAGTTGCTGCAAGCACTGCATGAACAGTGATTCGTCCAAGGATTCTTCATCCATCTCCAAGCTTTTCAAGTTCCATCTGAATCCAATCAACCTCAAATCAAGTGAAGAAGCAAGTCTTGTTCAAGATCTGCATCATATACTCAGGGGGAGCCTAAATCAGAAGTTTTTCTTCTGTGTTTCAATTACTTTTGTGTTTTGAGCTTCAAGTCATTATTCTTTGTAATCTTCAAACATCCGTGTGTGTGTGGATCAACTCAGATCCGTGGTTGTGTGTGTTGTCTTGTTCAGATCTGTGTGTGTGCGTGGATCTCCTTAGATCTACTTGTGTGCGTGTGATCTGAGTGTTCTTGTGTGTAGTGTGGTGCATCCGTTGTAGCGTGTGTATGTGCCGTTAATCCGGTTAGATCGTGTTGGAGACTTCATCTCCGTGTGTGTATTGGAGCTCATCTCCGTGTGTGTTGGAGCTCGTCTCCGTGTGTGTTGGAGCTCGTCTCTGTGTGTGTGTTGGAGCTCGTCTCCGTATGTGTGTTGGAGCTTATCTCCGTGTTGGGGATTTATCCCCGTGCTGGTTTTCAACAGTGAAGCCTCACCGGGTTTTGGTGAGGGGGGTGTTGGAGCTTATCTCCGTGTTGGGGATTTATCCCCGTGCTGATTTTCAGCAGTGAAGCCTCACCGGGTTTTGGTGAGGGGTGGACATAGGTTGCCATCGTTGCATCCGAACCACCTTAAAATTCCTTGTGCCTTGTGGTTTGAGCTGTGTGGTTTGATCCATTTCTCTTACCTCCATTCTGTGTGATTGTACATATATATTGTCTCCTCCATATTGTATCCTTCGTATCTAGTATAATTAGTTACCATATGTGATAGATCTTGATAGATCAAATCGGAGAATTAACATATTTGAATTCTTGTATTGCTGGTTCATCCTCCAAGGTGGTGACATTGCGGTGAAATAAATTGTATTGATAGTGGGGCCACAAACCACGATGGAAACGCAAGACTGGCATGGAGCTCTCTTCTGTAATGCTACATCGCAAAAAGTACTCATCAAACTCCATGATGTAGTCTAACACGGATCGGTCCCCTTGGGTGAGATTCTGCCACCTATCAATAAGCCTTTGATGGTACGTGACAGGAAGGTACTTACACCTAAGCATTCCCTTCATCTTATCCCATGACTCCACCTAGGGCTCATGACGCTGAAAGAGCAAGCTCTCCACATTACTCTAGTAAGTCTGTGCTTGCCCCAACAATTTCATTTTGGCATATCGAACCCTCCGGTGGTCCGTCATCTTGAACCACTCAAAGTACCGGTCCATGCTGGCCTCCCAATCAAGATAGATCTTGGGTTCCAAAGGCTTGGACCCATCAAATGTGGGAGGGTCTGCACGGACGGTCTTGAGGATCCGTTCGTCCTCATCATCCCTTTGTGGTCGGTGACCACGCTGGTGTCGGCCATTTCCTCGTAATCATTGTTAGACTCGTAGTCCTCAAAATGGAGGGTACGTGACTGTTGCTCCTCAGCCCTAGGTGGTGCAGGCTGGGCAGCATGTGCGGGCTGGACAGCAGGTGCGGGCTAGGCAGTAGGCCCCTAAGGGGCCGGGAGAATGCCGGGTAGGTCCCGGAGAGGGGTTCTCTCCACACTCTCTAACCTTCCAACCAGACCTTGGATAGATCGGTCAGAAGTCTCGGCATGGTCCTCTATGGCCTTGAATCGGCTCTCCATACGCTCGATGTACTCCCTAAGAGTTTGCTCGGACCTATCCATGCGCTCCATGAGCTGGACAATCAAGTCCTCTAGAGAACGACCTCCCGTGTTGGCACCTCGGGGTTCACCCATAGTGTTAGGGCAATGGTACTGGGCACCTCCATGGGTGGGCATACAACGGGCCTAAAGGGAGCTAAGGGGTGACTCCCTAGACCGACCTAGATGGACCAATGCATTCAAACCAATATCCGATACATGGCAGAGTGATGAGGGCATCTCACAGTGCTCTCTTTGGCTCGGATCGCCTGCATCACTTTGAGGAGGTCTGACTATGTGATCACATGTTAATTTCCTTTTACTAACCCTAGCCACCTGCATCCCATGCCCCAGCCCTCTCTCCCTCTGCAACCCAGGGTCGCCCTCCCCCTACTCCGCGCATCCACGGCATTCCCGGAGTCACTCCGTCGATGCTACGTCCTCCCGTGGATCAAGAAGTCCCGTCTGCTGTTCTCTGCAACCAGCCTGCAGCAGTGATTGAGCTTGCAGAGGCTACCCCGGCATCCACAGTGCGAACCAGCCAAAGTGGTCTTCTGTGGAGTCGATCTTCGTCGAGTCACCTTCACACCAGAAGTGGTCCTGCTGTGATCCGACCTCGGCTCCATTCGTGCCGTCCATTCTCGTGCAACTACGTTAGACTCAGGTCTGATCCTGAGCTCCATTTGGTAGCAGTTCCACCACCCACCCCAGTGTGAATCAGTCTGAGCTCTCTTAATGAGAGTTCTTCCTCTCCGAAGCACCGACGTCCCAGAGGTGGTCCTGCCTGCTTTCGACAACGTCTCCATCCAGGGCGTCCATTCTACCTCAGTCGCGCCAGACCGGAGTCCTCTGTTCACCCAGGACAAGCTGCTGTCAAGTCAGCCCCGACACCCCCTCCTCATCTCTGTTTCAGGTCAGATGGTCTTCATCAAAGTTGCAACCTATGATGATACAGAACCAACGCAAGTGGTCCCGTCCCGATCTGACATCAGCACTGGAAGTTCCACCACAGCCATCAGCGACCGGTCCTGCTGTTCACCCAGAAACCTGACGGCAGCCATTCCTACGACCACGTCCGGGGAGGTGATCAGACGGATGCCATCTTCTGAGGGCTCATAGATCTCCCAGTTAATGACGTCCATGACTTGGTCCCGTCACGTTTGGAGTTCTGCAGCATCCGTACCGGCCGACGCCCCACAACTGCGCCAAACAGTCTTGTGTGGCAGAACTGCACAGGCCAGCCGCAGCGGCCACCGTCTCCATCTAACGACATCAGCTCGGCGCCAGACCTTCATGCGTCCTTCGACATCCCTCGACCTTCATCCAGGAGTTGGCTACACCTTGATTGGACGTCTGAGCTTGGCGTACGGTCGATAGTTTGTTTCCCCTCCCCGCGATCCCCCCTCCTGTGTGAGGGTAGTGCGTGCAATTGATCACCCCCACCCGCGGGAACCCCCCGCCCGGCGTGCCATGATAGCGGAGAAATGTTATTCTACTACGGACGCCCTTCCCTATCAAGGGATGAGGCTCCTCACTCCAGGACAACCCCCTATAAAAGGGAGATCGACAGACGAGAAGAACACAGTGATTCATTCCACTATTACGCTATCTCGGATAATAGAGCCACTAGTCATGCTACACAAGGTGAAGAAGAGAGAGAGTCCGCCCACACCCTGAAAGGGGTCCCCTCCAACGACCTTACCACCTAGAGGGCACTCTTCGGGTGAGCCCTGGGACCGGCGAGCACTCGTTTGGGAGACCTCCATCGGCTCTGCAACCTTCGACGGTGATCTCTCTCTCCCTCTCTCCCTATCCTACTCTTCTCTGAACTCTGTTTCTTCGTCACTGACTTAAGCATCGGAGGGTTGTCCCTTGGGATAACACCCGGGACTCCTTCTGACGCCTCTTTGACTTCCTGGTGACTTGCAGGCTTCCACGAGCGCGAGATGACTTTCCCAACAAACAAATAGAGAAGGTGGTACGTGGCCAAGGAACCATTTTTCTGCATCTACACTTCTTGACACCGTCTGTGGAAAATTCTAGTAAAAGACTATGGCGTCCTGTGGAAGTCTCCGCAACACCAGCAACCGGGGCCGCAGGTCCCACCAGAGGCCCAGTTCCCGACGGGAGTCGCAAGAAGCTTCTTTCGCCCACTCCCGACAGGAAGTCACCCCAGCTGACCTCGATGAACTACATCAGCAGATCTGGACTCTGGCAGAGCTCTGCTAGGAGCTCCGGGACCAACGGGCCAACCCCCAGCGCATCATGTCTGAACGATGTGAGGACTAGAGATGCCAGGCTGGGGGGAACCCCCGTTCAGTATGAGAGGCGTCCCGTGCCTCGGCGACTAGGACTCGGCGATCTCGTAGTGTGCCCGTGCCAAGGGTGCGCAGCCCACTCCACTCCAATCTGGAGATGGACCGCCGACTCCAGTATTTTTAGGAAATAGAGGACAAGGTCCGGTATTTAGACGACGTCCTCTTAGCCGCCAAGAATCACAGCCTAATCGTCGACGACCCAAATTTCCATGCTCCCTTTTCCAGGGAAATAATGGAAGTTTCCATCCCGCCGAAGCTTCAACTGCCGTCGTTCACCTCCTACGACGGCACCCCACACCCATCCACCCCATTTTCCCTCCCATTTACCTCATTTCCTACCTCCCATCTTCAGCCTACAATTCTCAGTTCACTGGTAGCAGAGCACCAATGATTTGCAGAGCCGACCACGACTTCATACCAACGTCGTTGAAGGCTCAAGTTGGTACCGTCGAAAGCGTCTCTGTGTCTTCTTCGCAACGGTAGTGGTTTCATCCCAACCTGAGCTCGTGGCTGCCCGGGGGAGTCGATCTCCCCAGACTGCGTGTCTCCCTCAATACTGCCAACCTGAGGCTACTTGCAGAGGCTCCCACGACCAGCCACCTAAAGATTTGGAGGCGGGGCTTGGCCGAGGCCTACTACGACAAGTCATCTTCTAGTACCAAGAAGCGGCTTCTAGATTGGACCCCGGACAAAGGACTCGACAATGGTTCCAACGACTCTAGCAACGTTCGATTCAGAGGTCGGGAGTGCTCGTGGCAGTCTCATCTTTCTGCTACTGAGGTACCGTAGTAGTCAAAACCAGAACTCAGGGACCCTATTCACGGCCCTTCCCTGACCAGCACCGCCGATCAGAGAATTTCCCAAAAATCAGATGTCATCCTGATCCAACCCTGAATATTTTCCCACTGGTCTCATCAACAACAAAGTTCGGGAGTGACCGTAGCAGCGTCAACTTCAACTGCCTGTCCCATGTTCCAGAGAGCAGATAGAACCGGCGTCTTCCATCTGTTCGGTTTCTATTTCAGCTTTTCCCTTCCCCGCCTGGCCGACTTACCACCCCTCCCTGTGGGAGGTAGTGTTGAATGTAATTTTGACTTCCCTTCCCCAAGCTCAAACCCCTTGCAAGGGGCGTAGTGATGTAAAATTTTGAATAGGTCGAAGCTACACCAGCGTGGCGTGTGGGGAACACACGCTTCCCCACTCGCCCTCATCTCCGAACGGGACCAACTTCTTCAAACCGGTCAAGTGCCCTACCCTTGCTCTCATTGGATGTCATGCTCCTTCAATATTAGTTCATACGCTCCGCTGGTCCGTGAGAGTGAGCACTTGGCCCACAAGCTCCTTTGCTTCAAGTGGCCGCCGTGGGAGAGAGTGTGACCCGTGCCCATTGGCACCCGGTCGGCCCCTTTGAATTGGGCCTCCATACCCTTGGGAAGGGGCTGGTCCCAACACAGGAGGTCAGACCCCACCGATCTATCGACAAACACGAGGCCACAAGCAAGGCCTACGAGACTGGACCGAGAGACCTAACCGGTCGAGCGCGGACTAGAAGGCACACACGGCCCGAAAGTCATGCACGTACTTCCAGACACGACCACTCATGACTGAACGTCATGCACCATACACAACACTGACCTCGGGTAACGCCACCGCTAGGCTAACCCAGCCAAGTCACGACGCTCGAGAAAACGTCGAGAATCACGAGCCACGTGACAAGGGAACCTCTCCGTCAGATAGCCAGCTGCGTCCACTGACGTCTTATGCTGCGCTAATGTACCAAGGCTAACGACACCTGTCGCAACAGGTGGAGTCCGGGTACACACTGTTCAACCAGAATAGTGACCAAGTATGAGTAACTAGTCAAGGGAACACCCGTCGGTGTCCGTCCAACGCCCTCAACCACGTGTGCACACACTGGCTCTCGCTTAAGCCAGGTCTCTAGCTAGTATTCTCCCCCCGTGGAATCTACGGTCAAAGCGGGAGCCCTTGGAACTAGTTTAGAAACCGTTGAACGGGGTCACCTCTCCACCTCTGGTCGGTGAGCAGACACTCGCACGTCGCGAGGTGGCAACAAGTGGAGGTCCACGAAAAAGGCCGAAATGTGAAACACAGGTGCCGAAGTATCGACAGATAACGCAAACAGTCGCCAGTACCTCGCAGCACCAAAGGCAGCACCGACAACCACCGACAGACTCTGGACAAGGCAACTAGACCTACTAGCGCAACGATCCCTAAGCCGGGCGACATGAAGGCAAAATCATCACGGACAGCAAGACAAGTCGCCAATAGGTCCCCTCCTAAGCCAGAAGAAATGACACATTTAGCAAGAAACGACCGACGAAGACTTGAGGGAATATTGAGCACCCACAGCATGTCTGGACGCACGGACCGAGGTAGGACAACACCTCGAGGCATCTAGAATAAATGTCTCGAGCTGGGTAGAACCGTCGAGACGCACAAGGCCACGTGTCAACCACTGCGTGACCCCGGGTTGACCGGAACCAGACCATAATCATCCAACAGTAGGGAAGAGAACCCTACTACAAGCAAGAAGACTCCTGGCCACCTTACAACATGGTCCTTGTTTAGCTTAATTTTCTCATCCTTATCAATATCTTTAATTCCACTGTAAGGTTGTTTGAGATTTTAATTGGACATACTTTTAGTAGAAGGTTCTATTCACCCCCATCTAGAACTGTGTTCCTACACTACGGGACCCAATAGCCTCTCCCCCTTTTTCCTCCTATTCTCTGAGTGAGGTGTTTTTTATATATCCAGCAAAGGAAGCTTCTCAAGGTGGGAATGGAACTGGCATTAAATGGGTTTGACCTGCCCCGTCCTTAGTGGCAGAGGGGTAGCCATCGTGCCTCCACCCCTGGGCGACACCTCAGCTATCTTGTTGTGTGCCAAAGACCCCAAGGCATGGGCGTTAGATTTCTTTTGTCGGATGCACCGGGTGGTAAGGCGTGCCACTGAGAAGCCTGAAGGCTGTCCCATTGGAAGACCCAAGAAGTGTGCCGCTGAAGGCTTGAAATAGTTTGTCGCTGAAGGCTTAAAATAGTCTGCTACTGAAGGCTTGCAGGGGTGTGCCGTTGAAACTCTTTTCCACTGTTTAACAGAGCACGCTATATGTTTACTGTCGACGGATGGCATTCCCATATCTCGACACTGTGCTAATGGAGAAATTGCATCATCCCGTACACAGATGAGCACCAAACCCGTTAGACTTGCCAGGATACTCCTGTTGCTCTGGCTGTCCACCCGATAGCTATTTTCTAAAGAAGTGGCAAAGGTCTCCCGTCATTAGCTTCAACAGCCTCGTTTGTCAAAACCCTGAAGGATCTACGCCATGCGGTTGCATAGGTAGCTTATCCAAGCAATCCAGACACAACCATTCCCTAGCGTGCCCAGATAATGTGCCACCGAGAAAATGGTAACGCAAGCATCTCGTGAGTGCATCACAATGACTCGAGGCTTCATTAATGCCACCTCCGCCAATATACCTATGATGTCATATCTTGTGGCTTGAAGTCATGGAGGCACTTTGTAAGAGATTTTACAACGTCCCTCGTTAAGCTTGTCACCCAAAGCAGCTATGCCATTTCTAGCATCATCGTCATCAGTGAAGATAACAGTCATATGTTCTCACTGGTGGCAATCAACAATTTCAGCAATAGCAGCCATCTAAAATAGATCACTCTGAGCTGTCCTAATGAAGAAGGGGCAATATTGAAACTTTATCTGATTTCACATCTAGAGGTTGATTCATAGTATTACTATTAAACTGACATAACATTTTTGCATTTTCAGCCGCTGACAGTTCAGAAATCACCTCTGATCTAGCAACCATTGACATACTTTGATCTGTACATTGAATATATTGCAAATGATCCAGGGAAGCTTTCTGCAGCACACCATTAGGAGGATGGATTGAAGGTAACTCTTCTTGTACTTTATCTTTGAGACAATCCGATGGCATAGAACCAATGTTTTCAATATCCCTCATAGGGCCATCAGAATGAGCAATAGAGGATTGCAAAGAATTACTATGAAAAACTTCAGGACCAGAGACCTTATTATCTAGAGTAATCACATCCTCCGATTCCTGTTCCTCCAGGACCTGATTCAAAACTGAAAACCTATTAACATCAGCAATAGCTATCTCATCTGTAATAACCTTCTTCTGCTTGTACTCCCGTCGGATATTACTTTGAACTCCATGATTAGTATTATTTCCCAGAGGTTTTCGGAACAATCTTCCTTGTTTCTTTTTACATTCTTTTTCCAAGTGACCAATCTTGTGACAATATGCACATAATTGTGGAACTCTATGATAGTTAATAGGCTGCCAGAATCCACCACTACCAGTACCAATCCAGACTCTATCTTTCCTTTGCATATCAAGATTCAATTCAATACAGACCAGAGATTGCAACAGTAGAATCATGAATGCGGAGGACATGACCAACACTACCAGCTATAGAACGCAGCATATCTTCATGATAAAAATTCACGGGAAGAGCAGGAAATCCAACCCATGCGGGAATGACGGGCGGATCTGACTCAAAATCAAAATCCTGCTGCCACTTAAAAAATCTGAACATGAAACCCTTGATAAGAAGATTTTGCTGTAAAAGAACACGAAGGAAGTCCGATTCATTCCCCAGCCGAATTAAAATATGTCTAGGGTTCATACGACTAATAACCAGATCAGCACCGAGTTGAAGACGCTGAATTAGACAGACTTTAATTTCAGGAATTAAAGGCCGTCCATAAGAGCATTTCGTAATGATAGCATACTAAAGAAGATCACAAGATTTTTGAATATCTTCCTGTGAAAAATAAACCACAGGTTCACCTTGATCAGTAAATGCGGGGGGCTTCACCTGGATATGAACGCGAGGATTTTGACGAACTTCCAGCAAAGATTGAGCATAAGTCATCCGAGGAGCCTCAATCGTGTCTCCGACAACTTCTTCTCTACCGAACAGAGGAGATTTAACCTCCCCCACCGGGCCCTCCATGGCCGGCAGGGAGGCAAGCTAAGTGAAATTGAGAGGGAACAGAGGCGGGAAATCAGACTGGAGCTTCTCACTCTAGGATTCTAGCTTCTTCTCTAGCTCTCTTTTTCATGTGTTTTTGTTTTGAGGATAGATATGTGACTTGTTTGCTAAGTGTGCAGGTTGTAGGTGTTCCAATTTCCTTGCTCTCCATCTTTTCGCTCTACCTCCTGTTCACCTCATCCTTCAATCTGTTCTCTTCTTCAATCCACTCCCTTGATCTGTTCTGAAGCTTATGTCCTTCACAGCTTTTGCTTATCTGTTTCATTATATCTCCTTGAGAGGGCATTGGCTTACGATTGTGAACCCGACGATTCTTCTTCGTCGGATTTTGGGTTTGATTGGTCCCCCATGGTCGTCATCTCACATGTTGTCTTTTGTCCCCCCGTGTGATCGTTACACGTGTTGTCATGTCCCATTGTGTATGTTGTCACTCCGTGTTGTGCTGTCCCACATGTGTTGTATTGTCCCACCATGTCTTTGTCCCACCGCGTATACTGTCCCACTCCGTTGTGTTGCCTTGTCCCATCGTCTCTTCAATATCATGCATGCTTGTTATTTGTTCTTGTGGTGTTTGTTATGTTGTTATGTTTTATTTGTCCACATTATGTTATATTTAGTTCCTTTTCATTATGCTTCGTTCATCTTCGTTTTTATGTCTATATTCATTCATGTTCATGTTCTTATGGTAGTCTTGTTATGATGAAAATCCATAAAAATTAGAAAAATAAAAAAATCTAAAAAAGTGCCATTTCGCTTGGCAGGTAAGTCAGGTATGGCTTTCTATCCCTTCTAATTGTTATATTACTATATGATATCTATCTTATTATAGCCTCTCAAGGACCGACTGGTTCTCCATGTATTCTGGGATCTAATATTCCCCTTTAACAAAAATGATGATGATTTAGGAGCATACGGTTAATCGTTGGATAGGCCGCTTGGTTGAGTCGAGTGGGGGATAATGGACTCTGTCTCGCATGACGTGGTTGCAGAAGACTCTTGACCCTATCTTGGCTCGATCTAGCAATATTATCCTTGAGTACTTTCTATTTTATCTTTCTTTGCATTCGTTTTGATGATTTCTTTATTTTAGCCCAACATGCATCATTTCATTTTGAGCACTCACACCTCGTGATCCATTCAAGGTTATTCCTCAGCAATGGTTAATTGAACTTCAATTCTCTTGGATAAGAGATCCCCATTCCACTCCGAATTAGAACGTCTTCTCTGATCTTGCCGCTTAGTCTGGTTGGCCAGTGTGATTCCGGCCTAGATTTTATCTCAGTTTCAATTACTTCTTTTTTAGCTTACATTGTGATCCTTTCCGATCCCCTCGTCGTTTGTGGATTGTGTCCCCGATGAGGTAGGTCATGTTTCCTTTTTTCCTGTTAGTTTAGTTCTCCAGACATGTCTTATCCTTGTCAATCATTCCTTGTAGTTAGTTTGACATTTTTGGGAGAATTTCTGTCACTTGTTGGTTGTGACGGGTGTCTTTTACCTTGATGTCCGCTTTTCAGTTCTCTCTACTTCATCTCTGCTTCATCTCTATTTCATATCACTATCGCTTTCGCTCCATCTCCTTTCCATTTCACCTCTACGTCGCTTTCGCTCGTTGCCTTGCAAAGCAGACATCAAGGAGGGGCATCTATTGACACCTATTTTAGCCCGCAAGTTGCGTCATTTCTCTTATACATCATTTTGATGTCCCGAATTACCCATTAGTTTGGAGTCTTCCTTGGATGGATTTCGAGCCTATTTCATTGTTCCTTATCCTTTGGACTTCGGAGATCATGATTTTTTAGAGTCCCGGGACTTATTTTATCAACTTCTGGCTTCCAAGTCAACTTGCGGCCCATTTAGGTCGGCTTCCATCAAGCATTCAGCCCTCTTTTCCTGCGCAGTCATAAACACGACCCTCTTTCATCCCCTTCCTTTCCCCTATTGAAAATATGTCCTTCATCAAAGTTGTGCGATTTTTCAAGATCTACAATTTCTTATTCTACACCATTAGCCAGTTCAAAGCCAAGTCCGTGCACAGACATCTCCATGCACCTTTTGTTAAAGTCCATGCACATGTCCATAACCCCTTGCATGTTTTAATTTTCAAGTCTATGCACACTGTTTCCAAGTCTGAGCACATTTGAGTGCATGCACATGTCTTAAGTCTGTGCACGCTTTGTATCTAAGTTCGTGCATGTACAGTCTCTGCAATGTATGTCCATACATGTCTCATACTAAGTCCTTATACGTCTTAATATAGTCCGTGCATATTGATCTTCCAAGTCTGTGGATGAGCAATCCACTGCACAGTTAGTCTTCTCATAGTCCGTGCATGTTCTGGCCTTGGCCAAGAACATGAGTCCGTGCACATACTACTTAGAAGGGAGGCAGAGTCTGTGCATGAACAGTCATGCCTTCACTAAGTCCTTGCAAGCCTTCATGTAGTCCGTAGAAGACAAACCCCATGCATGTTCTATCTTAACACAAAGTCCGTGCACACCTTCATATGGTCCGTGGAAGCCAAACCCCGTGCACATTCTGGACTTAGTGTATTATTGATTGGGTTGCATACCATGTCCATGCACACCTTCACAATGTCCGTGCACGTCAAACCCCGTGCATATTTTCTTGATGTATGCTACTTGTGTTTAAGCCCGTGCTTGTTTACTTCACAAAACATGCATCCGTGCACCTTTTGACATTGCTTCATAAAAACTTGTATCCATGCACTTTTTGTCCTTGCCTCTCAGAACCTGCACCCGTGCATGTTTTGACTACTTCATAGAACTTGCATCCGTGCAAGTTTCCTTGAAACATGCATCCGTGCATGTTTGCCTTCCTTCACATAGCCCACAACTTGGCAATCAAGTCCGTGCACATTTTGTTCACTCAGGTCTGTGCACAGATAAATCCGTGCATATTTTGCTCATCAAGTCCATGTATATAAAAGTCTGTGCATATTTTCAGAACCAACGTCCATGCACTTCTTGTGTCAACAAGAAGCAAACACCATGCACGTTTCAATCTAAGCACCTTCCATTTGACACAAGTCCATGCATCTTTTCATATATGCACCTGAACTCCGTGCACGTCTTTATCCTCACACGTTTTATTTGTAATAAAGCCCGTGCACCTTTTCGCTCACTGTTTATCTAAGTCGGAGCTTTTTGGTGGAGAGAGAAGAGGACTTTTTCCGGAGAGAAGGAAGAAGGCTTGTGTTCGTTGTCTTGGCCCACTTGGGATATGTAACATCCCGGGCCCGTATTTATGTCCCTACGTAGGCTTCGTCTTTGTGCCCCTATGTGGGTCTTGTATTTATGCCCCTACGTGGGTTTTGTCATTATGCCCCTACGTGGGCGTTGTTGTTATGCCCCTACGTGGGCTTTGTCATCTTTGAAATCATGTTCCCGCCTCAGAGCGGCCAGGGAGGACAACTACGAGATAGCCTACGGAGTATCTCTCAAGCACAGCCTCCAACACTGGAGTTTTTGTTCATTATTTTTGACCCGCGAGGGGTAAGTCCCCGGGTCTTGTATAAATGCCCCTAAGGGGTATTTTTATAATTTTGCCCCTCAATGGGCTATGTTTGTAAGTTTCTATGCCCTAGGACGACGGAATTAAGTAGTTTCTCCTACATAATGAGAAATTACAAAAATGTCTCCCCGGGTCCACGAGAAACTAAAAGTCCTATTGTTTGTAGTTATACCCTGTAAACTTTTGTAATTGGGACTATGCCCCTATCTCTTGTGTTACTGCAGATTTTTGTACAGTCGACAACTCGCCGATAATCCTTGTACTCACTGAGATTATAAAAGCACTCAGCATTCTTTATATAATGTCTTGGGGTAAAATTATAAGAAAACTCCTAACTTTCTAAAAATTACATATATGCCCCTCCTTGACTGACATCGACACTTGTGAGTCTTCTATGAATTCCTTGTCACTCCTTCAGCCCAGGAATGTTGTCAGCACAGTCTGACACAGAAGTGTCGTCTCAACTTAGGACTATATAGGGCATGGTAAAATTACCAAAATATCCCTATGACCTAGAATTGGCCTAGTAGCTCCCAAAATCCTCCAGAAACAGCTTCAATGTCTTAGGGAGTTGGGAATCTCATCATACTTTCTACTCAACCCAGAAGTTCCCAGAAAGCCCTTGGCTCGGTATGATGTGACACAACCTAAGACGTACGCAAGCAAGCACTCAAGCAAACCGAACGGGCCGATGTCAGCGGCCAACTCACACGACGCTCTCCCGAACCCGTGGGTGACTCGGCGATGCCGAGGGGAGGTTGTGGGGTTGGTTCCCACTTCTGTTGTTCCCATTTATGATCTTCCTGTTAATATAGAAATGAAGATCTAATCATACTGAATGTTTATAGAATTTTATTTAAGCACATCATTAACACAAAATGAACCATGTGATTGAATGTATAAAATTTTGCAAATACATCGATGCCCAAACAAGATGCATCAACTTGTATAGCTAACACATGTAGCCAGTAAGAACCATAGCATCGACCTTTAAGTAACACAGGTTGACCTTATTTTATCACTCAAACTATATCTCTAATGAAGGTGCATCGACTTGTGTGTCCAGCATGAACTATAACATCGACGTGCCACTTAGCCACGTTAGCCTATCCCGGTGATGTATAATGAAGATGCATAAAGCATCGACATAAGACCTTACTGCACCGACCTGACTTCACAACTAATGCACAAGGTGCATCGACCTTGAGAATGATAACCTTTGTTCCACCTGACCTAATGCTGCAATCGCTGGCTCAATAGCATCGACTAGCCTATGATGTGCAACAACCTAATGAACCATCATCTAGCATATAATGCCTAGCAACATCGACCTGAGTGTAAGGTGCAATGACTTGATAGCACATACTTCTACAGCCGCATCGACCTTCTAGATGAAAATGCATATGTGCATCGACCTCATAGTTGTATGACTTCTATAGCTGCATCGACCTTCTAGACAAAATGCATATGTGCATCAACCTCATAGTCACATGACTTCTACAGCTGCATCAACCTTCTAGACAAAAGGCATATGTGCATCGACCTATTTGTTCAATGCAGTGGAAGATGCATCGACCTTTTAATGCAACACTTCTGCATATGCACTGACCTTCTAGACTAGAATGCATATATGCACTAACCTTACTCTCTCAATGCATGAATATGCATCGACCTATCTTTTCTAAGAATGTAAAGGTGCATCGACCTTATTGTGAAAAAGACTTATTCTGACTTAAGTATAGACTATAAATCAACATAGTGTTGCCAGAATCAAAATTAATGTCAATTACATTGTTGCCAGCATCAAAACTATACATCAAATCTAGAGGAGACACAACATTCTCCTCCTTTCTAATGATGGCAACACTAGTAAAATTTGATGGCAACACATTCTACATTATTAGTCAGAGTTACAGTCAACTGTAGCGTCCTTCAGAGGGGGAATACTAGCTAGAGGCCTGGCTTAGACGAAAGCTAGTGTGTGCACATGTGGTCAGGGGCTTTGGACTGATGCCGACGGCGTTCCCCTGTCTAGTCACTTGCGACTTGGTTATTGTTTTGGTTTTGACAGTGTCTTGGTCTCTGCCTGACTGTGGCATCGTAGACGAGATGCTTGTAGGCGCAGCATAAGACATCAGTGGACGCGGCTGGCTATTCTTCTAATGTAGGGCACTCCAGTCACGTGACACGTGACCCTTCGCGGTTCTCTTCACGTTTCTTGTGTGTCGTGACCTCCCGGGTTAGCCCTCTCGTGGCTCTACTCGAGGTCAGTGTCTGTCGCATGCACGACGTTTTGGTCGTGTATGGGGCAGTGTGCACGACGTTCTACTTGTGTTGCCTGTTGTCTAGTGTCTGTCTAGATTTTCCCTAGGCTTTGTTGTTGTTCTTGTAGGTCTTCGTTTGGAGCCTGGTGTCGTGTCGACAGTTCGGTAAGCTTCTGACTTTTCCCAATTCAGAGTTGACCCTTCTATCCTTGTTTGGTGTAGTGTCTGCTCGAAGTAGTTCGAGGGCCGAGGTTAGTTCAACAGTCATGCTCGTCTGGTACGACATCTTCCCTTTTCCTGTTAGCTCCCCTTGCTCTTAGTTTGTTTCCTACTCTTGCTACCATTTCTTTACAGTTTTGTAGTTTAGCTTTCCTTCTTTACTACTTCTGTTGTTTACTTGCTATTTTAGCGTGTTACTGCATGTTTTCCAATGGGGATCCGCGTGACCCCTATTGAGCCAGTGACATGAGACTCGCCCCTACTTTTCAGGTGGTGGTCGTTCGTTCTACTTCTGCGGCTTTTGGAGTTAGCGTGCTCGCAGTGGCCAGCTGGTACCTTCGTCGAGCCTCCCCCGACTTTCTGGTACATCTTTACTTTTGTGTCAACTGTACTTGGCACTTGTTGTCTTTCCTTTGGACTTGACTCTAAGCTATAATTGTTAATTTAAACTGTTAATTAAAAAGTAATTTTATTTCTACTACTTTATCACCCCAATCTAATAAAATTTAATTACTTATTGTTATATCTGTCAGTTCAATGTACTACATGACAGTCCTTTTATCCCTTTAGGAGCTTTACGGGATGGCTGCCACCACACCTCGGACATGGTCTCAGCTGACTCAGGGGAAACTCTCGGCACTACTGATACGGAGAAACAGACTACTGGACAGAATCAGAAGATGCCGATTGCTGCTGCACAAAACCCGAAGATGCTTGATGGTTGAATCGCTTCTTGGACTTTCTAAACATCCACCTCGAAGGACCACCAGAAGTAGCCATGACAGACAGAACGCCAGGTGCTGACAGCTAAAAAGACTGCTAGAATGGCACAATCGATTGAGCAACACAAGATTGAGAGAACCCTGCAGACCTCGCCAAATCTAGCTCAACAGCAACTACTGCCTGATATGTATCATCCATGACATTGACACAGGTAGCAAGCAGCGGCACTCTCAATTCGACTCGCAGACCATAGAGAAATTGCTCGCCGGACTGTAGGTGCGCTCAAAGGTAGTCACGAACTCTGTCCAGGTGATCTAACGAAGTGGTCAGGAATGGAAGGTGACTTCCCACTCCAAACTCCACCACATCAATGCTGCACCCTGAAGTTGAAAAGTAGTGACCATGACCTTCTCGTCCTCCGCGTATTCCATCGATCAAAATACATGCTCAGTCGCCTCGATCTAAATCTTGATAGCATCTGGATCTGATTGACCTTCATGCGTCGGCGGGTGGAATAACAGAAATGCCTTGAGTGCTCTACCATGGCCACCGAGTAAGTCATCATGTGGAGCTGGAATAGGCACGGCAGGAGCAGGGACTGGCACAATCGGAGGAGGAGCAGGCACGACAGGAGGCAGAACATTGCCACTCTCTTCCAAGGGAACAAGAGCTATTCTTTTACAGGGCGGCATCTAAAACATACGACAACGAAAAATACATTAATAATCACAGAAAACATCCTAAGCCAGCAACAGACGACATGACTAGACTTGTTCTAGACAATCACATGTAATTTCAATTCTTTACACAATTCTCCAACACCGCTCTGATACCAACTGTAATGACCCAGAGCTCAGGGTACCGATAACTTGATACAAGTATCGAACTACCGGTACTAAGAACTGGGGACACCACCCAACAGACTGATGAGGCCCCTGAAGGGTTAGTGGGGGTTGTTGAGGAGGCGTATAAACAATTGGAATTACACCGCGCATACTAAGAGCTGAGTGCTGGGTACTGGGAAGTAGGAGAAAAGGCCAGGCACTGGGGGTCAGCCCCTTAAAAAGGGGAAGACCCGTGTCGTGTAAGGTTAGTGTAGGCCCGTCGGGGTGTGGCAACCAATGGGGTTAAGGCTGGGAATTGATTCTGGAGTGCTTCAGTTGTAGGTTGACGCCTAGATCTTGGCTGTCTTTATGTCGTTAGCCGGCAATGTAGTTCACATTGGCTTGAAAAACTAGAGCTGGGTTGGCCAAATGGCCCTAAAGGGCATTACAGTCGAAAGCTAGGATTGGGGGACTGGAGCTGGCCGGCTGACCTGTGACGGGATTGCAATTGATATGCTGGAGCTGGATGCTAGTACTGGGTCTGGGTGACTGGCCCTGGGTCTGGGTAACTGGCCCACAGATGCACTGTAGCTGAACTGTTGGACTGGCGACCAACACTAGACCTGAGCGGTTGGCCTGGGGAGGGGTTGTAGCCATGGTATTGGAGTTGGTGACTGGTACTGGAACTGAGCAGCTGGCCTTGTAGAGGCATTGTAGCCGCGGTACTGGAGCTGGCAACTGGTACTGGAACTAGGCGATCGGCCTGGGGAGGCATTGTAGCCGCGATGCTGGAACTGACGATTGGTATTGGAACTGAGCGGCCGACCTGTGGAGGCATTGTAGCTGCGATGCTGGAACTGGCGACTGGTACTGGAATTGAGCGGCTGGCCTTGTGGAGGCATTGTAGTCACGATGCTGGAACTGGCGATTGATACTGGAACTAAGCGACCAACCTTGTAGAGGCATTGTAGCTGTGATACTGGGACTGGTCGGCTAACCGTGGAAGCAGGTAGCCGAGCATTCAATGCTGGAATTGATGTAGGCCAGCCCTCAGGAGTGTAGTGGCCACCATTGTTGTGGGGTGGTGCTGAGGTTGTCGTCGTCGAGATATCGCAGTTGACGGCTTTCCTCAGTGAGGAGTAGAGAGGGAGAGAGTTTTTTTGTTTCTCCTTACCAGCTCTACCGCCCTTGTGGGTTTTCTCCAGAGTTGGCCCCCTTTAGCTTTTTTTGGTATGCCCTTGTAGTTTTCGCACCGAGGGGTCACCCGATTTTGCCTGAGGTGCCCTTCCAGATTTTCACCTTAGCTGGGTTGATGGTAGTCGGGTTTGGTGCAAACAGTGATGGACTGAGGCATGGGAGGCGCCGTTGGAATCAGCTCGTCGCGAGGAACGTGTTGGCGTCCACCTCGATACGATCCGGGGAGCGTGAAGGCGGGAGGGGTGGCGGCAACCCGACACTTGCATGCAGGTGAAACGGCCGTTCTGGCTTGATCTAGGTAGGGGGATGGATTCCCACTCGTCCTAGGATCATTCCCTCGTATATGCATGCCGATCTACGCTCTCTAGCATGCCCATTGTCAATATTTTCATTTTTCCTCCATGAACATTGTAATTTATGTTTTAATCCATCATGGGCATTATTTTTATGTTTTCTAACTATTAAATATTGTTATGGATGTGTATGATAGAAGGGAAATAGGTTTTGTAGCGATCCCCATCGATTTCGGTCGACCGGGGGGTGTTTCAGTTTCAAATCGAACCCGTTCGCAACACAGACGGTGTGACGGTCATTCCAGTGGCCATCACATTTGTGACGCCCCTCAACGGGTGCGTTACGTGACCGTGGCAGACCTCAATAGGTGCGTCATGTGTAGTGTAGCAGTCGACCCTTAGTCCGTTACAGCCCTTTTAACCCTGTTTAGCTTAGATAGGGTGGTTGGCGTGATGGTCTATTGTGCGACCGTCACAGCCTTGTAGCGCGCCCATATAGGTGCGTTACATGCTTGTTAAAACTGTGGATTTTTCACTTGTTTGGGTAAGCATAATGGCCCTGGGGTGGCGCGTCACAGCCTTGTAGCGTGCCACTATAGGTGCGTTACAGTCTTGTTAAAACTGTGATTTTTCTCATTAGTTCGGGTGAGTGTAACGGTCCTAAGGAAGCACGTCACAGTCTTGTAGGGCACCTACCTTAGACCGTCACACATTGTGATGGCCCTTGATAGACGCGTTACATCCTCTACTATTCTGAAAGTGATAAATTCGTTTCCTAATGCATTCTATGTTGCATATTCGCCATGTTTAAGTTATTTTATACTGCAATGGCCTACTTTTAGATCCTAGTGGAGTGCTTTCTCTTTCCTTTCGATAAAACCACTAGTCATAGCCCACCGACCCCTAGTGTCGGCCCGCCTGGAAGAGGTGGAGGGGCATTCCCAATACACGATTTTTAAGCTAGTTCCGTGGGCATATATCTGTCAAATGAGTACGAAATGTGAGGGTGGAGGAGTACAAAGTCTCTCTCTCTAACTCTCGCCTCCACCCTCCTCTCTCCCTCTCTCTCTCTCTGCTCCCCTACCACCCCGACGGGGAGCTCGTGGTGGGGGCATCGACCCCCATGCTGCACTCGGAGCTGAGCTCCGCACCTCCTCCTCTAGCCGCTGATGAGAAGAAGAGCATGTCATGTAAGTAGTGCTGGCAAAGGCGCTAGAGTGCCCAGCCGCTCGGGCTCACTCTCACCCACGCTGTAGCCGCTCCTCTGTCGCTCGTAGCCTCCCCTGGACTACGGCCAGCTGTGCTCTGATAGCAACGAGCTCTGCTCTCTCTCGATCCAGCTCCTCGCGCTCCCTGGCGCGCTCTCTCCGCTCTATCTCTAGGTGGATGCGGAGGTCCTGAACATCCCTGGGCAGCTCCTCGCGCTATCCCGCCACCGCTGTAAGGCGCGCCACCTCTGCCTCCAATTCTGCGACCCGTTGGTCACGGATGGCAAGCTCGGCCCCAGCCAAGGCGGCCCGGGTGCTTGCATCATGTAGCTCCGCCTCCTGCATTCAATCAGTCAACTATCAGTTTCGAGTTTCATTTCAACATAAACATAATTAACATTAATGTTGTTGACTCACCCATGCTGCATGATCGCGCTCTGACTCCTGCGAGCCCCACGCCTGCTCCAACTTGATGATCTGCTCGTCGCGGGAGGTAACCTCAGAGCGCGCTATTGATAGCTGCCTCTTTGCCTCGGTCAGCTCCGTTGCCTACATCACATCATTATTAATCTTTGAAAAAAGAAAGAATACATGAATATTATTCAAAATAAAACTCACCAGCGCGCGGCGGTCGCTGCTCTCCCTCGAAACACAGGCAAGTGATGCCTGTAGCTCCTCTTTCTAAAAAGGAAAGAAAGAGATAAGTTTTATATAAACATGAAGTTGCATAATGGAATTCAAGTTTAGAGGCTTACCCGTGTGGCGAGCTCACACTCCGCCTCCTCTGCTCGACCAACTGCACCTGCGAGCTGCTCCTCCAATCCCCCGGTCCTGGTGCTCGGTCCCCTCGAGCTCGAGGCACCGCCGGTCCCCCTCGCCACTGCTCCCTGCTGGGCACGCTGCATCAAGAATAACGCACATGTCCTGGTGCGTTATGTTGATATAACGCCCCTATGCAGGCGCGTTATATCGTCTGTGCGTGATTTCGGGTCGGGTTGGCATAACACCCCTCCGGTGGTGCATTATGTGGGTATAATGCCCCTATGCTGGTGCGTTATACTTCCGTTTGCCATCGTGGCTATTTGCTTGTGGGTGTTGTGTGCCCGTCTATCTTAGGTCCTTGTTTATGGCAGTGTTTGTCTGTCGGTGGTTGTCTGGATAGGTCAGTTTAGGTGACTGGTTGTGGTCTTTTCCTAGACTACGACAGTACCCTAATGACTCAATCTAGAAGCTACCGTTGTCTTTGTCTCTGGTTGCGTAGCAGTTGTCTCTCGACTGTTGGGCTTTCCCTAGCAGTTGAATGACAGGTTGCTCTGCCCAGAGTGTTATCATCCTCCGCCACTCTCGTTCTGGTCATTTCTGCTTGCTTGTGCTGTGGTGGTGGTGGATGTGTTAACGTATTAGTGTCTGAGTCAGTCAGTGTCGTGTCTGATTCCCATCAACCCGGGTTCACCTAATGGTTGACAGGAAGCCTTGTCGTGTCTCGACAACCTTGTCCAATTCAAGACATTGGTTCTGGATGCTTCGAGATACCATTTCACCTTGGTTTGCATATCCAGGTGTGCTGAGGGTTCTCAATGTCTCCTCAGGCCTCTGTGTTTTGGTTCTCACGGAGCAGTTGACTGTGTGCAATGATCCCGACTCAGAGTCGTAGGACTCAGGGACCATTGTAGTTGTAAGTCTAGTTTGCCTTACCCAGTGTGGTCGACAGTTTCCTGTACTGCCATGGTGCACGTAGTACGGTTCATCTGTACTCCAGCGCTTGTGTTTTAGAGTCTTCCGGTTTTGTGGCTCCTCTTTGGTTGGTGCCTTACGGCATGCTTCGGCGTGATGGCTCTTGTAGCGGGGCACTTCTCCTTGAGACACGATTTTTAAGCTAGTTCCGTGGGCTCCCGGCCTTAGCGTAGCATCCGCGGGGGAGAATACTAGTTAGAGGCCTGGCTTAATGGTCTACAGCCAGTGTGTGCACACAGAGTTAGGGGCGTTGGACTCACGTCGACGGGCGTGACCCTGACTGGTCCTTGCAGTGGTGGTTTCCACGTGGACCTGCGACTGGAAAAATTACATCATACTGACTCAATAAAAGAAGAAAATACACCACGATGCCTCAATCGCTAGTCCGAGTGATGGGACGGACCCATCAAGTCACCGAGCCACACCCTACCCTTCTCCAGGAGGGAGAGAGGTGCCGAGCCAGAGGGAACCATGGGTGATATCCCCATCTGGAGGTCAGGTGTTAGTGCATCATAATTATATGCATATTAGAGGCATAAGGTTAGAGTCATACCAGTCGACGAGCACCACGAAAGACCCGGTCTCCGTAGTGCTGGGCGTAGGTCATCAGATAGGCCTCCTCGCTCTCAGCTCGGGCAAGTACTGCTTGCCCAAGTGTTGTCCAGCCCTGGATTTGCTCTGCTACTTGAGTAGTCCAGTCGATCTCTGTCACCAGGCCCCGTGCGTGCCACTTGACACGCTCCTCTGGCTTCTCACAAGCCGGGAACTCCACCTCTGCCTGGTAAACACCGATCGTCCTCATCACCAGGCGGTAGTGGAGTGGCTCCACCACATTCATGCAGTGAAGCCAGATGTCCCGACCCACATAGGCTAGGGCCGCCACAACCCATGGCTGGCCCTTGAGCCCTTCTCCCTGGTAGGGCATCCACCGGACCTGTCAAATAGACAAATTGCATCAGCATATAAGCATATAGTTGCATCTACATAAAGCTCAAGTTCTGGATCTTATCGAAGTGTAGGGTAGGGTGTCGAGGTTGTCCTGGATCGCCAGGACCTGGCAACGCAGGGATCCCACCTCCCGAGGTGTTGTCCACAGCCTCGCGATGGGCAGACGGTCAGGGTAAGTCTCCTCTCCCCTCCCCAGCCCGGGGAGGTACACATAGGCCCACACCTGCATTGCATTACAATAAGTGTCAGCATATAGCATATAATCATATAGCAATTGCATAATCATTTTTGGAATCGAGTCGTACCTAAAGTAGTGGAGAGAAGTTGTCGAGCATGGTCCGCTAGCTCATTGAGCTCAGGGTGTCGAAGAGGAAGGCAAGGACTACCCACAAGTACTCCCTGACACGGTCCACCTCCTCCAGCAGTGATAGTAGGCGGCAGCTGACCACGTTTGCCCGGGTGGCGAATAGGAGCTTCCCAAAGAACAGCATCAGGAACTGCCTCAAGACCACATCCGCCTTTGGTCCTGGTGCGGCTGCTACCTGCGGTCGTGCTCGGTCCACGAGCTGTCTCAGGTGCTACTCCGGCAGCTCTCCTGTCACGATCCCAGCTCCCCTCAGACCGAGAATCTCCTGCAGCCTCACTCTCGACAGTATCATCGACTGACGCTCCGGCCTCAGCAGCTCCAGGCCCAACAGTCTCTGGGCCAGCTCCCGATAGTCCACCAGTGTCCTCCCGCTGACCATCGTCCCGTGCACGTGCAAGCCAGTGATGCATGCCACATCCTCGAGCATCGGAACCAAATGGCCCCATGGGAAAAGGAACGAGCGGCTCACTGGGTCCCACCGGTCGTGCAAGGCGTAAAGCAACGCGGTGTCGAGCCTCGTCACCACCATTCCCAAGAACTCGCCAAATCCCATGGCGGCCAGCTGCTCTCGCTGGAAGTCTGGCAGTGCTAGGTAAACTGCACGGACCTGGAACCATGAGATCCAGGTCCTGCGCTTTCCCTGCATGCATTTAAACAATTTGCATTAGTCATTCATTTTGTAATAAATCATGCATAAAAAAATACAATTTGTCATGACAGCGGCCACCACTGGACCATTTTCCATCTCTCCTATGGTCTCTTTCTAACCGTTTGTTGACTCCAACGGTCCCCACTGGACCGCTTGTCTTTCTTAATAAAAACCCTCCGGTGGTCAATATTTAAACGGGCCTCCCCTGACCGTTCTTGTCCGATTTGACAGTCTGTTGGAGACCGTTCAGTTCTCTGGGGCCCGATTTGGACCGTTTTATCCTTTAGGTGTCTGTCCCACACTGCGGTCTGATGGAGGCTGTTTTGCAAATTGCACAATCTTCTGAAGACCGTTTATAGCCCCAGGGTTTTGTTACTAACGGTCATGATGAGACCACCTAGTCAATCCACGGTCTACCTCAGACCGTGTTCACCCCTAATACCCTGTCGGTTCAACTCCTGTCGAACGGTCCCCGTGGACCGCTCTCACATTTTGGACAGACCAATTTGGGCCATTTATTATTCCCAACGGTCCTAGGTGAACCGTTTGATGGTCAGACGGTTCCTATTGGATCGCGTTTCACTCACCGTGTCTGACGGCGTTCAACCCCTCCCCCCACCGGTGGTAATGGCACTAGGGACCTTCCAGCCGATCCCAGAGGGGTTGTGTGCCCCTCTTCTTTCGCCTAAGCTAACATGCATTGACTTAAAATTTGAAATGAGAGGGTTTTGGGGGCCTACCTCGGGGGTCCTCGCCAGTCGTTCCATCGCCACAGCCGCCGCCTCCGACGGCGCTCCGGTGTCCTCAGCTATTCCGGCGGCAATCATCATGGCTGCGCTCTCAACCACGAGAGGCGGGGGTCCCTCCACGGCCTCCTCCGACAGCGGCGCCGCCTCCTCAGTGGGGTTCGTTGGTGGCGGCGGTGTGACTTCTCCTCCGGCCATCCGTCGTGCTTGGCGCGCTAGGACTTGTTTCTTGAAGCTCATTAGCCATGGGTAGAAGAGGAGGGATAGAGGGTGGCTCTCAGTGCAAGGAAATGGGGAGAAGGGGGGGTGCTCCTCGCGATGTTCTTCCGTTGAATGAGAGAGGGAGTGGGAGAGAGGAATGGGGAAGACGATGGGGTCGGTTTCATTTTGAAACCGACAGTTTAAACGTGGTCTATTGTTGGACCGTTTATATGCTAGGCGGTCTAATGTGGACTGGCTTGTCGGAGTAACACTCACGTGCATGTTAACGGCCTCCCCATGACCGTGTATATATCTGGCAGCCTCCCATTGGGCCGTTTCACGCCACGATGAGATCCAAAAGTCTCATTGCCCTTGCGGTCCTTGTTGGACCATCTATGCACTTCTAGCGGTGTGGGTTAGACCGTTATGTGTCGAATTAATGAATGAGATTTCCTTATTCTTGCTACATTATGGGCTTCATTGGTCATATTTTGACTTGAATGGTATTATTTCATGATACATATGCAAAACTCTGGTTCATGATCCCTTGCAGCATTACTTTGCCTCCATGATCCGGCAGGTAAGTCAGGTAAGTATTTCATATCCTTGTATCCCTTAATACATTACTATATGATATTTATGCTATATTATCTCAAGGACCGGCTGATCATTCATGTGTTCCAGGATCTGAAGTTTCCCTATAACAAAAATGATGATGATCTAGGTGCACGCGTTTAATCATCGGATAGGTCGTTAGGTTGGAAATGAGTTGGCCGCCGACTTCGGCCCGTTCAGTTCGCTATTGTGCTTGCTTGTGTAGGTCCGAGGTTGTGTCACATCACTCCCCCACCGCAACCGACGGAGGAGGGGAACCCAACCGAGCTCCACAACCAGAGGAGAGGAGATCCCCCCCCCACACTTCAACCCAATCCACTCGTCCTTCATGCCCGTGAAGTGCCACGCCCTTCGGAGAGGTGGACGTTCGATGGCCGAGGAAGGAGCGTCACCACCGTGGCCGGCGACGGAGCTCGCCATAGAGGAGGCGGCACCGGCGGAGACGAGGCCCATGGAGGAGGGGCTCGCGACGCCCGCGACCGAGGGAGGACCAGTCGGAGGTGCCGAGGTCGCGAAGGAGGCGGTACCGGCCATGGAGGCGACGGCGAAGGCCACCAGGGACCCAGAGGTAGGTGGCCAAAACTAGCCCCAAATCCTCATTTTCAAGCCATGCATGCTAGTTTTGGAGGTTGGGGAGGGGATCATGGTCCGTGGGGGCCAAAATGGTGGCCATTGGGCCACCCACGGCGGCGGGATACGCCGTCGGTAAGGGCGACAGAAAATGGTTCCACAGGGACCGTCCAAATAACAAAGCGGTTCTCATAGAACCGTCCCATTAAACACGGCCCAGGGGTGGCCGTTTAAAACCTACAAACCGCCTTAACGACACGATTCACATAGAACCGTTCAAACTACAGGACGGCCCATAGGGGACCATTTAGAATGTGAAAGGACAGGATTGGAATGGTTGATTGCAAACCGTGTAACACAGGAGGGCCCACTTTGGACCGTTTAGAATATTAAGGGACACGTTTGGAACGGTTGATTGCAAACCGTTTTACACAGGACGGCCCACCTTGGACCGTTTAGAATATTAAGGGACAGGTTTAGAACGGTTAACTTCAAACCGTTGAACAGTCAAGCGGTCATGTGGGGACCGTGATAAGGGGAGTGATACTGAAACTGGACGGTCTCCTTTTGACCGTGGATATTGTAGACGGCCTGCCATAGAGCGCTCTACTGGGAGTGAGGCAGAGGAAGCTCTGTGAGAGGTTGATCAAGCGGTCAGTAACGGACCGCACAAAACTTAGATGGGGAATGCTAGGGCGGTTCAGCTGTGACCGCTGAGTGACATACGGCTTGAGTAGCGAGCCGAGGGGCCTCAAAATGGGCCTTGGGCTAAGGATAGGAGCTCGTGGGAGCTAAGGGGAGGCATTTTAGGCCCATGGGCCATGCCTCAAGCTGCGTACCGCATTGTACAGTGGGTTGGCAAGGTCGCCTCAGGTTGGCCCGAGAGTTAAAGACGGGTGGCTCGTCGCCATGTGTCTGAGGGTCGGGGTGGCCCCGTCTTGCTGGGGGGTTATTGTAGGACCCAATCAACGTACTGGCACCACGGGTTGGCCCGTGGTTTGATGCTGGAGGGCTGGAACACATGCACCCACAAGGTGTTTGGGAAAAAGCCGAACACGTGTGTGTGATCCGTATATGCGCACTGTGGGTCTCCAAAGCCTGTGGCTGACTTGACTAGGTCTCCCTTTGACCTTGGAGGGTTAAAAGAAGGCATCTCGAGACTGACTCCCTACCTTTTCACTGGGTGCCACGTGGCGTGGCTTAGTGTCGAGGTGCCCCAGGGTTGGCCTGGGGGGCCATGTGAGATACAGGCAAAGCCAGTAACTAGGTGGCGAGGATCGGTCCCGGTCAATTGCTTGTGTAGCCGCACGTCACGACAAACCGGTCGAGGCTCTTGGCGGGACCCGTAGAGCTGTAGAAAAGGCTAAGTAGCCCGTGCCTTGAAGGTGTTCGGGAAAATTCTCGAGCCCTTATTTCTTGGTATTTTTACCAGAAAATTATCTAGGTACAACACTTACCTACAATAACAATAATAACAAAGCAACTAATATGAAGAGGAGCAACACTACTAGAGTACATAATAGAACAACAATAATATAAGGCACATTTAATATTTGTGTAGTCTACTGGCGTAGCGCCTGGTTCCTTGAATCATAGTCAGGCCCGGGCCTTTCCTGTAATTGAGGATGATCAACATACGTATGGCTGCTATTGCTAACCCCATTTACAACAACATGTATTTCCTCTACAAAGTGAAAATGCTTATAACGAGCTCTAGGGTATCCATTCACTTTGACAAAGTATTCGGGCCAACTATAATATACACCGGGTTCACGACCAACCCAGACTACATAGCATTTATACCTTCCCATTTTCTGAACCTCAATTCCCTGCACTTTCAGAATAAAAAAATGACAATTTGGTTGGCAGTCTTTCTAGAAGCCAACCTTGGACCTTGGACCAGTCCCACATGGGACCTAGAGCCTAGGTGGACCAATGGGAAAGAAGGTGGGGGGCCCTGCTGGACCTACTAGACTTTTGCAAATAAACCCAAGGATCCTTAATGACTAACAAATTGGCTTATAAAGCCTTACAATTACAAACCCATTTTCCCAAGGATATAAAAGTAAATAAAAAGATACAAATGCAAACTAAAAAGTTAGTGTCTGGTGTTGATTCCCATCATTTGTTCATCGTGTTAACTAAGGTCGATGCATGTCTTCGTCTTGTATTAACCAAGGTCGATGCACATCCAAGTCTAGCATAGACGAAGGTCGATGCACATCACTATTCACATCTTATAAGGTTGACGCACATCCCTGTTCATAGCTTGTAAGGTCGATGCACATCCAAGTCTAGCACAGACCAAGGTCGATGCATGTTTGGGTCTTTTGTTAACTAAGGTCGACGCATGTTTTGGTCTCAATGGTGTAAGGTTGGGGCACATATGTCTCTAGGCATAATCAGGTCGATGCATATTTCACTTTACATGTAGAATGCCTTATCAAGGTCGATGCTAGTGACCCAGCAAGGTCAGTGCACATTATGTTAGATAGCAACTAAGGTCGATGCACATCTCCCTTAGTCATCTCTAAGGTCGATGCACATTTACTAGACTTCATACTAAGGTCGGTGCACATTTGCTAGACTGCATAATAAGGTCAGAGCACATTTGCTAGACTGCATGGAGGGTCGGTGCACATTCTCCTTGAATGCATATAAGGTTGGTGCACATCTTGTAAGACCATAGACAAGGTCGATGCACATCTGCCTTGTACATAGACAAGGTCAATGCACGCTTGCCTGGCACATGTCTAGGGTCAGTGCATATTTGGAACTCAGGTCTGTGCATGTCTTGCATATGACTCCAGGGTCTGTGCACATTTAGATTTCAGGTCTACACATGTAAAGAAGTCTAAACACCTTCAGGTCTGAGCATATTCCAATATAAGGTCTGCGTAATGTTTACCTTCAACATCACAAGGTCTGAGCATGTTTTTAAGTCTGAGCATCTTTGTCCACTCTCTTAAGGCATTCTCATGAACATTCATATCATTGGTCTGAGCATATGTTTGCTCACACGTAAGTTCAGAAAATTTCTGAGAAAAGCCGAAATGTGATATTTGACCTTCAGTGGCGATAGATAGCTACTGGCTGGGGCACAAGGCCTTGTGCCAGTAAAGCGGTTTATTCGTTGGCAAAGGGACAATGCCAGCGCAAAGGGGGAGCTTTAGCCAGTTTGGGTGTAAGGCCCGTAACGGCAATGTTATTGAAGGATTGACTAGGACGTGGAGTCTTTTGTTGGAAAGGGTTTATTCATTAGCAAGAATGTAATGCTAACGCAAAAGATGAATTCCCACTGATTCTGACGTAAGGTCCATCGAGGACGCTGCATAATAGTCGGCTAGAACATGAAGTCTCGCACCGAAAAAGGGTTTATTCGTTGGCAAGAAGGTATTGCTAACATAAAGGATGAGATTTTCTGCCGATTCGGACGTAAGGTCCGCAATGGCAGCATCATATGTGTTATTATATATATATTTTAGAGCTCGGCTAGGGCGGAATGCCACTAGACCAAGATAAGGGTAGCTCAGTCGGGGCGGAGTGCCACTAGACCAGGGTAGGGGAAGCTCGGTCAGGGCGGAGTGCCACTAGACCAAGATAAGGGTAGCTCAGTCAGGGTGGAGGGCCACTAGACCAAGATAAGGGTAGCTCGGCCAGGGCAGAGTGCCACTAGACCAAGATAGGTAGAGCTCAGCTAGGGTAGAGTGTCACTAGATCAAGGTAGGTAGAGCTCAGCCAGGGTAGAGTGCCACTAGACAAATGTGAGTAGAGTTCGGCCAGGGTGGAGTGCCACTAGACCAAGATAGGAAGAGCTCAGCTAGGGCGCAGTGCCATTAGACCATGGTGAAGGTAGCTCGGCTGGGGCGGAGTGCCACTAGACCAAGGTAGGTTTTGGTTATTCCGGGGATGCCGAGTGAGTTGTGTGGTATAACTTCATATGTTTTCCATTAAGGGGAGAGAACTGGATGACTCCTTTGTAATTCACAAGGACATAAGCACCCCCTTCATATACTCGGTGAACGACATACGGTCCAACCCAGTTTTCGACTAGCTTCCCTGTAACAACCCAGAGCTCAGGGTACCGATAACCCGATAATATCGAATTACCGCTACCAAGAACTGGGGACACCACCCAAGAGGCTGATGAGGCCCCCATCATTGGCGAGACCAGTCGACATTCTCCCTTAGCTTGGACCTTTCGTCCCTGCTAATGAATGAACCCTTTGCTTCGATGTTTAGCCAACATCGATTAACAAACCTATGCTCGGCCCTCGTCATCATCGGCGAGACCGGTCGACATTCTCCCTTAGGTTGGACCTTTCATCCCTGCTAATGAATGAACCCTTTGCTTCGACATTTAGCCGATGTCGATGAACAAACCTATGCTCGGCCCTCATCATCATCGACGAGATTGGTTGACATGATCCCTTAGCTTGGACCTTTCATCCCTCCTGATGAATAAACCCCTCGCTTCGGCATCTAACCAATGTTGACGAACACATTCAAGCCCGACCCTTGTCAACATCGGCAAGACCAGTCGGCATTCTAGAAAGGTGAACTCCCATTCATCTCAGTTATGTTCTGTGGCATGAATATAATAAAATTATAAAAAATAAAAAATGGGGTTAAAAATAGAGATGCCCCACCAGGCTTGTCCCTATATCAGAGGAAGGGCAAAAATGGCTATGACCCAGTCGCGACGAGCACCCGAAAGGGCGTCATGGGCAAAATCAGGTACCCCGCCACCTGAAAACTTGAAAGGGGGCATGGGCAAAAGTAAAAGGGGGCTGACTTTGGTGAAAACCCGAAAGGACCCTTGAGTCAGTAATGTGGTTTAAAAAAATGATGATATAGTAGCGAGGTCACCCTCGTTCATCATTCGACTTCCTCAAAACCCCTTTTCGACCCTTGTCACCATCAGCAAGATCGGTCGCTACCCCTTTCGACCCTTGTCACCGTCGGCAAGATCGGTCGCCTACCCCTTTCGACCCTTGTCACCATCGGCAAGATCTGTCACTACCCTTTCGACCCTTGTCACCATCGGCATGATCGATCGCTACTCTTCCGACCCTTGTCACCATATGCAAGATCGATTGCTACCCTTTCGACCCTTGCCACCATCAGCAAGATCGATCGCTACTCTTTCGACCCTTGTCACCATCGGCAAGATCAGTCGCTACCCTTTCGACCCTTGTCACCATCGACAAGATCGGTCACTACCCTTTCGACCCTTGTCACCATCGGTAAGATCGGTCGCTACCCTTTCGACCCTTGTCACCATCGGTAAGATCGGTCGCAAAAATGCCCAAACTACACACAAAACCCCATTTCGCAGACGAAAAATGAAAACCCGTGAGACGACAACTCACATCACGTGATGGGAGTACCGCCCACCAGAAGCAAGGCTAGATGTGTCCATTGATGTCTTAGTCCGCGCCTCTGGTGTCTGCATATGACGTCCCAGGCAGAGACTGAGACATCGTACAGTAACCAGGAACATAGAACAAGGACTAGCTGGGGTCGCACTCGTCAGCACGGGTCTGACATCCCCAGCCCCGTGTGCACACACAGACCATGCGCCCTAGGTCAGAGCCTCTAGCTCGTTCTTCACCCGAAGCCCAGACTCAGGTTGTGCATGGGGGCCCTACGGTAACCAGCTTAGCAATCGTCTCACTCGGGTCACGCTCTCCACCACTCCCAAGTGGGTCCGCACCTGCGTGTGCAGGAAAGCTACGGCAAGTGGGGGCTCACTAAATGTGAATCCTAAAAATCACGCACGTAGCCATCGCGAGTAACACGGAGTAATAGGTGGCTTAAGTCCACTAAACCCTGGACAGCCCACTAGACCTAATAAATCCAACGGTCATTGAGTCACGAGACTCGGGTCAAGACCGTTGCACGTGATGGCACTACACCGTCAATCTAGCATAATCGTTAGGTCTGAAACCATGGTGACATGATTCTCAAGGCAGCTCACAAGTTGCCAAGTGGATCTCTCATCCACGAGACACACGAAAAACTTCTAGCCCTAGGCTGGTTAACTGGACTCACAGTCCAAGGCAATATACACGTCCCACTTGGAAACTACTTTTCACAGAAACTCACGCCGCACGGGGAAGACCCTCCGTACTCATGCTGACTCATGGCGACTTGATTTAGCGCAATCACGAAAGCTCAGAACACAGGAGGGTCACCTAGGCTCCAAGACCCATGACACGTTAATCGAGATAACATGGTACCTCTGGACACCCAAATAACACAGTCACTATCCCCACGGGGTGTCCGGGACACTCAGGTGGTCATAGGTCGATCATTCGGTCCCAACCGGACCGATCGGAGACCAACACAACGCAAAATAGACACGACGGGCTCGAAGAATTGGCTAGCGGTCCTCTCTAGACCGTTAGGGAGCCTAGCGTTGTCCTCCAAACCACAAGGCCCGTCCTCCCGTGGTCCGAGGAGGCCACACTGCTGTCCCTACAACCAGCCTGCAGCAGAAGTCAAGTTCGTAGAGTCTGCCCCGGCGTCAACGGTGCAAACCAGCCACGGCTTCCTTCTGTGGAGTTGTACTTCGTCGAGTCAGATTCATTCCAGAAGTGATCCCGAGGCGATCCGACTTCAACACTGCATGCACCGCCCGTTCTCGTGAAACTGTGCCAAGTCCCAAATGGTAGCAGCTCCACAGCCCTCCCCGGCGTGATTCAGCCCGAGCTCTCTTCACGAGAATTCTGCTCCTACGAAGCACCGACGCACTAGAGGTGGTCCCGCCTGCATTTGACATCGTCTCTGTCTGTGGTGTCCAAACTCCCACAGGCGTGCAAGACCCGGAGCCCCTGTTCGCCCAGGGCAGACTACTGTCAAGTCGGCCCCGACACCCCTTCTTCCTGTCAGTTTCAGTTCGTGATGTCTTCATCAAAGTTGCATCCCCCGATGTAACGAAACCAACTCAAATGGTTTTGTCACGTTCCGACATCGACACCAGGAGTTCTGCCCCGATCTTTGACGTCCTATCCTACTGTTCACCAAGAAACCAAACCCCAGCTCTCCCTGCGACCACGCCCAGTGAGGTGATCGGATGGCCACCCCCTTCTGAGGGCTCGTAGCCCTCCCAGTTAGCAACATCCCCGACCTGGTCCCGCCGCGATTGGAGTTCTGCAGCGCCCGTACCGGCCGTCGCACCACAGCTGCACCGGCCAGTCCAGCCGAGCAGAACTGCACCAGCCTGCTGCAGCAGCCGCAGTCCCCATCCAGCGTCGTCAGCCCGATGCCCTACTTCCAGGCGTCCGTCAGCATCCTACAGTCTTCATCCAGGAGTTGGTTGCGTCGTGAGTGGACGCCCAAGCCCGGCGTATGGGTAATCGTTGCTTACCCTTCCCCGCGATCCCCCCTCATGCGTGAGGGTAGTGAATGTAACGTTTGTTCCCCTCCCTGTGAACCCCCCTCCCTGCGTGGAGCGAAGTGCATGTAATAGCAGTAACGGCACCAAGCTTCCTTGATGCAGCGTGTCTACCGGGTGCGCACGCTCCCCGGCTCGCCATCGTCTCCGACCGGAGCCGATCCTTCGGACGGCTAGGTACGTGCGTTCGCTTCAAATTCAGACTTAGGCAATTATTTGTCACTGTCATCGGGCATTTGTCAACACTTGGCAACTATTTGTCACCCTTATACTCGACTAGCCATCGCCACTGACCTTCTATCGTCAGACCGGGGTATAAATCGGGGTACCCCATGTGGGTTACATAACACCAGTTTTCCCATGAATATACAGAAAAAGATTTCTGAGCCCCGAGGCCATCGCGAGATATAGCAATTGTAATCATCCTCCTTTCTCCACTCGCGAAACCCTCGACGTCGTGCTCCGCCCTCGCACTCTCGCTACTGCTTCCCTTTTCTTTGTTGCCCTCGCGACCTTCACTGCACCAATCTTGGTGTAGCTTATTGCGTTACTGGGGCCAACGTCTCGAGGGAGAGCTGGCCTGTCAACGGCGACTGTCACGGTAGATTACAAGGTTAGAAGGGCGGTTGGAGAACCTAATTAAGCCTACACCCTCTCTTGTCCAATCATCTCTGTAATATGCTCCACTCGAGCGACGATAGTTCGGCTAGGGTTCCCGACGTTCCCCTTTTTTCTGCTCCCTAGGGGCTGTGTTACCACCTCTATTGCAGCGATGTGTTAAATCGACGCACCGATCCCGCTCGTGACCCTACAGTGACACCCGCTCTTCTATTTTAAATTCTTAAGGCTCCTCCGTAATGTCATCCCCTTCATCGGTGCGTGCAGCGGTGACTTCCCCATCAGAAGAGCCTGTCTCCTCTGCATCCTCCTCGGTCCCTTGTCGTCACTGGTTCCTACTGCAGATGCCCTCTTCCTTTTTTTTAATCCTCTTCCATGTTTATGTATTTTACAGGCCTTTCATATGTTCGTATATGATATGATCTGGGTAGTTTCATATTAAACGGATGCAATGGTTGTTTTATTCTTAAACCCTACACATGTATTATTTTTTGTTGGACCTCTACCATGCTTTGTGTATGTTGTATACACTGTATTGGGCCTAACATCTACCTTGCTTTGAAAAGAGCACACGGAAATAGACTTTCATATTATTATTACTTGCCAAGAAAGCATGTAAATATGTTTAAATTTTATTCCACCACATTATGGCATACTATTGCTTAAAATTTAATAAAAAAATTGTAAATTTTACCATCTTCATTTTTTCCCATATAGTGGTTCCATCACAAGGAAAGAGAAAGTAACTCTATTGGGATATAAAATTATGCTACAATTTGTAAAAAATTTTAAACATGGTGAACATGCATCATTAAACACATAATTAAATGAGCTGAAATGCATTTAAAATCTGCAGTGTATAAGCGGTCGAATATAGGGCTACTACAGTAATCAGACGGTCGAACGACTGACCGCTAAATGGATATAAGCGGTCTATTAATGGGCCGTGAAGCTCCCACCGCCATACAAGTTCAAGTGCTCACACGGTAGAGGATTGGGCCGCGAGGGGGACACAAACGGTCGCACGATCGGCCGTGAAAGGAGGTAAACGGTCCAAGTATGGGCCGCTACACCAAACTGCCTTACGGGTCAACGATCGTACGTGGTCTAAATGTAGGCCGTGAAGGTCCGTAGACGGTCCATCATTTGACCGCTACACAGGATGAAACGGTCAAGGTGTAGACTGCTAAGGTCCACCGCCATACCCATTTCCGTTAGTGGTCTCTGGTAGGACCGTTTGCCTACCAGAGAATCGAAAACGTGATATCTCCAATGGGATACCCTCCCAATTGACTTAAATCGATGGGAAACGAACATTTAACCTGTTCCCTACCATTCCACCATCATCCCACAGCAGTTAAATGGCTGAAAACTCAGTAACAGTGGCCATGGATGGATTTAAAACATAAAAGATGATGTTCATGCCATTAAAATATAACGACGATGTTTGGATTGTTTAAGACATAACGACGATGGGCATGGGCAGGAAAACGATCCTAACGAGGTCGGGTAACCATCCCCCTACCTATTTTGTGATGAAAACGGCGTTAACTCGCCATGCAAGCCGAGGGGAGCCGCGCCTTCAAACACGCATTCCCACCTCCACGCGTCGCGGTTTGCCTCCACGTCGACGTCAATGCACTCCTTGCGTCTCGGGCTCGCCAATGACGCCTCCCGCGCCTCCTGCAGCGACCCGGCACGGTCGGTCCACCGAGAGGGTGAGAGAGAGGGGAGAGAGAGTGATCGTGAGAGAGAGTGTGTGTGTGTGAGAGAGAGAAAGGGAAATGGGGAGAATTCTCCCCCACGGTGGGTTTTGGGTAAATTTTTTTTGTTATAATATATTTTTTTATTTTTAAATCCCCCAGAGGTTTTGTGTCCATGTTTTGAGGTGTCTGTGGGTTCCGTGTTACCGTGGTTTTAGGCCTAGGGACTAGGCTAGATTGACGGTGTTGTGCCATCGCGTTCAACGATCTTGACCCCGAGTCTCGTGACTCAAGGACCATTGGGTTAATAGGTCTAGTGGGCTGTCCAGAGCTTGGTGGCCTCGAGCCACCGATTACTTTGCGTTACTTGCGGTGGGTGCGTGCATAGTTTTCTGTGTTCACGTTAGTGACCCATCACTAGTCATAGCTTCCACGGCATGCGTGTGTCAGCCCACCGAGAGCACTGGTGTGGTGTACCTGAGTTAGACGGTGAGTAGGTTGGTTACCGAAGGGCCCCTGCGTACCGTCGAGTTTGGGCCGGTGGGGGAAATACTAGCTAGAGGACAGGCGTAGGGTGTATGGTCTGAGTGTGCACACGAGGCTGAGGGCTCGGACCCGTGCTGACGAGCGCGACCTTAGCTGGTCCTTGTTTGTAGTACTTCTGGTTACTGTGCGTGTCTGAGCCTCACGCCTGGGGCGTTGTAGCGAGACACTTATGACGCGATGTAAGACGTCAGGGGACGCATCTGATCATTCTTCTAGTGGGCGGTGCTCCTGTCACATGACGTGAGCTGTTTTGTTCCAGGTTTCCATTTCTCACATGTGAGATAGGGTTTCGCGTGTTATTTTTGGGAGTGTTCTTGTAGCTGAGGTCCAGGGTTTTCGGTGAGCATCACCAAGAGCTTTCCCTAGACGGCGTAGAGTTCACGACAGCGAGGTCGTGACCGTGTTTCCGGACCGTGTGGTTTCACCCCAGGCCCTGCTGTGAGGGTAGGTCTTCCGCGACTGAGGCGTCGTGTCATTTCCTGGTAGTGTGGCGAGGACGGTTCATGTCTAGCAGTCTCTCGATCGTGGAATCAAGGTGTCAGGTGCGTGACTTGGTTGTCCTCTGACGGGAGACCAGGTCGTGTTTTTCTGTTTCTGGTAGGAGTACCTGTAGTGCCAAGTTTTGACTGGCCACTGGTTTGTTGTTCCTGCCGTTACTATCATTCCTTCCGTGGCTAGCGTAGCTTTCCTTTCTGCCATTATTTTCTCGATTGGAGTTCCGTGGGATCCCTATTGAGCTAGTGATAGGAGGCTCTTCTATGTACACCACACCTATCCTTTTAGCCCTTCCGAGTCTTCGGGCTTGTGGGCGGCGGGCCGAGGTTCGAGTCGCGACGGTTCCTTTCCGGTACTCGGAACCTGGGTCGTTATAACAAAGGTAGATACAGTGTGTTTATTCTTAAGTGGGGAATCCTTCGTGGTAGCATGGAGAGGGCATGGCCTCACCCCCAGGCCGGCAAGACCCAGATGCTAAAGCTTACCCAATCACTGTTTGAATGGGGAGGACGAAAGAGAGAGACTATGGAAAGAGGCAATGGGGGTAAACCTGAGAAGGAGTCTTCAGGGCATGGGCTTCAAGCCTAGCTCATCGCACTGAGCAGACTCTCAAGCTACCCTCTATGAAACACGAAGTGAACATACATTCAAGTCAAGAAAACTTGCAAGTACGCACAGGGGCTGACACACTATGGAAGGGAGGCAAGAGCCAAGGGGAGAATACCAAGAAATCATGTAAAGACCAGGATGAAATACGACGGGGAGACAAAGAAAAAAATAGTGGGCAGGGGAGCGGAGCATGGACTCCTCCCCCCTTCACAGACCAACCCTCTCTGCTCTCCCTCTCCCTCTCTCTTCTCTCTGGGCCCTCTTCTTCTCTTCTTACCTTCTTCTTACTCTCTCCACCTCAAGCAGAGCCAGAGCAAAAATGAGAGAGGATGTTGCAGAGGCTTCACTCCAGAACCTCTCCCTGACCTTGTCTCTCTCTCCTCTTTATATGCAGGGCCATGCAGGTTGGCAGTGAGAGGGTCAACGAGAGTCATCTTGGAAGATTTTGCTGCAATCTTTTCTCTCTGGCTCCACTGTTGCATCATAGCTTCTCGTTTGGGGGAGGACAGAAGGTTGGTAGCCAGGGGGTGCGCCATAGGAGGCTTCCAAATGGTGACAGCTCGGTTTGCGGACGCTGTGCACCGGTGAAGAGGACCTTTGGGTGGAGGAAGTAACAAACGGTCCACGCTAAAGGGATCTGTCATTTCTGTCTAAACACTCTGTCAGAGCCACCAGATGAGGAAACACCACACCACCGGATTGCATGCCAAAGAGGGGACCTGATGCGGGACGGACACGGGAGACCGACTCTAGAGACTACGGACCTCGGACTCTAAGTGAGACGCGACCAGCAAGTTGTAGCAACGAAAATTTCCAATGGAAAAAGTCCATCTGAAATTCCGTCTATCTTTTTGATGGATAGTTGATCATGTAAAATTGCATCAAAATTTTTGACTTATTAATATTCTATTAGAAGATCCATCAAAACATTCGACGCCATTTCTGACGAACCAATATTTGTAGGAAATTTTGCTGAGTAAAATATTATTTACATTTGAGTTTATGATGGAATTATGTTCCTTCAAAATTTCAATTTGAAACCTCCAATGAAATTTCATCCCATCATAAATCTGACTAAAATAATTTCCTTTCCTCCCCTTCCCACGTCATCTCCCACCCTAGATCTTGACTGTCTCACTCTCTCTTGTGGCAGTCTCCCTCTCCCACTCCCTCTCTCGATGAACAGTGGTGCTTAGCGGCATCTCCCCCCTCTCTCTCTCCCTAGCGAGTGGCAGTGTTGGTGGCTCCCTCTAGTAAGCACCATCTCCCTTACACTCTCTCGCTAGAGCCCTCTCCCTCTCTCACCATTTCCCTCTCCCCCTCTCACCATCTTCCTGTCCCTCTCCCGTTCTCGGCATCTCCTCTCTCCCTCTGTCTCCCTCTCCCTCATCTCCTATCTCGCCAGAGCCCTCTCTCACCGTCTCCCTCTCCCACTCTCCACATCTCCCGCTCCCTCTCTCGACGTCTCCCCTCTCCCTCTTGTTGGGTTTACACGATGCTACAGAATTCAGAGGGGGGTGAATGAATTCTCCTTTAAAAATTTTATCTCACGAAACCGATTGACTGTTGTTTACCCTAGAACAGCAGTTTAAACTATTCCCCCCAAATTAGAAAATCAACACAACGGACTACACACGGCCCTAAGCAATCATCTAATCGATGACAGATTTAAAGCAATATGATCACAAGCAAACTACGGAATGCACACACAAACCACGAGACAGAGATTTTTAGGTGGTTCGGTCCTCCAGACCTACGTCCACCCCACACTCAGACCAGAGTGTAGATTACTGCTGCGCAGCACAGCTTGCGTCCGCTGGGCCTCACAACTTGCCTACAAACAGCTGAGCCTCACAGCTTACTGTCCAGAGGATACCACACCTCTGCCCGCTGGGGATTACAGCTTACCCGTCCAGAGGAATCCTCCTCTGCAACTGCCCCGTGACCCGATCCGGGCGCGAGAGTGCAACCCGACCACCCTAGCTCTTGCCGATTTCTCAACCGTGCACGTCCGATGCTTCCCTCGTTAAGGGACGATCGCGAGCTTGCCGTGTCCATGTTTTCGTCCTGCATCATGTGGTCTCCGTCACAATTTCGCCTCTTTCCTTGGCTAGAGCCAGAGCCTTGCTTAGACGGTCGCCTCTTGTCCCCCTCTTGACACAAGCCCATCGTGCTGCGGCAAGCACTGAGGACTTCCTCACACTCTGCATGTCGCAGGGGCAGGGTCACTAACTCGGCGAGGGAGGTAGGGGGATGAAGGACTAGCTCGCACCGGAGGTTCTCATCATCGGTGCCTCTGGTCAGCGTGGTGATGGCCGAGGTAACATCCTGGTGGGGGATACGTAGGGCTTCTAATTTAAATTGGTTAATGTAGGTCTGGAGGTTCTCCCCCTATTCCTATTTAAGGGTCAAGAGTCCCGCTACTGACCGGGGAAGACCATTGTTGGTGAAGCTTTCTTTAAACACTAGTCCGAACTACCGAAAGTCATAGATGTTGTCGGGGGTGAGCGCTTGGAACTAGGCCTGAGTGCCCTGGACCAGGGTGGTTGAGAACGATGGGCACTTGATGGCGTCGGATGCCCCATGCAGGGTCATTAGGGCATCGAAGCTGCCGTAGTGGTCAGCTGGATCTCCCTGGTTGTCGTATGGCTTGAAGGTTAGGGGTGAGATCCTGGGGGAGATCTCGGCCTTCATGACATGGTCGGAGAATGGGGAGTGCTCCTTGTCCTCCATAGTAGAGGTCTTCTGTAGAGTGCAGAGGGCGTGCTCTTGCTCTACGAAACGCTTCTCGAAGCCTCGAAGTCGAAGGGACAGCTCCGGTTGTCGTTGGGCTGAGGGGCTATGGGGTCATTCTTGTAGGCTGCCCCGGTGCCCCTCAGGGGTGTCGGTCTCCGGGAACGGTCGATGCACTCCAGACTTCTCCCTCCTCGGGGTGGAGGAGGCTTCTTGCTCCGTGGGAGGGGTGTGCGATGGCCCTCCTGATCATTTGCGAATGAGCCGCTGCCCCCGGAGGGTGCAACTGTAACACCCTAGATCTTTGCTGGATCATTATTAGGTCTTTCGGATCCTTTTTGAAGAGTTTCTTCCGACCACTGACCATAATCAGAGAATTTTCCAAGCACATAGGAGTAGACATAAAATCGCCAGACGGTAACTCCACGAGCATATCACAGAAAATTTTATTCACCGGTCTCTCGATACGGGCAATAAAATCTTCAGAGATAAATGAATGCATCACACCCGAATCGAAAAGAACATGTGCTGTACGATCATAAATGGAAATCATACCTTCGATCAGATTAGATGCCAATGCCTCCGCACGAGTGATGTGTGTAACTCTGGCTCTCGGCGGATGAGTAGCGACAGACGACTGCTAAGAAGGCGTAGGAACTGGCGGTTGAATTGGTTGAATTGGTTGAGAAGGCTGAGGCGACGGTGAAAGATGGAACTGCGGCTGCTGTGACTGTGAAGCCTGCGTGAACTGCGCCGTCTGCTGCCTCAACAGACAGTTACGGGAAATGTACCCCAGCTGATCACAGCGATAGCACACAACTGACAAAGAGCACGGCACACCCGGATGACCGCCACCACATCTGGCACAACCTCAGCTGAAAAGTAACAGAATCTGAACTCGGCCAAACAAACGAACTCGAATGCTGACTCGGCTCTAAAAATGACGGCTGATCAAACCTCTTCCTCTTCTTCTTATGATGGAAACCTCTGCCCTGAGATTGCTGAAGGGAAACGCTATCGGCAAGAGAGAAGGTGGGAGAAACTCCTCAAATAGATGACTGGTGGGGCAGCTGATGTGGCACGACTGATGACACCATCCAAGTCTGAGTGAAACCTCGAGTCCTCGCCAACTCCAACTCCAATGTGACAGCGGCTTGATAAGCGGCATCCAGCTCATTAACACGTGTAGCGAATAGTGGCAGGCTCAACTCTGCTCTCAGTCCGTGCAGAAATTATTAAGTCCTTACAGTCTCATTGGCAAAAATATGCGGTGCATATCGGCCCAACTCAATGAATTTATCGCGATATTGCAGCACCGACATCTCGCCATGTGTCAGCTCCAGAAATTAGTACATCTTGGCTAACTTCAGGCAGGTTGGAGTATAGATACGCTCAAATGCAGCAACTAACTCAGCCCAAGTGATCTGTCAAAGCGGACGGGAATAGATGATGACTTCCCATTCTGAGGTCCACCACGTGCGTGCAGTACCGTGCTACTGCATCAATAAGCCCTGCACAAATAATGAAGCAGAGTATGAAGCTCTAATTATTGGACTCCAGATTGCCCTGCAGATGGAGATTAAAATACTGCAAGTATTTGGCGATTCATTGCTGGTTATCAAGCATGTCCAGGGACAGTTCGATGTCCGGAAGCTGAAGCTACTCCCTTACCACACTAAGGCAAAGGGACTCATGGAGCGGTTCTACCTCCTTGAGATAGGCTACGTCGCCAAAGGGGAGAATGCTCAAGCTGACGCCCTGGCAAAGCTGGCAAGCTCGCTAGCGGTCCCACCTGATGGGTCACTCGACATCTGAGTGATCAACTAGCGCCAGGTGCCCAACATGATAGAAGAAGGACTGGAAGAAGAAGAAGAATGGGAGGTCGCCACAGCAGAAGCTGTCAGTCTGCCAGACTGGAGAGACCCTCTTATGCGATGGTTCAAGTATCAACAACTGCCCAAGCGAAGGGAAGAGAAGATTAGACTGATCAGAATAAAGGACTCCTGTGAGCTTCGAAATGGGATACTATTTTGAATTGTGACCGATGCCAAGCAAAAGCTACTCCTCCGATGCCTGTCCATTGAAGAGGTTTGGAGAGTTATAAAGGAGGTTCATGCCGGAGCAGTCGGTGCACACCAGGCGGGGTCAAGAATAAAAGTTGAAATAAAGAAGCTTGACTATTACTGGCCGGTGATGTTTGACGACTACTGTAAATACGCGAAGTCGTGTCAGAAATGCCAGGAGCATGCTACAATACCCAGGAGGCCGCCCGTGCCACTGCACCCGATAGTACCCAGTTGGCCATTCACCCAATGGGGAACAGACGTCGTGGGTCCCTTGCCCGCCTCATCCATAGGCTGCAAGTACATCTTGGCAGCGACTGATTATTTCTCTCAGTGGGCAGAAGCTGTTGCCCTAAGGGAGGTCACCGCGGATATCGTGGCCAGATTTGTCTGCTGCAACATCATATTTCAGTTTGGCACCCCTGACCGAATCATCTCAGACAATGGAAGCCACTTCTGCAACCAGAAGGTCTACCGACTGGCAGAAAAATACAAGATTGACTGGAGGACATCAACTCCCTACAACCCGCAGGCCAATGGCCTAGCTGAAGCCTTTAACAAAACTCTCTGCACTAAAATTTGAAGTGGGTAATATGGTTTTGAAACGAAAATTCACTCGAACGGGTGGTCCTAGGTCCAAGCTGCAACCGAACTGGGAGGGACCGTTTGTGGTAAAGCAAGTCTATCCTGGTAACGCATATCTTCTTGTAAACACCGAAGGGGAAGAATTGTCACATGCATAGAATGGTCTGTATTTAAAACGCTTCTATCCGTAATAGAGTCTGGCTAAAACAACTATTGAACAACAAGATAACCTTTGCTCTTGCCACCGGGCATGATTCCACGGCACGACCCGTACACACATCGCACGGCCCCCCTTTGGCTCGAGCGTTTTATCTCGCATGAGCTCCGTTTCTCCTTCAGCCATGCCTGGAAAAGGTGATGGTCCTTTGCACTCCTCCTTTTGACCCGACACAGGGGCAAGGGACTAATGGACTAGATGACTGACCTGGGCATTCCCCAATATGGGAGTGGTCTCAAATGTGGGTAAGGGCTCAAAAGAAAAAGTTAAAGAAGGAAGAAAAGAGGCACCACGAAAAATGCCATTGATCCTAGTAATCGGGCCTGCTTCTCCTAACCAGAGTCAAGGTTCACGTAAAACGGTGAAGGGTAGTGCAGCATCGTGGGAGAAAATCATGATTTAAAGCACGACAAGAGGGCAAAGTCTCCATGGGCTATCTAACCCAGATGTAAGCGTGCCAGCCAAAAACCCCTAGTACAATACATCGACTCCTTGAGGGGTGGCGCTCCGGAAAGAAATTACGTCCCCATGCCCTGCGCCTCTGCGTCAGGTTTAACCCCTAACCGTCTTCCACCTCTCCCCTCAAGGACTAGAGACCTACCCTGAGTATGGCCCTTCGAGAAATAACATTTTGTGAGCTGAAGCCTCAGTCAAAGGGGGAAGACTATCCCTGAAGACACACATCATGCCCCGGAAGAGTCTCCGACGGTTAGGCCAAGGCTGGTGAGGACACGAGAGCCAGTCGTCGTTATCAGACCCGCAGCACGACTCGAGTGACTCTAGCCTCTCTATGGTTGGGCGACAGCATGGAAGCCCCGCCCGAGTATTGAGATATTATGTGTGAGACACTAGTATTTTATTTTACTTTTATGTCCTTTATTTTATATTTATGTCCTTGTGTAATTGGGTGTGTAATGCTTCCTTGCAAACTGCAGGAGGCCGCTTCATCCTCTGGGGATAATAGATAATTTGCAACCGATCAGGTTGACCATCGCAAGCCCCTCCACTGGAACAAGAAGCCTCCTCTACTCCGAGGAGGGAGAAGTCTGGAGCGCGCCAACCACTCCGGAGACAGAAGCTCTCGAAGGGCGTCGAGGTAGCCTCTGGGTGCGTCCTCATAGCCCCTCGACCCAGCGACAACCAGAGTTGTCCCTCCAGCTGTGAAACTTTGAGAGGCGTTTCACAGAACAAGAGTGCACCCTCTGCGCCTTACAGAAGACCTCTCCCAAGAAAGATGAGGAGAAATCCCCATTCTCCGATCACATCATGAAGGCAGAAATCTCTCCCAGGATCTCCCTCCCGACCTTCAAGTCATATGACAGCCAGGGCGACCTGGCCGACCACTTCGATAGCTTCGATGCCCTGATGACTCTCCATGGGGCTTCTGATGCCATCAAGTGCCGAGAATTCGTGACCACACTGGTCCAGGGTGCTCAGGCTTGGTTCAGAGCCCTCACCCCAGGCAGCGTCCGAGACTTCAAGTAATTTGGGTGGGTCTTCAAGGAGAGCTTCACCGGTAGCGGTCCCCCTAGGTCGGTAGCAGGGCTGTTGGCGCTCAAACAGGAGCAGGGGAGAAGCTGCGGGCCTACATTAACCGATTTAAATCGGAGGCCCTACGCATCCCCCACCTGGATGTAGCCTCGGCCATAACCGCATTGACTGGAGGCACCCACGATGAAAACCTCCGGCACGAGCTAGTCCTGAATCCTCCCACCTCCCTTGCCGAGCTAGTGACCCTGGCATTGTGCCACGCTGAATGCGAGGAAGTCCTCAGTGCCTGTTGCGGCACAACCGGCTCGGGTCAGGGGGGGACAAGAAGCGAGCGTCTGAGCCAAGCTCGGGCCAAGGAAAAAGGCAAAATCGAGACGGGGAGCACAAAGAACCGTCTCGGAGGTACGAGCGGTACGCCACCCTAACTGCTTCAGTTTATGAGATCTATGAAGAAATCAAAGGCTCGGGCCTCCTCCGCCAACCTGAGCCTATGAAGGTGAAATGTCTCAACCGCTGCAAGCACTGCCTCTTCCACAGCGACCACGGGCACCACACTGGCGATTGCCACCAGGGTTTCCATACATACAATGGGTGTTGGTCTGAAGGGTTTGGGAATGGGTTATTAGGTCTTTTGGTCTTCTATTTCCTACCTTTTATATACCCTACGAATTCCATCAGAGGAAAGAGTCCCTTGTGCTAATATCTCTCTATTTGCTTGTAGGAAGGAAGAGGAGGGCGCTACCCCATTTGGAGGAGGAAGAAGAAGAAGAGGAGGACGCCAAGAACGAGCCATTCTCTGTCGATCTGAACCAGCTGGGAGCGAGGTCATCAACCATTCTCCCTAGGGCGCCTTCTACGAGCATAGAGCGGCTTCCACCCCGCGGACAGAACGTTCCAGCGCACCCCACTCTCCCTTGGACGTGGTTTCACTGTAGATTTGAAGGGGAATCGTTCTTCTCTCATTTCTATACTTCTATTCGAGCATAGTTTGTCATCTGGGCATTTATTGTATATCTTCTTCTTTCATAGAACTCAATATAACACTGTGTGTGAGTGGAGCTGCATCTCCGCATGTGTGGGCTTATTGTGGGGAAACTTTCCCCGTGTTTAGTTGTGTGTGGATGGAGCTTCGACTCTGTGTGGTTGTCGTGTTTGAGGAACGTACCCCGATTGTGTGTGTGTGTGTGCTACAATGGCAGCGTGTTGAGGTAAGGCCTTGTGCCGTCGTGCGTGTATTGCTGCGGAAGCAGTGTGTGTGTGGTTGGGGTTCATCTCCGAGTTGCTACTAAAGTGGCATGTAGTGAAGCCTCACTCGGTTGGGTGAGGGGTGGACGTAGGGAGCCCGTCATGGTCCCGAACCACCTTAAAATCTTGTGTCATGTGTGGTTGCCTATGCGATTGACCATCTCTTCTATCTCCCTTCACAGGTCAACTCAATAGGTTTTTAATTCACTGCACAACACACATCGCTTCATCTGCTATCCGTGTGAGAGTTAGTTTAGTTATTTTATGCATTGATCATTCGAGTGAGATCGGAAAGGTCGAGAGAATATCCATTGTATCTCACGTTGATCTTAATTTCACTTTGGTTTATGCTAATCAATTTTAGTAATCTTGACTCCACTGTGTTTAACTAAGAGAATTTTTAAAAGCCACCATCTTGGCAAGGGGACAATTCAACCGCCCTTCTTATCCGCCATCTCTCTGGGCCAAATCCCACCGGCTCAAGTCCTGCTAGCTCTCCCCCACCAATTCATTCAGAGCTAAAAAGCCTTATCTTTCTGAATCCAACACATGCACAGACGCAAACAAGTAGGCACCAAGCGGCATCTGTACGTACCTCCCTCTTTAAAAACCCAGCTTCCTGAGGGTTCCGTTTGTGCACAATCAAAGGGGCCACCTCCCCCTCGGCAATACGAACTAGAGGATAGGATATAGCTAGCCGTCCACGCTCGTTATCTTTGCTGTGAATCCCCTTTGCAGCGTTCCTCGATCGGTGCCCCTGTTGCTACTCTGTGCATGTGCGTGTGTGTGTGTGTGTGTGTGTGTGTCTCTCTCTCTCTCTCTCTCTCTCTCTCTCCTGGAGAAACCGTGGGATTGCTGAGCCTTCTCTGTACTCCATCGACAAAGTTCTGTTGCTGCAAGACTGACGTTAGCTCGAGGCTGCTCTGCGCTTCTCATCAGAGGACATGGAAAACTGTACAATCGGCAGTGTGTGCTAGAATCTATCCTGTGGCCCTTCTGATGTTCTCTCTCTTATTCCCTGGAGAGAGGGGCCTCGAATAACACAGGAGAGACTTGTTTGGACGTTCAGCTACCCTTAGTGGGGGATCTCGCACTCTAACCTGGGTGAGTGCTAGAATATCCAGAAGAGGTACGTGCCACGTTAATTCTGCAGCAGTGTTCCTCTCCATGATAAGCTCTGTTTTCTTGTCTTTCTTATGCAACATCTTCGTTGTGCTGGCTTTTTGATGTTATCAAGAGGCCACCAACTGAGATGGGGATAGACCAACGGGGGTTGGGTCTTACAAGAATCCCAGGTTCACTTGGGAGCTAGCGATGAAACAGTATTAATGAGACCACCTATTTCAGTTGCTGTGTTTGCAGGTTCAGAGAGGTTCCGTACGTATTTGAGATGGACAGTAATGTTCGAGACCACCCTGCAAGAGTCTCCAGCGAGGAGAGCTTCTTCCCACCTTGCATGTGGGGCAATTCACAAAACGAGGCCAGCGAGGGCTCATTGCGGTTCTCGAGTGTGGATTATGGCGTTATAAGTGGCAAGGTCGATCTCATTGAAGCTTTCTTCAACTCAAGCTTGGACTTCCATGGGGTTCAGACCAGAGAGGCCAGGTGTCGACCCAACCCGCTCGGCGAAGCTATGGATTCTGTGAGCAGCGCGTCGGCAGTGGAGATTTCGCCTTGCCAAGGAGCGCCATGGATTTTCCCGGAGCTCTCGAAGCCGGATCAGACGGTCACGTCCCGGGGAAGCGCCATGTCGTCCCAGAGCCAAACCCACCTCGGCGAGGACGAAGGTGGAGCTTTAATGGTAGTGCTCTCCAGCTGCGAGAACGTCCCGACCAACAGCTACAGCAGGAGCGCTTCGTCCGGCGATTCCGAGGGCCATGGCTCCCACAGCAGCCACAGGCAAGCTCTTCGTCCCCAGTATTGCTCCAACCTGGATGAGCAGCTGGTCTCCCAAGCTTCTTCGAACCCACCTGCAGCCCGTCTCCCACCGTCAAAATCCAGGCTCACCCTGAAGAAGAGAAACGAGCGAGAAGACGAGCTCCGGGGGGAGAGATACGATCTTTACTGTGACGTTAATCCCCGATATGATCATTCAGCAGCCGAGGGCGGCTTCCGCATGGTCTTCGAGAACCACGCCAAGTCGACGACGAAACCCAGCTGGTGTCGGAGCGCGGAGTTCCTATTGGCGGGGGACGACGCCTGCGATCCCGACATGGAGGCCATCGCCCAGGTGAAGGAGATGATCTACAGGGCGGCGGTGCTGAGGCCGGTGAGCTCCGGGCCCGTGGAGGCCGCGGAGAAGCCGAAGCGGAGGAATGTGAGGATATCGAGCGACCCGCAGACGGTGGCCGCGCGGCACCGGCGGGAGAGGATAAGCGAGCGGCTGCGGGTGTTGCAGCGGCTGGTGCCCGGCGGGAGCAAGATGGACACGGCATCCATGCTCGACGAGGCCGCCAACTATCTCATCTTCCTCAAATCCCAGGTCAACGCCCTGGAAGAACTAGGGACCATGAACAGCGGCAACCCCTCCCCTTCCCTTCCCCTACCTCCCGCTGACCCGTTCTCACTCCCCATGCAACAACGTTTTCACCCGCCACAAACGCAAACTCTGGTCCAACGCCAACCCTCAGAAGGAACCCCTGCTCCTGCCAGAGCGCCACAATATCATCGGCATCTGTGATCGGAGACGGTGGCTCCCGACAACAAGAAGGCGGCAAAAGGGTGGAAGGGAAACAAAAGATCCAAAGTCGAAAAGACCCATCATTGACATGTAAAGCAAAGCTGATACGTGAAAGGCTCTTTCTCCTCTCTTTTTTTTATTCTTGTTCTTCCGGTACGTCACCCTTTTCCGCCCGCCTGCAAAAACCCTAATCCAGGGGCCCCCATCACGGTGGTACATCATCAGATGAACCGGGTTTTTTTTTCCATACTCCTATGCATCGAAGGAGTAACGAGGTCCCGTTTGATATAAAATTCAATGACTACTCCTTGGTTGTCTACTCGCACGGTCAACGTATACAACTCTTTCGATAGAATAAGGCGAATTTGTTCCGTCAAAAATAAAAGCATTTAATGCTCCTCCTCATCTTAATTAGCTCCAAACCCTATCAAATTGTGAACAAGATAGCACTATCTAATAACATCAAATTTCGGCAACTCGATCATCCGTATTGGATCGAATCTTATCTGATTCAGTACAGTACGTTCGAGTTGTAATTAACTCAGTCTGACTCGACGTGTATTATCTCCTCTCTCTCTCTCTCTCTTCTTCTTCTCTCTCTCTGACTCGGCCCGACTCCACCTATCCTAAGAATGATAAACAACATATCGAATTTTTTCAGATACGATACAACATGCTCAAGTCAATCCGAGTCGGACTAAGTCGACAAACCATGAATAAGACCCGTGACCAACGAATACGATATCCTGTCCAACAGTATTCACCAATCAAACAAGACACCGGAAGAATTATAGCATCTATGATTAAAAGTCGTGTAACTTGTAAGCCTTCGTCTTACTTAGTAAATAATCCTCTATGATGAGGAGTCAAAAACTTTAGTCTCGATACGGAATAAGTAGAGTTGGGATAATTTATCTGACTGAGTTATTCTAATTTGATTCATTTTAATTTAACTGGAGTCAGATAGAGATTAGAGTGTATTTTTTCGTTCCTATACAATGAGTGGAATAACTCAAGTAGGGTCAGATAGGAATAGGGCGAATGGGCCATCCCAAGTAGGCCACCCGCCCCTATTCTATTTCATTATCAAAGTGACCCTTAGGATGTTTGGAACATATTGAGGAGAGATTTTGAGCCCTCCAATCAAGGTGTTTGGGTAAATGCCTAACACACCTCGGGTTGTCGAACGGCCTAAATAATGGGCTGAGGGGCCTTGGGATGGGCCTTGGGCTGAGGATATGGGCTCGTGGGAGCTGAGAAGAGGCCCTTTGGGCACGTGGGCCCGGCCCCATGGTGTATGCCACGTTGCACCGCTAGTTGGAAGGGTAGCCTTAGGTTGGCCCGAGAGCTAAGGATAAGTGGCTCGTCGTCACGTGTCTGAGGGTCGGGGGTGGCCGCGACGTGCTGGGGGGTCATCGTAGAACCCGACCGTCATGCTGGAGTCATGATTCGGCCCGTGGTTTGCTGTAGAAAGGTTGGAGTATGCGTGCGCACAAGGTGTTCCGAAAAATGCCCGACACACGTGTGTGAGCCATACGCAAACCCTGTGGGCGTCCAAAGCCTGTGGTTGACTTAATTAAGTCTTCCTTTGACCTTGGGGAACCTTGGGGGGAATTGGAGGAAGGCGTCTTGGGGTAGACCCTGGCCTCGTTGTTGGGTGCCAAATGGTGTGTCTTGTAGTCGGGGCGCCCCCGGGTTGGCCCTAGTGGTCATGTGGAGCGTGGGTAAAGCCCGCAACTGAGTGGTCGGGAGTGGTCCCGATTGATTGCTGGCATAACTGTATGCCATGGCTAACTGGTTAGGGCCCTGGGCTAGGCCCACTAGGTTGTAGGAAGGGCTGGGTAGCCCATGCCTTGAAGGTGTTCGAAGAAATTTCCGAACCCTTATTCCTGAGCATTTTGCTGGGAAATTATCTAGATACAACATTATCCAACTAGGGTTTGTTTCAAACAAGTTGGATAACTGTGTGTATGTCATGAAAAGTGGGAGTAAATATATCATGTTATCCCTGTATGTGGATGATATTTTACTTGCTAGTAATGACATAGAAATGTTGAATAAAGTTAAATTTGAACTTAGAAGAAGGTTTGAGATGAAGGACATGGGTGAGGCATTGTCACGTCCCGAACCGATAACAGAGAAAAGTATTCGTTTGCTCAGAATGTGACAGTTAAATAGTCGTGTCAATCAGAACATAGTCAAGACCAGATATAATTTGAATAAAATAGAATTTTATTTCAAATATAAGTTTATTACAAATTAGACCCAATAAAAGAAAAGACTCAATACTAAGTGATCATGTCATTGGCCGTCTATGGAACTTAATCTCTGCTTCTAATATGCAGTCTACCTTGAGTTTTACAGGATTGCTTGTAGTCATTCTTATGTTGTGGGAGATTTAGAAGAGCAGATGTAAAGCTAGATTTGAAGGTGTTACCACCAACCCTGCAGTCATAAAAAGGAATATACAACTTTCCATCTCAATGGCTTTGGACAGATCTAAATTTTATAAGCCAATGTCTCCTACCCAGCTTAGGTGTCTTGCCACTTTTAATCTTTACCCCCGGGTGGTTGTTAAACTACCTATTATGGTCTGTTGTAAACTGGCTGTTCAGGGATATACCCTGTACATTGATGGGGCTTCGAAGGGTAATCCTGGCCGTAGTGGGGGAGGAGGATGTATTAGAGACTCTGCAGGGGGACTGTTGGTTGCTTTTGCATTCTCTTATGGCACTGGTTACAGCTTGGTAGCAGAGACAAGGGCTCTACATGATGGTTTAGCTTTAGCTAAATAGAGTGGCATTAGATTGGCTGCAATCTACTCAGACTGTGCTGTTCTGGTTGAGGCAGTCAGGAAGGGTGAAGCTCCTTGTTGGATGACTATCCCATGGTGGAAGAGGACTTTGCTGCTGCTTAAGGAATATAACTGTCAGTTTCAGCATATATATAGGGAGGGAAACCAAGTGGCAGATTCCTTGGCATCCCTAGCTTGTAATGCATCAGCTAATTCTTTCTTCATCTGAGAGAGGGATTTACCATGATCTGCCAGGGGGGCTTATAGGGTGGACAGGACAGGTTTGCCTACTTTCCGGTTCTAATCTCCATGGGGAATGCCATTTAGCTACAGCTCTTTTCTTTGGTGTTTGTGTTGGAGTGATTTCTATGCTCGAGTGATGGTGCCTAGGCTTTGCAAGGTTGTCATATTCTTCAGCAGCCGGGTTGCTACAGCCTCCATGATAAGACTATCTTGCTTTGTTATTTGGCCTCTAAATGTAATTAGCCTTTTGTTCTTCTTGATGTTCTTCAGTTTTGAGGATGATATAGTCCGGGGTATGCCCCGTTGAAATTATATTTTCTGACCCTTCAATCCTCAATAAAATTTAGGGCCAAGGTGTCTTCCTGGAGGAGTGAGAACACATTTCCCCCCTGGGGACCGAACTCTATCACTTTTATAGAGTTCTCATCCCTGGAAAAATTGGTTGACCGAACCCTACCCATTGGTCGATCGAACTCTGAAAAACCTGCAAAAATAGATTGTTAGCTCTCAAAAATATGTCTATATGATCAAACTTTGGACTGAACGTATGTTTAAATCCATGTGAAGTTCATTTGAACTCTTTGTTTGCACTTTAATGACTGTGAACATTTTGAGCATTTGGTATTATGTAAGTTTTTCTTAATCACATTCAATGCTTGCTTTTGAGTACTTAGGCATGGCACGAGGTGGAAACCAAGTTCAAAGTTTTTTTATCATCAAAATCACCTAGAGAGACTCAACAATATCTCCCTTTTTGATGATGATAAAACTCTAGATCATTAAGTGCACTGGCGTGCCTTTAAGTAAATTTGGAGCTTGAAAATAATGCTTTGTATCCGTGCAAAGTCCCACATGATTCTTGTACGAGGCAGAGTTTACACTCACGCATGGTGAAGGATTTCAGACGGACTGGCCTATCTTTCATCCGACACCAATTGATATACATAGAGTCAATTGGAGGGTAGGCAAGGCTAACAATCCACAAGTTGATCAATCCATGGAACCATCTCATTAAACCAAAGCAACGCAAGCCATTCAAACATGTTTGCCAATTAGAGAGGAAATGAGAGACAAGAGCCAATATGTAATGTCCAATACCAAAAGCATTCATTTCATTAGTTTAGTACAAGGTGCATTGATGCAAGACATCTACTAGACATATGACAGAAGCACATGCAAATGCACTACTAACTAACCTCACAAATGAACATTCATACCATCATAGAGACATGCAAACATAATCTATATATACCTACACTACTAACTATGTCTCCCCCTTTAGCATCATCAAAAGAGGGGATAGGATAGAGGAGAAGAAGACCCAATGAGAGACAAGACCCAAGGAAAAAACACTGAAGGGAGGAGACCAAAGATCCTCAGTTGCCATCTGCAGGAGGTTGATCTTCAGGAGGTGCCTGATAGCTAAGGCGGCGTCAGATATCCCCAAGAGTGTGGTCTTGATACTGAAGGCGGTGCTGAATATTAGCAATGGAGTTATCATGAGTCTGGTCACGGTGTTGCATGTCAAGAAGAACTCGGAGAGACGAGGGCAAGCCGGGGAGCATGCACACCCAGTGGACACGCTACATCGGGGTAGCTCGACGTCGATACCTACTAATACAATCACTACACTCCACGCAGGGAGGGGATCACGGGGATGGTCAAATTATTACATGCACTACCCTCATGCAGGAGGGGGGAACAAGGGGTGGGGGAATCCAAACTGTCGATCTGCACCGCCTTGTCGGGACACCGCCTGCTTGTCCTGTGCCGTACGCCTAGCTCTGTCGTCCGATCTAAGTGTCGTCAACGCCTGGACGAAGCCTGATGGATGCCGAAGAACTCCTGAAAGTCTGACAATGAGCCAAGGTCGCTGGAAGGTGGAGAGGGTCGCAGCCGATGGCCTACACAGTTCTATCTCGCTGGACAAGTTGGCGTGGTCGAAGTGCATCGACTGGTACGCTCGCTGTAGAACTCCAAATGCGACAGGACCAACTCGGGGCATAGCAGATAGAGAGCACTATGATCCCTCAAGAGCTGGATGCCGTCGGATCACCGTGTCGGTCGTGGATGCCAGAATGGTTGGCCTCTAGTTCCTGGGTGAGCAGCAGGATAGGTCAACGATGGCCATGGTGGAATCTTCTGTGCCGAGGTCGGAACGAGACGAAACCATGTGGGTTGGATTTGTATCGTCGAGATCCACGACTTTGTAGAAGACTTCTCAGCCTGAAACTGAGAGGAGGATGGAGTATCGGGGCCAACTATGTGGCAGTCTGTCCTGGGCGAACAGAGAGTTTTGAAATCTGGCGCGATCAAGGGAAAATGGTCACCTCAGGTGGAGGCATTGTCGAAAGAAGGCGGGACCACCTCTGGGTCGATGGTGACCCGAATACGCATAACTCTTATGAAGACGGTGCTGGCTGATTCACACAGGGGTGGGCAATGTAGCTGCTGCCAAGTGACCCTCAGAATCTGGTGCGGGTCTGGCGCAGTTGCACAGAAACGCCTGCTGTGGGTGGTGCCGATGACGAAACGAGGTGAGACCACTTAAAGAGCGTAGGAGGGTGACTTTTCCGAAGGCACCTTGAGCCAATTCTCGCTGTGGGCACCAGGAGAATTTCTGTGAACTGGGCTTTCAGTTCTGCCTGAGAGTTGGGAGTACCTGAGCTGACTTCGGGCTCCAAAAGAAATAGATATTTTCTTTTATATTTTTAATGAAATGATAAATTTGATCACAACTTTGACACATTGTCTGAGTCCTTTTTTTGGTCAGTAATTCATTCTAGGAGGCAAATTAGCATTTGTGTTTTATAAATAATTGAAGAGGCAAGATCTCATGCCAAGCCATGATCCGTCAGATCTACAGTGTCCGCAGGGTGCAGTCACTTCAGAACAGGATTCTGCAAAAAGGGAAGAGAGCGATCAGGGGGCCCAGGGTTGTGAACCCGGGGAAAACCCTCTGATGCTTAAGTGAGCGAGTGGTATGAGCGAGGTGCGAACAGAGGGCAGGAGAGGCAAAGGGCACGAGATGGCTCACCACTAGTTGAAGTGGCTAAGAATTGGCTTACCTTTCTAGAGGGGTTCCTTGGGTTTATATAGCTGTCAGCTCCCTTCCCTGGGTAGAGGAAGCATGAGGGCCTTGGAGACATTGCATCCACAGGAGGGACTTTTACCATTCAAGGACTCTCACCCTCCCCTTATCCTCTTGAACTTCCCACTCCTAGGTAACAGTGTAACATCTGCTTGGATAAGCGCCCAGTCATGAGGACTTCGTCCCAACTTGCTGTGGAGTCCTGATGACGAGCTGATCCATAGAATATAAGTGGTATCCCTTGCCCACGTGGGGGGGTGAAATTTTGGGGACCCCTAAGGGAGCATTCCTTCGCCTTATGATCGCTCGACCAATCGTCTGTGGACTTTTCTCGAGCATTAGGGAGGCTTATCAATCCGGCAACCGAGCCAAGACTCGATGGGCTATGTTGGCCCTGAGGAAATAGGGTTCCATAGTAAGTGGGCCCCATAGGGGCTGTCACTTGTTGGGCCTAGCGGGCCTCGATGGGCTGTTTGGGCCATGTACATGGTGGGCTATGAATCTTCCCCTCTCCACTTGCCCCCTACTCCCGAGCCAAAGATGGGCTCGGGGAGTATAGATTATATATATCGGGGGTTTTGGCAAGGGTGAGAATTTGGCCATTATGAGCTGTCCCAACTTCGATTCTCAAGTCCATAAACGTGGTGTTGTGCCCCGCTTGTGTTTTGACGAAGACAATGTGTGACAAAGTCTAATTGTTCTACTTTGTGTCATTTGCATTGAATGTATGTTTGATCATTTGGATGCTGGGTTGGTAGGTGTTATTATAAGTAAATTCATCCAGGGTTAAGTGGTCATGCCAACTACCGCCGAAATCTATAATATAGGCCCTTAACATATCTTCAACAACTTGATTTATTCTCTCGGTCTGACCATCTGTCTGGGGGTGGAAAGCAGTGCCAAAATTTTATTTCATCCCTAGAGAGTGTTGTAACCCTTTCCAGAAATAGGAAGTGAAATGTGGGTCTCAGTCAGATACGATGGACACAGGAACTCCATGCAATCTAACAATCTACTTGGTATATAAAGCAGTAAGGATATCAACTGACCATCGACTTTTGATGGGTAAGAAATGAGCCAATTTAGTTAGATGGTCGATGATCACCAAAATTCCATCATGCCCGCCCCTAGACATAGGAAAACCCATGATGAAGTCCATACCGATGTCTTCCCACTTTCGCTTGGGAATATCCTGTGGATGCAGCTTTTCGGCAGGTTTCTGATGTTCAACCTTCACTTGTTGACATATTAGGCAGCGAGATATGAAGTCCGCTACCTCCCTTTTCATATTAGGCCACTAGAAAGTTTACTTCAAGTCTTGGTACATCTTTGTGGCTCCAGGGTGAATCGTGTACCTAGATCGATGAGCTTCCTCAAGAACCTTCTTCTTCAACTCGTGACAGTTAAGTACACATGTCCACTCATGGAATAATAGTCTTCCATCGAGTGCTAGCTTGAAATCAAGTCTCTCGTCCAACTTGTCCCTTATCTCTACTAGTGCAAGATCTTCTTCTTGTAGCTTCTGAATTTCTGGTAGCAAATCTGGATGTAGGCTCATGTGGGCTAGAGTAATGCACCCGTCTTGCTCGTCAGTGCTAATATTGAGTTTAGAAAATTCCTCTAGTAGCTTCCATTCTTGAATCATGCAACTGGCCAATATCACTCTCGGCTTTCGACTAAGGGCATCCGCTACAGAATTACCCTTACTAGGATGATATTATATAGTGAAGTCGAAATCCTTGAGATATTCGAGCTAATGTCTTTGCCGCATGTTCAGTTCTTTCTGGAAAAATAGATATTTGAGGCTTTTGTGATCAGAGTACACAACGAATTATTCTCCATAGAGGTAGTGTCTCCAAATCTTCAAGGTAAATACTACCTGAGAAATGGGAAAGATCCAACCTTTTGTGCCTATTATTTTTACAGGGACATATAGGTCAAAACATTAAGGGATCTATCCTTGAGTAGGCCACAGCTAGTGGATTTTAAAGACTGTTGAGAAATAGTTCATCAGTTCTGATAAAGTAAAGGCTAGTACCTTAATGACTAAGCTATCCTCAATGAAATACATTGGCGATGGTAGCATTAAGGAACATATTATGGTGATAAGAGCCATTGCATTTAAGCTTAATGCAATGGAGGTTACCATTTCAGATACCTTCAAACTTGTACACATCCAGATATTACTTTTGCTGTGGGTATGCTTAGTAGGTACCAAAGCAACCTAGGTTTGGATCATTGGAAGGCTGCTAAGAAAGTCATACGTTATTTGAAAGGGACTATGGATTACATGCTCACATATAGGAGGTCAGATCAGCTGGCAGTCATTGCATATTCTGATGCTGATTTTGGGGGCTGCCTTGACACAAGGAAGTCTACTACAGGTTACATCTTCCTCTTGGCAGGGGGAGCTATTACCTAGTGCAGTGAGAAACAGAGTATTATAGTGACTTCCACTATGGTAGTTGAGTTCATTGCTTGTTTTGATGCTAGTGGACAGGCCATTTGATAAACATGGAGTGTGTGTGTGGTGATCTAGAAGGGGAGGGGTTGAATAGATCACCCCTTAAAAAAAATTTAACGAAGAGGGACTTAGATCACTTATAGATAAGATTTAGAGGAGTTGCAACAAGAAGGATCTAAGCGGCACTCGCTCAAGCACACGTTCTACACAGAAGGTGGAATCGAAGGACAATCTGCAAACCACAATGCGACAGTCGATTTTAAGGTGGTTCGATTGCAACCCGCAATCTACGTCCACCCCTTACTCTACGGAGTAAGGCTTCCTTGCAAAATTCCGCAAGACCCAGCAGACTCAGTCTGCAAACAAATGCTACCTAACAGCTTGACACTGAGGAACACACTCCTTAAACTTCTGACGAGCTCAGAAGAGAAAAACACCGGAGGATCTTCCTCCCTTCCTCTGCAACACACAGAAGGCAAAATGCAGAGGATCGACCTCTCTTCCTCTGCAACACACAGAGGGTAACAACCAAAGTGATCGAAGAAGAAATCGAAACAAAATAATGGCCTCATATGGTTTGGCCTTCTCTTTATGCAGAGTCTTTGGGGTCATCTTGTAATTTTGCTTTTATTTGGGGTCTATTTGGTCATTGGGCCTTGTTCTCTATCTATGTCCACTGTAACCCTCATTTCAGAGAACAAATGAATGATGAAAGAAAATTTGTTTTGGTCACCACTGGTCTTTGAAGGGTGTGAAGCCCTAGGCATGATGCCCTAACCCCCCCCCCTCTCCCTCCTCCCTTCCGGCTCTCCCTCTGCTTCTTCCCCGAGCTGCCTTCCACCCCTTATTGCATGGCCCAACCCTCGTCTCTCCTTCTTCTTCCCCTCCCTCCGTGAGCGTCGTATGCTGTTGTCGATCCACGGCCTCCCTCAGCCGCCACCGCGATGCCGGGACTGTCGCTCCTCTTCGAATGCCCTCTGCCGGACCACACCCCCCTCTGCCAGCATCACCCTACGCCACCCCGCGTCCAGCCCAACTGCCACCCGCACCGGCACCCGGTGCCACCCGCCCCACGGCCCAGCCGTGACGCCATATATAGCGCCGCCCAGCCACAATCTGCCCTCACTGGCAGCCAATCTGCTCACCAGACTGGCCACCGACGCCTGACGCCCCTACAGCGCTCCCGTCCGTCTCCCAGCGTCGCCCGACCAGTGCCGCACAGACTCTTTTCCCGTGCCCCTGCTGCCAATCGCTATCTACAGCGACCGTTCCTCCAGCAGCCGCGGATGCCCACGACCCTGCTACGGTCGTTCCTGTGGATGGTTGCAGCCATCCGCACCCGTCCCTGCATCAGTCCAGCAGTGCCAGCTAGGCCCAGTTCGGCCCGTGGTGGATCCGCCCAGCTTATCCCGCTCCCACATCAATAGTCATTTTTGGGCCTACGACTCTAGAGCCTGCTCCCAACCGTTTAAATTTTGACCCTTGGTATCAGCACTTTCCCATGTCATAATGTAATTCATCCAACATGAAATTTACCTAATGATTCATAAGATATGTGCTTTGGAAATTAGACATCACTCTAGATAACATACAGTTTTGTTCTTAAACCGTGAACAGTAAATGAAAATATGTAAGAACATCAGAGAGGGTTATGTTAACAAAGAAGCAGAATATTACAGAGCTCAAGCAATTTATAGCATTATCGTGGTTCCATCACAAGGAAAGAGAAAGTAATTCCATTGGGATCTAAAATAATGCCACAGTTTATAAAATATTTTTAAGCATGGCGATAATGCAGCATTTAATACATAAATGGAATAAATATGATGAAATTGAAACTCTACAGGGATGGGCGGTTATGCTCTGGCCGCTCATCGGATGGGCGGTCTGGGGTCCGCCGCTCATCCAAGTATACGCGGCTGGGTTTCGGCCACTCACTATCTACACTAAAGCCAACACACAGGGCACAAGCGGCTAAGGCAAGGCCGCTCAAGGATGGATGGCTAGGAAGTGCCCGCTCGTCCACCACGGGTCCTAAGGGACAGGCGGCTAGAGATACGCCGCTTAAGGCATGGGTGGTTGAGGGTCGGCCGCTCAAAGAGACGAAGAGTCCCATGGGTGATCAGTCGATAGGCCATTCATCTGGCTTGAACGGATGGGTTTGGGCCGCTCTAGTGTACACCTTCCTCGAGGTCAGGGTCTTAAGCGGTTCGAGTTGGACCACTCAAGAGGCATAGGCGGTCTGGAGTGGACCGCTGGTAGATGAACGGTCACGTGGTGGCCGTTATACTACAGTGATGGCGAGAAAGGGTTGGTCTGTGCCAAAACCCCTCCTGGTCGGCCCAAAACGACGAGATTTCAATTTTTAACCTAACCAGCCATGCTCATACCATCATTCCACACCCATACAAGCTATTAAAACATAAAACGATAGCCATGGAATTGATTTTCAAAAAATTAGGCTAAAATACCCTAACATGGAATCATGCACAGAAAATGAGGAAAATGACATCGCACTACGGCGCATGTTGTACCGGCGGGCTCCTAGCGAGGAGAGGATTCCATCCCCCTGCCTATTGCGCGACGAGGATGTCAATCCGGAGACGAACCGTCGTCGAGAGTCACGTCACCCTCACACCCCCATGCACCTTCACATACTGCGGATCGAGACGAACCTTGCGCCCATGCGATCCTCGCCTCGAGCCCGTCTCATTGGTACCTCTCGCGCCTCAATCAGGGCCCGTCTGGACCGAAACCGAGAGAGAGGGAGAGAAGGATCGTGAGAGGGAGAGAGTGAAAGAGAGAGAATGAGTGAGGGAGAGAGAGAGTTCGATGGGGGGAGAGAGTGAGATATCATCATGTTAGATTATTCAACATGAAAAAGCCATTAAGCATAAAACACACAATATATTAGAATCATCAAAATCATTGTCAAAGACAACGAGGGAGCGCACTGAACCCAACATTTACCTTTGGACTTAGCAATTACCACAACTCTAGGTTCTAGAACTAAACTTAAATATCACTACCTCAATAGTGAAGTAATCATAGAATGTCATAATCTTTCCGCAAATCTTGTATACCTAGACATGGAAGACTACGATGGAATCTTAGGTATAGACTAGTTATCAGACCACCAGGCCGACATTAATTTTCACCATAGGAGAATCTCCTTCTACAAGCCTGACCTTCCCAAGTTTTCTTTCCTTGGCATCAAGGACCGGAAGCATCTTATCTTGATTTCTTCTCTTCATGCCTGCAAACTCATCTCGCAAAGTTGTGAAGCTTTCCTTACTTCTGTAGTTATCACCGAAAATAAAGAACCTATTCTCAAGGAAATTCCTATTGTAAAAGAGTTTCCCGATGTCTTTCCCTCTAAATTATCCTATTTACCACCTGAAAGGGAAGTGAACTTTTCTATTGAATTAATTCCAGGAGTTACCCATGTTTCCAAGGCTCCCTATAAGATGTCCCCCACTGAGATTAAGGACTTGAAGAAGCAACCACAAGAACTACTGGAGAAGGATTTTATCAGGCCTAGCACATCCCCTTGAGGTGCGCTGATTCTATTTGTAAGGAAGAAGGATGGATCTCTCAGGTTATGCATCGATTACTGGTAATTAAACCAATTAACAATAAAGAACAAATATCCATTGCCAGAGTATCGATGAGCTGTTCGACCAGATCTCAAGAGTAGAGTTTTTCTCAAAAATAGACTTAAGGTCTAGTTATCACCAACTAAGGATTAAAGATGAAGACTTTCACAAGACTACTTTCCGAAGTAGATGTGGGCATTATGAATTTGTGGTTATGTCATTTAGGTTAACCAATACCCCTGCAACTTTTATGCAACTAATGAACAATGTCTTCAGGCCCTATCTTGACCAATTTGTAGTCGTTTTCATTGATAACATCCTCATCTACTCTAAGACACAAGAAGATCATGAAGAGCATTAAAAAATAGCTTTGCAAGTACTAAGAGAACATCAACTACAAGCCATAGAGGGCCAAAGGGTAGCAGGGAAAGATGGGATGTTCGTCGGCTTGGACGATAGGTCATGACGCAGACTTCATGAAGGTTATTTTTTTGTTCCCTAGTAGGGGCAAGATGTTTGAGCCAAAGTGAGAGGTCTCTTCTTTTATTCTCTGGTCGGGAAAGGATCCGAACCAAAGTGAAAGGTCTCTTCTTGAATTCTCTAGCCGGGGGAAGGATCTGAACCAAAGTGGAAGGTCTTTTTTTTTCTTTTAAGGGTGGTCGTCCTACCCAAAGGCAGAGTGTTCGCCGGCTTAGACAAGAGGTCATGATACCGACTACAGGAAATGTCACTTGATTTTGTTGGGTGGCCAAAGGTCGAAGGTAGGGTATTTGTCAGCTTGAATGAAAGGACGTGATGCTGACCACGTGAAATGTTGTTGGCTCATATGCCAAATGGATTGAAATGCGGTTGGTTTAAGTGACAACGATTGAGAAGCTGTTGGCTTAGAAGCCAATGGAGGAGATGTTTTTGGCTCAGGTGCTACTGATCGGGGAGTTGTCAGCTTAGAAGCTGATAGTGGGGAAGCTGTCGGCCTGGAAGCCGATAATGGGGTAGCTATCGGCTTAGGAGTTGATAATTGAGAAGCTGTCAGCTTAAATACCAATGTTCAGGAAGTTGTCTACTTAGGAGCTTATAACGGGGTAGCTGTCGGCTTAGGAGCCAATAATGGGGTAGCTATCGACTTAGGGGCCGATGATTGTACATCTTTCGGTTGAAGCCCCAATGGCTGAATATTTGTCAGCTTGAAGCCCCGATGGCTGAATGTTTGTTGGCTTGAAGCCCCGATGGCTGAATGTCCGTCGGCTTGAAGCCCCGATGGTTGATCATCTTATCGGTTTAATGCCCCATTGGCGGAACATCTTATCAGTTTAATGCCCTGATGGCTGAACATCTTGTCGATTTAACGCCCCGTTGGCAGAACATCTTGTCAGTTTAACGCCCCATTGGCAGAGTGTTTTGTCAGTTTAACGCCCCGTTGGCAGAATGCTTGTCGGTTTAACGTCCCGTTTGCAGACCATCTTGTCAATTAACGCCCCTCGGTGGAATGCTTTGTCGGTTTAACGCCCCGTTGGCAGAATGCTTTATCGATTTAACGCCCCATTGGCGGAACATCTTGTCGATTTAACGCCCCGTTGGTGGAATACTTTGTTGGTTTAACGCCCCGTTGACGGAATGCTTTATCAGTTTAACGTCCCGTTGGTGGAATGCTTTGTCGGTTTAACAGCCCGTTGACGGAATGCTTTGTTTGTTTAATGCCCCATTGGCGGAATATTTTATCGGTTTAACGCCCCATTGGCGGAACATCTGTCGACTTGAAGCCCCGATGGCTGAATATTTTGTTGATTTAACGCCCCGTTGGTAGAATGCTTGTTGGCTTGAAGCCCCGATAGCTGAACATCTTGTCGGTTTAACGCCCCATTGGCGGAACATCTTGTCGGCTTGAAGCCTCGATGGCTGAATGTTTTGTCGATTTAACGCTCCGTTGGTGGAACATCTTGTCGGCTTGAAGCCCTGATGGCTAAATGTTTTATCGGTTTAACGCCCCATTGGCGAAACATCTTGTCAGTTTAACGCCCCGTTGACAGAATGCTTTGTCGGTTTAACGTCCCGTTGGCAGAATGCTTTGTCAGTTTAACGCCCATTGGCGGAATGTTTTGTCAGTTTAACGCCCCGTTGGCAGAACATCTTGTCGGTTTAAAGTCCCGATGGCTAAACATCTTTCGGTTGAAGCCCTGATGGCTGAACATCTTGTCAGTTTAACACCCCGTTGGCAGAATGCTTGTCAGTTTAATGCCCTGTTGGCGGAATGCTTGTCGGTTTAATGCCCCGTTGGCAAAATGCTTGTCGGCTCGAAGCCCCGATGATAGAATATTTTGTCTGTTTAACACCCCGTTGGCGGAATGCTTGTCGGCTTGAAGCCCCGATGGCTGAACATCTATCAGTTTGATGTCCCGATGGCTGAACATCTTTCGGTTGAAGTCCCGATGGCTGAACATCTTGTCAGTTTAACACCCCGTTGGTGGAATGCTTGTCGATTTAACGCCCCATTGGTGGAACATCTGTCGGTTTGAAGTCCCTATGGCTGAACATCTTTCGGTTGAAGCCCCGATGACTGAACATCTTGCCGATTTAACGCCCTGTTGGCGGAATGCTTGTCAATTTAACGCCCCGTTGGCAGAATGTTTTGTCAGTTTAACGCCCCGTTGGCGAAATGCTTGTTGGCTTGAAGCCCCGATGGCTGAACATCTATCGATTTGAAGCCCCGATGGCTGAACATCTTTCAGTTGAAGCCCTGATGGCTGAACATCTTATTGGTTTAAGGCCCCGTTGGCGGAATGCTTGTCTGTTCAACGCCCCTTTGGTGGAACATCTGTCGGTTTGAAGCCCCGATGGCTGAACAACATCTATCAGTTTGAAGCCCCGATGGCTGAACATCTTTCGGTTGAAGCCCCGATGGCTGAACATCTTGTCAGTTTAATGCCCTGTTGGCAGAATGCTTGTCAGTTGAAGCCCCGATGGCTAAACATCTGTTGGTTTGAAGCCCCGATGGCTGAACATCTTGTCAGTTTAACGCCCCGTTGGCAGAATACTTGTCGATTTAATACCCCATTGGTGGAACATCTTGTCGGTTTAACGCCTCATTGGCGGAATACTTTATCAGTTTAACGCCCCGTTGGCAGAATGTTTTGTCAGTTTAACGCCCCATTGGCAGAACATCTTATCGGTTCGAACGAAAGGCCGTGACGCCGACCATATGAGAGGTCTATTTGTTGGATGACTGAAGGCTAAGGGTAAAAGATCATGTCTGTCTCAAGACCTTCTTTCCCTTCTTCTCTTCTTCTTTTGTGGGAAGAGGAGGGTTCGAAGACCACGCCTGCCTCATGACTTTTCTTTCTTTTCTACTCTTCCCTCTTCTTCTTGTGAAGAGATGGGTTTGGAGACTACGTCTGCCTGGTAACTTTTCTTTCTTTTCTTTTCTTCTTCCTTCATTAATGTCCCCAGACTTGGGTGTATTTCTTCATTTCTTTCACCCCTCAAGGTGGGGCGTATTTCTCTTCATATGCCCCCCTGGAGCGGGGTGTAGTTTCTTTCTTTGTATGCCTCCTAGTTCAGGGTATATTCTTTACGGCTTCTATACCCCCCATGGCGGGGTATGTTTCTTCTTCAAGTGCCCCTAAGTCGAGGTGTATTCTTTACGACTTCTATGCCCCCGTGGTGGGGTATGTTTCTTCCACAAATGCCCCTAAGCCGAGGTGTATTCTTTCTGGCTTCTATACCCCCAGGTGGGGTATGTTTCTTCTTCAAATGCCTAGAATCAAATTTTAATTAAATCAGATAATTAATTATTTTGATCTGAAATTAAAATTAAGTGTGATAAATACATAGTGATGTATATTAAAGGCCATAAAAGTGTGTTATAACATTAATTACCATGTAAAATTATACACTTATCACGACCCTCCCCTCTCCCCGACGCCCTCGGGCTCTCTCCCTCTCTCCCTCTCTCTCTGGCTCTCTCTCTCCTTTCCCCGACCCTCTCTACCAGTCCCCCCTCCCAACGCTCCCTCCTCTCCCCGGCGGAGACGAACGTGCTCGTCCCGCCTCTGCTGCTTCAGACGAGGACGTGGGGCACGCGGAGGGCGTGGTCGGCGCAAATCATGGCAGAGGGGGCGACCGTCGCCAAGAGGGAGGAGGAGGCGACCGGGCGGGCCAGCCCCGTCAATGCCGCTATCGTGGGGTGGCATGTAGGGGGACGTCTGGGAGCGAGAGTGACTACGGGTGGTCGATCCCACCCTCGCGGCCGCAGAAGTAGCATCGGTGTGGCGTGCACAAGCCCGTTGAGTCTATCCAGTCGCTGCAGCCCCCGCTGACGTAGGTGAGGGAGGTCTGCCACGACACGGAAGAGCAGATCGGGGCCCTGTCTTCTGCCGCCGAAGAGGACATGGGGCAGGCAAAGGGCGCTATCGGCACCTGTCATGGCGGAGGGGGCGACCGCCACCGTCCAAGAGGGAGGAGGAGGCGACCGGGTGGGCCAGCCCCTCGACACCCTTGTTGTGGGGCGATGCGTCGGGGACGTCCGGGAGTGGGAGCAACGATGAGTGGTCGACCCCACCCTCGCGATCGTCGAAGCGCCACTTGTGTGCCGCAGCTAGCACCAATGCAAGTGACGGAGGTCTGCCACAGCACGGAGGAGCAAATCAGGGGCCCACCCGTGAAAGGGAAGGTCCCGGAGTTGTCAGAGGGAGGAGGGAGTCCGGCGCCCAGATGGGCGAAGGTCGGGAGCTCTGACGAGGACGGGGAGCCGCACAGTAACTCCGTGGTTGGGGCGATGGCTACCGTCGGATCCCCGACGCACATGTTTTAAAAATTATATCAATTTTACCAAACATGTTAATAGTAACTTATGTCATTTTTAAAAAATAAGTTAAAATTTAAGATAGATTGGTTTTATAGCCCTCCACAAACCAGCACGCCCCCCCATTAACCCTAACCCTTGCCACCTTCATCCCACACCCCAGCCCCCTCTCCCTCAGCAACCAGGGTCTGCCCTCCCCTGCTCCACGCTTCCACGGCATCCCGGAGCCCCCACGACATCGCTTTGCCCTCCCGTGGATCGAGCAGACCACGCTGCTGTCCTCTGCAACCAGCCTGCAGTAGAGGTTGAGCTTGCAGGGACTACCCAGGCATCCACGGTGTGAAACAGCCGAAGCTTTCTTCTGTGAAGTTGTACGTCGCCGAGTCAGGTTCGTCCCAGAAGTGATCCTGCAGCGATCCGACCTTGGCACCATTCGCACCGCCCGCTCTCGTGAAACTGCGCCAAGCTCAGGTCTGAACCTAAGCCCCATCTGGTAGCAGCTCCACAACCCACCCCTGCGTGATTCAGCCAGATCTCTCTTCATGAGAGTTCTGCTTCTCCAAAGCACCGACGCACCAGAGGTGGTCCCACCTACTTTCGACATCGTCTCTGCTGTGGCATCCAATCTCGCACAGGCGCGCCAGACCCGGAGCCCCTGTTCGCCCAGGATGAGCTGCTGTCAAGTCGGCCCCGACACCCCTTCTTCCTGTCAGTTTCAGGTCGTGCTGTCTTCATCAAAGTTGCAGCCCTCGACGAAATTAAACCAACGCAAGTGGTTTCGTCGCGTTCTGACGTCGGCACTTGGAGTTCTGCCCCATTCTTCGACATCCTATCCTGCTATTCACCCAGAAATCTGACGCCGGCTGTCCCTGCGACCACGCCCAGCGAGGTGATCAGACGGCCGCGCCCTTCTGAGGGCTCGAAGACCTCCCAGTCAGCAATGTCCCCGACCTGGCCCCGCCACATTTGGAGTTCTGCAGCGCCCGTACCGACCGTCGCACCACTTCTGCGCCGACCAGTCCACCCGAGCAGAACTGCGCCGGCCTGCTGCTACAACCGCCGCCCCCACCCAGCGCCGTCAGCTCGACACCAGACTTCCAGGCATCCGTCAGCATCCTTCAGTCTTCGTCTAGGAGTTGGCTGCGTCTTGAGTGGACGCCCAAGCTCGGCGTACGGGCAACTGTTGCTTACCCCTTCCCGCGATCCCCCCTCCTGCGCGAGGGTAGTGAATGTAACGATTGTGGTTCGCGAGGACTCACGGAGGTTCCCGGATGGACTAAACCAATTGCACCGAGTGGAAATCCTCAGGTGAATGGTTCAATTCCAACGGGAGGGTTTCCTAACAAGGGTGATGCCGGCTCTTCCTAAACCCAACCACATTGCTTAACCTGCTAAGATTAATCACACAATACACAAGCAAACTAGCAAAGATAGAACACTGTTACGGTGAAAACACAGGAAGGGGACAGAGGGAGGCCAGGTCCCTGGACACCCACAGACCTAGGTGGCCAGGTCGAAGGTCACTCACAGGGGGGAGGCGGCCAGAGTGGTGGCCTCCTAGCAAGGGAGAGGGTGGCCAGGTCAAGGGTCTCCTGGGGCCCAGGGCGGCCAGAGTCTTGGTCGCCCAAGAAATGGCCTAGGCGGCCACTGGGTTGGTCCCCCAGGGGCCTTGGCGACTAGGAGTTTGGCCTCCTTCTGTCTAACTTTCAGAAAAATGTAAAATAGAGCTACGTAAACTAGGCTAATATGAACGCATGGATCAACTAGTCTTGGACTTCAGGCATTAAGGACTTATAGTAGGTCTCTTTTTAGTCCCACCATGATCGCCACTTCGCTTGTAGGCACCTGGAGGAGACGTTGGTGTGGAATGGATGTGTCTTCGTTCGGGGAAAGGAAAGAAAGGGGTGCTCACCTCTTTAACCTTCCTACACGAGTACCTATAGAGGAACAAAAAGAAACATTAGAACATCGTGATCGTCAGAGGTGTTTACCTGAACCTCACAGGGATGATGATCGTGAGGAGATAATCCAAATAGGGAGTGTAGATCTAATTAAAAATCCACTTTTAAAAGAATATAAACATAATGCATAGCGTAGGATGCTAATGAAGGGTGTGATCGCCAGAGATGCGAGGGCCTCGAAATATGTAAATAATGAATAAAAGGAGAGATTGCGAATATAAATACCTCAAAAGGATGCGGGAGATGTAAGTGATTTCCTTCCCTTCCTACCGGCCGGCCGATGGAGGGAGTTCTTCTTTGATTACCCTTGCAAGAATCAACAAACACCAAAGAAAGATATGAATTAGAAACAAGTGTGTAGCATCAAATCCTTAAGATAAACAAACATGACAATATGAAGATGAACACACCTTGTTGGGTGTTGCAATTTTCTTCCATGATATTGCACTACCTGTCAACGTTTTACGCAAATCACAACTCTTGCCTTAGGAGAAGCAGGCCCAGTTACTAGGATCAGGGGTATTTTTCATGGTATTTTTCTTTTTTTTTTTCTTTTCTTTTGAGGACTACCCCTATTTGAGACCACTCCCGTATTAGGGAGTGCCTAGATTGATTGTCTCGTCCGTCAATCTCTTGTCTCTATGCTTGGCTGAAAGGAGAGGAGCAAAGGACCATCACCTCTCCTGAGCATGGCCGAAGGAGAAATGGTGTTATACAAAAAGGAGACCCTAACTAAGGGGTGTCGTGTAGTGTGTGGGGACGCTGTGTCAAGGAATCATTCAGATGGCAAAGGTAATGGTTACCTCACTACTTAGCTATCATTAGTCAGACTCTTTTTACGGGTAGAAATGCTTTAGGTAGAGCCCATTCCACGCATGCGACAACTCTTCTCCTTCAGCGTTAACTAGACGGTAAGCATTCCTCGGATACACTTCCTTAACTACAAACTGCCCTTCCCAGTTGGGTTGCAGCTTGGACCTAGGACCACCTGTTCGAATAAATTTACATTTCAAAACTATGTTACCCACTTGGAATTTGCGTTCAATAACCTTCTTTTGAAAATGCCGCGAGACACGCCTTTAATACACAGAGACATGATTGGCTGCATTAAGCCTCTTCTCATATAAGAGTTCCAGCTGGACTAGCAACGCCTCCTGACATTCGTCGAGATTAAGTTCTTTATCGGGCTGCACCCTTAGGGAAGGGATCAAAATCTCATATGGGAGTACCGTCTCCATCCCATAGGTGAGAACAAACGGGGTTTGTCCCGTGGGAGTACGAACAAAGGTACGATAGGCCCATAGAGCTTCTATCAACTTGTCGACCCAATCAGCTATCTGTGTGACTCACATATTTTCTTAATGATTTTAAGAAGGGTCTTGTTAGTAACCTCAGCTTGGCCATTACCTTGGGGGTAATATGGTGATGAATGATGCAGTGAGATATGAAATTTCTTACAGAGGTCCTGGAGTTCTTGAGATACAAATTGAGGCCCGTTGTCAGTGACGATATCACTCGACACTCCAAACTGCGAAATGATATTCTTCATGATGAAACAACATACTGTGGGATGTTATGATGGACAAATCTGGCAACCACCTCACCGGTGGCTTCTCGAAGGGGAAGGGCCTCCGCCTAGTGAGAGAAGTAGTCGGCGGCAACCAGGATGTACCTGTACCCCTTAATTGATGGCGGGAAAGGCCCCGCGATGTCCATACCCCACTCTGCGAATGGCCAAGTGGGGGCCGTGGGACGTAGTGGATTAGGAGGCCTTCTGGGGACCGGGCCAAAGGCTTGGCATTGATGGCATGTTCGAGCGTACTGGATATAGTCTGCGTATATGGTAGGTCAGTAGAAGCCTTTGAGCTTGATGTTGCGCTTTATTTTATCTCCGGCTTGATGTGCGCCGCACAGCCCAGAGTGAACCTCGCGCATGATGGCTCGAGCCTCTACTAGGGAGACGCATCTCAAGAGGAGGGACTTGTCCTTCTTGTGGATGAGCCGGTGCAGGGAGTCACCAATTAACTCATATGATGTTGCTCGACGAAGTAACTAGACCCTTTGAGCCCGGTCCAGAGGGAGCCATCCCTCTTGAATTTGACAATAGGCTCATGCTAATCTTCTTCTTCTAGAAGAGTGTCCCGATCGGGGTCTTGGACCTCGTAGATAGTGAGACCAGAGTTTCCTTCGAGTGATCTCGACATCAGTCTTCTATGCTTGACAGTGATATCGACTTCACCCTCGGGCGATAGCTTAATGGCCACAGCCAATTTTGCCAGGGCATTAGCCTGTGCTTCTAGGAACATGATCTATCTCAAAGAAATAGAATTTTTGGGTCAACCGGGCGACGACGGCATGGTATGGAACCAATTCTAACTTTCGCATGTCATAAATACCGAGGACCTGTCGGACGATCAGTTGAGAGTCCTTATAGGCTTTGAGGCATTTGACGCCCACGTCGAGTGCCATCTGGAGTCCAATAATCAGAGCCTCGTATTCGGCTTCATTATTGGTCCGATCTTTCATGAGGGCACATGAGTTGTACAAAACTCCACCCCGAGGCATCAGGAAAACAATTCCAGCTCCTATCATGACACTTGAGCTGAGGTTGCTCCGGGTAGAACCTCGAGAAGTGCCATCGAAGTATAGCTCCCAGCAAGGTAGATTGACTGTGAGGGTGCCTTGTTGCCAGTAATGCAAGACATCTCTGCTCGGAATCGACATCTTGGGGCCATTCCCTACGGCTCAGGCCCAGAAGAAGTTTGTCATCATCGCCATCGACTACTTCACCAAGTGGATCGAAGCCGAAGCCACAACGAGGATCACCGAGACAGTCGCGTGGAGTTTCATCTGGAAGTCGATCATTTGTCGTTACGGCATCCCCCGGGTGATAGTGACTGATAATGGTCGACAATTTGATTCTCATTATTTTCAAGATAGATGTGCCGACCTAGGCATCCGCAATCACTTCACTTCGATCGCCTACCCTCAGGCTAACGGGCTGGTCGAAAGTGCCAATAATACTATCTTAAAAGGCATCAAGACTAGGCTCAACAAAGCCAAGGGCAGCTGGCTCGAGGAATTGCCAAATGTACTTTAATCGCACAGAACGACTCCCAGAATGGCAACCGGTGAGAGTCCCTTTCAGCTGGTGTACGACACTGAGGCCGTGATCCTGTTGGAGATTGGCAACCCCTCCCTTCGAGTAATCTGTTTCTCACCTGAGGTAAACGATCAAAAATTGCTCGAAAACCTTGACCTGGCAGATGAAGCCTGAGAGATTGCCAGCATGCGAGCAACAAAATATCAACGTCGCCTCATTCTATACTACAATGACAGACACTTCCAGTCGGGAGACCTCGTCCTCAGAAAAGCTGAAGCTTCTCGACCACTCGAGGCGGCGGGCAAGCTATCCCCCAATTGGGAAGTCCCCTACTGAGTGGTCGAGACACTCGGGAAAGGAGCATACTGGATACCAACTATGGAAGGAGAACCCATCCCTCGGACGTGGAATGCAACTACACTATGCAAGTTCTATTTCTGAACACTCCAATCATGTAAGCAGCATGAAATAAAATAAATATTCCCTTCCTCTCTTATTAAAAAGACTGTTTGTACATCTGAAAGGCAATAGCTGATACAATACATGTCAAAAAAGCAAAAATCCATCTGGTACCACCGCATGAGCCCATCGCTCGGCTGACTCGGTTAGCCCTCCTGCGCCTGGCCACTGGCTCTGCCTTGTGTAGAAACTGGCTCGGATAAAGGATGGTCGACCTGTTGGCTCGGGTAGCTCGGGAGAAAGGTTACAGAGGGATTGGAGAGGAAGAGGAAGGCTACCTTCCAAGTTGCCAATGTGTTTAACTTAAATTTCTCATCCTTATCAATCTCTTTAATTCCGCTGTAAGGTTGCTTGAGTTTTTAATTGGACATATTTTTAGTAGAAGGTTCTATTCACCCCCCCTCTAGAACCGTGCTCCTGCACTACGGGACCCAACACTGTTCTTGAGGAGATTACTGCAGAGCCTCGATCCCCGTCCATGGATTCTTGGCCTCTTTCTTCTCCTCTCCAGTGATATCAGCGCTGTAAAGCTTTCCTCGCTCACGGATTTTTCCCAAGCCATTAGGGTCGTATTTGGAATCAGAGATAGTCATCTCTTGATTTCTTGGACGGCAGGCTACAGAGAAGCATCTCCATGAGGTTTTAAAACAGATGATGACGTAGATCCCTCAATAAACTCCACCCTCCAATGATTCCCTGGCATTGCCCCAGGGAAGGCCTTGGTCCAGTCTCCATTTGCATCTCAAATCCAGTCTCAATCAAGACCTGAATCCCTAAAACTCCTAGAACAGGGCTCCGTAAAACCCTAAAACCTTCTCGGAGCCTCCACCTTCTCTTCACGGATCGATCTCGGCGCAGTGAATAGCCCTCGACGCGATGGTTTACACGCTGAGATCCTGGGTGCGCTGACAACCTCCTTCCTCTTCCCACCAACCAGCCAGGCTGAGAACCCCCCTTTCTATGTAAAAGCTGTGCCGAGAAGGTCCCACCAAGAGCCCTGCGCTGAGAGCTACCTCCCTATGCCTCAGTCTAACCTTCAACCACTCCCATTGCGCCTCTAAAGAGGATATCCAGGGGTCATCATGCAAGCCTTAGGAAACAAATTAACGGGGAATGGCCTCCCCTACATCACATGGTCCCGAGTTGGATTCATCTATAACCCCGCGAACCTAAGGAGCTTTGCCACTGCATAAGCTCCGGCGGCTTCCGAGGGAATATTAACCGTTGCCATGGGCATGTACACCATTCAGGGGCCTAGTGCTCTTTTCTTTCGGCCTTCATCCCGGTGTTCCGTGGATGATGGTCTATCTCCCCTGGGCATGATCCAAGATAAGGGGAGGTGTTGCCAGAATTTAGTCTAATGACGCTAACCCCGACAAGTCAAGGGAGTGTCACCGATGCATACCCCCATTTAGTCTTGTCCCTCGGGGAAAATAAATTAGCTTGTGTAGCTATTACTTTTAATGTTTTATAGAAAATGTGATTTTATTTCTACTATTTTAGCAATGCTGATCAAATATAGTATTTGTTTATTGCCTTATCTGGAAGTTCAATGTACTCTTATATACCTCTGCACACTCCTTTTATCCCTTCGAAGCTTTATAGCTCTTGGGAGGCCTCTCAGGATCCAAGTGGTTTTGGGTTTACCGAAGCCCGGATGATGGGTCATCACAGTTGGTATCAGAGCGGGTGTATTGCGAAGGATGTGTAGAAGTACATGGGAATTCGAGATATTGCAGTGCTCAGAGTCCGTAAGGTCCAGTATAGTCAGCAGCTAGCATAGGTTTTATGTTTTCTATACCGCTTTGCTTCTCATGTGAGCGCTTGCCTGTGCTATGTTGGCACTATGCGAGATGATTTTTCTCTCGTCAGGATGTGATCGAGAGTGTTCTTTTGTTATGATTTTGTTCTCGGTTGTGCTGCACTGGGTAGAATTTGCCAATAGATGTGAATCTGTGGTGCAGCATTTGCTTTTTCTGTGGTGTGTTCATGTGGCTGATGGGCGCGGTGATGGCTGTACATGTTCTCCTAAGGAGATTATGTTGTTTTGGCCGTTTCACTTGAGGTTTGGTCAGCCCTTGAGGTGTTAAGGTTGTGCTTAGAGGTGGTTGTTTGGATGCCTCATTGAGAGAGTGCTCGGGCGAACCTAGGATTTTCCTTCCTGGTAAGCTATTGTCAGACGAGCTTGATCTTTCTCATTCTATTTGTGGCATCTTTCTGAGGTAAGCTCTGGAAGTGCTATCTTCGTGAAGCCTTTGTCCTGTGTCTACTTATGTGTGGACTGTGTTAATTCTGAACCTGATCTACTATTGTGTCGATGGTGGCCTAGCTTTGGACCCGATTTATGTGTTGCAGGCCGTTGTGCACCGTGTTTGGAGGCTGTTATGCTGTGAAGGTTCAGTAATTGTTTCAGGACGCAAGGATAGGCTGAGATTGGTATTCTTGGTGGCTTGTGCTGTGACTCTTAACACGATGATTTGCACTTTGGCAACTTGTGATCGGCTGTTAATAGGATTGGTACTCGAGGCGTGGTACATTGCAGTTCATGAGTTGCTATGGCGTCGAGAGGTGTGCTGAGATGTGACCTTTGGTTCGGCCCCTACATCCAACCAAAGAACAAAAAGCCTCCTTTTACCTTTGGCTCAGACTTTTCGTCTGACCAGAGAACAAAACGACCCTTTTTACCTTTGAGAAAAAAAAATCCTTCTACCGTCAGCATCATGACCTTCCGTCAAGGTCGATGCATAAACCCATCATCAGCATCATGACCTTTCGTCTAGGCCGATGCATAAATCTACCGTCGACATCATGACCTTCCATCGAAGCCGATGCATAAACCCATTGTCGGCATCGTGACCCTTCCGTATAGGCCGATGCCTAAACCCATCATCAGCATCATGACTTTTATATCTAGGCTGGCGCATAAACCAATCGTCGACATCATGACCTTCTGTCTAGGTCGATGCATAAACGCACCGTCAACATCATGACCCTTCCATCTAGGCTAGCGGATAAACCAACCATCGGCATCATGACCTTCCATCTAGGCCGATGCATAAACCCACTGTCAGCATCATGACCCTTCTGTCTAGGCTGGCACATAAACCAATCGTCGACATCATGACCTTTCGTCTAGGCCGATGCATAAACCCACTGTCAGCGTCATGACCTTTCGTTTAGGCTAGCGCATAAACCAACAAAAATCTTTTTACTGTCAGCATCATGACCTTTTGTCTAGGTTAGTGCATAAACCAATAAAAAACTTCCTCTTGTCTGACAACATGGCAATTCGTCTAGGCTGATAAATATTCTACCTTGGCATCATGACATACCATCTAGGCCAAGTTGTCTGGCAACATGACAATTCATCTAGGCCAGTAAATATTCTACCTTGACGTCATAACCATACATCTAAGCTAAGTTATTCGGCGTCACGACCATTGGTCTAAGCCAACAATCATCGTACCGTTGGACCGGAGCTTCCACCCAAACCAATGAACAAAAAGACCCCTTCTTCTTTGACATCACGACCTTACATCTAAGTCAAGTCATTCGACATTGCGACCTTTGGTCTAAGCCGACAATCATCTCACCTTTGGTCGGAATTGCCAGTTCGAACCAAACGAATAAAAAGACCCCTTTGTTAACACCAACTCTCAATCCCACCAGGATCCAATACAACACATAACTCTTCCCTCCGTTGCCATGACATCAATCCCCTGACACTAAAAAACTCATTGAAGAAAGTGAAGAAAAATTCAAGAAACTTGAAGAGGATGTGGAACCACTCTACGTGCCACCACAGACCCAAAACAATTAGGAAATGCACCAACAAAGGGTCTGAAAAGCCATTATAGAAGTCTAAAATGCACTCGGACACAATCCGCGACCCATGGAAACATGCTCTAAAAATTCATGGTATTACAATCACCATGCTGATGAGCGTCATTGAGCCCTAATGCCTCCATGAAGAATGTCTTGGCTACTGACATGTTTCTACGTTCCTCTAATGCCAATCCTAGTAGCCTTTGAGCACGCTCTTGATAATCAAGATACGTGACCTCGGTTACCGCCTCGCCATTCACTCTGAGGTCAGTAATGCGGACCACATCTTTCAAGCTAGGCACCATATGCCCCCAGGGCATTAGGAAGGCCTGACTCACCAGCTCCCACCTCTCGCAGAATGCTTGAATGAGGGCGAGGTTGAGCTTAATCAGCTCAATTTGTAGGAAAGCCCGAAACCCCATCATGTCTATCGGGGCTTTCTGGAAGTCCAAAAAATCCCGATATATAGCCACCACCAATTCCCATGAAATTTGGGATCTCATCATGCCCTATGCATACGTGCAAGTAATATGCAAGAGAAAAGCTGGGGGGTGCATTGTCGAAGAAAGAAAAGAGGACGAAAGAAGAAACGAGGGGGAGTTCACTTACAAGTTGTGACTTGGTTCTCTCACTGAGGTGTCCTTCCATATCAAAGAGCCTCTTGGAACCACTGCTGGATCTACTTCTCTTTGAAGAATGGAAAGACTCACTCTCCATCCTGAAACTAGACTCGCCCTCCATCCTAAAACTGAAGAAACTCTCGCTCCTTCCCCTTTTGGAAGCTTTCTTCGAACCAGCTTCCACTACTCCAGGTCTTCAAGTGGAGCAAAAAGGGGGGTATTTATAGGATGTAGAGAGGTCTGATCCAGAGTTGTCACTGTTATCTCCAGTAATGGCCTTCGTGACGGGACACCCACCTTTCACTCTTATGTCACCTCATCGCTTCTATGGAGTAAATGATTTGGTGGCGCGATTTGTTGACTTATCCCCTATGCAGTCTAAAGATTTCCTATGATCATTGTCGTGTTGTAAATAATTTTGAGTACAAATAAAAAAAATGGGGGGTATTCACATGAGAAAGAGGAGTAAAGGTCATCATCGTTGAATTCGGTGGTGGATTCTCTTAGAAAAAGATGGCCACGGCAAGACACGATTCCCCATTTTGGGGTGAGGTTTTGTAGAACATATCACGTGGGAAGAGGTGTAGAAGGGAAGGAGTGTATAAGAGACAAAATAAGTGACAGAAGAGAAGTCATTTCATATATATATAAACTGCCATGTACATCATGAGTAAGGAAGGTGGCTGCATAAATATGACTCTTTAACTCTCACCACCGCCCTCCTGATCATCTCTCTCATCTCTCCTAGGATGGGGATCCCTAGGAGGCCTCATGGAGCTCTACGAGGTGGCACTCCTCTCACCCCGTAGCACTCGCTCAGCCTCGATGGCGCGTCGCTCCTCTGCGGAGGAGACTAGAAGGCTGCCAACAGAAAAGGAGCCAGACTATTGAGCACCCGCTGCGCACTCTTGCCCCCTCTGATAGCGCTCCTCGTAATCCTTCAGCCTCTGCTCTGCAACCCCAAGGCTGGTCCAGAGCTCCATCATCTGGGCCTCTAGACCCCTCCTCTGCTCCATCATTTGGGCCTCTAGAACTCTCCACTCATTCCAATCCCTTTGCTTCTCTGCTCTGCTCTGCTCTCCTCTCTCTCCCTCTCTGCATCTCTCCTCGCCACCTGAAGGGAAACCCTCAGCTCTAGGATGTCTTAAGGCAGCTCCTCGGCGCCATGGTGTTGCAGCTCCTCCTCCAAACCCGCTACCATTGCCACCCAGTCATCGCACTCCTCCTCTACACTGGCCGCGCAAGCCAGTACATCTCAGATCTCCACCACCTGCCAGAGCCAACCACTTCACGAAGTCAGTAAAAAAGTAGTGCGTAATCAAAATCCAAGTCAAGCAAATGCTCACCTGAGTTGCGAGCTCGTGCTCTGCCTCCTCGACATGCCCCACCGCCCATGCGAGCTGCTCCTGGAGGGAGGTGACCTCCGGAGGTGAAACCTCGGAGCTAGAAGAAGCTCTCCCGGTCACCCCTGCTACGCCCTGCTGGGCACCCTGCAAGAAAGGTATGATGATAGTCAATAACTGAATATCTGGAATCCATGTTTGTAAAAAAAAATACATCGCATAAACTTACCAAGGTGTCTAAAGCCTCACGAGTCGTGGCCAGCTACTGTCTAGCATCTGCCAGCTGAGCTCGCAGGTCGATGATGATGGCGTCATGGGCATCTTGCATTCATAAGCATGTCGGTTAGTGTCACATCCATATGCATACATTCATAAAAAATGAATCAATGCTCATTTCATACTTACCCTCAATGGTCTCCTGAGCTAGAGATGAGCCGCTTGAGTCTCCCTATAGTGCCTCAGGTAGTCCATGCTATCTTGGATGTGTGACACCATAGGAATACCGCCCTGACGCCAGTCCTGGTACTGTGTCGAGAAGCGCACGTGCCAGTCGACGTGCTTCACCTTCCTACCGGTCTTCCACCCGATCTGGCTTGGAGTGTCCACCTCCACCCACTCTTGGGCCAAGCCCAGGGTCCTCATCTCTAGCCTGAGCCGAAGTGGCTCAATCTCATTCAGCCAATGGACCCAAAGGTCCTGCCCGAAACGAGCTCGACCTGCCTCCACCCAAGGCTGGTCATGCATCTGCCATGCCCAGGTAGGGCCTCCAGACCACCTGCATTATTACACATGCATCATGTCAGTCATTACATTCACAAATAAAATACAAATATACCAAAAAAAAACATTATACCATGGCCTCTGGATACTCTCTCAGCTCATGTCTCAATGACGTCAACTGGTAAGATTGTAGAGTCAGACTCACAATCGACCTCCACCATCAGGCTAGTGGCACAGTTGTCGGGCACCACTGTCATGCCCTCCCCATCGGTATGTAATAATAGTAGCACCACACCTACATCCATTGCATGTCATTAACACAATCAATTGCATAAACATAAAATGGGACTACCTGCAAATAAATAAATGAATAAAATACATTTACCTAGAGGAATGGTGCAAAGCCACTATCGTCGTCTCCCGACCTGTCCCTGTTGCATCCCTGCTGTTTTGATGATGTCATACACTATTTGTCAACATCTAGTTTTGATCTACCACCTAATTACTTCCATCTGATGTGCTTAACTTTAGAGTCATTGGCATTAAATTTCAATGCACGGTTCATCAGTATGCATGCACCTTATCATCCACAAAAAAAGAGAAAAAAATAAAGAGAAAGAAAAACATAAAAAATAATGTCATTTGTTTGATTGCACAAAGCTTGCTAATCTTTTACTTTCAATGTTCATTTGCCTATTTGCATGTTGCATTTTCCCCTTCATCTTTTGTCGCTATTATTTTACCTTAGTTGATTAAAGGCTTGGCCCCTTGACCCGTCATTAAGGTCAAAGAAGGACAAACCCCCTTGCTTATTGAGCAAGGGGCCAAGCCGAACAGATGGATTAATCTGTTTGTTTAAGTGTGAACTACAGACACATGACAAGGAAGAAAAGAAAGACAAAGCAACAGAAGTACACAGGTGCTCAAACTCAGGGAACATCAAAGTCTCATATACATATATAAATATCTGAGTACAAAAGATGCAGGTGAAGGAGTACAAGTCTCTCTCTAGCTCTTGCCTCCACCCTCCTCTCTCCTACTCTCCACCTTGCCCTCATCCTGATGACGAGTCTGTGGAGGGGGCATGGACCCCCGGCAAGCCGCAAGAGCTTGAGCCCGCTCCTCTACCTCGTTCCTCTGTCGGGTCGAGGAACTGGCCAAGTATGAAGTGCTAGCGAAGGCGCTCGAGTGCCCCGCAGCTCGCACCCACTCTCTGCCCCTCTGGAGATGCTCCTCTGTCACTCGAAGTCACTCCTGTATGATGCCCAGCTGCATCCTCAAGTCTGCAAGCTCGCGCTCGCATGCTAGCCGCTCCGCCTTCTCTCAGGTGTGCTCCCTCCGCTCCATCACGAGGAGGACTCTCAGCTCGGACACATCTCTGGGCAGCTCCTCCTGTCGCCCCAGCACCTGCTCAAGCTCGGCAACCCGCTGATCAGGGATGGTAACCTCTGTGCATGCCAGCATTATCTGCCTCCTCACTTCCGCTAGCTCCATGGCCTGCATGCATCACATCATATTAACATCATTGGTTTTGAGAAAGGAAATAATACACATGAATATTATTTTATAAACTAACCAATGAAGTCCGGTCACGATGTCCTCTCTCGACGCAGGTAATCACAGCTCGAAGCTCCTCAGTCTGTAAAATATATATAATAAGAAGAAGGAAAACATAAGTTTTTACGAGCACATAATGATATAATCAAGGGCATTTTGTGAGAACAGAAAAGACGTACCGAAAGAGTCAGGGGAAGCCCGACGAAGGTACCAGCTGGCCACTACGAACTCGCACACCAGGAACCGTGGAAGCAGAACGAACAACGACCCACCTGAAAAGCAGGGGTGAGTCTCGTGTCACTGGCTCAGTAGGGGTCACGGGGATCCCCACTGGAAAACACGCAGTAATATGGAATAAGTAAAACAGTAGGTGTAGCAAAGCTGGAAAATTACACTACAAAGCTGTAAAGCTACGCTAGAAAGCTATAAAAGAAAAGACATGGAGTAGGAGTAGGGAACAATCTAGGAAGAGGGGGAAAAAGTCGTACCAGACAAGCGGCTGCCGAACTAACCTCGGCACCCCAAACTACTCCAAGCAGCCATAGGAAGGCGACTCTGAGCTGACAAAGTCAGGAGTTGCCACTCTGTTGATGCTACAAGGGACCCGCAAAATAGACAAAAGAAACCTAGGAAAAATCAAGACAAATGCAGACCCAGACGACACGACTAGGACGCCGTGTACACTGTCCCACATATGACTAGAACGTCATGCATACGACAGGACACTGACCTCGAGTACAGCCACGAGAGGGCTGACCAGGGAGGTCACGACGCACAAGAAATGTGAAGAGCCACGTGCCACGTGACTAGAGTACCCCTCACTAGAAGAATAGCCAGCTGCGTCCACTGTCATCTTATGTTGCGCCTACTAGTGTCTTGTCTACGTAACCTACTGCAAGGTCTAGGCCGAGACCAAGGCACTGTCAGAACCAGAACAGTACAACAGTCGTAAGTGACTAGTCAGGGTCACGTCTGACGACGCCAATCCAAAGCCCCTGACCATGCGTACACACACTAGGTCTTGCCTAAGCCAGGACTCTAGCTAGTTTTTTCCCCCCGAAGGACGCTATGGTAACCACAGGAGCCGACGGAAACTAGCTTACAAACCATAAACCAGAAAGTGCCCCGTTGTAAAAGCCGTCACGCCGAAGCGTGCTGTAAGGCTACGACTAGTGGAGGCTCACAAGACACAGAGACTCAAAACACGAGTGCTGAAGTATAGATAGGTGAATCATGCACTGTCACCCGTACTCCAAAGCACCAATGGCAGCACAAGAAACTACCGACAGACTCAGGACAAGGCAGCTGTGTTGCTGGTTGTGTCCGTCTTAGAGTCCGAGGCCCGCACCACTTAGAGTCGGCTCCCGTGTCCGTCCCGCATCAACTTGTCCTCGGAGCTAGATCCCTCGGGTGTCCCGTTTGGCCTCGGCTTGATGCCCATGGCTGCTTTTAGGGGTCGCTCACTTGGTGAACGGTTCCGCTTCTCCTTTTGGCAGACTCCCGAGCTGGGGAAACTCTGTCAAAATTTTGTTAGAAATCCCGTTCTAATCAGCTGATTTCTAACTTGTTTATTCTCTTCCGGGTCCTGTTTCTGTAGATAAGATGGCGTCTAGCTCTTCCTCGTCTGCTTCCCAGGTTGCCATGACGTGGGAGAACATTCATTCATTGAACCGAGGGTTCAAGAAGGTGGCCGTAGTTGCAGAGTCATCCGACTCAGAGACCGACACAGTTGACACCAGCCGGTTGATGATTCTCCCTAGGGATCACTTCACATATGAGCGGGGAGATGGAGTTCGACCGGACCACCCGAAGGACAAACATCTGACGAATTTCATCAGGCGCTTCAACTTGCATGGGAAGAGCGACGTCATTCTAGCTCGCCGCGCAGAGGGGGCACTGCTGGTCGACCGAGATAGTCTGAACGACTCGGTGATCTGGATGTCGCCAATTTACTTTCCCAGGGAAGCGAGGAAGTGGGATGCTATCCTTGGCCTGCAAGAGCTAACCCCAGACGCTGGGCTACTGACGAGAGCTCCACAATTTACGCCGGCTCGATGGAACGAGGCCGGGGGGCGCATTGACCGGGAGAAGCCAAGCTATGGCCTGTTCCTTACCCCGTTGAAGTGGGGATATCGGGACGAACCCTTCCTACTGGACTGCCTGGCAGTACGCTTCAAGCATCAGATTTTCGTGGGTTGGTTTGGAGAGCTGAAAGCCACCGACGCCCACGCCTTCCACCGAGGAGCCATTGAATTCACAGATTATGTGCTGTAGTAGTACACCCCGATTCTGGTGAGAGCAGGGGTGTGTCACAGTGTTTATGCATCCCGATACAGATATCCAATTTCCCGAGGACTGTGCTGCGGGATGATCGAAGTTTTCTACCCCGAGTACAACACTTTCTACACTGCTGAGGGGGAAACTTCGTTGGACCTCTGGAGCTTGGCTCACGTTAACTTGTCTAAGTCTGTTAGTGCTTCACCTCCTTTTCCTTTCATTATGATGTAGTTGAGTTTGCAAGTTGGAGCTTGAAATTTGTAAGAGACTTATATTTGAAATAGAACTTTATTGTTATTCCAAATTATTTTGGTCTTATGCGATTGCTCTTGATTATTCACGACTGTTAACTGTCACACTCCGAGCAAACGACACATTCCGCTACTATCGGTTCGGGACGTGACAGAAACTCTCCAATAAGGATCTGAAAGATCTAATAAGAATCCATGGCATTACATCCTCCCCTCCTTCAACAAATTTTATCCTCAAAATTTAAGGAACAAGTAAGAAGGAAGAAGTAGGGAAGAACAACCCAATCACCAACTTGAAATCACACGAATCACGAGAAACACAACTCAGAGGAACATAGTCAGACTATAATCACAAGCGCACACTCAGGACCGAGCACGACACAAGTGAACACAAGTCTGACACCTCCAAAATAGGGCAACGTCGCTTATGTCTCATGGGAAAGGAGACACGACACATGCCATGACAACAGATCTCGGGAAAACAAAACAATAGATGCAACAAGCATCAGCTTAAACAAGGAGACATAGTTCTCTCAGCTGACGGCTCGACATCATCATCGGCTCCAGTGCCAAAGGCAACAGGGAACACCTGGCACACCAGACGCCAACGACAACACTGGACCACAAACACAATCGAGTCAATCCTCACTCAGGCATTACATCTGATCGAGTCGTAAGCTAACTCTACCAGGAGAGAAGAGTACAGCAAAGCTAACTGACAAGACCTGGTCCACACAGTGCTAAGACAGACACATAAAATCATAGAGAAATAGTGATAAAACAACAACAATGGCAATACTTACAGGATCCCGACTTCGTACGGAACATAGAACTACGGAACAAAACTGCAAGCTGGGTCACATCATGGCACAATGACAGCTGAGCACACGACTACAAAAGGACTAGCCATGCTTCGATCAGCTCACCAAGAAAAAGACCCACGATAATAAGAGTGACAAGCTCGAGAAATGCAGCTCAAGGACCGTAACAATGCCTCGAGAGCACAACACCCAAGAAAGAAATGGAGAGCAGAGGGTACTCAATCAGTGAAAAGGATGATGCCGATAAGGGACCAGCCCTCACATCCTCCACTCGGCATCGCTGAGTTACCCACGGGTTCGGGGTGAGCGTCGGGTGAGTCGGCCGCCAATTACAGTCTGTTTGAGTTGCGAATCGTGCTTGCTAGTAGGTCCAAGGTCGTGTCACATCACCAACACTGCCCCGTCACAGGCTGTGACGGTCTAAGGTAGGTGTGCCACAATACTGTAACGTGCCTCCTTAGGTCTGTCAGAGTGAAGGTCTAAGGTGGGTGCACCACAAGGCTGTGATGCGCCACCTCAAGACCATTACACTCACCCGAACAAATGAAAATCCACAGTTTCATGACAATGTAACGCACCTATAGTGACTCGCTACAAGGCTGTGATGGTCGCACGATAGACCGTCACGTCAACCACCCTATCTAAACCAAACAGGGTCAAAAGGGCTGTAACGGACTAAGGGTTGTCTGTTACACTACACGTGACGCACCTATAGAGGTTCGCCACGGTACTGTAACGCACCCGGTGAGGGGCGTCACAAGGGTGACAGCCACTAGAATGACCGTCACACCGTCTGGGTTGCGAATGGGTTCAGTTTGAAACTGGAACACCCCCCGGTCAATCGAAATCGATGGGGATCACTACAAAACCTGTTTCCCTGCTATCACATCCATCCACAACAATCATCTATCGCTATAAAACATAAAAACAAGGCTCATGGTGGTTAGAACATAAAGAACAATATTCATGGGGGTAAAAGTAAAAATTTGACGATGGGCATACTTAAAGTGCGTAGATCGACATGCATGTGATAGGGAAGGTTCCTACGGACGTCGGGAATCCATCCCCCTACCTCGTTCGAGCCGAAATGGCCATCCGGGCAGCATGCAAGAGCCGGAGATGCCACGCCCTTCTCGCACTGTCTCACCTCCATGAGCCGCGATCGGCGTCGAGGTGGGCGTCAACGCACTTCACTCGTCGCCACGAGTCCAACTGTGCCCTCCACGTCGCGATCTGTCGTCGCCTCACCTGAACCCCAGAGGAGAGAGAGAGAGAGTGGTGATCGTGAGAGAGAGAGAGAGATAGAGTGAGATGGGAGAGAGAGAGAGAGATCGACGAGAGTGAGAGAGTGAGGGGGTGGGTTTGGGTTAAAAAATAGGTTTAATATTACCAATGCTCGAATGATAGCTATTGTTGTAGGCAAACTCCACCAATGGTAGATGGTGAATCCAACTCCCCTGCCATTCCAGGCAACAAGACCTCAGCATGTCTTCTAGCGTCTGGATGGTCCTCTCTGACTGACCGTCCGACTGAGGATGATAGGCCGAGCTAAAGGCTAACTCGGTGCCTAAAGCTCTCTGGAAACTCCTCCAGAATCCAGAAGTGAAATGCAGATCTCGATCTGACATAATGGAAATGGGGATTTCATGCAAAGGTACGATTCGCTCCACATAAAGACGTGCCATCTTGGGCACACTCCAGCTGACTCTAATCGGTAACAACCGAGCCATCATGGTCAGCCTATCCACAAGCAACCAAATGCTGTCATGCCCACTCGGGGTCCTCAGCAATCCCACCACAAAATTTGTGGTCACGTGGTCCCATTTCCATGCCGGAACTTCCAAGTGCTGAAGCGCACCTCCAGGCCACTAGTGCTCCGCCTTTACCTACTGACAGGTTAGGCACCTGGCCACAAACTCAGCAACATGTCTCTTCATACCTGGCCACTAGAACTGTCTCCTCAAGTTCCGATACATCTTCATTGCACTCAGATGCATAGTGTACCTACCTACTCCCATGAGCCTCGAGTAACACTGCACACCTCACCTGCTCCTCGGCTGGGACTACAGCCTACCTCAAAATCTCACAGCACCATCCTCACCGAGCTCCACATCGGCCATAGCCAAAATCTGGGGCAACTCAGGGTCTGCCTGCTGAGCCTCTATCACCTGCCGACGAATGGCTGGTGTGATAGTCAAGCTCGCTAGCACAGCTGACCCTAGCTCTCGGGGAACCTTAAGCCTAAATGTCACCTCTAGCACTTGTTGTCAGAGCCTCCATTTCCTCAACATCATCGTACTGACCACGACCTTCCTACTCAAGGCTTCGGCAACGACATTCATCCTGCCTGGCTGATAAGACAGGGTGAAGTACGGCATTCATCCTTCTAAGTGAACACATACCTCAAACTCTAATGGTCAGTAAATATCGCAAACTTCTCACCGTACAGATAATGCCTCCAAATCTTCAACGCGAAGATCACTGCAGCCAACTCAAGGTCAGGTAGGGTAGTTCTCCTCATGTGGTTTCAACTGTTGTACCCGGATAATTTTCCAACAAAATGTCAAGGAATAAGGGTTCGGAAATTTCCCCGAACACCTTTAAGGCACGAGCTACTAGGCCATTTCTACCACTCTGTGGGTCCCTCCAAGGGCCCTGATCAACTTGCTGTGACATGCGGCTACACAAGCAACTACCCGGGACCAATCCCGATCACTCAGCTGCGAGCTTTGCCAGCACTTTACAATGACCGCCCGGGCCAACCCAGGGGTGCCCCGAAGCTATGCCACGCCACGTGGCACCCAGCAAAAAAGCAAGGATCTAACCCCGAGATGCCTTCTTCCAACCCTTCAAGGCCAAAGGGACACCCAATTCGGCCAACCACAGGCTTTGGAGGCCTGCAGCACGCATATACGGCTCACGCACGTGTGTTTGGTATTTTCCCGAACACCTTGTGGGCGCATATATTCCAGCCCTCCTACATCAAACCACGAGCCAACCCGTAGTTCCAGCATACTAACCGGGTTCTACAACAACCCTCCAACAAGTCGGGGCCACCCCCGACCTTCAGACACGTGGTGACGAGCCACCTATCTTTAGCTCTCGGGCCAACCCGAGGCTACCCTGTCAACCCGCCGTACAACGTGGTACGCAGCTCGAGACATGACCCATGTGCCTAAAGTGCCTCTCCTTAGCTCCCATGAGCTCCCATCCTCAGTCCAAGGCCCACCTTGGGGCCCCTCAGCTAGCTAGTCGAGCCGTTCGACAACCCGAGATGTGTCGAGTATTCACCCAAACACCTTGAGAGCGACTACTATGACTCGACAAACAACGCCCCCCACGGGCCCGTCCCAGCACCCCGAAGCCTAGTGTCCTTCAAAGGACACTCTTAGACGATGAAACAAGACCCCCAAGGGCCATCCCTTGGGGTTGCGGCCTGCCTGGGGCCCATTCGCCCCAGGGTGCGGTCGCGCGCCCCAGGGAGGGCGAACTCCTCGGGGGTCGTGCCCTCTCCCCAGTCCGGTGGCCCCATGGCCCCGTCCAGTTCCAGTTTGTGCAAATTCTCAGTCCTACGGTGCAGTTTGTGTGCAAAAGTTCACTCGCCGTACCAGTACGTGGGAGAATCTGCGAAGGATGCGCAACGACGACATGGACGGTTAGCCCTCAAGTCAACGCACACCCCCCTTTGGGAGCCCAAGAGGCATCAACAATCAACGATCAAGCATCAAGGAGCAAGGACGCGCTAAGGAGATTTATGTGTGTGTTTGCTAGGCTCACGCCGAGGGCATGCCGCATGGTCATCCCTTACACAGCGTCTAGCACAAACACCCATCTCCGGGTGATTTATGTGTGTGTTTGCTAGGCTCACGCCGAGGGCATGCCGCATGAGCATCCCTCATACGGCGTCTAGCCCAGACACCCACCTCCGAAAAGGTGGCCCCCAGTGGTGATGAACGTATGTCATCTCGATAATCGTGCATGACCCCAGATCTTACTTGGTGAAAGCACTTTGCCCGAGTCTTACCTCGACAGTCATGCATGACCTGATGCTGCTTGGTGAAAGCACTCTGCCCGAGCCCTGCCTCGATGGTCATGCGCCCCTAGACGCCACTCTGCGGGAACACTCGGCTCGGCCCTGCCTTGGCGTTCATGCATGACCCAGATGTCGCTTCATGAGAGCACCCCTACCAGTCCCTGTCTTGATAGTCATGCATCGTTAGTCATCACTCGATCGAGACACCTTGCCAGATCTCTACCTCGACATTCGTGCACGACACAGACATTGTTCGATGAGAGCACCCTGTCCAGTCTCTGTCCTAATGGTTACGCATCATCAGACATGGCTCAATTGAGGCGCCCTGCCTGGTTCCCCCCCTCGATGATCGTGTGCCACTTTCGTGTCACCTCAAAAAGCGTGCCCTCAATGTTGTTACCCGGACAATGGGCATAGTTCACAAGTCCCGGCGCAAGATGAAGCGTTAGGCCCCTGCCTCTGTCAATGGGCCCCGAGCACGACCATCAAGGTCTCGCGACACCCGGCCACCTCAGCCGCATCGGGGCCCTGAGCGCCCGACCACTTGACAACCTCAGTCATAACGGTGCCCCCCCGGCACCCGACTACCAGCCACTTCAATCACAACGATGCCCCCGGCACCCGACTGTCAAGCACTCAGTCACAACGGTGCCCCCAGCACCCGACTGCCAGGCACTTCAGTCACAATGGTGCTGTTGACATGCAAAATATAAACAGAGTCAAATGAGACTAAGAAAAAGAACAAGACAGAAATGAAGCTTCAAGAGAGTCTTACAAAGTCATGGTTGTAACCCATAATGAGGGTATCTCTAGCTCTATCGGGATGACCGCTTCCGAGCTGTACAACAGTGAGAACGGTGAGCAACCTATCAAGGTCTTGTACATGGTGCGATACGCCCATAGTGCTTCATACATCTTGTCTTCCTAATCCTTCTTGCTAGAGCTGACTGTCTTGGCAAGAAGTGTGCATAGTATTTTGTTGAAGGATTCTGCTAACCCGTTTGCTTGCAGATTATACAGAGTGGATGTCCTCTAGTCAATCTTGAATTTATCGACCAATTTGTAGACCTTCTGATTTCGGAAGTGACTTTCGTTGTCAGAGACAATCCGATCGGGCACGCCGAATCAGAATATAATGTTTCGATGGCCAAAGTTGACCACGCTTTCTCCCGCCACTTCTCTTAGAGCCACAGCCTCCTCCCATTGGGAGAACTAAGCTGTTGTTGCCAAAATACATCTGCATCCTGATGAAGACGCAGGCAGTGGGCCTACAATATCAATGCCCCATTGGGTAAAAGGCCAACTTGGCGCCATTGGGTGTAGTTGTATTGGAGGTCTTCTCGAGACTGTAGCATGTTGCTAGCATTTATGACACGACTTGTTTACAATAGTCGTCGAACATAGTTGGCCAGTAATATCCCAACTTCTTGATTTCAATTTTTATTTTTGGCCCAACTTGATGAGCACCGACTGAGCCGACATGAAATTCCTTCTTGACCATCCAGACCTCCTCTATAGACAGACATCGGAGGAGCACCTTTCTTTTGGCATCCGCCACAATCTAGAACAAAGTTCTGTTCCTAATTTCATAAGAGTCTTTCACTCTGATCATTCTGATATTTTCTTCCCTCTGCTTGGACAATTGTTGGTGTTTGAACCATTGCATCAGGGGTTCTCTCCAGTCAAGAGAGTTGGTTACTTCTACTGTTGCAGCTTCATATTATTCTTCGTCACGTGGCTACTCTATCATACTAGGAACCTGGCGCCTGTTTATGACTGTTATATTAAGGGATTGATCTGACAGGACTGTCAGTGAGCTTGCCAATTTTGCTAGGACATATGCTTGAGCATTTTAGCTTCGACTGACATGGCCTATCTCGATAAAGTAGAATCGCCCTATGACCTTTTTTTCTTTGGTGCAATAAGGGATCAATTCGGGCTTTCAGACATCAAACTCCTCCTGTATCTGCTTGACAATCAGCATTGAATCGCTAAACAGATGCAACATCTGAATCTCCATATGGAGGGCAATCTGAAGACTGATGATCAGGGCTTCATATTCTGCTTCATTGTTTGTGCACGGCTTGTTCATTGAGCACGATGTATGCAGCACTTCTCCTTCTCGGGATTTGAGGATGATGCCTGCTCCGACTCTTATCCTTGTATGCCCCTGTCAGGATGTTTCCGTTCTGGATGCCCCGTCAAAGTACAACTGCCATATAGCCTGATGGACTTGATCCACTTCTGGTGTTTCATCTTCTGGAAGCTCCGTGATTAGAGGGGAATCCTCAGGCACAGGATGTGCTGCAAAGAAATCTGCCATTGCCTGGTCTTTAATGACCTTTTGCGGCACATATGTAATATCAAATTCCATCAAAATGATGGCCCATTTACCTAGTCGCCCCTTCAGTGCTGGCTAGGATAAAAGGTTCTTGACCGGATCAGCCCTTGATATCAGCTGTATTTCATGCGAGAGCAAGTAATGCCTCATCTTCTTGACTGCAAAGATCAAAGCGAGGCAAACTTTCTCGATCGAGGTGTATTTTCCTTCCACCGCGACTAATCTTCGACTGAGGTAGTAAAGCACCTGCTCTTTCCCTTTGTCGTTGTTTTGGGCCAGCATTGCCCCTAGTGAATATTCGGTGGTGGCTATGTAGAGAATCAATGGCCGCCCTTTAATAGGTGCCCCCAACACTGGAAGGGTCTTCAGATATTCCCGCAGCTGGTCAAGAGCCTTTTGGCATTCTTGATTCCAATCGAGCGGTGTGTCTTTCATCATCAGTTTATGGAATGGCTGACATCGCCCGGATAAGTTGGAGATGAACCTACGGATATAGGCTAATCAGCCTTGCAATGACCATGGTTTCGTTAAATTCTTTGGAGGAGGCAGCTCCTGAATTACTTTTATCTTGGAGGGGTCTATTTCGATTCCCCGATATCGGACAATAAAGCCCAAGAATTTTTCACTGGAGACGCCAAAGGCGCATTTCATCGGATTCATCTTCAGCTCGTATTGTCGAAGCCTTTCGAATATAATCTTGAGGTCACTCAGGTGATCTTCTTTCTTCCTGGTCTTGACAACCAAATCGTCGATGTAGCATTTGACATTATCATAGAGTAGTTCATCAAATATCTTCGTCATCGCCCTTTGATAAGTGGCACCAGTATTTTTGAGGCCGAATGGCATCCTTTTATAATGGAATATCCCCTTGGGTGATCAGAAGGCCATGTGAATTCTTTCTTGCTCGATTATCCATATCTGGTTGTATCCGGGCGGCCCATCGATGAAAGATAGAGCTTCATGTCCAGTGGTGGCGCCTATCATGACTGTAGTGATGTGCACTAGGAAGTCATCTTTCGGGCATGTCTTGTTCAGGTCCCGAAAATCCATGCATATTCTGATCTGGCCATTCTTCTTCTTGACGGGCACAATGTTGTCCAGCCATGTGATGTATTGATTTTCTGCTATGAAGTTGATATCTAAAAACTTGTCGACCTCTTTGCAAACTTGGCTGATCAGTTCTGGCCTCATTCGTCGAGGTGACTTCTTCACTGGTTCGGCTTTGGGGTCGATAGCCAGTATATGCTTAGCAACTTCAGGGTTGAGGCCTAGCATTTCTTTATAGTTCCAAGCAAAATAATCTTGGAACTCCTGGAGGAACTGTATATATCACTTTCTTTCTTCAGGGAGAAGGAGGGTGCTGAGGAAGGTTGGCCTAGGCTCATCTGTGCTGAGGTTTACTTTGACCAGCTCATCAACGGTGGCCTGGCCACCATCTTCTATTTCCGGGGGAGCCGATTGTATATTGATGAAGCCTTCATCATCTTCTTCAGCTTCGAGGACATCATAAATGTCTTCTCGTCTTGTCTCGCTCAGCGATGGGGATTCGCCAGCTCCTTTTCTTGGCTCCAGAATCAGTGCCGAGGGCGGCAATTTAGCTTCTGAGAAACTTGAGTATTGGCCCATAGCTGAATCGCCCCTAGGGGCAACAAGGAGTTCCACAACCTCTTGTCATTGCGGAACATTTTTAGAGGTCGTAATGGCCTCCGTAACAATAGATTCCTAGCATTTGTAGGGGACATCGGCCTTCGGCCCTTCATGTATCATCGTATGGGATTTCGGGGTATCTCCTGGCACAGAGAGAAAAGAGAAAAAAAATAAAAAAAAAGGGGAGAGAAAGGAACTAGGGGGAAGCACCTCCCGATGTCGAATCATTGCCATACGATGGCGAATATCCTAAGAGACGAACAAATCATGTCGGCTTCGCCACCTCGGTGACGCCGACAAATGAACACCTTACTCGGATCTTACGTCCGGGATAAGGGAATAAACCCTTCTTTGCGTCAGCACCGACCCAGTGCCGATGAATATCCCAAGAGATAAACAAATCATGTCGGCTCCGCCACCTCGGTGACGCCGACGAATGAACACCTTACTCAGACCTTACGTCTGAGATAAGGGAATAAACCCTTCTTTGCGTCAGCACAGACCCAGTGTCGACGAATATCCTAAGAAACAAACAAATCATGTCGGCTCCGCCACCTCGGTGACACTGACGAATGAACACCTTACTCGGATCTTACGTCTGGGATAAGGGAATAAACCATTCTTTGCGTCAGCACGGACCCAGTGCCGACGAATATCCTAAGAAATAAACAAATCATGTCGGCTCCGCCACCTCGGTGACGCCGACGAATGAACACCTTACTCGGATCTTACGTCCGGGATAAGGGAATAAACCCTTCTTTGCGTCAGCACTAACCCAGTGCCGATGAATATCTCAAGAGACAAACAAATCATGTCGATTCTGCCACCTCGGTGATACCGATGAATAAACACCTTACCCGGACCTTACATCTGGGATAAGGAAATAAACCCCTCTTTGCGTCAATACCAACCCAGTGCCGACGAATATCCCAAGAGACAGACAAATCATGTCAGTTCTGCCACCTCTGTGACACCGACGAATAAACACCTTACCTGGACCTTACGTCTGGGATAAGGAAATAAACCCCTCTTTACGCCAGCATCGACCCAATGTCGATGAATACCTCAAGAGACAAACAAACCATGTCGGTCCCGCCACCTCGGCGATACCGACGAACCAACATCTTGCCCAGACCCCTCTCGGTTCGAAATGACAAATACCCCTTTGACTTGGACCTCTCGTCCAGGTCATTTGAACCAATAAACTCTTCTCTCCATCCCTTCGGGTGACGAATACCCCTTTGACTTGGACCTCCTGTCTAGGTTATTTGATCTAATAAACTCTTCTCACCGTCCCTTTGCCCTTTCTCCCCTAGCCATTCCCTCCACTTCATACCACCCCACATCCATCAAGAGCTTTCATCACTCCACTCAGTTTACAGGCAGCAGAAGGAGGTCAACTTGCAGAAACCATTTTGGAGTCGTTCGGCATGAGTTGGAGGTGCACCATATATCGACGGAAAGCTCGTCAAGATAGCTTCGCAGCTGTGGTGGTCTCACTGGCATCTGATATCCCTGCTGTTCGACAGGCTCAATCTCCCTTGACTTCGAAGATCAGGACTAGCTGGGGAACAGAGGCGACTTCCTGGAACTCCCACGGTCGCATCCCGCAACTTCTGAAGGCGTCACTTCGCTGAAGTCTCCTACAACCAATCAACATCCATCTAAAAAAGGCGGCATCCCGTTCTGCATCTGGAGGAGCGTCAACCAATTTTCTTCCCCCAGGTGCACAGAACAGGCCACTCAGGTCCAGATCTGACCCCCCTCACTCAATGGGTTCCTCCTCCCTACTCCCACATTGTCTGGAGCTCCCCTGATTGCTGCTCGAAGAAGACTCGTCCATGGTCATCCTAGACTTGGTCCCATCTCGATTGGACTTCGGGAGCGGCCGTGGCGCCTACATCCAGTTGCTGTTGTACCCTAGGGCCAGTGCAAACTAGAGTGCAGAGGACCTGTTCTAGGAACCACCCCGGCCGGTGATGACAACGGGCTCATCCACAAAAATTCTCCAGCTTACGAGGGTCTATCAGTGATGATTCGGCAGTAGTTTCGGTGACTTCCGAGCTCGGGGGAGTGCACAGCAGCAACTACAGTGACTCACTGTCCTGCAATCCCAGACCTGGATAGAACCGGAGAAGTGCTCGCCGGGCACTAGCTTAGTTAATCACCCCTCCCTGCCTGGCCGGCTTAGCTCCCCTCCCTGTATGGAGGTAGCGTTTGACTGTAATCTTGATTTCCCCTCCCTTAGTCCAACCCCCCTATGTGGGGAGTAGTGCTTGTATAATTTGAACAGGGGAAGCTACACCGACGTAGTGTGCGGGGTACCCACACTCCCCCGCTCGCCATCATCTCCGGTCGCGATCAGCTTCTTCACGCTGATCAGGTGAGCCTCGGATCCCTTCTTTGCTGGTCTTAACTTGCTTGTTTAGTATCACTTTGGTTGCCTTGGCGTCATGACCTTCTGCCTAAGTCAAGTTGTATGGAGTCATGACTTTATGTCTAAGTCATTAAATATCCTTGTCCGGTATCATGGCCTTTTGCCTAAGCCAGTAAATATTCCATCTTGACATCATGACCTTTCACCTAAGTCAAGTTGTATAACATCATGATAACTCGTTTAAGCTGTCTAATATTCTGCCTAGGCGTCATGACCTTCCGCCTAAGTCAAGTTGTGCGACGTCATGACTTTATGTCTAAGTTGTTAAGTATTCTGCCTTGACATCATGGCCTTTCCCCTAAGCCAAGTTGTACGGCATCATGACTTTATGTCTAAGTCGTTAAATATTCTTGTCCGGTGTCATGACTTTCTGCCTAAGCAGATAAATATTCCGCCTTGACGTCATGGCCTTCCGCCTAAGTCAAGTTGTACGGGATCATGACTTTACGTCTAGGCCATTAAGTACTCTTGTCCGGTGTCACGATTTTCTGCCTAAGTCGGTAAATATTCTACTTTGACGTCATGGCCTTTCGCCTAAATCAAGTTGTATGATGTCTTAACTTTATGTCTAAGCCGTTAAATATCCTTGTCCGGCATCATGGCCTTCCACCTAAGCCAGTAAATATTCTGCCTTGGCGTCATGGCCTTCCGCCTAAGTCAAACTGTACGACATCATGACTTTACGTCTAAGCCGTTAAATACTCTTATCTGGCGTCATGGCTTTTCATCTAAGCCGATAAATATTATGCCTAGACATCATGGCCTTCCACCTAAGTCAAGTTGTGTAGCGTCACGACTTCATGTCTAAGCCATTAAATATTCTCCCTTAGCGTCACGACCTTATGTCTAAGCCAAGTAATTCGGCGTCATGACCTTCCGTCTAAGCCGACAAATCTCTTACCCTTGGCTCGGAACCATTGTCTGAACCAATGAACGAAAAGACCCCCTTTGATTTCACACCAACCCTTGATCCCCCCAAGGATTCACCATAATATATGACACCTTCTCTCCTGACGCCAGAATCGCCAACCTGCGGGCATGCCCACTAAGCCCTTCAAAAAAAGAGAGAAAAAAAAGAAAAAAAGAAAAAAAAAGAAGAGAAGAAGGGAAAAAAGAAGAAAACAAAAAAAGAAAAGAAGAAGAAAAAAAGATTTTCTAAAATCTTTCCCGCAGTCGAATCATTGGCCGCTAAGATCAACAGATGATTTATGGCGGACCGTTATAAGATCTACAATAAATTACACACAGCCATTAAAATAAATTTGACACGGTCCTTACCGGAGAATCGCGTCCACGGGAATCATAACCAGATCCCCTCCCGGTCGACTTAAATCAACGAAAATTACTATTTTCAACCTGTTCCCTGCCATTCCATCATCTCAATATAATAATTTATCATCTATGAACTCAATAACGATGGGCATGCTGTAGTTAATCTATGAACTCAGCGACGATGGGCATGCTATTAAAACATAAATGATGATGGGCATGCTGTTAAAATATAAATGACAATGGGCATACTATTAAAACATAAATGACAATGGGCATGCTTTTAAAACATAAATGATGATGGCCATGCTTTTAGGAATGATTAAGCGGGTTAGGGCTTTGATCCCCCTACCACAATCGGGATGAAAATGCCCGATCCGACCGCATGCAAGCCGAGGGTCATGCCGCGGCTCTCCTAATCCTGACCATCTCTACACTCCTGGGTCGACTCAAGTTGACGTCTCCACGTTCCTCGCGTCGCAGGGAAGCCTCCCTTCAATCCTAGCATGAGAAGAAGGCCCCCCTCCACCGGATTTAGGCCGAGGGGGGTCGATTTCACCGCGAGGATGCCGCGAGAGAGGGTAAGAGGGTCGCCCGATGCCGCTGTCGGACTGTGCCTCTGTGCCTCGGTCCGGCTCCATCAAGGTCACCACCGTGAACTTCTCCCCGCCATCTCACTGACGAGGCCGCTGGCTCCTCCGTCACCTTGGGTCGCCGCCCACACCGAGAAGGGAGGAAGGGGGAGGAAGATGATCGCACTGTCGATGCCGCGGGAGGGAGACGCCACTGCGTTTCTCCCCTTGCCAGATCGTCGATGGGGGTCGCCGACGTCTCCCTCCACCTTAGGTCGCTGCGCATTGGGAAGAGGGGGAACGGACGATGGGGATCTCGCGTTCGCGGCCGTCCGCCATTTCCTACACGTTTCCACCGAGAGAGGGGGGCCGCAAGAGAGGTGGGTTTCGGGAGAGAGAGAGGGGAGATCCGACTGTGGGTTAAAAAAAGGGTTTGTATATATTTTTTTTTAATTTTAGGCGGCCCAGCCCAGCCCCATGGGCTGGTCCGCCTAAACCCTTTCTCCCCTATTTAGTTCGTGCAACACTATTCCAATGGGTTTACCCAGGCTGGCTTGAACCATTCAACCTAGACCACCTAAACCCTTCCATGACCCTTCAAATTCTCTATAAAAGTCCCTTAGGAGCTCAAGGGGTGAGATATACAGATATACACAGATATACACAGGCATCAAGGACTTGCAAGCTTGAAGCAACAGCAAGGCAACCAGCAAGGATAATTGTGTGTGGGTGACTTGGTCGTCAGCTAAGGACGCTGAGGGTATGTCACTTGTACTTCCCTAGCACGGTCTGTCGCCATGACACACAAGTCTATGCCCACCATGCGTGAGATGTTATGACAAGGGTGCAACCATGCACGCACGTAATGTCACGCTTCCCCGCAGTCATGAGGCCATGTCCGACCGCTCGACCCGAGCCATGATTGACCCTTGCCCAGACACCAATCCGATGCTTTCACCAGTCATCCAGTTGTAAGCCCCTCATTTGGTGGAGCAGACATGGCCCACACCACGAGAGGAACCCCCTGTAAAACATGCGGATATCTGCTTTGTCACGCATTGACCTGGGGACCAACCACCGTGTCAGAATTGTCCCGCGGCTTGCGCTCGTTGTACTTCAGCCACCATGGCCTGCCTATAAAGCCTTATAGCTCTCCAAAATTACATTGCCATTTTGAACGAATGCGCTCACATCCACATTTGGGCCCGCAGCCCCTTTTCATGTCACCTAGCATAAATCCACAATCCCACTGACCCTAGTCAACATCATCCTGTCTAGTGTGAACCCACAGCTATGAAGTGCTCCCTGCTCTCCACCTAGGACTCTAGGCCTGTACAGACCTCTCTTCAGCATAGAACAAAGGTGTTTGGAGTCAATCCGATGTAAATAAACACCGACTGCTTGTAGTGGGTGGGGAAAGATGTCCTGTACACGACTCCCCATAATCGCCTGTGCACTTGCACCTATGGAATCGACCTTCCTTCCACATATCCCTCACCTCTCGAGTCCACGTGTTGCGCCTCGGTAGTGCTTCCCCGGTCAACTTTCGATTCCACGGGTGATTGTCGAGAAATCGACTGGCACTCCCGCATCCCAGCATTTGATAATTTTGTTGAAGCCTCGATCCCGTCAGGTTCAACCTCGAGCCTTGAATCTCGAACTAACGATCCCATCATACATATTAGAGGCCTGCCCATGCGAGGCGTGTTAGCCTGTCGCCGAAACTAGAACTGGAGGATAGAACTGGATACTGGGAACTAAATCCTGGGATCTAGATACTGGCAATTAGATATGGGAACTAGATACTAGAATCTGGACATTAGAACAGGAGACTGGAACAGGATGCTTGAAGCGGGGTGCTAGAGCTGGATACTAGGAACTGGGTACTGGAACTAGATGGGATTAGGTACTGAAAATTGGATACTAGAAGCTGGACATTGAACGCTGAGTACTAGAGGCCTACCTAAATGAGGCGTATCGACCCTACTGGCTAGAGACTGGAAGCTGGAGGACAATCCCTAGGGTGGTGTTGACCTAGAGGACTGGAAACTGGGAGCTGGAGGCCGACTAGCGAGAGTGCATTGGCCTATGTTACTGGACGGTGAAGGTTGGAGGCCGACTCATGAGGGTGTGTCGGCCCATATCGTTTGAAGCTGGAGGCCGACTCGAGAGAGTGTGTTGGCCTATGTTACTGGAGACTGGAGGCTGACCCGTGAGGGTGTGCTGGCCTATGTTGCTGGAGACTGGAAGCTAGAGGCCGACCCATGAGGGTATGTTGTCCTATGTAACTGGAGTTTGGAAGTTGGAGGCCGACTCATAAGGGTGTGCCGACCTATGCTGCTGGAGTCTGGAAGCTGGAGGTCGACCCGTAAGGGTGTGCTAACCTATGTTTCTGCAGTCTGGAAGCTGGAGGCTGACCCGTAAGGGTGTGTCGGCCTATGTTGCTGGAGGGTGGAGGCCGACCCGTGAGGGTGTGTTGGCCTATGCGGTTGGGACTACTGGAGTGACTCTGGAGTCTGCCAGTTATAGGCCGAGTGGCAGAGTACTGGCTATTGACATGTTGTTAGCTAAAAATGTAATTCACATTGGCCAGAGCAACTAGAGCTGGGCCAGTCGGGTGGCCATGAAAGGCATCACGGCCAGGAACTGGGACTGGGATAGGGACTAGAGGCCAGAGCTAGAATTACAACTGGAGCTGAGGACTAGAACTGAAGCTGGTACTAGAACTAGCATTGGAACCGGTTTATTAGGGGACGCCTTTTGGAAGTGACATTATTTGTTAAATTGGCGACTTTATTAAAGTCGTTGTTTATATTTTAAAACTTTTATTTGAAATTTCAGGGTTGCTACAACCCATGCTGACATTGTTTTCTCCCTTGGGTCCTCCAACTGCTACTGTCATTTTTGAGGGGGTATGAGTGCCCACCTTTTGGAGACCTAAAGGTCACTGAGGTTTTCAAGGGGAGCCGTGCTTGCCTCTAGGGAACCCTTAGGTTACCTCTTCGTTTTAAAGTGGAGCGGTACTCGCCTCTAGGGAACCCGTGGGTTACCTTCTCATTTTCAAGGGGAGTAGTGCTCGCCTCTAGGGAACCCTTAGGTTACCCCTTCATTTTCAAGGGCAGCGGTGCTCGCGTCTAGGGAACCCATAGGTTACCTTCTCATTTTCAAGGGGAGCAGTGCTAGCCTCTAGGAAACCCTTAGGTTACCTTCTCATTTTCAAGGGGAGCGGTGCTCACCTTTACGGAACCCTTAGGTTACCTCTTTGTTTTCAAGGGGAGCGATGCTTGCCTCTAGGGAACCCTTAGGTTACCTTTTCATTTTCAAGGGGAGCAGTGCATGCCTCTAGGGAACCCGTAGGTTACTTTCTCATTTTCAAGGGGAGCAGTGCTCGCCTCTAGGGAACCTTTATGTTAGCTTCTCATTTTCAAGGGGAGCGGTTGTCGCCTCTAGGGAACCCTTTGGTTATCTCTTCATTTTCAAGCGGAGTGGTGCTTGGCTCTCGAGAACCCGTGGGTTACCTTTTCATTTTCAAGGGAGAGCGGTGCTCGCCTCTAAGGAACCCTTAGGTTACCTCTTCGTTTTCAAGGAGAGCAGTGCTCACCTCTAGGGAACCCTTAGGCTACCTTCTCATTCGAATATAGTTGGCGACGCTTCTCTGGATTCATTAATGAAGACCTTCATTGATAAAATTTTATGAGATTTACAAAATTCCATGTCCTGGGTACCTCTCGCCCCCCCAGCGTCGTCAGCCTGTACGCACCCTTTGTCATGCCCCGACGCGCAATATCGGAACATACAGTTAGAAATAACTAGAAATAATATTAATATGCTAATCTAAGCATTTACACATGTGCTATGGAAAGAAATAATTCTATTGATCATGAAAAAAGAGGGCTGCATTGCAAAAAGAGGGGCAGATCTATTCACCCCTCCCCTCTAGATCCGCCATCCACCACTCAACACGTCTCCTTAAGAGCTTGGAGACGACCTTGTTTCTTTACTGGGCGCTTTTCCTCCTTAGTCATTTGTTCATTCAACAACGGACAATCGAGAATCTGGTGTTCTTGACTCCCACATTGAAGACACGCTCCCAGCCTCCTCCAGCATTCATTGGCCTTATGGCCTGCCTTGTCACAATATTTACAATTCTCCTTGGTTAGCGCGGTGATAGAGAAAGGCTTATTGTTTTGCTTGGGCTTCTTCTCTTTGGAGGACTCTCCTCCATTATTGGGCCGCTTCTTGTTAAAGGAAGGTTTGAAGTTGTTGGAGCTTGTGACACTCTCCTTCTTGTCCTTCCCGCGGATCTTGTCAGATAATTTCATGGCATCTTCTAGTAGTTGCGCACGTCGAACCTTCTCCAGATAGACCTGGATGTCCATCGGTGCTAGTTGGGTGATAAACTGGGGTCGAAGTCCATTCAAGAAGTGCCATGCTTTCATCTTCTCCGTACATACCAGGTGAGGTTCGTACCTTGATAGCCTTGAAAATTGAGCCTCATAATCGGCCACAACCAGAGTCCTTTGTTTCAGAGTGGCGAACTCCGCGGCCTTCTTCTCTTGGACGTGGTCAGAGAAATATTTATTGTTGAAATGATCAACAAAGTCGGCCCACGTAACATTATCCTCCGATAAGGTAGCTTCAATAGATTCCCACCAACACCTCGCATCCTGTTCTAGTTGGAATGTAACTAATAAAACCTTCTCGTCATCTGTGCACTACATGACATGGAATATACTCTCAATCTCTTTCAGCCAGTTCTCCGCATCATCAGGGTTGGAAGAGCCCATGAACTTAGGTGGGTTCATGTTTCTGAAGCCTCTGTGGAGATGTCCCGCTCCACGATTTGCTCAGCCCTGCGCCACTTGCTATAGCGTCTGGGTAAGGCCCTGTACGGTGCACTGTATTTCGCACCACTGTGCATGCTCAGCGGCCATGATCCTACAAGGGATTTAAATCTTAATTAGTTTCATATTTTGATTATATGATTAAATTATATGATTAAACATCCTATATTGACTTATTCCCATGGCGCAAGGAGGACTACCTAGGATACCATCAAGGTCTGGTTAAGATATTTGTCAGCCCTAGACTTCAAGAAACTGATACCTAGGATCATACTTTTTCTGTCTCTGACACACTTAATGCCTACTAAGATATCTCATTATGTTGATGCCATGGATTCTTGGCAAGAATACTCATTGCATACCTTAAACTGATGACCTTACTCCTCAACTGGCTGCAAAATGCTTATCAAAGTTTAGAAGGGGGTTCTGTTGTGGTTCATAGTGATAGTTTGCTATGAATGATAATGACCATTCAGCATTGATCGACAGTTTAGCTTCCTCACCGTTTGCATCAATGGGTTTGCCCTATGTCTCACCAAGTCAGTTTTAAAGTTCTGAGTTGCATGCGGTATGAAATCGTTCCCCATTATTTTTCAGATTGTTGAGTGGGTAGGCTTTAACATAGAGAATACAGGCTTTGTAAAGCTCAGTCATTCCAGTTCATATGTTTAAGAATAATTGGGGGGGACCATGTGTTCCTAAAGGTGTCTCTCCCATGGGAGTCATGCAATTCGGGGAGAAGGGCAAGCTTGGCCCTAGATATATCAGACCTTTCGAGATTTTGCAAAAGGTTGGCGATGTGGCTAATCGACTTGCACTTCTGCCCGCTCTGTCACATGTAAATCCGGTCTTTCTCATCCCCATGCTCAGGAAATATGTCCGAGATGCCTCACATGTTATGGAGTACGAGCCCCTGGAGGTGCAGGCAGATCTATCGTATGTGGGGCAGCCCAGCGAGATCATAGACTAGAAGGAAAAGGTACTGAGGAATAAAATCATCCGGCTGGTGAAGGTTTTATGGAGGAATTCTCATTCTGAGGAAGCAGATTGGGAGCTAGAGGACGAAATTTATTTTTAAGGAGGAGAGGATGTTATGACCACCAATTGGGCACTGGCCCAATTGAGAATAATTCGGCCAATCCTTTTAAAGAAATTTCTCAAGTCAATTTCGAGGATGAAATTTATTTTAAGGAGGGGAGGATGTCATGACCACCAATTTGGGCACTGACCCAATTGAGTATAAATCGGGCCTATGAACTCCATGAGCTAGAAATCTAGATAGACTATTGAAGGATCCTTAGGAAAAATTGAAACTTAATGTAGGGAAGTCCCCTCCGTGTGGGGTTTAGGCAGACCAGACCAGACCAGCCCCTTGGGTTAGTCCGCCTAAACCCTCCCTCCCCCACTCCATAAAGCAAAAAAATATTTTTTTCTTAAGGTTTATGCAGACCAAGTCCAATCCCTCAACCTAGTCTACCTAGACCCTTCTATGGCCCTTCAACTTCTTGTATAAAAGCCCCTTACAAGTTCAAGGGGTAGGGCATTCAATCCAGCATCGTCCAAGGCATTAGCACAAGGCAACAGGCACAGCAAGTAGGGAGATTTATGTGTGCGGGTGACTTGTGAATCGGCTTACACGCGCCGAGGGTATGTCGCTCATACTCTCCTCATGCGGTGCTTAGCCACGACACGCAAGTCCACCCCGCTACATGTGAGGCATTATGACAACGGCAAGTACTCCCTTATTTTGGGATTGCCCACATATGCCCATCCACGATGGCCACATGCACGCCATGATGTCGCACCTCCTGCCCTCACGAGGCTGTACCTGACTGCTCGACTCAGGTCGTGTTCGATCCTCACCCAGTCGCCAGCCAGTGTCCTTCCCAGTCACCTAGTCTAGTCCTCCCTCGGCGAATTGGGCATAGTCCCCGCCTCGAGGAGAGTCCCTGTAAAACCTACGGACGTTTGCCTTGTCAGGCATTGACCTGGGGACCGGCCTCCCTGTAGGACATGTCTGGCAGCTTGCACCAGTTGTACCTCGGCCATCACGTCCCATCTGTAAAGCCCACATGGCTCTCATAAATTTTATCATCACTTGAATGAATGTTCTCACATCCATGTTCAGGTCCCAGCCTTCTCCCACACCACTTGGTGTAGGTGTCCAGTACCTCCGACCCCAACAAACACCTCCCGGTTAAACGCGAACCCATAGTTGTGAAGTGCCCCTTGCTCTCCACCCATGGCTCCAGATATATACAGACTTCTCTTCAGCATAGAACGAAGGTAATCGGATTTAATCCAATGTAAATAAACACTGACTGCTTGCGGTCGGTGGGGAAAGACGTCCAATACACGACTCCCCACAATCACCTGCGCACTCACACCAGTGGAACCTCCCTTCCATCCACGTGTCGCCCGTCTCCCGAGCCCACGTGCCGCATCCTGGCGATGCTTCCTGGTCAAGTCTTGGCTCCATAGGTGATCGTCAAGAAATTGACTGGCACACTTGCATTCCATCCAGCCATCTTTGTCCCAGTCTTCCGAAACAATTAACCATATGCTGTTCCTTCCCGTGCATTCCTATCATTCTTTTCACCCTCCTTTCAATACTCCCAGAATCCCCGCATGCCAAATCGACCAATCTCGGCCTTCCGTCAAAGGCGAGTGTGCATCCCCGCCGCGAGGGAAAGAATAAGAAGGGAATTCCCCCGTGCGCGTAAACAACCATCAAGTGAATACTCAAAAAATAAGATGAAAGCTCATTTTCATTTAACACAAAGCAAAGTTTTATATACATTGCACTATACTATGCATATGCTATGCATGACCATCCTAGACTCCATCTTTCTGACAAAAACTTTTAACAGGACAAGTCCATAAGACAAGTTCATAAATCCATTCAAGAAAAACTTGACCACAAGTCCATTAAATGAAAACTTGAAAGAACTCCATTGAACAGACTAAACAGACTCCTACTCCTTTTCTAAACAGACTCCTACTCATTTTCTCTGTTCTGTTCTCTGCGCCTTTTCTCTGCCATCTCCTTTTCTCTGCCACAATCCTTTTCTCTCCCCCTTTGCCCTCAGCAAAAAATATGAGGGGTTCTTAGAAGTCATCTTTCCCCTTTATCAATATCCCTTAAGTATCTGGAGGTAGCAGCTCATCAGTTTGGGTAGAGGCATCTTTAGTTGAGGGACCATGAGGAAGAAGTGCCATGTTCTGGATTGAGACCCTTAAGTCTTCAGCATTCTGATTTACTCTTTGAGTTATAGTTCTGAGATTGTAGTCTGTTAAGAAGTGTCTTTCTAGAAGAGCTTCATAGAAGAGTTCCATTTTTACACTAAGCATAGCTGTGTGAGTGCGTATCATATCAGCTACATGAGTAAGTTGTGCCTCATTTTGAGATGCAAGAATAGGAATGTCAGAGGCTGATGGTTCCTCTATAGCATGAGCTAAACTTGGTTTTGCAGCATATTCTGGACACCACCCGTCCTATTGGTCTACAGCAGTCGGCTGTGGGTAGTGATCCTTGAAGACACTTACCATCTATTGCACATCAACAACTATCATTTGCAGTTTGTCTGATAAGCCAGCATAACACCTTGTTATATGATTGTGCTGAGTCTTGGTCTCATGAAAGTATTGTGCAGCCAAGTTTACTTGCTCATAATGATGGATGCATCTGTCATTCATTCTTCCTATTTGATTTTCTACAATAGCAAGAACACCTTGAATGTCTCGCACTAGCTTATTGAAAATTTTGTCTGACTGCTTTTTGTCCATCTGGATAGCTGCCATTCTACTTTTAATGTCCTCATTCATATGAGTTAGCTGCTGCTCAACCTTTTTCTCTAATTCTTTCATTCTAGCGTTAACCTCCACTTTGAATTGAATCAACTGATGATCAAGATAGTTAGACTATTCTTTTATGGCTGAGTTCATCATTCCAAACTGAGCATTTAAATACCAGTAGAGAGTGCTAGTCTCTATTAAAGAAGATGTGGAGGGTCTAGAGGACTGAGGATCAGCTGTTGTACGAACCTCAGGAGCTAGTTGAGGCTCGTGATGATCTAGATGTTCCTGTTGAGCCTCTGCTACTTCTTGAACAGCAGGTGGTGGCACTTCTTGTACATTCTGCACTCTTCCTTACTCTGCAGGATCTGCTGGAGGTGGATCATCTTGTTGTACCTCAGCTTGCTCCTCTTGTTGTTGATCCATCTCTTCATGATGTGGTTCAGCAAGATTCAATTGTGGTTCCTGCTCCTGATCTGGCAGTTGCTGCTCTGCCTGCTGCTACTCTGCCTGTTGTTGCTCAAGCTGCTGCTGCTCTGGCTACTGTTACTCAAGTTGCTGCTCTGGCTGCTGCTCTGGCTGGTTGACCACTTTTGCTGGCAGAGCCCCAGGAAGCTACCTTTGTATTCTTCCTCCAATCCTTTTAATTTGATGAATTTCTCTACGAAGTCCATTGTATAGATATTGGTCAATGGAATGTCTTTAAACTTTTCACCCTCCAAAGGAACTTTCAGCTTTTTGAAGATAGCAGTCAAATGAGCTGCATAAGCGAGATGTCTGCCTTTGTTTCTGTAGAATCCAATAATTTGAATCATCAGGTCTGGAAAACAAACCCTGATGTTTTTGAACATACAATAAAATAGAAACCTCTGAAATTCTGTCAGTCTACCCCAAAATCACCTCCACACAGGGAGGGGGGGACTAGGGGATGGGGCAATCAATACAAGAACTACCCTCACGTAGGAGGGGGGAGCAAGGGGAGGGAAGCACTGGGATGCCGATCTGCGAACAGTCCTTCTGGGATGACGCCGATCATTTCGCACGGTATGCTGAGCACGGACGTCAGGATGAGGTGCTGTCAGAGCTCTGACGGAGACTGGGGAGTGATGGAGTGGTCCTAAAAATCAGACGTTGATCCGAGGTCGCTGGAGGGTGGGGCCGGCCGATGTCGTGGGACTACGTGATTCTATCCTGTAGGGTAGGTTTGCGCAGTCGAGGGCCAGTCACCGGTACACTCGCCGTGGAACTCCAAATGAGGCGGGATCAACTCAGTCGGATAGCAGACAGGGTGAGCTACGTGTCCTCAAAGAATGGCGGCCTTTGGACCACCGAGCCGGGCGTGGCCGCAGAAGAGGCGAGTCTCAGGTTCCTGGGTGAGCAGCTAGATAGGGAGGAGAAGGCCGGGGTGAAACTTCCTGCACTGAGGTCAGAATGGGATGAAACCACCTGGGTTGGCTTCGTATCGTCAAGGGGCACAACTTTGATGAAGACTCCTCGGCCGCAGATGAATAGGTTGGGTGTGGCATGCACTGCAAGTTGGACGCATAGCCTGGGCAGACTGGGTTGCACCTGATCTGTGCAGTTGTAGGAGAATGAACGCCATGACCAGTGACAACGTCGAAACGAAGTGGGACCACCTCTGAATGACGGTGACTTGGAGACGAACAACTCTTCAGAAGACTGCTTTGGCTAGTTCACGCCTGGGGAGACGGTGGAGCCACTGCAAGTTGACCTTTTGGATCTAGCGTGAATCTGGCGAGGTTGCATAAGAATGGACGCCACAGGTGATTCCGAAGTCAAATCGAGGTGAGACCACCTTGGGATCATCGTAGACTCAGAGGAGAAGAACTTTGCTGAAGACAACTTCCATTGAATCTTACTGTGGGAAGCTGTGTCAGTAGCTGCAAATCGGTATTCAGGTTCAGTCCTGGGTCTACAAGCAGCAAGGCGACGAGTCTGCTAACACAAGAGGTGGAATGGTGTTGTGGGGATCCGGCGTTGTCGTGGATGTTCTTGGGAGTGGGGCAGAGGTGAGAAGTCTGGATTTTGGTCGATCAATTTTAGCAGAAGCAGAAACCTAAGATTTTTACAGGTTTCAGTCGACCGACAGCGCTATTTCGGTCGACCGATTTTCCCAGAAACGAAAACTCTGAAATTTTATAGAGTTCGATCGACCGACTGCCTACTTCAGTTGACCGTCCCCTACTCAGTCACAATTGTTGACTTTTTGCCTTCTACAACGTGGGGAGCCCTTCAACTTGGACTTTTGAGTCCTTAGCCTCCAAATGCGCCAGAAATCGTGGGATGCTGTTTTTGAACATCCCTTGACCACCCTAGGAGATATAAAGACATCTCTTGGGCCAATAAACCCTAAGGAAGCCAATAGAAACAAAGGAGGCCTTCAAGAGAAGGGGAGAGCTGCTGCAAGTACCAGAGAAGCACTACATGAACAGTACTCCGTCCAGCCATTCTACATCAAGATTCAAGTATCTCAAGATCATTTTGAAGCCAACGAAGTGGTGATCGACTGGAGAAGCAAACATCAAGTCTTGGATCTACATCATTCAATCAAGGGGAACCTAGATCTGAGTTTTTCCATTTTGTTTTCTTCCTCTAAATTGCTTTGTGCTCCAATTGTGTAATTTCCTTTAATCTTTGAACATTAAGTGTAACGACCCGGAGATTCAGATACCGGTAAACCGATACCAAGAACTCGGGGAAGCCACCCAAGAGGCTGATGAGGTCCCGTAAGGGTTAGAGGGTTTTGTCGAGGGGATGCATAACGAATTGAAATTACACGTGCAGTATTAATTAAAGCAATAGTTTGAACTTTAAGGCGGAAGCAATTTAATGTATTAAAGTGCTAAACATTTATAATAGTCCAGATCCACGGTTATACAAGTCCAAAAACTGTACAATAGTTAAAATGTACAACTACTCGGGGCATACCCCAGCCAAAAAGGTACAAGTAAGACAAAAGACCACTATCACCTATTGACAGACCACTGCTGGCACTAAGGACGGCCGTCAAAAGTGAGGGAAGCTCTGGTAGACAACTGCTGCTGCTCACCTGGAAAAGTAAGGGTGAGTCTCACAACCAGACTTAGTAGGGGTCACACGGATCCCTACCTCGCAACTAAACATGCAAAAATAGTAAAGCATGCATTAGCATTGGCATAGGAGCTCATCTCGCTACTGGACCGTAGAGTGGAGCAACCCCTGGAGCTCTGCAATCTGTCCCTGGGGATCAAGCTGCATGTACCATGTCAATCATTAATGCATCATGATCATAAGCATATTAGAAGGCTTGGGTTTAAGAGTCATACCGGTCACCGTGTGCCTCAAAAGACCTGGTCCTCGTAGCATCGTGCGTAGGCGGTCAGGTAAGCCTCGTCGCTGGTGGCTCGGGCTCGTACCACTCACCCTCGCCTGGTTCAGTCCTGGATCTGATCCGCTGCCCGAGTGGCCCAGTCGATCTTCGCTATAAGCCCACGTGCGTGTCGTCCCACGCGCTCCTCCGATCTAGCCATTGTCAGGAACTCCACCTCTGGCTAGTGGACACGCACGGTCCTCATGATCAGCAGGTAGTGCAATGGCTTGATCACGTTCATGCCTTGAAGCTAGATGTCGTGTCCCACGTAGCCCAGTGTTGCTACCACCCACGGCTGGCCCTCATGTCCCTCGCCTGGTACGGTGTCCATCGGACCTCCGAGGTAGTAGGCCGATCAAAGCATTAAGCATCCAGACATATAGTTACATTTGCAAAGTTAAAAGTTAGGTCTTACCGATTCGTAGGGTAGCACGTCGGTGTCACCCTGGATCATCCGCACTTGGCATCATAGTGAGCCTGTCTCACGAGGAGCCATCCATCACCTAGCGATGGGCACTTGATCAAGATGCACCTCTGTCCCTCTCCCCAGTCCAAGTAGGTGCAAGTAGGCCCATTCCTGCATCCCATGCATCAAGTGTCAGCACATAGCATATAACAGTTATAGCAAATGCATATCATTTAGGAGTCGAATTCTACCTAAAGTAGTGGGGAAAACCTGCCGAGCATCATCCACCGGCTGGTGGAGCTAAGGGTGTCAAAGAGGAAGGCTAACACGGCTGCGCCCCATGCATACTTACCAACTCTATCAACCTCCTCGAGCAGGGGTAGGAACCTGCAGCTCACCCTGTCAGCTCTGGTCGTGAACAACGGCTTCTCGAAGAAAAGCATCAAGAACCTTCGAAGGACCACATCCACCATGGTTCTCGGTCCCACGGCTACCCGCTGTCATGCCCTATTTGTTAACCGCCCCAGGTGCTGCTCTGGTAGCTCTCCTGGCTGTGACTCACCCTTCCTTCCTGCAGGTGAGCCGTCTCAGCCGTCGACCAGTGGTTCCCGAGCTTTTAGATACCGCGCCTAGATTGTCAACAGTCAGACCGTCTTTTATCTTTTTGTAGTTTTGCCGGGGTATGCCCCTTGTAGTTGTCGTTGTCCTTTCTTTCTTCTATGGACTTGTACATTTATGGATGTTGTAAATCTGGACTAGTTTATATAAATACCACTCTGATATATTTTTAACTTACTTCCGCCATATTTTAATTTAATCGTTGCTACAAATTAACAAATGTGCGCTGTAAATTCTAATTTCTAATTCAATCCCTCAACAAACCCCACTAACCCTTCCGGGGCCTCATCAGCCTCCTGGGTGGCGTCCCCAGTTCATGGTAGCGGTAATCCGGTACTTGTATCGGGTTATCGTTGCCATGGGCTTTGGGTCGTTACAGATGGTATCAGAGCGGAGTTGGAGAATTGTATCAGGAGTTGAAATCCGTATTGGTCCAGAGCAAGTCCCTTTAAGTCATTTGTTGCTAGCTTAGGGTGTTTCTTGTGATGCTAGTGTGTTTTCCGATGTCGTGTTTTCCTAGATTCAAGATGCTGCCTCAAAGGTGAAGAGCCCCAGTTCCTCGGAATGAGGCCAGTGTCTCACCTACCCTTGCTGTACCAGTTCCTACTCAGGCTACACCTGTTCCTATTCTGCCTGCGGAATTACCCGGTAGCCGTGGATGAGCACTGAAAGAATTCCTGCTGTTCCATCCACCGACTTTCGAGAGTCAATCGGACCCGAGGCAGCGAGGGAGTGGTTAGATGCTACCGAGCACATCTTCCAATGCATGGAGTGCGCTGAGGATGAACGAGTCATGTTGGCCTCTTATCAACTTCATGGTACTGCACGCACGTGGTGGACCTCAGAATGGGAAGTCGCCTTCCATTCCCGTCCGCTTCGACAGATCACTTCGGCTAAGTTTGTTGCTGCATTTAAGCGTGTTTATACTCCGGCCTGCCTGAAGTTAGCCAAGATGTACCAGTTTCTGGAGCTGACACAGGGTGAGATGTCAGTGCTACAATATCGCAATAAATTCATTGAGTTGGGCCGGTATGCACTGCATATTTTTACCGATGAGACTGTGAGGACTCAACGCTTCCCTCGCTAGGGACGTACACGAGCTTGCATAGAGTCCCAGGTGGCATCGAGTCATCGTCGTCGTCCCGCATCACACCCCCTGCCAAGGAAGGGAAGGCCGAAGCTGCAACTGCTGCACATGCAACCCGATCAGGCCAGAAATGGGTGCGCCCAACCACAACATCATATTTAAGGGAGAGCAGCCCTACAAGGCACCTTCCCCGGAGGTCAGGGGAGTCCAGATCCCTCCTCCGTCAGGCCTATATAGCAAGACTGGGGACAAGACAATCCCCTCCTTTCTTGAATTCGTGAAGATGTCCAAGGGGAAGCAACCATGTCAGGAGGCCAACCTTGCACCCGGGAGTGTTCACCCGCAACCTCTACAGTCTTTCGAAGCCCCGGATGCAGATGAAGCTTGCCCTGCAGCAACTGATGAAGGGAAACAAGAGTCCGACGCCAATCAGAAAGGTGCCGAATCTGAGCCCGATGAGGCAGGTCCATCAAGGGCCGCAGTTCGGGATTCTCCCAAGCCCAGATGGGCAGAAGAGATGAAGCTTTCCAATGTCTGAGCTGGAAGCCAAATAATGAAGCTGCTCAAAAAGTTCCCTGCTAGATTTACGATCTGGGAGATCCTCTCTTTGAGTGAAGAGACCTGATAGGCCATCATCACCGCCTTGCAGACGCCTGCTCGCTTCGAGACCTGCTTGACTGAAGCACTGTCAGAAGCCAGCATGACCTTCACTCAAGAAGACATGCTGCTCCCCACTATCAGCCATAACAGACCGCTGTACATGAAGGGGCACCTAAACAGAAGGGAGCTGAACAGGATTCTGATTGACCCTAGTGCAGTAGTCAACATTCTGCCCTACAGAATATACGAGAGGCACCACTTCAACGTGCGTCTCGAGAAAGTCAGGGATATGTGTATCGCCAGTTTCAATCAGAAATGTGAAGTGTCAATAGGGGTGGCAGAGTTTACACTTACCTTGGCAGATTTCACAACGAAGGTACAATTCCATGTCATAGACTCACGCACCTCGTACAAGGCGCTGCTCGGCCACCCGTGGCTACATGAGAACATGGCGGTGCCCTCCACGCTCCACCAATGCATCAAGTATAGTCTCGAAGGGAAGGAGGAAAGGATATTTGCTGACCTCCACCAAAAAAATTAGATTTTCTATTTAAACCCATTTCTTTTTTCTTTTCCTTCTTCTTCTTCTTCCTTCCTCTTCTTCTTCCCTGACCGTGACCACCGCCCCCTCTTCCTCTCTTCGACCGATGGCGACCGCGGCGGGCCTCTCTCCGGCTGCAGACGACGGCGAGGCGACGGCGCGGCGACGTGGGCGACGGTGAGACGATTGCGACGGCGTGCAATGTTCGTGGGAAGCGTGAAGAACGAGGGTTTCTCGTGGTGATCTTTGCGGTTTGAGCTCGATCTGGCACGCCTCGACGCGGAACGGAGGTAGGGTGACGTTCCCTAGCTCATCGCCTTCCTTTCCTGCGATTTTTAGCTCGAGGCGAGGCCGAGAGACGGAATTTTTCATGCCGGGAGGGAAAATCATACTTTGGGGTGTGGCCGTCCGATCTATCGTTTTAGCCTGCAATTTCACATTTTAGGGGCGTAGAATCATGCTAGGGGGCATGGGGGTTAATTTCCCTTCGTTTCTCCCTCAATGGGGCTTGTTTGGTGCCGAAAATGATGATTTCTGGCGAGTTCATCATTTTCGCGCCGGCGGGTGATAAACGGTCGAACCAGGGCCCGTTTATCTCCACGCGTGGCCCATCCATGACCGCTCATCGGCTTGGAGCGTAGTGGGGTATGCGCGGCCAGTCGAGTGACCGTTCATCCCCATAAGCGGTCCAATCCCAACCGTTCATCTCGTGGGTTTTCGACCGTTGGCTTGTTACCGTTGCATAGTATTCGGGGTCAGCGGCTAGGGGATAGCCGTGTGTCCCTATGAGCGGCCACGTGTTGGCCGTTCGTCCCATCGTACCGTTGGTGGATGAGCGGCCCAGGTGGGTCCGCCCATGACCTTGAACAGAGAGGTTCTAGCCGTCCTTCCTCTGAGCGGATAGGGTCTGGCCGTTCGTGTTTCTTGCCGTTGGGTTGATGAACGGCCGGGTTGGACCGTCCATCTCCCACGCGCGGCTAGGGGTTAGCTGTTCATCTTTTGAACGGCTTGGGACTAGCCGTGGTGTTGCCCGTTTTTCTCAGGGGTAGAACGGTCCGTTTTGACCGTTCACACCCTGGAGCGGCCCGTGCCTAGCCGTGCATCCTTGAGCGGCCCATGATGGACCGTTCATCGGTACTTGTATTGGGTTATCGATGCCATGGGCTCTGGGTCATTACACAAACTCTCTGCAAAGGTTAGCAAGTGTGAGTTCTAGCTAAAGGAAGTCTCGTTCCTTGGCCATATTATTTCAAAGGAAGGTATCACTGTCGATCCTTCTAAAGTAGAAGCTATCAAGAACTGGAGCAGGCCAATGACTGTATCAGAAGTTAGAAGCATTCTAGGTCTAGCTAGTTACTACAGGAGGTTCATTAAGGACTTTTCAAAGATTGTTGTCCCTTTGACAAAACTTATGAGAAACGAAAATCTTTTTGTATGGTCAAAGGAATGTGAGGAGAGTTTCTTAACTCTTAAGGATCATCTTACAACAGACCCTATACTATCATTGCCCGTTGAGGGTGGTAGATTTGAAGTCGATACTGATGCATCTGGCATTGGCCTAGGGTGCGTTCTCATGTAAAATGGAAAAGTAATTTGTTATTCTTCAAGACACTTGAAGCGTCACGAGGAGAATTATCCTGTGCATGATCTAGAACTCGCTGCTGTTATTTTCACCTTAAAGATTTGGTGACATTATCTTTATGGGGAGAAATTCACGATATTCTCAAATCATAAAAGTCTGAAATATCTTTTCACCCAGAAGGAATTAAATATGCGACAATGTAGATGGTTGGAGTATCTTAAGGACTTCAACTTTACAATTCAATATCATCTAGGGAAAGTAAATGTTGTAGCTGACGCTCTTAGTAGAAGACCAAGGGCAATACTAGCAAGCCTCAGAAAAGGTATGAATTATCTTATTGAGAATTTCTCTCACTTGAATCTTGATATTGACAGGGAAAGTGATGGATGTACAATTGCTAGTATAAGGTCTCAACCTACATTGATTGAGGACATGGTCAAATTGCAAGAAAATGACCCTACATTGATGGAGATTAGGGATAATATTGATCAGAGATCAAAATTTTCTATTTCAAATGATGGAAGATTACTGTTTAAGGATCAAATTTGTGTGCCAAAACATGATGATACTAAGAAGTTAATTATGGAAGAAGCACATAAGTCAAGGTATGTTGTTCACCCTGGTGCTACCAAGATGTATCAAGATTTGAAAAGAAGCTTCTGGTGGCCCAACATGAAAAGAGAAGTAGCAGATTTGGTCGTGCGGGTCGTGCGGGTCGGTGCGGGTCGGGGCGGGTCGGCAAACCATGCTTTCCAGTAATTAATCTTTTCTCTCCGTCCCTTTTCATCAGGAATTAAAGTTCTTGCTACGTAGTATGTACTACAGTACTAGTTGAATTAGGTGTTATAACTTATAACTAAGGAAATAGGAGCAGACAGACAGTAGCCTATTCAGGAATTCTAAGGCAAATACAATAGATCCAGGAACATATTAGTAAACGAATATTTTATGGATGCTTATTTCTGAAAACGGCTACCTGATACGAGTCTATCTTCTGCTTCGCAATGTTCGCGAGTTCCCCAACCAAAGGCCGAAGGCTAGAGAACGCGGGGCCTCCCCTCCAAATGAGTGTTTAACTCTAACCCTCCATATAGAAAGAAGAAGACGCCATGAGCGGCCACTGGCTCCCGCCGGCGCAGCTCACCGCCTCCGGCCGCCCCGTTCTCCAGACCGGCGAGGTCGAGCGTTCCCTCCTATCGGCAGTCGACCTCGAGGCCGAGGAGAACCCTAGGCTCGCCCCTCTTCGCTCCGGCGTTCTCGCTCTCACCACGCATCGCCTCATATGGATTGACGAGTCCTCCACTTCCGGGTACTCGATCCCCCTCGCCAACGTGATCCATGCGTACCCGCCGAAGAAGTCCATCCGGAGCATGTTTCACAGCCCGAGGATCCGCCTGCAGGTCTCGGCGTCCGCGGAAGGGAGGATCGGGGAGAAGGGGTCGAGATCGGAGGTGATCACGATCGTGATGAGGGGTAAGAACGACCCGGACGCGTTCTACAGCAGGCTCTGGGATGTCCTGAGGTCTAGGCCGTGGGAGGCGGAGGAGAAGAACGGGGAGGTTGCGAGTTTGGACGGTGGGGGAAGTGGGCCTGGATCGGGGGATGGTCCGAGTAGCGTGAGGATTGCCATGCCGGTGGTGGGGGTGTCGGGGATCTTGAGGAAGGAGCAGGAGATGTGGGAGAGTACGGACAAGAGCTTGCAGGACGCTTTCCAGGACCTGAACGCTCTGATGGTACGGTTTTGTTGCGCCGTCTTATCACGCTGCATCTATATTGCTTGAGCAATTTTCTTCCTATTAACCTCGTCAGTAGGAAACTTGAGTCACTACCTCTCAAGTGCTAACATGAAGGCTGTACCGAGATCACCGCGTCCCACAAAGGTAGACCCGTGCTGGGGATCGACGTTGTCAGATTGCGGGAGGAATGCCCCCGAGGTAGATCCGAGAGATCTGAAGCCTGATGCAAACCACTCGTAACAGACGTCGTCCGCGGGAAACCCCGGAGTTGTATGTCTGGTCTGGATGCTAGGACGCCTCGTGCTAGGGGTTGGAGACCCAGGTGAGGCAATCGTGCTTCTGCGGTTCGGGTCGGGAGGCCCGAACGGGGTGCTGGGGAGCCCTGCCCCCATGCTAGGAGGCCCATGTGGGGAGCTGGCTCGGTGGGAGCTCGGGATTGACGGCCCGAGCAGAGTGCTGATGAGCCGAACACCATAGGGTGGAGACCCACACTGGGAGTCAGCTTGGCTGGGCCTCAGGGCTGGAGGCCCGAGCGAACTGCAAGAATGGAGACTGGAACCTGGGACACAAGGCTTGCGTCGGAAGCCAGTCGAGACTGGGCCCGGGGACTAATGCTTGCCCGAGCTGGGACTAGTCCAGAACCCCTACGGGCACCGGTGGCAGGAGAGCTGACCCTGACGCTCGGCCTAGCTGTTGGGACTGGTAGCTAGCGTGGCGCCCTGATGGCACCAGAGGAAACAGGAGCTGGAGGCGGCGGTGGAACCGCCACGAGGACCACACCCAAGAAGTAGGGTGATCCGACGATTGGGGCGAAGCTGCCGAAAGTGATCGGCACTGCCAAGTAGCCCACCCGTGCATGGGTGGCGATGGCGATGGGACCGTAGGTGACGGCCGTCATAGTTGCTGGAGTCCTGGATGAGTAGAGGCGACGACCGGGCGCAGTCGTCGAATGCGGTCTGGCAACTGGGAGACGAACTGGAAGCTGCTAGGAAGTACAAATAGGTGCTCTTCTGCTACCCCTCCTGCAAGGACAAGAAAAGGGCACCCGGACTTCAGGGCTGGCACGGACTTTCACATCAGTAAAAAGAAGGAAGATGGGAGACGTCCCATCGGGCGTGCCATCCTTTTTGTTCTGTCCGGGGAGGGTTCCACTAGGGCCGGTGTGTGTGGTGACCGGAGTGAGGGGTAGGACACAGCCACGGGAGGGATGCCGGAGGTTAATGGGCCTCGGGCACCCCCTCTCATGAGAAACAGGCATTGTTTCTTTTAATTATATAGGGTTTTAAATTTTTGAACATGCTGTGAGCAGTCATCGATTCAAGTAAACAAGTTTTAGCATCCTACTCATCAGGCGCTAGTAATAATTGGCGTCCCACATGATGGGCGCTGATTCTCAGAAATATGTAAATCGGGAAATAGTATGTAATATTCAAGAATAAACAGCGTCTGTGGGGTTCGACGCTGTTTCAAATAGCGGTCACATATGTGGACGCGGATCACTTTAAAATAAGAACTGTAGAATGATGATTACAGGGCTAACGACATGATGGGCGTGCATGCATTTATTAGTTTTACTTGTTTTTAATTCTGGTTGGGTCATGGGTTAGAGAAAACCTACCTTTAGAGAAGATTGGACGATGAACCGTTTGAAGAACAGTGCTCTGTTTCTTGCGCAGGAACAAAGGATGGAAAGGAGGAAGAAGATGGCACCCAACTACTTACAGGATGAGGATGGAGGATGCCTCCACACCTCCTTCTTGGTTGCAGACATAAGAGGAAGGAGAAGAAGAAGGACAATCTTCTTCTTGTAGCAGACAAGCTGCAGGAGAGGAAGGAGAGGGGTCTCCTCCCACATTTGGCCACGGCAGGGGAAGACGAGCAGGAAGGAGAGGACGCCGGTGCACGACAACGGTAGCAGCAATGCAGTAGGAAGAAGTGGACGACGATGGCAAGTTCGAACGTTGCAACACGATGGTAGAGAAAAGAGAAACGAAGGTTCAACGTGGGGTGTTTTGATAGCGGTGAAGGAGTTCCGGAGGTTTCTACGTTCGTAAACAGAAGGGCTTCCGATCAGGATTGGCAAGGTTTTTAAGACCTTCTATTCATTGTTCTCTGTATCCCTGATAGCAGCCGCCTTCTACGATTTGCATGGAAAAACCCTAAATGCTAATGCTATGCACAATCGAATATTCACGTGGGATGGGCTCGTTCGTGGGTTTAGAACAAGTAAATCGGCTAACGAGATGCCCATATAAATAATATATCTAAAGTAAAGAAACAACGAGAGCAGCAGCTAGCGACGAGAGCTAGCAGTAAAGAAACTATATCTACCAACAGAAATAACTCAATCCATTCCAGTGATAGGAGAAGGACGGGGTACTCCACCAGAAGAAAATAAAATAGACCAGTGAGCATTCAATTCTAAATATTTTGTCTGACCATGGTGGTGAGTTTGTAAACTCACAATTTGATGATTTCTGCAGGGAAAATGGCATCAATCACAGGTTCTCCTCACCAAGGACTCCAGAGCAGAATGGAGTGGTGGAAAGGAGAAACCGAACACTAGTAGAGATGGCTCGGACTATGCTGGTAGAAGGGAACTTGCCTAGGAGGCTTTGGGCTGAGGCTTGAACGAGAGGAGATAGATGAGAGGAGAGAGAAGTTCTGGCGAGAGAAGCACCGGTGACCACCGTCGAGCTTCGTCCGGCAATGGTGTTGCCCCTTCCAGTTCTATTTTGGCTCCATCGATAAACCATTCCCTTCCTCCATTGCCGGGGCGTGTGTTTTCTGTTGTGCTCCCCTAGGCACAAACATGTGTATTTTATTTTGATGATAGCAACAAAGTAGCAACAAAGTATTGATATGCATTCTTGTTCAAGGGCACAAGGGCACAACTGTGCACGAGTGCAACTTCTGGTAGATTCTCATACCTCATGCACAGTGACATCACAATGTCTTTAGTATGTGCATGTGTGTCATTGCACTTCATAGCTCATACACTTTGTGCATGCATATAGTCGATGTTTTTGCTCCAAGTATTTTCTGCATCCAAGCACATGGCATATAGGTCCAAGTATGTCTCATAAACTTCGTGCATATACAGTGTTTTTCCATGCATATAGTCCTTACATAAGTCTGAGTCTGTGCAGATGATTCATTCGCATATCATAGTTCATGCACTTTGTGCACGAGTGCATTTCTTTAAGTTGAACATACCTCGTGCACATATGTAGTGCTAGCATGCTTCATGTAAAGCTCGAACAGTTTTCTTCTTAGTCCGAGCATGTTTTAGCTGAATGGAATGTACTTCGTGCAGAATCTTGGTCTTGATTTCTATACTACGTGTAAGTTTTTGGTTGGCGAGGTTAAACCTTGTGTCATCTTTTTTATACCTCGTGTAGGTTTCTCTAACGTGATGTTCCTGCATAGTTTGTCAGTAGAAAATCTGCACGCACACATCTTTTGAAGTCCTTGCTGTGTTTTGCACGCGAACTAAGTAAAACATAGTTCGTGCAAGCTTTTCTTCATGCACATCGCTCCCGAGTTGAGTTTTACTTTCTGTGTGGATTTTTCTCCCGTATAATCTACGGAATCCTACGGTGAGTTTATTTCTCAATTCATCGACTCACGGACGATATAATTGTGATGTACTCTTCGCGAGGATCGTTTCGGCTATTTTTACGTATTTTTCTGAATTAGTGTATTTTTGGCACATTTTATGAATTTTTAGAAATTAGAAAAATTTCTAATTTCTTTTTATATAAACGCAACCCACCCTCTCTCTCTCACTCATGCCATATCATTCTCTCACTCCCGTTCTCTCACGTTCTACCACCTCTTCACCTCCGACCGCAGACGGGGGGGATCGTGGGCAAGGTAGTGACACAGGGAGGCAACTGAGACGCGTGTTGGAGCGAGGAATGGCGTGGATTTGGCGCGATCCCGAACGGTGGATTCAAAACCCACTGTTTGGTTCGCATTGTGATTTTCGGCGTGGTTTAGTCGCCTGGGCGCTCGGTTTCATCAGTGGAGGTAGGGAGTTGGACCACCACTTCATCCTCTACATTCTCCCTATAATTTTGCATAGGATGGTGCTCGATCGATGGAGATCGAGCCAGTTTAGTACAAACTGTGATTTTTGGGGTTTGTTGGATTCGTCAAAAAATGGCAACCATTCTCACCGTAATTAGTGTCAAACTGACCGCTGGGATGTCAGGATCCCAACCCCACCAGTTTCGTGTCGATCAGTTGTCATTTAAGGCCGGTAGGAGTCCGGGAACCCCGATGACTCGTTTAGGGTCGATTAGTCGGAATCACCCCGATCTCACTTTTTAATACATTTTGATGGATGTCTGTGGTGTTTTTGACCCCCTGTAGTCGTTTCCCATCGTTTGGCGTTGTTTCCCCTGCGCTATGGTGTGCATGGGGCGTGGAACGGGCCGATTCGGCCATTCTACCATTTTAATCACCAGATTGATTTAGCGGTCCTACCAGAGACCGTTATAGGCTATAACGGTCCCACGATAGACCTTATGGTTTGTGGTTTTTCATCTTTTGAGGTCTTGGAGCATGACGGACCAGGCCTGGTCTGTTATTTGAGTATAACGCCCCGGTCAAGGCGCGTTATATTCGGGTTATTTTTGAGGCCATCTACTATTATCAGCCCCTCGACGATCGTGTATATTTTTTATTTTTTTGAGTTTATTACTATTTCTACTTATTTCTTTGTCATTATTATTCATTTACCTATTTTTTAAATTTGTTATTATTATTATTTGTTTATTTATTATTATTATTATTTATCCCTTTTTGTGAGTTTGTTGTGATTATTATTTTTTGTTGCATTTGGGGCATGTGTGGAAGAATGAGCCAACAAGGGGATGGAGGGAGGTCTGTGCACGCCTGGATGAGGTCGATGCAGGTCGGGGTAAGGTCAATGCTAGTTGGGGTTAGGTAGGCTAAGGTCGACGCTAGCTGGGGTGGGGTCGATGCTAGCTGGAGCAAGGTCAATGCAGGTGTGGGCTGAGGTCGACGCTAGTTGGGGTCAGGCAAGTGCAGGGTTGAGGTAAGGTCGATGCTGGTTTGGGCTGGGGTAGATGTGGGGTGGACTGGAGTCGGTGTAAGTTTGGGGTCTGGGCTGCCAAGGTCGATGCATATTTGAGTTGTGGGTCGGTGCAGGTTTGCCTGGGCCAAGGGGAAGGTCGGTGAAAGTTTGGCCTGGCCAGGGGGGAGGCTGGTGCAAGTTCCCTTCTTGCAAGGGACAAGGTCAGTGCATATGCTGCCTAGACTAGGATGAGGTCGGTGCAAATGTTGCCCAAGGCTGAAGGCAGGTCAGTGCTAGCTGGGCTTGGGATCGAGGCAGGGCTGGGCTAGGTCGGTGCAGCTGGGGGTTGGGGTCAGTGCAGAGTTGAACCGTGAAGAGGTAGGGTCGATGCAGCTAGGGTTTGGAGTGTGCCGGGCAAGGCACAGGTAGTGTGTCTGTCGGACGGAGGCCGGGCTGGTGTGCCAGGGAGGCACCTAGGGGGGTGTGCCGGACAAGGTCTGGATAGGGTGTAGCGGGCAAGGTTTGGGAGAGGTGTACCGAGTAAGATTTATGTGGGGTGTGCCGGGTGAGGCGCAAGTGGGGTGTACCGGACAAGGCCTGGGTAAGGTGTACCGGGCAAGGCTTGGGAGAGGCGTACCGGGTAAGGTTTGTATAGGGTTCTCTCTCTCTCTCTTCCTCTCTGTATCTTCTCTTCCATTCCCCTTCTATTTATGTAATGCATAAGAGTCTTCATACCCCCCCTTCTTTTTAATCCTTTCCCCCTTTTTATAGTTTATGAGATTATGCACATAAGAGCATAGTTGAATCAATTCACTAGAATTATAATGAATCATATTCAACCATCATCAAAACCAAAGAATCATGCGTGTACCACACATGCACAACAGAGATTACGTAATGGACAATGCCTGAGTATGGAGATACCTAGAGGGATGCCATCGAATGGAGAGCCTTGGTCTTGTGACCAACATAGGAGGATTTCCCTGTAAGTCTGAGTCTAGTGCTGTTCTAGACCAAGGATGGTGGAATCCTGTCATTTGGTATTCGTCGTTTTCCCCTGAGAGGGTAGAGTTGGCATGAGGATCAAGATCGGATGCGGTGTCCGAGTAAGGATCGACTCAAGATGCAGTGATGGCCGGTGTAAGAGTCAATGGATGGCTTGTTGAGACTTGGTGTGTATCGAGTTTGGTGTCAGATCAGGAAAGAGGAAGTTGAGCAAGTGAAGGTTTTCCATTGACCAGAATTAGTGATCGACGAGTGGGTCTTTCACAGACAGAAGATGCCAGTTGTAGTGAGTCAGGAATGGCGAGAGCCATGTGCCAGCGAGGCCTTGGGTGGCCAATTATGAGATATGCCTTTTCCCAAAATTGGATCTGGGATTTGTTGAAGGCTTGTGCTTGGACCGGAGCTGGTCTAGTGCTGTTATTGGTGTTTGGCTTGCCAGGTGTGAGATGATTCATGGCGCAGAGCCAATGGATTTGTCACAGTCAGTTGAGATGACTGTGTAAGTTGGTGGAGACTCAATGATGGTTGTCTCTGGTGTAGGGCATGAGATCAGTCAGCTGGTGGAGAACCTGATGTTTGATTGGTCTGTCGAGCATGGGATTTTATCGGTGGCAGATTTCTTGTGACGAGGATTGCGTCTCCTCGATGAGCGAGATGGTGGCAGCAATGCTATGACTAGATCTTTGTTGTGGCTGAGGTAGGGCCAGACTTATACCCTTATGTGTGCTATGCTCGATCTGAGAATTGGTGTGTATTGGGTTATGGAGCGAGGTATTTTTATTCTTGGTAATAGTCTGGCTGTATCCCTCGAGAGCGGTGGTTTCGCAAGAATCAAGGTTTTACTGGAGCTCTAGGAGCATGACCAACTAGATAAGTTGTCCTTCCCCTGCGAGATGGTGGTTGTCTCAAATTTTGAGGCTTCTTGATCGACAGCCGGTTGTGAAGACTGGGGATTGGGTGCAGGTGCACCAGTGGAAGTATAATTCCTGTGAAACAAATGCCCGCTCCGTAGGGCAAGGTTTTGTGCCGGCACGGCATCGGTTGACGGTATAATGGGCCCAGTAGGGTGGATGAGTGGCGTGGAAGAGGGTGTGGCAGAGATGATGGGAGCAGTGGTGGAGGTAACGGGTTGTGGTGGAAGAATGATGGGCGGAGGGTTGGATGGTGGCATGGTGATGATGGGCACGGGTGTAGGTGGAGGCGTGAAGGCGGGTGGAGGAAGGATGACGAACGAGGGGTTGGATGGAGGCATGGTGATGACAGCGGGGGTGATGAGCGAAGGGCGAGATGGAAGGATGGGAGAGGGTGCTGGTGGTGGAGTGGAGGCAAGTGGAGCAATGGTAGTAGTTGGTGGAAGGACGAACGGTCTGGTGGGCAGAGGAATGTTTTGATGGCTGGGTGTGAGGATGGAAGGGTTGCAGTGGTTATGGTGGAGGGCCATTACTTGCAGAACAGAACCGTCGTCATCGTATGACCACCCAGCGTCGGGAGCCCGGGGCTGAACTAGATTGACCTGAGCCGGTGCCGGTGGCTGAGGCTGCGGAGCGGGAGGATGGTTTGGCATGGGGTTCTGATGAATCCCCAGGTCTTGAACCGACTATGGTTGCTGCTGTGGCGGCTGCTGTGGCAGCGGTGCTTGTTGTTGCTGCACTTGCTGCCTTGGCGCCTGTCTTCTCTTCTCCTTGATTTCCAATGGCCTTGTGCATCTCGGCCCAATATATTCTGTGTCATTCATGTAGGTCATAGACCAAGTCTCTAAACTGAAAATAGCCTTCGATCGTATGCCCCGGTTGCCTGTGGAACATACAATACTTTGCCTGATCAACTGTCGGTTTCCATATGGGCCGTTCCAGAGGAAGCTGGATTGCACTAACTGACATAAGAGCGGAAAAGATGTCTGTAAGGGATTCTGGCAAAGGAGGGTATTGGGCTCTCTTCAGGGCCGGGCACTTGTTGGTGTAGCCATTGGGTGGAGGGACATTGTGGTATTGCGAGGGTTGCTGTAGAGCGGGGAAGGCATTTTGTGGAGCGGCGAATGTGGGTGGAGGGTTTTGTGGAGTGGGAAAGGGAAGAAGCCGTACCAGATGAGCACAACTACCGAACTAACCTCGGCCCCCGAAACTACTCCAAGCAGACACTGCACCAAACAAAGACAGGTTCCTACCAACTTGAATCGATAGAGGTGGACCAGGACATCCATGCGTGAACCTATCATGCAAGAGTTTGAAAAATGTCGGGGGACCAAGACACCCATGTGTGTACCTATCATGTAGAGACTTGATAGGTATGGGAGGTCCTGGGCATTTGAACTTACTGACTCCCTTACCCTTTGGACTCATGACTACATGTATTGCTATCCAAATGAGGGGCTTCATGCTCCTAAGGGTGGATGTATGTAGGGGAGGGATTTGTGCAACCCTTGTGTAACCAACTTGGGAAGCAGTGAGGGGACTAACACCTTTGATGGGTTGGAGTGAGGATGGAGGCTTCAAGAGTTCCCAAAAGATTAGATCAAAAGGATTAAGGGGGAGTGGGCTTTTGGGAGAGTGCGTCCCGTCTAACACTTGACATGTGAATACCTAGTCTACAAGCTCTCCCAAGTGGGTTGGGTCCTTGCCAACTGGCAGAACTAAGGACAAGGTGGGTTCCTTGATTGGGGCTGAGCATAGGGAGGCATATGGTTTGATCCCAAAGATGGGTGTTGGGCCCAATAGACATGTGGGGGTGGGTGCGAGAGGTGATGGGTGGTCGATAGTGGAGTAAGAGGGGAAAGAGATAGGTTGGTGCCATGGTTCTCAATCGGTGGGGTCAAAAGGATCAAAGAAAGTAAGGCTTGGGATAGTAAGGTTATCCCCTATATGTTCCTGTCAGTATTGGGTGTCCTACATGCCAATTTCGGATTGGGTAGGCCTGATATTCGTACAATCTTGTTCATCATTAATGAAGTGATATTTGAGAGTAAATTTGTAATTGTATATTACTCTACGATGTCCCTAGGATATGTGATTGTAAAGTCAACTCGAGATGGGATCTCGATCATGAGACTAGCTTAACATGGACACATACCTTAAAACTATTCCTAGTTGGAGGGTAATCACTTAGGGACTTTGATTACCTATTAAACCAGTACACATGATGTGTGCGTGAGCAGTCTCATGGTCACTGGTGTGGGGCACCACCACATATGTGTAGGTGTACGTCTTGGGGTTAAAAATACTTTAAAAATTGATTAGGGGTGGTATATTTGCATTTTAATGTATGCCGTAGTTGTAGAAATCATGCTATTCAACTTCTTCTACCCATTATCTTTTGTTTCGTGCCGATCCGACTTGACCGGAGGGGAGTTTGGTCTGAACTCGTCCCTCTCATTTCCCAGTCGGTATAACGTGCCTGCCAGAGGCCGTTAAACACTTAACGGACCCTAGGGGGTGCGTTATGCATTGCATGGCGGACCACTCGAGGACCGCTATGCTATCGAAGTTTTCTGTAGGTCGATAGGTTGTGGGGCATGACAAACTAGTCCCAGTCCGCCATGGCCAGTATGATGCCCCACTCCTGGTGCGTTATACTATGTGTTTAACTGTGGAGTTTTCTGAGTTTTTAACATTCTGGTGAATTTAACGGACCACTCCTGGTGCGTTATAGTCTCATGGTGCACCCGTCCTGGTGCGTTATGGTTTGTGTATTTTTGAAAGGTTCTCTGGTGAGTATAACGCCCGGCATGAGGCACGTCGTACATTGCATGACGCCCCGTCGGTGATGCATCATGATCTGCATGCCTGGGTTTTAATATGTGCACGGGTGAGCATAACGGCCCTGGGGAGGCGCGTTATAGTCGCATAATGCCCCCAACCCAGTCTGTTACACTCTTTTGCTTCGGTAATATTAGAGATGCATGTTTATTTTCCGTCTTATACATTCTATGCTATGTCCATCTTATATTCGCGCTATTTGTGATTATTGGCTCGCTCCTAGTATCCCAATGGAGTACTTGGACTTTTCATGTGATGGAACCACTAGACTTTCCAGATTGTCGACCCACCGGGGAGAGGTGGAGGGGCAGACCCGTTAAACGATTTAAGCTAGTACCGTGGGCCCTCAGTCTGACGGTAGCGCTCTACGGGGAGGGAAATCTAGTTGGAGGCCTGGCCCTAGGTAGGGGTCGGTGTGTGCATACGTGGTCAGAGGCGAGAGACACTGATGAGTGTTACTCTGACTAGTTCTCGGTTGGTATAGTTCAGTTTGTCCTCTCACTGGGCAAGTTCAGACTCGCGAGTTACTTGAGATATAGTGTAAGTCGTCAGGGGACGCCTCTGGTCTCTCTCTTCTAGTGGAGTTCTTCGTCCTTCTAATAAGGGATTCATTTGGAGACCGGAGCACAGATTTCAAAATTTTCTCCCCGGGGTGCACAGGTTAATTCCCCCTAAAATAGATCCAACCCTTCCCACCATTCTAGTTCTCACTGCCTACTCTGACCTCCTCTGGCCACCCCATGGGTCTCTGATCAAAGAGGATTCGTCAACGATCACAATGGCTCCAGTCCTGCCATCTTCAGACCTCGGGAGTGTTCGGGGCTGCCACTTCTTCCAGCAGTAGCAGTTCTAGGACCACCCGAGCCAGGTCTGACCAACTCTGATCCTGACCGCGCCTCGGCCACCGTCGATATCAGAAAAGTCTCCAGAAATTTAGGCGTCGTCCTGGGCCAATCCAGGACATTTTGGCGCTGGTTTTATCATCATCTTAAGTCGGTGGACTCCATGGCGGTGCCATCAGTGACTTCCTCTCTGGCAGCTCCCAAAGCGGCCAGAATCGACGTAGCTCGACAATTTGAGTTTAGTTCTGTTTTCCCCACCCGCGCCTGGCCGGCATAAAGCCCCTCCCTATGGGAGGTAGTGTTTGAGTGTAATCTTATAGTCCCCCACCCTTAGTCCAACCCCCTTGCAAGGGACATAGTGTTTGTTAATTAATTATTCAGGTTGAAGCTTCATCGGCGCGGCGTGCGGGTAAGCCCACACTTTCTCGCTCGCCCTCGTCTCCGACCGGGATCAGCGTCTTCACGCCAATCAGGCGAGCTTCCGGCCCCTCTCCTTACTGGTTTGTATTTTTCTTAATTATTATTGCTATCTAGCTCCGTTGGACGGTGAGTGAGTGCCCGGTCTCAAATTGCTATTGTATGAGTACTACCGCGGGTGAGTTATGAGAGAGACATTACACCCCATGCCCTTGGCGTGTTGGCCACCAGTGAGATTGGACATCTCAGGACCACTAGGGGTTCAACCTTAAGCTAGTCAATCCCCGGAGCAGCGAGGTTCCATCCCGGACCCTCACCACCATCACCGAGTTGCCTACGGGTACTAGTGTGCGCTTAGCGGGTGAGTCCGCTCGAGTGAAGTTATCGGTCCATGAATGTGCTAGATTGCTAGGTCCAAGGGGTCTTTGAGTTAGTTGCTGCATTCCCTAAGTTGTGTTGGTGCAGACACCCGAGCACTTGACCCAAATAAAATATGAAAATTACATGACTCGACTCAGAAAAATATGACGGACACAATGGAACCATGTCGAAGAGCAATCCGAGCTGTGGAAAAATGTGAAGGGTGAGAGATGCCCCCATCACCTCTGCTTATTCCTGACTCTCCACCATCGGAGCAGATACCTGGCTGATGGGAATGTCTCCCTCAGTAGGGATTTCCTGAGTCGGTTCCATACTGGAAGCATCGACTGGTTGAATTTTCTGGGGCTCGCCCCCTAAAATAGCTTGCTCTCCTGCAGCAGCTTCTTCCACAGCTCTAGTTTCAGTGAGTAATGATGGCTGGAGTTCAACTACAAGTCAAAACCAAAGTAGTCAGGCCAACTGAGGACATGATAGGCCTTAGAAGCCCATGGACAGATTGCCAAATTACCTTCCATCTCCTGGTGGGGCGTTGGAGAAGGCAGATCTCCCCCCACAGGGGCTACGGGAGCTTCGTCTGCTCTCTCTCTGGCAACGGCACCCGCTACTACCTCCAATCCGACAATTGCAGCAACAGTGCCAGCAACTGTAAAGGAGAATTAGCCAAAGCAGCCAGAATGAGCAAATAAACCACAGAAGAATGAAGAATTTACCTCCAGCTACAGGCTCCTGCACATGAGAAGCCTCAAATTCTTCAGAGGACACAACCGGAGGAGGGACAATCATTGGTTCCTGTTCTATAGTCTTCCTCCGGCGTGCCCGTGTCGCCTGGGTCACTGCTTGCTTGGCCTTGCCAATGGCCTCTTTCATTTGGGACCTGGTCCGCTTCCGTGAATCACCAGGTGACAATGGTGTGGTGGTCGGAGCCGGCTCTGGGATCCCAAAATATGTTGCCTTTTGGGCCTTTATGATTAACTCCCTAGAGTGCCGAGTCTCCTCCAAAGTCAGTCAAACTGCACAAACACATGGGTAAGGATGATACATGTTGAAATGTGAAGGCAACCATCCGAAGCTGAAGTGAAGAGGTGAAGCATACTTGCTGGCCCTGTATACAAGGGAGTGAGCGGCCAATAAAATAGTGAGGGCATCTTGTCCCTAGAAGTTGCCTCACGAATAAGCCAACAAACATCTCCAATCTTCTCACTTTTCTCGGCCAGCAATGCTAAGTCCTCATGGCCGCGAGAATACAAATGATAATACAAGCCTAAATGGTCCAATCCCTATCCATTAGCATAATTGAAGGAAATCAGAAGGGGATGGTCCAGAATAGCTTCAAGCGAGCCACCGACCGAGAGCCTGTGGGAGCGGAGCAAGGCAAACAACTAGAGGATGTTGCTGTATAGTGCTTCTCGCCTATCCTCCCTCCTGATAAAAGTCTAGTATGGATGCAAATTGTCAGTTTTTGGATGCCAGTCGGTCGTCGATGGGATGGAATCTAATACCTATAGAGGGAGCTGCTGAAGAGTTATCTACTCAGTGCTTACCTGACATAATCCTTGAAGTGTCTTAACATAGTCATCCTTCTGTATCTCGGGCATCTTCGGATCAGCTTTGGATGATCGACGCTTCACAATTTTTTTGGCTTCCAAATATGCCATCACCTCAGTATTGGTCCAGGACTTTAGCCTCTTTAGATAAGTAGGATCAATGTCCAAGATGGGCTCTGGCTGAGAATCTAGGAATCGGCGTTCGGCGATGGACCAACAATCACGACGGAAGTTTCTATAGAAGCCCATTCTCGCATTCCACCATTTAATGTATTCCAGAGTTACTCTGTGGAAGTGAGCAGGGTGTGGAACCCTGAAGGACACATCTTCTCGGTGGTGGAAGTAGTCCCGCCATACACGAGCTTCATCGTTGGCCGTCTGGCCAGCTCTGTGTCTGTTTGGCAGCCCGAGTCGTGCTGTAGAAGAAGGAATGTGCTGGTCATAGCCAAAGTTCTGGCTGAACCGGAAGGGATAATATGGGTCCAGCCACAATAGATCACTCTTCCTCAAGACAAGGACACTGGGTATAATAGCCAGCGCCCAATCAATCAGCTCCGACTCCAAGATGGGCCTTGTGCACTTGGTGCCAGTGATCGAATGAATGTACTCTTCAGTTTCAAATAAACGGCACTGCCACATCTTGTTCACTAGTGGACTTGAATGAGCCGCCAGGCTCCAAAAATACAGGACTCCGGGTGAATCCATTGGAACCTTGGTCAACTTGCCTCGGATGGCGAATAGCTGCTCCACTGTTGAAGATGGTTCAACGCTAGCAAATTCTATCATTCTCGGGACGGGGCGGTCTGATTGCAACGCCCGAGGAGCAACTTCCGGGAATAGGGTGCAAACCCAAGCATTGAAAAAGTGTAGCGGACCGACAGTCCGCAGATTCTGGGGGGTACGTGATCGATGCAAGTCCCCCAACATCTTATAAATCAGGCACAAGGCCACTAGGCAAAGGGACAACTTGGTGCCCCAAGCCATCAAATAGGCAGGGTAGATGGCTTCTACCCAGATTACGGTCTCGTCACCTTGAGGAAGGGTGAATGAACAAATCCAATATGTTAAGTATGCAGCACAGTGAGTGACTGCATCAACTCTGGTGGGGTTCGGGCCTCCTTGCTGCCCTTTCTTCGAGGTGCACAAAAAAGTGGCCGATCGACAGACCCTCTTCTTCTGCCCTACAGTTGTCGACGCCATGGTGGGGAAGTCTTGATACTTCTACTGACCACCAAAGAAGTGTTGAAGCCATGTGCCATCTGCACGTGCCTCTTTTCTCCAGGCTTGCGTGCCTCCCTCGTATCGTGTGTCGAGCGACACAATGTATGATACGCTTTCGTGAGATAGCGATAGGCGAAGCCTGTCAAATATCGGCCTTCGCCATCGGTCTAGTCCTTCAGCTAGTCCGAAAAGTAAATTTCTTCATACGGCTCTCCGTCGATCGGCAGGTCGCTAAGCTATGAGAGGCTCCAGAGGTCCAAGGAAGTTTCTCCCTCTGAAGTATAAAAAGTGTTGTATTTCGGACAGAACACTTCAATCATTCCACAGCACAAATCTCTAGAGATTGGATAGTGGTACCTGGAAGCGTACACGTTGTGATATATTCTAGCTTTCATTAGAATCGGAGCATAGTGCTGTAACACGTAATTAGTGAACTCCACGACTCCAAGTCTGAAGGTGTGGGAGTCAGTGGCCCTCAGCTCTACAAACCACCCCACAAAAATCTGGTGTTTGAAATGGACCGCCAAGCAATCCAGAAGAAAAGACTCATCTCTATACCCCCACTTCAACGGGGCGAGGAACAAGCCAAAAATGGGTTTCTCCCTGTCAACACAGCCCGCTGTCTCATCCCATCATGCTGGCATAAATTCGAGGGCTCTTGTCAGCAGTCTGCTCTCTGGAGTCAGATCTTGCAGGACAAGCACAACATCCCACTTTCTGGCTTCCCCGAGAAGAGATATGGGCCTCCCCCGCACAATAGATTCACTCAAGCTGTCTCTTTCCATGAGTATAGCTTGTTCAGCTCTGCAGATGAGGAACAAATCCCTCTTCCCATGAATATTAAATCGTCTAAGGAAAGCCAGCAAATGCTTATCCTTGGGATGATCCATCCTAATGGCGTCTCTGCGTTCATATCTGAAGGAGTCGCCGCTGATAATCAAGAGACGACTGGTGTCCACAGTGTCAGTTTCTGAATCGGAAGACTCTGCAACTGCGGCTAGCTGTCTAGACCCTCGGTCCAAAGAACGAATGTTCTCCAATGTTACGACAGCCCGAGAAGCGGAAGAGGAAGATCCGGATGCCATTTTATCTGTAAAAAAGCATCAGAAAAAGAATGAGTAAGGTTAGAAAGCAATTGATCAAGAAAAATTTCTGACAAAATTTTAACAGAGTCTCCCCAGCTTGGGAGATTGCCAAAGAGAAACGGAAACTCATCCACCAATGGAACAATCCCTAAATAAGGCCATAGGCATTACACCAAGGCCAAACGAGACACTCGGGGGAGTAGCTCCAAAGGCAAGCCCTACTAGAAACCTCCTGTGGCCTAGAAAATGGGTTTAAAACCTGAATAAATAACTCTCTCACTCACCCGCTCAAACAAACTCACCCACGCCCTCTCTCAAGCTCACTCGGCGCCACAGAGGAGAAGGGAAGGAGGAGAGAGAAGCTACTATTGCAAATGAAGAAGGTTTGAAGGAAAAACAAAGGAAAGGGATTTATAGAGGGGGGTCCCCTCCCTTGCTAATCTGGTGCTCTATTTAGCGCGTCGTATTAGCTCCCTTTCAACCAAATGGCACGTCAGATTAAGCCCCATTCAGCAACAGGCACGCCGATAAAGGGCACGCCGTATTAACCATAAGACCGACTGTGCCGGATTAGAAACCGCGTCAATTTAAGGGCTATTTCGAGCTCTCATCATACAAACGAGAAATCTATCCACACAGAGCTCATCCGCTGGTCCTACTTCACTCGTGCCTTGCTCGCAACACCAACGGCTGGGGGGTATTTGTTGGCACTCAAAATATGTTCAAAGGCGATCAAGCCTTAAAGATGAATGATGCGGACCACTGAAGCACAGAAGTCGATGGATCAATACACTGAAGCCTTCTCAAGCTGCTAGAGCCTCAAGTCACCCAGTATGAACACCGAGGACTTCACCTCAGGAGAATCGAGATGAATCCACAACCAACCGACAGTGCGACCAAGCCTACCCAATGAATCGGCATCGACTCTGTTGTGCCACAAACACTACACCCGTTGTCCGACCAAGGACAATGGTCTACCCGGTGGCCCGCCACCTGAATGAAAGATCCTCCCGAGCTGAAAGAACACCCTTGGTCCTTCAGAACAGGGAACCGAAGGCTCTGACAGTAGAAGACCCCAATTACCCAGTCTGGGCACGGCTTCTCAACATATTGGGCCCGTTAGCGGCCAAATGATCACCCAGTCAAGGCAGAAGTATCCCGGGTGCTACTCCACCCCTCAAGAAAGCTTCAGGCACGAGTCAGGCTAAGCCAGTAGCACGAATCATAGTGTCAAAGATCGTGTCAGCGAAAAACCCGCGTGTTCAAGCTAAAGATACACGAGGTCCCGAGGAAGGTCGTAGGGCGACCCAAGAGCTTCGTCGAGACTTCTAGTCAAGGTTTTGCAGGACCATGACAAGATGAATGGTCACAGTGACTCCCGGAACCATCCCTGTGACCCACCGCCTAACCCGCATCGAGTGAAGGAAGTTGATACGACGCGCTCGGTCACCGGCGCGCCCCCTTATCCGGTGCCCTCCTATTCCGGCACACAAGTGTGAAGCAGCCTCTATTCCGATGCGCCATTCTCCACATCGGATTAGGTTGTGCCTATATAATGGCACTTGGTTCGACCAAGTGGAGGGAGAACAAATTAGAGAACCCATTAGGGGGGGGACAATAAGAGAGGGCAACCCGATCCTGAGAGTCTGACTGCCAATCAAACCTGCTCGAGGGGAAAGGGTTTCATGGGGGAGAAGAAGGGTTCCACTGAGTGCCTCCTCGCCGTCGTCGCCTTCCTCTACTCGGATGAAGCAAAGAAGTTCTGATACTCTATTTTTTGGGAAGAAAGAGTAGGTGCGTTTCGTGGTTCCTCCCGTTGGCTTCTCTCATTGTTTTCCCTCTTGCTACAATGTAAGTGAGAGGGGGGGAGGGGCGATGATACTAGCCCATCTCCCCCCCCCCTCACCATCCCTCCAACGCTTCTTACCCTTTAAACTCCCTTCTCTGCAACTAATGAGATGGCATCCGCGCGACAATGTCGGCGTCGGATGCTTTGTAACTTGTATGTTTTCTTCCTATTCACAGGATGAATGGTATGCACGTATGCGTTAATAGATTGAATGTTTGATGCTGTGTCTCTCTCCCACTCTTCTCTCAATCTATATGTCTAATTATTCCCCCTTGTACGCTTGGTTCTCGAATCTGGGTTGCTCGACGTCGGATGTGCCCTGGAGATCCGTAGGCTACATAAATGTTTCCCCCTCCCTAGGGCCTCTATGTTAACACGATGGCCGTGCCTTGCACGACTTGTCCTGTGGGTTCGTGACCAGAGGCATACTTATGTATGCACCTCTGGCCATCCCGACCCGAGGTTGATTCCCCGATTCCTCCCGAAACTATTCCATTGCCCAGAGGTAAAGGGAGCCACCTCCATGGCCGGAATAAGCATCCTATGCCATTTGTTATAAGGGCCCTTTCAGTATCCCCTTTATCTTGGCTCGGGCTATCCCCTATTCGCTCTCTACGAATGTTAATCTCCTCATCCCCGGTCCCCTAATTTGCATATCAACTATCCACCTCCGTGAACGCTAATCCCTTAGCCCCGCGAGTATTAATATGCTAATCCCATGAATGGCAATCTGTAAACTAGGTGAATGTCAAGTTGTGTTGTGTACCCCTTTCATCTCGCTTGTGATTCAGAGTCTTTGGGCTTTGATCATTGTTGATAACTCTGCTTTAATGATCTAGGGAGGGGGACATACCCCACTGGTTTTGTCGAAACATCACTTGGTCAAAGGGTCTCATCTGTGAGTGATGAGTTCCCCCTGCGGGCCATAGGGTGAATACTAACAGGGTTAAGCCTGAAATCTAAATCCACAGACCTTAGGGACCCTGTGGTGACTAAGGGATGAGTGCCCCTCGTAGGTTGGCCCTCAGGATTTCCTTCCCTATCAGTCGTCCCTTGTTCGGATATGGCATTGACTGTGGATCGCGTGCCCCTTGTAGGCTAGTCCTCGGGGTCCTCACCTCCCTCCTTAGTCACCTTATCCACTCACTTTTAATCCATAGACCATGGTGCCCCTAGTAGGCTAGCACTCCAGGTTTCCTATCCGTTTGGGTCTGCCGACTGCCGTTGCGCCACTCGGCTCTAAGGGGTTTACTCCACTGCGTGAGTATATCCCCGCTTCTCCCCCGTAATCCTCCGGGGATGGGGAGATGCTGCCCGAATTTTGTCAAGAATAAGTTAATAAGACACCATTGGTAATTCGAACTTAATAAGCTTGTTTTGTTAAGAACGGACGCCGTGTTGGAGTAAGAACCTCACACGAGCTTGTGACTCTGTTGCTGGGGAGCCCAGGGTCCCGATCCAACAAATAATCAACCCAATCAACCTCAGAACACTTTAAAACATCTCAATAAACCAAAAATAGACCAAAATTCCACAAAAATCACCTAATCTGATACGGCCTTAGTTGCTGCTAAATACTAAAAAAAAAAACCTCACCTTCCCGGGCTCTGGACGGTGCGTCACCTTGCGCGGCAGACGGCGAGGTGTGGGTGGTTGCCGTCACCGCCGAGGTCGACGTGCCGCGGGCCGTTGGGGCTCAACAGCCATTTCAGCCATTGTCGGCTCCATCGCCTTCGCCACCACTGCCGTCTCTATCACTTCTGCCTCCTCTTCCTCTTCACCACTCTCTTCTTCCTCTTCCTCGTCTTCTTCTTCATCATCATCATCTTCTTCTTCCCCATCTTCATTTCCTTCTTCTTCCGCTAGCCCTGATGGAGTTTCCGCCTCTACCTCCGCTGCCACCGGTTGCACCTCCATCGCCTCCGCTGCCGCGCCTCCCTCATTGCCATCCAGGTCTATTGTCTCTGGTGCCATGACCCGTTGCCACTTGCCAGGCATCGAGCAGCCAGCATACATCATTGCAGAGGATCGAGAAGGGGGGAGCGAGATTGGAGTGTCATCGTTGGGTTGAAGGTTGAAGACAATGAAGCAAATGGGAGAGAGAAGGAAAGGGAAGAGAGGCGGTTCATGTTTATAAAAAGTGGTTTCGAAAAGAATCTGTGTCCATCTCAGAAGACGCGCATTCGTGTGTTTTAAATAATAAAAGAATAATTGTCTGTCATTATTAATGTCCATTTAAGAATAAGTGGCCAATGTGGAAGATGCACTTTTCGAAAATGAATTTTTAATTTGAAGGCCAATGTGAAGTATGAAGAATAAGCGACTGTTTTGGAGGATGTTAATTCCTAGAAGTTGAATTTTAAATTTGGGATTAGGATTAAAATTGGTGACTGGGTAGTTGGACGCAGTTTAAATGTGTGATGCACGTCCAGGACGCCATTTCTCTGAGTAGTTCATTTTTTTTGTAACAGCCATAATTTTGGAAGAATGATCATTCATTTCATTCATTTGGCTCAGTAAAGGAAAATGACTCATCTTATTGGAGTAAAGATCAAAGTACATAAATCATTGAGCCATTTTGGGTCTCAATTTTCTAAGTGTTGTTATATATATCTTCCATTGTTCTCTATCTTCCTCAACTTGTTCTAGAGGCTTGTGTAGTCTGTTCACCCGCCAGAGTGCTTTGATAGTGTTGACTTCTTCTTCATCTCCTCTGGTTGATAAGTCCCTCTTTTTGATGGGTGGTAGATGAGAGGCATCCTCCATAAGATGGCGTGGTAGACCAAGCTGAGGTAGGCATCGGTGTGAATTATATAAGATGAACTCTGTAGCACCAATAAGCTGTAATTTCACACTGAGAGAGAGCCAAGCACGAAGATCTTGGGTCTTGAAGACTCCCACTGCAGTTGTGAACATGGTCTGTGGCATGGCCTTGAAGTGATCTCTCCAGTCCACTCTTTTCTTTAGCTTGGGTATCCTGTTAACCACTCTCTCACTCAACCCAAGTACACCAGCCATGTAGTGGAGTGGGCTCTAAGAAAATATCCTAGAAGCCTGTTGGGACTCTTCTCATGGGTCAAATTTTAGGTGGAGGTCTACCCAGCTTGTAAGGAGAAGCATCGATCCATATAAAGGTTTCCCCATGGATGCTGAGGTAAGCCCGCTATAGAGATAGGTTAAGACTGCTGGTCCAATTATCTTTTCTTCCCAGATTCCACATATTGCACTCAATTGCTCCTCTTCCAAGAAATCACCTACTATAGGAAAGAGTAAGGCTCCTGCTAGGCAAATTACAAAGGCCTTCATAATTTCCTCCATATCATCTTCTTTTGCTTGATCCAAGGCCTTGTGAACCCATGCCGCCAGCTTCATTAAATTGATGCCTTTGGTAACCCGTATTTGATCAATCATCTTTTAGCTTGAAATTAGACCTGCCAACATCTCTAATGGGCTGATTTGTTTTGTTAGATCTGTCATCTTCTCTTCCTCGCCTTGCTTCATCCATTTTAGCCTCAATAGCATCTCTGTCTCCTCTAATAATATGGTGGCCTCAAAGGTGGGAAATAGGAAAGTATGTGTATGTGGGTGCCAAATCTCAAGTAAAGCTCCTATGGCAGCCCAATCAAGATGGATGGAGTCATAGTGTTTGGCATGAGTTACTAGGCCTAGAAGATGCCATCAAGAGAGAAAGGATCTCATGTCTAGGGTGACTTTTGAGAGAAGGAAGGGGAGCCATCTGTTACGGGTATACCTTCTTGCTCCAGGGATAGTAGGATAATCCTGAGAATCACAATAAAAACAAAAGAAGCAAGAGGGCAGTTAGAACAGAGGAAAAGAAAGAACAGTGAAAACTCAAAAAGGAAAGGAGATTTCTATTTAAAAAAAGGGGGGGTTGTTGGCATCTGATTCACCTACATGATTTAGCATTAATGCGCCCATCAATTTCTGTGATTTTGGGAAGGCTCATCTTCGATTTCTTTCCTAGGTGCTGAAGAAGGTGCTCCATCTCTTATGTCTATAGTTACAGTGCTCTCTTTGAGTTTGAGTTGCAGCAGAGATTCTCGTTTAATGCTAAAAGTTGCTTTTAGTCATGGTTTATATAGGAAAACTTGCGGAACTTTCAGTTCAAATGCGATTAGGCCATTGAGGGTAAGTTTTAGGGATGGATTGAAACTCTAGAGTAATCAGAGAATTGGCGTCCAAACAAGTGGACGCACATTGAATAAACGTCTCCAACTAGAGATGCTATTTCCTCATTCTCAATCCGAAATTGCAAAGAATTTTTGAAATTGTGGAGAATGAGCGTCTATTAAAGAAGATGTTATTACTTGTTTTACACACTTGAAGTAATTTTTGGGTTGTGAAAATGCAGGGAATGAACGTCCACCATTTTGGACGCCAATTAAATAAGCGACCACTGTATCTGATGCCATTTCTTGATGATATTTTTAATATGTTAGTTGTAGTACTTTAGTCAAGATGCAGGGTTTATTTCATGCTTAATTACAATGCCTATATGTTTATTGCACTAACAATTGGTGAGTGCAGGAAAGAATGCCTTTTAGTGTTGAGGTGCTCTGAGCTGATATGTTGGTAACATCACTTCATCATTGTATTTTATTCCTCATGCATTCCTACTATAAGTTATTATAGCATATCAAGGATCTCGTGATCTAGGTGAACTTGGAATTTGAGTTCCCCTTCATCAAAAATAGTGATAGTTCTAGGGGATTCTTAACCGCACGGATAAGTTATTGAATTATCTAAAACTTGGGATGATGGTTCTAATTTCTAAGTTGATGCGTAGATAAACGAGCTTTGGCTTAGTGTCAACTTAGAGATCTGGATTCTTGACCAGGTCTAGATGGTTTAGCAATATTATCCTTGATTATTTTCTATTGTTAGTCTATTTTTAATTTATGGGCACATTGATAGTCTTAGTTTTTAAAAAGTTTTATTGCAATTAGAGGAAATTTTTTTAAAAAAATAATAAGAAAAATCACATTTTTTTAAAAACCCACGCACCCCTCTCACTCCTCTCACTTTTTTCTCATCCCTCTCTCTCTTCCTCTCGATTCTCTCTCTCCCTCACACATTCTCTCTCCTCTCTCCCCCTTTCACTCGGTTCGTGGCCCATTTGGCCTCAGGTCGACGTGTGGGAGGTACTGATGGGACGGGCTCGACACGAGGATCGTGTGGTACCCTTCATCCCTCGGATCATGGAGCGTGGAGACACGTGCGAGTGGAAGGACGGCGTGGCCCCCATCGCCCAATCTGCACCGATTCGTGGTCTTCGCCGCGCAAGAGGTAGGGGAACGGACTCCTCGTCTTGCCAGGAACCCGTTGACACCACATGCGTCGCCATCCGTCGGCATTTTCATCATTTTCCATGCTAAACTCTATTTTTTGGAATTTTGGACTAATTTCTCATTTTACGTTCCTCTCTCGATTTCCAGTCCAAATGGCCGCTGATTGAAGCAAGGGAGGTACTGTCGGATTGGTCGCATCGCGAGGATCGCATTGAGGCCCATCTTCTCTCGATCTACGGAGCGTGGAGCCGAGTCGGGCCGGGAGGAGTCGTGTCGCCCTCTCGCAGGATCGGCATTGAATCGTCGGTTTCGTCGTACTCCAGGTAGGGGGATAGACTCCTTGCCTCGTTAGGACACCGCTGTACCACCTGTGCCATGGTCCGACGCCCTTTTCCTCATTTTTCGTGCATATTCCTTTTTAGTCTTTAATGCTTGAAACGTCTCCAAGGGCATCGTCTTTTAATTTTGATGGTATGCATAGGTTTAGAATGTTGGTATGGCATGGTAGGATAGTTTAGAAACGTTTTTCCTCACGTCCCCCATCGATTTCAGTCGATTGGGAGGGGGCTTCGGTTCGGAACCCCCAAATCTCAAAACCCAGGTGACATAACGCGCCTACCCCAGTGTGTTATAGTCATTTGGCGTGCCTGTAGAGGTGCGTTATATCCCCTTGTGGCGGACTCCTCTAGGTCCGTTATTGTCCGTTAATGCCCCAATGTGGGTGCATTATGTCATGCATGAACTGTGAGTTTTCTAGGAAGCATACCCTAGTACATACCCCTAGGGCTCAGATCATTCTAGCCAATGCTCTGGCTTCTCTAGCATCTTCTCTCCCAATTCCCGGTGAAGAGTTGTCAGCTACTGTCATAGTGCAAAGAATGCACATTCCTTCGCACTCAGATCCTTGGGCCAACTGTTCTCTAAGTCCTCTTCTCAAGTCCATGCCATCTCTCACGAGCCCGAAGTCGACCTTGAGGACGGCAACCTTTGGCTCTTCGACATCGGGAACTATCTCTGAGATGGCTCCTTCCCTGATTATGCTACTACCCCCGATCGACGGGCTATTCGTCGAGTTGCGAAGCGCTTCACCATCGTATGTGGTCTCTTGCATCGCAAATCTCTTAGTGGAGTTTATCTCCATTGCCTCGATGAGATCGAATCTCGGGCAGTTGTCGAAGCTGCACATTCTAGTGAATGTGGTGGCCATGTAAATGGATGCATGCTCGCTCAGAAACTCCTTCGACAATACTATTGGCCTACCATGCACGAGGATTGTGCCCATTATGTCCACCATTATGCCAAATGCCAACTCCATGCAGATAAGATCCATGCTCCTTCATCCTCACTCCACCCTCTCAGAGCTCCCTGGCCTTTCGCCATGTGGGCATTCGACGTGGTCGGTCCCCTGGAGGATGGAACCGGAGAGATCTGAAGAAAGTCCTTCATCCTTACCGCTATGGAGTATTTCACAAAGTGGGTAGAAGCTGAGGTGTTAACAGAAGTCAAAGCATCAACGGTGGTGAAATTCATCAAGCGCAACATCCTCGCCAGGTTCGGCGTCCCTCGTGACATCGTCACTGACAACAGGCCATAGTTTACATCTCAAGAACTCCGCGACATGTGTGGTAAATATGACATTAATTTGCATCATTCATCTCCATACTACCCACAAGGAAATGGGCAAGCTGAAGCCATAAATAAAACTCTCATGAGAATTATCAAGAAAACTTGCAAGACTCATCATTACACAGATTGGCCAGATCGCCTCGTTGAGGCCCTTTGGGCTTACCGCACTTCTGTCCAAACTCCCACGGGTCAAACCCCGTATGCACTCACTTTTGGTACGGAAGCGGTGCTTCCATATGAAATATTCGGCCCCTCACTAAGAGTGCAGCTGGCAAAGTCATTTATATATGGATATGATTTACCGAGATAATAATCCATTTTTACAGGATCTCCAAAGTTCGGTCGACCAACGGACAGGGGTCGGTCGACCAATTTTTCCAGCAACCAGAAATCTATAGAACTTTCACAGTTCGATCGACCGAAGGGCATGGGCCGGTCGACCGAAATCTCCATGGACTAAAAACCTACAATGTTTTATAGTTAGGTCGACTGACTGCCTACCTCCGGTGATCGAACCCCCCGATGCAGCCAAGTTTGAGCTGATTCTTCACCAACGTGTTCGAGCTTCTTTTGTGGACTTTTCAGTCCTCTAGCCTCCAAATTTTCCAGGAAATGTGGATCGGGTTCCTGGCTTGTCCCTTGACCATTCTTGGTCCTCTATAAACAACTCTTAAGGAAAAGAAACCCTAATGATCAAGGAAGAAAGGATTCAAGGGGAGGCTGCCAAAGGGAGAAAGAAAGCTAGTGTAGCTCCATGAATAGTAGCTCTTGCAAGAACTCTTCATCCATCTCCAAGTTTTTCAAGCTCTATCTAAAGCCAACCAATCTCCAATCAAGTGAAGAAGCAAGCTCTGCTCAATATCTGCATCATACAATCAGGGGGAGCCTAAATCGGAAGTTTTTCTCTTGTGTTTCATTTGTTATTATGTTTTGAGCTTCAAGTTTGTGTTCCTATAATCTGAAGATATCCGTGTGTGTGTCGATCGAGTCAGATCCATGGTCGTGTGTGTTTGTCTTGTTCAGATCCTTGTGTGTGTGTGTGGATCTTCTTAGATCTGCATGTGTGTGTGTGGATCTATCCAGATCCGGTTGTACTAGTGTGTAGAGAGCTGCATCTGTCGCAGCGTGTGTGTGTGTGTGTCTTGTTGATCCGACCGTCAGATCGTGTTGGAGACCTCGTCTCCATGTGTGTGTGTGTTGGGGCACGTCCCTGTGTGTGTGTGTGTGTGTGTAGGTGTCGCCCTACGTGTGTGGTTGGAGTGTGTCTCTGTGCTGGGGATTCATCCCCGTGCTAGTTTACAGCAGAGAAGCCTTACCGGGTTTTGGTGAGGGGTGGACGTAGGTTGCCATCGTTGCATCCAAACCACTTTAAAAATCCCTGTCTATTATGTGGCTTGGCTCATTTCTTCTACCTCCAGACTGAGGTTGTCAACAGGAGTCTGGGCGACTTGTTGAGGTGTCTTGTTAGGGATCGTATAGGGGATTGGGACTTAGTGTTACCACTAGCTGAGTTTGTATACAATGATTCGGTCAATAGGTCTACCAGTATGAGTCTATTTGAAATTGTCACAGGTCATAGGCCTAGGAAGCCAGTGGATCTTGTTCCCCTACCAGTTCATGCTCGAGTGTCAGAGTCAGCTGAGTCATTTGCTGAGCATGTTAGAAGTCTGCATGACGACATTCGTCGTCACATTGGAACCAGCAATGCATGGTATAAGGAATTAGTCGACACACATAGACACCACCGTGAGTTCCACGAGGGCGAATATGTCATGATCAGGGTCAGACCTGAACGATTTTTCTCTGGAATCGTGAAAAAATTGCAAGCTCGCGACGCTGGTCAATTTCGAGTATTGAGGCGAGTCGGATCTAATGCATATGTTGTGGACTTGCCTGAGGAATATGAGATCAGCTCTACCTTCAACGTGTCAGATCTGATTGCTTATAGGGATCCAACGCTGATTCCTAGTGAGCCCTTCGGGCCATCTCCGCCCCTTGTGAGTGACACCACCCCTGAGTGTCCACTACTAACCCCTTTCCGACAGCAGCGCGAGCAGATAGAGCATATACTAGATGAGCAGGTGACCATTACCAGGAGTGGAGCATACCCGCGCTACCTAGTGTGATGGAGCGGTCGACCCGCGACTGAGGATACCTGGATCACCCGGGCAGAGCTATAGCGGCTAGATCCAGATCTACTGGAGTGATACCAGAGTGATCGAGACCCTTACTCGATGGTGTCGAGCTTCTCCCACCCAGGGAGAATTGGTGTGGACACCATAGCCAGAGATCGGCTCGCCTCAGCAGGCCACCGGTACCGGACACGCAGCACGGCTCAGGCGACGCCAACATCCTTGTGGCTGGGGGACAGTCTGGAGTCTCCACATTGAATTTTGATATTCGTATGTATTTGGATTGTACTTGTATTTATTTCTGTATTGGTGTATTTGGTATGTATTTATAATTTTAGGTTTAATTTGGGTCCAAGGATTTCATTAGGGTATTTTTATTTGGGTCAAAGTGTGGGTCCCATATGTTGGTCCATGGTCCAAGAGGGAATGACGGACACAATGGAACCATGACGATGCGCAATCGGAGCTGTGGAAAAAATGTGAAGGGCGAGAGATGCCCCCATCATTTACGGCTTGGAAGATCAAAAGATGATCGATTGGGCCACCATTCGCAAAGTTGTTTTACATCTCAGTAATAAGCAGCAGCAACAAGAAGCGCTGCCCAAGCAGATGCCTCCACTACAAGACTAGGGGCACCCTTGTGGTTTTTCGTCTGGCACTATGCCCGCTCCGTCGTCTACTCTGGCATCTACTCCCTTACCCACTTCCCTGCTTAGGCCATCACCTACCCCATTGACATCTCCATCACCATCACCTTCACCGTCTCCTACCCCACCTTTGTCTCCTCCACCAACTCAAGCCCTTGCTCAAGCTAATGCCTTCACTTCCTCCACTTCCGTCGTCACTTCCACTACTTCTACCCCTAATGCCGCCTGACGCGTTGTGCCGGTATGCCAATGGTGGGCACCGCGCTCCTCCTCTTCACCCTCTCCAACTCTACCTCCATTACCCCCATTGCCTTCACCACTGCCTCCACCTTTGTCACCATCCTCATCACCTAACCCTTCTCCACCACCACCTTCACCATCCCCTTCATCTCCATCGCCTTTACCTTCTCCACCCTCTCCTCCATCTTCCTTGTCGCTTGAGGTTGAGCAAGCCACGCCTCCACCTACACCTTTGCCTTTACCTCTGCCCACATCCGAGCCTATCATTGCCACCTTGCCTTTGCTACCTTTACCCACGCCTCCCCCACTACTCATCAAACCTATTCCCTCCAACTCTTTATCCATTTCCGCCCCACGGAGAGGGTGTGTGCTACCATCGGTGCCCCTCAGGTTTGGTCTCCAAGGAGATCACGAGCCAAGATAGGACGATGTTGTACCGGTTCTACAATTCAAGATTCAAGACTTTATCTACCAGATGTCAATCCATGTCTGGGTCCCTGGCTATTTTGGAGATGAGCCTGCACTACCTATGACGGTTGTCAAGAAAAGCTCCTTCGCATTAGTGGTCGTTTCTTCAAGAGTGAGATCGGTGGTAATCACTTTGTTCGCCGGTAGGTTCACCATTGATGCTGTTATTACCTCGCACTCTATTGCAGTTCAGTTCACTGGCCAGGAGGGGTTCTCCATGAGAATGCCTCCCGGCCCCGTATGCTTTGTTCTCCCCGGGCTTCCATATGGGCTTTTCTGTTTCTTCGTCCACACGCGTTTCTAAAGCGTGCCGTCTACATTATTTCTTCTCCTCCCCGTCGCGCTCTTTAATTATTCCCTCGATCCATATGGGTGGGATTCGAACAACAAGGAAAACGATGATCGTACATCGGCTTATGGTGGAAGATTTCCATCTCTCTGTCGCTGTCTACTCTTTAGTAACTTTATCTAACTAGTGCTGATGATTCCGTTATCATTGTATGTATGAGGAGGAGGAAAAAGGGGAATGGGTCCTCGTATTCCAGTGGAATATGTCTCTGGAGTGATAAAAAAAAAGGTTTTTGCTGCTACGTGACCAGAGGGGTCGATGATTGCATGCTGAGAATCCGAAGTTCATATCAATCTTTCACACTGTTAATTTGCTGCCCGCCAGCTACTAACTGCCTGCGTACGTTGCACTGGCCACGACAAATCCGAAGAACCCGTGTGGCAAAGACATTATTAATGTGCTCCGGTGCCTTCACTACTGTAGCTAGCGAGGATTTCCATCACACAGTCGCTATCTATCCCTTGATGATTCTGTCTCCCTGATACTCGTGTCGTGTCCTTGTTACTGTGAATATCAAAACGAACAAACAGGGTAATCTGTCATCGTACTCGAGTGTCTGGTGAGGTAGGTGAAAAAGAGAGAGAGATCTTGCTGCCTGTATACGTGACCGGAGAGATCGGAACGATTGCAACCCGGGAATCCGAGGTTGCAGATGAAGTTTTCTAGTGCCGCTTAAGGCCGGTTACATGGATAAGTTGCACCTTGCTGCAGGCTAGGCTTGTTCTTCTTGTCTCCGTCCAGGTAAATTTCTAGTAGTGGCGCAATCAAGTCTTTTGCTTTTGCAAAAAAACAGGAAGAATGATGCAGAGCTCACGAGGACGAAGGATTTGCCTGTAAGCCATGGGTGTGATCCGGCTTTTTCACCTGTCGAGCAGTTTGCAAGGACGATGACAGACAGAAGCTCAGAGGAGAGAGAAAAGGACCGCGCGCGGTTATCAGAATCGAGACAAACATCTCCGGGTTCCTCACTGCAGGAGTATAATATCCTTTATATACATATCATTAATTATCCGAGAGGATGGTTGCCCAACCCATGGGTGTCATGCAGCCAGTTATATGAGCCCATTGGACACTTGGGAACTACACTTTAGACATACCAACACAAACAGACAAGACAGACTGACTCGAATACCAACCTAGACACAACCTAGACTTAAGACACTTTTTTTCCTCTTTTTATGCAATGACGACCCTAGACTCAACTAGCTCTGATACCAATTTGGTGTGGGACAGACACACGGGGGACTCGACTCCAAGTTAAGTGCGAACCTTGGACTCTAGACAAGCTCGCTGTTCATCCCTAACGAGGGAAGCGTTGGATCGTGCACGGTTGAGAAACCGGTAAGAGCTAGGGTGGTCAACTCACTTTCGTGCCCGGATCGGGTCACGGGACGGTCTCGCTCTCTCTTGCAGTGGTGAATAAATATTTGGGAGAGCTAATTTCCTATCACATGCAGTGACATATAAAAAATATACGAGCAAAGCAAACCCTACGAGGAGGGTGGCGAGTTTACCTCCACGCTCCGGGCGTGGGGACAACGACCCCAGCCAAGTATGGTAACTCCCAGTAAATAATTAATTACAATAATTATAGTAGTGATATTATTGCCCACTCCAAGAAGGGAGGTAAAGGGCTACAAGTGGGCCCGAGAGAACCGATCTTGGGTTGACGGGCTACAAGCCGGAAGGGCTATCGGGCCGGAAATGGGCTGCTGGTCTGACTCGGTACTATTCTGACTCGGCACTATTTGGACACAGCTCAGCAACTCAGCTCAGCCCGCAGGACAACAAGTGAACTCTGCGTTAGGGACGGCAGCTTACGATCATCTTTTGACCATGGCAATTGGCTGGGACCCTGTTGATGGGTTACTGATCGACCTCCAGGAGTGGCAGTCGCTGACTGTGAGCCGGCATATTGTTCGAGGAATTAATTACCGGGCTGCTCCTGTTGGGTTTGACTCGGATCAGATCTGTGCACCTCCACGAAAAGAATTTCTGTTAATAGATCAAGAGGCAGATCGAGGCAAGACTAGTATCGTTGGAAATCTGGCTCGAAGGGATACAACATAAAATTATTTCAGATCCATCCAACAAGCGGATTGGAAATGAAAATGATTGTGGATTACTAGTTTTTTTCTGGAACTAGTTACAGAATGGGACACTTCCCCTTAAAGAGTAGGTCTGTTGCGCCGGGGCTTTAAGTCTTTAATCATAATTTTGCATTGATTTTCATATATAATTTTGACATATCCCTTATTGGCCAAAAATTGAAATAAAACTCACTTTTACTTTTGATACACACATGATGCTGCACTACCCTTCACCGTTTTACACGAACCTCATCTCTTGCCTTAGGAGAAGCAGGCCCAGTTACTAGGATCAGGGGTATTTTTCATGGTGTTTTTCAAACATTTCTTTTTCTAAGACTGTCCCTATTTGAAACCTCTCTCGTATTGGGGAATGCCTAGGTTGGTTACTTCATTCATCACTCTCTTGCCCTTGCACTTGACTGAGCAAAGAAGAGAAAAGGCCTTCGTGCATACCCATAATATGGCCAAAGCGGCAACGATGTGTCTTAGAGGAATCGACTATGGCTCGTCATGAAGTGTGTGAAAAACCCATGCTAAAAGGACACCCTCAACGATGGGGGAAAGAACTAGACTCCCAGCACTAAGCTATCACTAGCCTAAGATGTTGCAGAAGCAACTCATTTGACTAAGCAAACTAACTAAGCCACTCAAGCATGTTGAGAAACCAGCATTATAAGCATGTGCAGAAATAATAGAATAATAGCAATAATAATATGTGCTTGCACAAAATAAAAGATCGCTTTGCAAGTCCATAGCGTGAAAACAAAGTCCAGAAGCAAGAGCTTGATCATCGAGCTTTGAGCAGTACGAGCTTTCCTTTCCTTGCTTGACAAGACAAAAGGAAAGAATAGCAAAGGATTGAAAGATTCCTCGACACAGAGGAGCGACAAACATCATACTGGATGAAGAAGGGATAAAAGGAAGAAAGACGAGGGCTAGAACTCCCTCGTTAAGGTGTCGAGGCCCTGATAACAAGAAACCAAATACAGAATGAACAAGGACCAGCTGAGATCAAGGCGGACTAAAGCCTCAAAAATAGCAAGAAAAAGGGTGAGAACCCTGAAAGGGTGAAGAGGAAAGAATAGAGAGGTGATGGGAGGAATGTTGTGAAAGTAAGGAAGAAGGAGAATAATCATCCAACGTGGTCGGAGTAAAGGAATAGCGATCACCCACCAGAGGAGGGGAAGAAGATGCATGGACACCCGACAAGAAAGAATTAAGAAAAAGAAACGTATTCACGCATCTAAAATAATAAAAAAGAATAAATAAGGAGTAATGAACATGGTTATATCCGCTCTGGGGCTCTCACCTCCTCTAGACCCCGGGCATGGGAATATTAATGATGCCCCGATAAGTTGTACCTAGACCTCGGGATTAATCCTATTATGGCCAAGGCATGACCTAGTCCCAGGCCAATAATCCTCTGAATTTAACTCATCTCGATCGAGTTTTAACTACGTCCCCTCATTTATCAAATATCAAATTTATTGTACCTCAGTATACATTATCCCGATGACACCCGAATATAGTCATACTCGGCCCACCTCATGGGCCCATATGTACGCACCGTAATGCAATACGCAGCCTCAAAGTAAAAAGGCCATGATATCCCCTGGAGCAAGGGGGAGGTGTTGCCGAGATCTCTCCCGAAATCACTAATAAATGATCAAATAATAAAATAAACAATAAACGATAAAATTAAATACCATTACCTTGCATGCTTGCACGATCTGATTCTCTGGTATATCAAATAGTGATTAGCGAAAAGTCGGGTTATGCTCGGTCGGAGGCTTTCTCTATACGTGATGGTGGTCCTCGGACTTAAGTTCTTCGCCCTGTACCAGGAGCTGGTTTAATAAAATAAATGCTTTCATATTGTATGCTTGCATGCGCAATCATCTTCCATATGTTCTATTGGCCCCATGATCATTCTATTTTTGGCGATTAATCAATTATTTTCTCTCTTCTAGATAGATGTAATTAATGTCGTAGCGTTTATGATACGGCGAGTTCTGGGTCCCGACGCGATCACCCATAATTGTCTGATTGGTCAGACGGTGTACACAATAAACTTGTCACTCAGTGACTAGCACGCCTACACAAATAAACTGATAAATAAAAAAAATAAATAAACTGTTCCACCAAATTGGCACGTCTAGTGGGACTCAGCCTCTCTTCATCTTTTCGCCAACATAGAAGGACCATGGGGCCCCCACTCAACTATTTCAAATGTTAATTATTCATTCATCTTGTTTCTCTCCTTGTAGGTCGAAGCAATGGCAAGTGGATTGTCTGGACTTATTTTCGATTCCTGGATCGTGGCCGACCATGCTGCATACGGCTACCTTGCCGTACCTACAACCTTCAGTAACTTTTCCTCAGTTGTTGGCTTCCCCAACTTCCTGCGAGTTGCATTCGTGGGTCTCCTAGACGTGGAGAGTTCTGAACCTGCGAAGCTGAAGAACAACAAGTTACGGCCCGCCAAAATGACGGCCATGTTAAGAAAACTCTGCTGAAGAGCCCAGTGGTCGTGAGCTGCCACGTTCACCATACTACTTGTCCGACTGCGGCACATAAGAAGAGGTCGGCTGGGGGCAACAAGAAGAGCTCCAGAGGAAGAGTCTCTGATACTCCCCAAAGCTGACTTTCAACATCTAGGAAGTCCATGTTGATCAGGGGAATCCGAGTCTACTTCAATGGCCGCAGTGCCTGGGTTCTACCAGACCGGATCATCCCTATCATCCCCACTCACAACACCTTCTAAGTGCTAGCAAGATGGAGGGTGAATTTTAATGACAACAAGTAAGGGAGGAAAATCCCGAACTTACCAAAGTTTAAGCAGATCTGGGTTCCCAAGAGGGTCCGGGGCCCTGCACCAGCCTCGCAAGGCCTCAAAAATTCTACTGATGTTCCCAAGAGAGGGGGCAAAAAGGCTATGCATGTGAAAGAAAGCAAGATTGCAACCCCTCCACCCGCCGTCAGGGCCTGTGCGAGATGGGTTGACATTGCCAAATATTCAAGAAACTTCATTCGAGCTGCTAAACTGATACGGCTTCCATGCATGCCATCGGCTCGAGTCCAAGTGCTGGCTCCTGCCTTTTCTCCAGACATGAAAAAGATGGTCCGGGAATACTTCCATCACCTCGGGAATCCCATCGTGGGCCGACAAAGTTTACTTCGTGTCATCAAGGCCGAAGAAGAAGAAAAAGATGAATCATGACCCATCGGTTCAGATGGGGATGAGAAGCGTGCCGGGGTCGAAAACTTTGAAATACCCCCACAGCATAAAAGAATTAAAAGAATTGTAATATTCAGAAGGCTAACATCTATCGATTAAGCCCGAAGGGGAATCAGAAAGCATAAAAGAAGAATGCGAGCTCTCACTTGCAATATGACTGGAGTGATGAGTACACATGGTCCCCTGCCAAATGAACAAGAAGAGCCGGCCGAGATTGCTGGAAGAAAAGACCCGGCAGCAAGACGGGGCAAAACTAAGGCTGAGCTGTTGCAAGCTGCAAAGGGCAAGCAGGTTGCTGATGAAAGTATCGCTACTGCCACTGCCAGAATAGTGGCGTCTGAACAAGAAGGAGCATCTCCACCGCCTTCAATCGAAGGTTCTTTGGGTGAAACACCTGGGGGCATCAATAATGAAACAACCACGGACCCCGCCGTCTTGATGTTACTGCAAGGATACCATCGGGAGATAAAACTACTGAAGAGAAAATTAAATGAAAAGGTTGAACACACTATAGCGCCCGAGGAGCCGGGGGCACGAGATGAGTCATTACGGGAAGGTTTTAACCTCGGGGATGCTCCTTCACTGGTTGTTCTATAAATAGCAGCTCAGAACTAGGCTATTCCCCAGCATTATTCCCAGCGGCGCCAGCCAGCACGGTCAATGCCCCTTCAGATGCAGCAATAGGTTCCCATGTCCGGGCCTTCGCTTCCCCATGTTGTAGCTCCAGCCACACCCCTGGTGTGGCCCGCCCACCTCTACCCTCAACCAGCAGAGCTAGTTATGGTGAACAAGCTAATGGTGGAGCAGATGGTCGAGGTAAGACTGGCAAAGGGGGGTGGTGATGATTACGCCCCCTTTGACATATATGAAGTGCCATATCCAGCCCACCATGCTGCCAAAAGACTGCCGTCAGGTGTCAATAAACCCCAAAAATTTGACAAATACAACGGGCAGGGCTGCCCAAAAGAACACATTACACACTATACAATAGTCATGGGTGACTTGGCGGTGGATGAGTCGTACCTACTCAAGTTCTTTGGGTCTTTGTTGACAGGACCTATCTTTGAATGGTACTCTGACCTGCCAGCCAGGACTATCCACGACTGGCCAGACATACAGCAGAAATTCAGTGAAAGATTCCACGTCATTGAGACAGAGGTGACCATGATTGAATTGTTGGCGGCCAAGCAAAAAGATAATGAAACGACTACAGAATATATCAAGAAATGGAGGGATCTCAACATGAGATGTCGACGTCCTCCGCATCCAGAAGATGCAATACAAATATGCAAACAAAATCTGAAGAAAAAGATTCTAGAAAAGATGATGATGAATGGCCGAACAATGGCCACTCAAGGGATATGCGGTCAGACCTCAGTCGCTCCATCCCGACACTGCTTAACGGTAAGAAAATATGTGCGGTTGGGATCTAGCCGCACAAGGCTGGTGCGGTCCAACTCTGGCCGCACAACCTACCACTCCAAGAGATGTACGGCCAGACACAGGCCGCACAAGGGTATGTGCGGCCGGTCCCTAGCCTCACACCCCAAAACACTGTGTAACGGTAACGGTCGAAAACTCACACGATGAGCGGTCGGTTCTGGGCCGCTCAAGGGTAGTGCGGTCACTGACAGGCCACACAAGCCCCACTGTGCGCCGAGCCAAACAGCATCGGGCGACGTGCGGCCAGCCTACAGCCGCACAAAGGGTCATGCGGCCAGACCTTGGCCGCACACCCCAGTGCACTGTATAACGGCCAAAATAATGGTTAAAACCAGAAGATGGGCGGTCAGCTTGGGGCCGCACAAAGGGACATGCGGTCCCACGATAGACCGCTTAACCCCGCTGTGCGCCGAGCCTGACTCGCAGCGCGCCGAGCCGATGTGGGGCTAGGCCAGGGCCGCACAAGGGATGTACGGTCTCTGGCTCGACCGCACAACGCTCGCCGGTGCGAAAACAGCAAACCTCACCGAGATCGCCCATTCTGGCCCCAAACAAGCCCCACGGAGGGGGAAATGAAGAGGAACGAACCCTCATGCCCCCTAGCATGATTCTACGCCCCCAAAATGCAGATTCGCGGCTTAAAACGGCGGATCGAACGAACCCTCCCCGAGGCATGCTCAACCTTCCCGGCACAAAAGAATCCCCTCTCGGCCTCGCCTCGGCCTACAAACCACGGGAATGGAAAGGCAATGAGCTAGGGATCATCACCCTACCTCCGGTTCACGACGGGACACCGATCCGAGCTCGATCCCACGAAGAACGTCATTGAAAACCTCGCCTCCCCACGCTTCCCACGCTCGCCGCACGTCCACACGGTCGCCTCGCCGTCACCCACGTCGTCGCGCCGTCGCCCCGCCGTCATCTGCAGCCAGTACGGAGCTCCACCACGGTCGAATGGGTGAGAGAGAGGGAGAGGGACGCGCGTAGGAGTGAGAGGAAGAAGAAAATGAAAAATGAAAAGAAAACGGCATTTCCCCTCCCATCTACCCCATTTCCCACCCCACATCTCAGCTGTCACCCAGAGGCAGCAACTGCAATAGAATAGGATGTGACATGCAGCATCGATCATACCTTGCTTGAGCAGATTTAGGTGAACAGCCCAATAGAAACACAGTTTGTCTCCAATCTGTCTTTCCAATGATGGCTCTTCCACCATCATCCGACGTCCGTGCTAACCAGGAGGTCGATTCTCGCCAGCCTGCGCAATCGAGCTCTAGCAGAACACCTGAAGCTAGTTGCAAGCGCCACCAAAGTCAGACCAATGAAGATCTTGGCTTGATTTTTGGTTGAGGCAAGCATCCCCAAGTCCTCTACTAGCCCCAAGAAGAAGGAGGCCGTTCAGACTCTGGAGCACCTCATTCCAGCCTTCGTCCCTGGACTGCGCAGATCGACCCCAATAGTACCAGGTCAGAACCCATGTCACACTTTTGATTTTGGCACTCTAATCCGACCTCTTCTCAGAGTCCCATCAGTTCTTATTTGATGCTGACTCTCCCACGATCACGTCGACGCCAGTCCCACTCTCATCAGAGCACGAAGGAGCCCGTGGTGAGATTTTCTTCAGGTGACTGTAGTTCTAGGCCAGACAGAGCTGCAGCCAACCAGTCCTGATCCCAGGGTTGTCTCGCCGTCACCTGAGCTCTGATTGAACTGCAACTCCTCCAACACATCCCTAGGCCAACCCTGGTCATTTCTTCACCAGTCCCTCTATCTGCAGTGTTCGTAGCAACACGTGCCCCTACAGTAGCATACTGTCCTACAAGACCGACCAGGCCAGAACCAAACCAGTTCATGATCACGGATCTATCGCAGCACCGATCGGACTCCGAATGACCATCTGCTCCTGCAGGGGACTCCTACCTCGCCTCCAGACGTTCTGGCACAAGTCCTCCAACAGTACCCCGTGGAGTCCATAGCTTCCCCGACGCCATCTCGTTGTCCTGCAGATCCAGTACCGGGCAGAATCGACTACCGACTCCTTTCCCGACCTGTCACGCCCCGACACGGAATACCGGGACGTACAGTCAACAACAAGTTAGAAAGTAAAGGAAAGCTATTCTAAGCCTTAATATCAGAGTACTATGAAATGAAATATCTATATTGATCATCAAAATGGTGTAATTCCAATTCGTTATACGCTCCCTCGACAAACTCTCCCAACCCTTCAGGGGCCTCATCAGTCTCTTGGGTGACTTCCCCAGTTCCTACTAGTGGTAATCTGATGCTACACTGGGTTATCGGTATCCGGAGCTCTGGGTCATTACAGTTGGTATCAGAGCGGTGTTGAGGAATCGTGTAAGGAATTGAAATTCTACAGCTATTGTGCAGAATTAGTCCATTTGCGTCGTCTATTGCTGGCTTAGGACGTTTTCCGTATGATTAATGGATTTTCTTTATTACTATTCATGTTTTCTAGTCATTGCAAGATGTCATCTCGGCGTCGGAGAGTTCTGGTTCCCCAGGAAGTGAGTAGTGTCCCTCAAGATGTTCCTGCTCTGACTCCTGTTATTCCGGCTCAAGAGGATGTGCCTGGGAGTCCCAGATGTGCTTTGAAAGAATTTCTATTGTTTCATCCGCCGACTTTTGAAGGCTAGACCGATCCTGATGCCGCCAGAGTTTGGCTGGACACGACCGAAGGCGTGTTCCGCTCTATGGAATGTGCGGAAGATGAAAAAGTGATGCTCGGCACTTTTCAGCTCTAGGGCATGGCGCTGACATGGTGGAACACAGAATGGGAGATTGCTTTTCAGTCTCGTCTGCTCTGGCAGATTTCATGGGCTGAGTTTGTCGCCACATTTGAACTTACTTTCAGTCCGACTTTCCTCCGGATGGATAAATGCACCAATTCTTGCAGCTCGTCCAGGGAGGAATGTCAGTGCTCGAATATCGAAGCAGGTTCATGGAATTGGGCCGCTATGTGCCCCATGTGCTGGCGTACGAAGCTTTAAAGACTAAGAAGTTTCTTCGCGGCCTCTGTGCTAAATTGAGGCAACCGTTGATTGTTGCTCGCATAACTAATACGAATGAGGTGTATCAGGCTGCGGTAGCGTTGGAGTTGGACTTGGCAAGGTCCCAGACTCCTTCTCAGGTAGTGTCGGTTTAGTCGACGATTCAGCTTCCATTTGGTTATCCACCTCCTGTTCCAGGTTTTCCTTCTGTCACTCCAGCTGCTAGTGTTGTTGCTTCTTCGGGTAAGTCCCAGTTCAGGAAATTTAAGAATAAGAAGAGGTTCAAGAAGTGATTTGACCAGTAGGCATCCATCCACTTGTATCCAACTGCCTAATGTCCCTACTTTGCAATATGAGATCAAATCTACCACCATTCAGATGCTCCCATCCTTTTATGGGAAGACCAATGAAGATCCCCATAAACATCTAGATGAATTTTTAAAAATTTGTTCCACTGTGAAAATTTAAAATTTCACAGATGATGTCCTCTGCCTAACCTTATTCCCTTTCTCACCTAAGGACAAAGCCAAATATTGGCTAGGGACCTTAGAAAAACCTATTGGCACATGGTCAGTGAAGAGGGGCGATCTCGCACTGATCCTGAGCCGTGTGATCTCGGGGAGGTTCCTTGATCACAATCACCACATTTGTATGAACTGCAAGGCAGGAAACGGATCAGGGGTGCCCAGGGATGGATCCCTGGGGAAAACTCTTCGATGCTTAAGTCAGCGAATCAGGTAGAGCACAGATGCAAGGGGAGATGGCAGGAGGAAGAAAGGGGTGCGAGATCGCTCTCCACCAAGAAGTGGGGTGGTTCTTACTCAGGACTGTTACTTACCTCATCGGAGGGTCTTCCAGGGTTTATATAGCAATCTATATAACGTAAGAATCTAGGGAGTCCAAGGAGCAGAGGAGATTCAGGAGAGGTTATGTCCTTATTATAGGCTAATTATAGCACGAGGACTTTTGCTCTCCCTTATCCTTTGGAGTTCCCTACTCCTTAAAGCTGCGTAACAGACGCTAGGATAAGCTTTCGACGGTCGGTCTGAGCTTGGGATGCCAGCTGGGGGTCGTCCTGAGCGGTGGGCACGTAGTTCGGATAGGGTGCTATGGGCCCCCGTAGGGGTTTTCCCGATCGACCTATCTCTCAGACTTTCAGACCCGGGGGTCGCCTAGGAAGTGCTGATCCGAGAGGGTTTTGGGCTTAGACTAAGTGGGCCCAGAATGGGGCTGTCACTTTTTCGAAGCTGGCCTGATTTGGTCAAATTAGATCTGGTTAGGTCGTGCTCTCAGGTGGTTGATTTTCCCCCTCTCCACTTGCCCCCCCTTACTCTCGAGCCAAAATTAGGCTCGGACGAGTAACATTGGTAGGGGCGATGTTAGTGGCTCAAATGGGGTGAGGATTTCTCTCCGATAGGGGCCATTTAATGCGGCTGTCCTAAGAATACGCCCCGACCTCCCATTCAGTGACGTAGAATCTCTCTTTAAACTTCTTTTGCATGTCGGGTCAATCGGCAATGGACCCGGGCGGTAGGCTCGAATATCACTCAAAGGCAAGCCCAATGAGTGTCGAGCCGAAGAACTTCAGGAGGTAGGCCTCATCAGCAGTCAAGTCCCCCATAACATTTACATAGTAGCCAATGTGCTCTCTAGGAGACCATTGCCCATTGAACTTCTCAAACTTCGACAGTTTGGTGATGCTAACCGGCAACTTCTTCGCGACATAATGAGCCGGATAGGGCACTCGATAGATGTCAAATGGTGTTTGATCCCCATCGCCCCTTTCTGCTAGCTTCATGTCTATCATTTGTTCCAGCATCAACTAGCTAACTGCTGCCACGTCGACAGAGCTTGGATAGAAATGGGCGAACTGCGCAGCCGGGGTGGTCAATACAGTCACCTGGGGGGCCATGGGAGACCCCTGGGGAAGTGAGATCTGCTGCGGGGCCAGTGCCGCGTATTGTGCTTGTTGCAGGGGCACGCCCCCAGGGAAGCTGGGGGTTGATGGGAATGCTGCAGCCTGAAGAGTCACTTCAGAGGGCTGCCTGTTGCCCCTGGGCGCCTCCAGTAGAACCTCGGTCTGCCAGGACGTCAAGGGTTGTGTATTCCTCTCGTTCAGTTGCTTCTTCAGTAATTCAATCTCCCACTGGTACTGTTGTATCATGTATAGCATAGCGGGGTTAGTTGTGGAGAGAGTGGACATGCCCCCTGTCTCTTCGGCCGGGGCATCCTCAGATGATGTGGAGAGTCCGCCACTCGTGCCCCCGGTGATGACAACATTGGCTTCCAGGGCCATAGAGGGTTCTTTGGAGAAAGTCTCTTCGACGCTCACCTGCGTCGCTTCACCTGCCGCTCTTCCTCTCCTGGTGAGGGGACCGGGCCTGGTGGCGAGCCTGGCCACTTCTTCGGGGTCGGTAGGCAAAGCCGCATATCGACTAGGGACTCCTACCATGTTGCAGGTGAAAATTCTCCAATTCTTATTTCTTTTCGCCATCCTCCTTGACGACTTATTTGGGAACACCAGTCTGTCAAAAACTGATCGTCGGGACGGCGCTTCCTCCCGCACAGGGGACTGGCGTCGTTCCTCTGATCGGTTTGGCGTGGAGATATATCTGGCACGATTGCTTTGTTGTTGGGTTCATCAGCTCCGACCGTTATTCGGCCTTAGTGAGTTGCGGTAGACATTTTACCCTGAGATGATGAGATGTAAAGTCCCTGGTACTTCTCATGAGGTGACCTGAGACTTCAGCAGTCTGAGTGGACCCGACTTTGACTTCAGTTAACTTCTTTGGGCACATGATTAAAACCCGATAATATTTTAGGCATCAAAAAAATGCCCCCTAGCTATGGACATTATGAATGAGGGACCACAGATGTACTTGCTTCATCGAGCTTTAATAGATGGGACCCACGTTGCCTCGAGTCGGTGGCACGACCTGGGCGATGTGAATCAATGACGCATGGGCTTCTTAAGTCGGTGGCATGCGTTGATTCAGTGACATTTGTTAAATCGGCGGTGGATGGCCACTTGATTCGGTGGCGGGTGGCCGCTTTGATTCGGTGGCAATGGCTGATTGATTCGGTGTGGTGTGGCTTGCTTTGATTCGGCGGCGTTAGCGTGAAAAGGTGGAGCGATGAGTCGGCGAGGCCGGCACCGACTCACCCTCCCCTTCTGCTCTCTTTAAAATCCCATCCCACCAGTAATGTTTTTCAAAACCCTTTCATCTTCTTTCTCCCTGATCTCTTCTTTCGGCGACGGTGAAGTCTTCTTCTACCAGCGATGGTGAAGTCTTCTTCTACTAGCGACGAGGGTTTTTCTTGACCACGGTGGAGGCCTCCTCCTTTTCCGGTGAGGGTTCTTCAATGGCCGATGAGCCTCCTCCCCCCCTTTTCTTTTGTTGCACATGGTGGAGGCAGTGGGCCATTCTCCCTCTTCCTCCTTTGCCTTCGCCGCGGTGAGATGGTGGTGAGGTGGGGCTTCGGGTCGGTGATGCCGCAGTGAAACGCCCTGGGGAAAGGCTTAGAAGCTTTGTTCGTGGTGTTCCAAAGGGCTCACCCTTCTTTGCCCAATGGCTTTGGGGAGGTTCCTAGTAGGCTAGCCCTCGGAACAAGTTATTCTCCGTTGTCCATTCAGCCTAGGTGTGTCACCTATGGTCATGTTTTTTAGGGACCATCTCTCCTTAGTGTGTGGGCGTGCTCTCGTGTTGCTCTGGGATGCTCCCGACTAAGGGGAGACTCTACCATCAAAAGCTATCACATTTAAACCTTCACACATGGAGGGGGGTTCAACACTCTGGTTCGTGCCGAAGATCTATAGGCAAGGTGACTTTGCTCGGACATCTCGCCAAGCTTCTCATCATTTGGATAGATACTTGCCTACCAGCCATGAGCTCGGGAGGTTGGTCTTTGAGACACCCCAGCAGGCGCCTTGGTCTTCTCTTCTTTATCTTTTTCTTTTCTTTCGAGCCTGTCAATCCTGATGGGCTTAGGCTGAATTGGGGCTGGGGCTTGCCACTTGGACATCTACGTTTGCTTAAATTTGGTTGGCTTTGGACCCACCCCTCCCTTCGATCTAGACCCAATGTGGTCCATTCTATCTTGGGCCAATGTTTGAAATTGGTTATGCACCGGCATGGTTGGGATCACCTTGTCGGGTGTGATCGTGGCCCGGCGGCCATTCAGGTATACCCAGACTCCTCCGATCATAATAGATTTGCCTGAGGTGGAGAGCCGGCCTTGCAGCATACCGGCATTCTTCTTGGCTGCTCGCTTGGCAGCCGGTGTGTGCTTCTTTCTTGTATCGACATGGTGGACGTAGCAGCCTACCACCTTTACTTCTTCGGGTGTCGCCTCACAGTGGCGATGGGCTTGATCCCTTGGATCTCTAGGAGGTCCATGAACATGACCCCGAGAAAATTGGGGAACCCAACCATTGAGGGGAAATCGCCAATTTGGGTCGACACTGCCAAGTAGCCATGCTCAGCATGGCTCGCAAGCACTAAAGGACCGTATGTGACGGCCATTGGTTTCTTCGAAGTTTATCTTGTAATTTAAAATTGAGGATGTCAGATTTTTAGGAGGAGGCCATAAGGCCCCAAATCTTGGTGAAAAGATGAAAGGTGGTCTTGTCCCACCGAGCGTGCCAACTTGTGGATGCACTTCTTATGATAGGGATATCATTTTATCTTTTATTGATTTATTAAGTGCGAGGGCGTGCCAATCACATAAGTGACAAATAATTCTGGTTCCGAGACTGGAGTGGTCCGGAGCCGAGAGTGCGTTTTGTCTGACAAACCAAACAATGGTGGGTATCGGGTCAAGACTGGAGAACCATCGCACTGTGAAGGTCACGATGTTAATTACATCCCCCGTAGGGAAAAATCTTATAGCTCCAGTAGCTAACTTCTCTTTAAATGTAGATGGTGCTAGTAAAGGGAATCCTGTTCATTCAGGGGAAGGGGGTTATTTTAGAAACCAATATGGGCAGCTTGTTCTGGGCTTTGCGTATTACTATGGCATTGGTACTAACATGGCTGCTGAAGGGCTGCTTGATGGGCTTCGATTGGCACAGTTTCACAACATTCCGCTATCAGTTATCTATACAGACTCTTTGGCTTTGATTGGCTTGCTGACCTCCAAGAAAGATCCTCCTTGGACTCTTCTCCCATGGTGGCAACATATGTTGCAGCTTTACTCAACACTTCAATGCCCAATTGTCCATTCATTTAGAGAGGCTAACCAGCTTGCAGACGCCTTAGCTAGTCATGCAGTCTTTTTGGGAAGCAATAAAGAATTCCTTTCTATTCGTAAGCTACCTTCATTTGCTAAGGGTTATGCCATAGTTGATGCTAGTGGCTTACCCAACATCCGCATGAGGAGTGTATAGCTTTATCCTTTTTTAGTTTTTCTTTCATTCTTTGTATCCCAGAGGCATGCCTCCTCAGATGATGTAATTCTTTTTGTTAAAAGTAATAAAATTAGCATCTAATGGTTGGTAGGTGGAGTGGGAACATTCCCTTCCTCTAGAATGGGGGTGCGCTCTCCCTTCTCTTCCATTAGATGACTGGGGTTCCAAAAAAAAAAATTGATCGACTTCCACATGAAGCTCCAGATCACCGTCTCAGTGATTCTGGCAGTAGCCTCAACTTCGATCCATTTTGTGAAGTAGTCGATGGCGACGATGATGAACTTCTTCTGGGCCTGAGCTGTAGGAAATGGCCCAGGATGTCGATTCCCCACTAAGCAAAGGGATATGGCTCGGTAAGAGTAACGAGTTCCGAGGCATGCTTGTGGACCAGATGGTCGAAGCGTTGACATCAGTCGCACTTTTGTACATAGGCCGAACAGTCGTGCTGAAGAGTGGGCCACCAGTGACCTTGCCGAAGCAAGATCTTGGTGAGCGATCTTCCTCCCTGGTGCGCGCCACAGATGCCTTCGTGCACTTCTTGAATTGCTTGGCTAGCTTCATCAGCACTAAGGCACTTAAAGAGTGGTTCGGAGAAAGACCTTTGGTACAGGGCGTCGTCCAAGGAGAGGGGCGTGGTCACGGTGGGGAGAAGGAAGAAGGAGGAAGAAGAAAAAAGAAAAAGAAAAGGAAAAAGGTTGATATTTATAGAAAATCTAAATTTTTTGAAAAATATTAAAAAATAGAAAATCACGTTTCCGCGATCCTCGGAACGCACCGATCGCAACGGTACCACTCACGTCCGGGTGAACGACTCGGTTCGCCCGCGGCGGAGTTCCGCAGGATTTACCGAAAATCGGGTCAGGAATCGAAAAAACACGCGAAAAAGTCGCGGAACGTCTCCGGACTTCCGAAACGACCCTGGATCGTGCCGATCCGAACACGAAAGATGTCCGAAATGTATTTTCGGACACAACGAAGTCGAAACACTCCGAGAAAATAGATCCGGGACCCGAAATAAAGATCCGAAAGGTCTGAAATATTACAGCGGTAACGCCTCCTCCCACTTCCAGTACTACTCCGACGATCATGGGAGGGCATATATTCACCTCCTCTTCTCAGCATTCACAATATTATATTTTTCTACAGTTGGGTGGGCTTCTGAGATCCTCAGCCTTGTGCCAATGTTGTGTCTATGTGCAGCCTTCGGCTCCTGGTGGCACTCCTAATTTCTTCTCTAGCTCTCCTTCTCCCCCTCGGCGTCCAATACAGGGGAGGGAAGCACCACCCCTCCCCCCTGCCAATTGCTGGTAGTGTTCCCTCACCTGCACGTAAGTGCATGTACGTGCAAGGTAAGCGTTCAGCTGAGAACCTCATCTTCTTGTTGCTCATTGCAACCTGCGATTTGCAATTCTGTTCGCATTCATCAAACTGCAACAGGGTATCGCTGAAGGATTGGTGGGGATTAGGAACTACAAGTACGTGGCTCCTAATGAGGTTGTAGGTCAGCTGCCACGATGCCTGAATGCGATGATAGCCTTCCCACTATTCACCTCCCTGCCGGTGGAGGAGGTGGCTTGCACGCGTGGTGACTGTAGCGGTGGCCTCCTCTGGGAGGGCTTCTCCGTGGACGACCTCCTCGACTTGGGCGGTTGCAAGGAGCAGAGCGGCGGAGAAGACTTCTTCGCCTGCAGGCGAGCGTGGCAGGAAGGCCGGCGAGGCCGACAGGCGGGTGCTGTCGGAAGGGGGAGGGAGAGTAGTGCGAGGAGGTCATTTGTCATCCCAGTCGGCCATTTGTCACCCCTGTGGGATATTTGTCACCCTTATTTGTCTTTTGTCAACCTCTGCCCTATGAGATTCGCTACGTCGACTCCTTGGTCTCATGGAGTCGACTCCTTGGCCCGACATCTGTCTTGTGGACCATTAGTCATTCTTGTGAACTATTTTTTTACCCTTGTGATATATTTTTCACCGGTAGTAGCCACGTTTCATCATTGCTGCCCATTTGTCACTCTTATTTATCTGCAGCTGGTGAAGGGCTCCTGCTGAGCTTGTGCTTGACTGGAGTCGACTCCATATGGTCATTGAGTCAACGTCAGTTAAGGTCAAGCTCGCAAGACACAAAAGTGACGGCTGAAGGGTCATAAGGGTGACAAATAGACCTATAACGGTGACAAATAGACCCGCAACAGTGACAACTGCCTATTAAAGGTGGCAAATAGATCGCTAATGCAGAAAAAGGGTCCAACCTCACGTGAGTCGCGTCAGTGGACTTCATGCCTTTGAACCCAATCATTGGCTCATGATCTTAGGCCACGTGGCAACTATCCAGGCAACACCGGCCAGCGCTTTGCATCAAAAATCCCCACAAATCCCTTTCCTCTTTTTGCATGTGCATGTGTATACATATGCATGTCTGTCACGCCCCGACGCAGAATATCAGAATGCAGCAGTAGAAAGTTAAAATATGTTGATTTCCAGACATGATGTGCCTTAGGTTAGCAATTAAATAACTCCAATACAACGTCATGGCAAAGAGAAGAAATAATTCACAAAATAACAATTTATTCCAACTACTTAAACATAGTAGGTTTCACATCCACCACTGTCACACCCCGAGCCTTTATTTACAGTGGAAGACTCACTCGGGGGAACGCGAATAGCCGACATGGTAAGTCTCTCACAAGCAAGAAATAACCAGAGCATGAAACAATCACCCATAACATGTAATTGCACAAGTATATACTCAAATTTAACTTTTATTCATTGATAATCAAAATATTCCATTACAACCACTAACTCATCCTTTAATTGGATCTACTAGACTCAATAAAACAGAAAATTACATGGACTCAATCTAGACAAAGATGACTCCTATGTCTTCACTCGTATTTTTATCCGACTCTCATTCGCTTGTATCGGGCTATCGGTACCCTGAGCTCTGGGATGTTACAGTTGGTATCAGAGCATGGTTGGGGCAACGTGTAAAGGATTGAAATTACATGTGATTGTCCAGAACAAGTCCAATCGTGTTGTCTGTTGCTGGCTTAGGATGTTTTCCGCGATTACTAATATATTTTTCCATTGTTATATGTTTTAGATGCCACCCCGTAAACGAAGAGCTCCTGTTCCCCTGGAAGAGAATGATAGTATTCCACCTCCAGCCGTGCCTGCTCCTCCGATCGCGCCAGTCCCTATTCCTATTGTGCCAGCTCTGTATGATGACTTACCTGGTGGCCGTGGTAAAGCACTTAAGGAATTTCTGCTGTTCCACCCGCCGACGTATGAAGGTCGGTCAGATCTGGATGCTGCCAAAATTTGGATCAAGGCGACCGAGCGTGTGTTTCGATCGATGGAATGCGTAGAGGACGATAAGGTTATGCTTGCTATTTTTCAACTTCAGGGTGCAGCATTAATGTTGTAGAATTCGGAATGGGAAGTTGCCTTCCGTTCCCGACCACTTCGTTAGATTACCTAGATAGAGTTCGTGACTACCTTTGAGCGTACCTATAGTCCGGCCTATCTTCACATGAATCAGATGCATCAGTTTCTGGATCTGGTGCAGGGTGAGATGACAGTGTTGCAGTATCAGAACAAGTTCATGGAATTGGGTTGGTATGATCCACATATTGTCGCTGATGAAGCCTTGAAGATCCAGCAGTTTCTCCATGGTTTACGAGCCGAGTTGAGAGTGCCGCTTCTTGCTACCCGTGTCAGCGTTATGGATGATGCTTATCAGGTAGAAGTTACGATGAAGCTCGATTTGGCAAGGTCTGTAGGGTTTTCTCGGGCCAGTGTCGCTTAGTTGATTGTACCATTTCAGTAGTCCTATCAGCCGTCAGCACCTGGTGTCCCATCAGTCGTGGCTACCTCTAGTGGTCCTTCGAGGCGGATGTTTTAGAAATTTAAAAAGTATTTTCATGGTCAAGCATCTTCAGATTTGGTGCCGCAGCAGTCTGTGTCTTCCGAATCGGTGCAGTAGTCTGTTCCTCCATTTCAGCAGCGCCGAGATTTTCAAGTGAGTCAGCTGAGACCGTGTCCGAGGTGTGGTGGCAGCCAAATGGGTGTGAAGGTTGGGATCAGGAAATAATGGGTTATGAGCACAGGTTATTAGACAGTGATATTTTTGTAAGAGGCGAATATGGGACTTGGATTCTTCTGCTCAACATCAGACTTCTCCAATCTGGCGAGACATTTGGTCATGCAAAGACATTATCTCTTCAGGTGTGCGGGTCCGACTAGGGAAAGGTGATCAGTACCTTTTCTGGAAGTACATGTGGTGCGGGGACTTCACGTTCGAGGCTTCTTTCCCCGGACTTTTTACGATTTCAACTGATCCCTTGGGGTCTGTGGCCCAAACTTTTGACTCCCACCTATCAGGGGGTATATGAGCATCAACTTTTAGGAGAGACCTTAGCAGCGACGAAATGGAGCTGCTTCACGACCTCTTACTCTTCCTTCACGATTGCGCTCCTCACGTTGATAAAGAGGACGTGTGGACTTGGAGGTGGGGTAACGAGGGATGCTTCTCAGTGAGGTCGGCTTATTCCATCATTTCCGACGGTGGAGTGCGCCATAGTCTTGCCTCTCAGGTGTGCTCGTCACGCAGTCCGTTAAAGGTGAAGCTTCTCACTTGAAAGATTCTCTTGGGAGGCTTCTTACCCGAGACAAGTTGTTACCTTTCATTTCGGGGATCCAAACATCTTGTAGCCTGTGTGGACTTGAGGATAAGACATTGGACCACCTGTTTGTGGGTTGCACCTATATGCATGAGGTGTGGGAGGGGTTGGGTAGGAGAGCCCGTTGTGTGGTTGCTAGCGAGAGGTGCACCATCTTATGGCGATGTGGGGGAGAAGATGGCACGTTAAGGGAGATGGTATTGTATGGTGGTTGATCTTGCACGCCACCCGTTGTGGAGTGAACGTAACAATAGGATCTTTAGGAGGGAGGCTAGAGCGGAGCCTTCTCTTGTTTATTTTATTTGTGATAGAGTTAGGGAATGGACGGAGTTACTTTGTAATGTAAATTCCCTCAATTCCCCTCTTTTTGTTTTGTTGGGGGTTAGTGTGTGCCACACCTTCTTGGTATGTCTTCTATACATGGGTTTTTGGGAAGAACATTGCCTATACTTGTACATTCTCTTTTTTCAATTTAACACAATAGTGGTACTACTCACTTTCAAAAAAAAAAGATGAAATCAAGTATGAGGCGGTCATGTGGAGACCGCTAGGGGTCCCCCTATGTCGGTTCGAGCCTTGCGATCACACGATGGACCACCAGGTGCACTTAGCGGTCTGGTGAAGACCGCTAGGCAGTGTCATGCGGTCCGGGGATGACCGTTTTTATGGTTTAGAGTCATTTTGAGGTCAGTGGGGTAGCGGCCTTACGACTGACAACTAGGCTACGCCTAGCGGTTAGGCGGAGGATCGCCACTCTACTTGGTGGTCCGGGAGTGACCGCTTGGGGTTTGATTTATCTTCGACCCATGCGATCCTGGCTGGACCGCTAGGCCGGGCCTTGCCGTCTAGAGGAGACCGCCAGGCTCCCTAGCGGTCTAGAGAGGGCCGTGGTGAGTCGAGTGGGCTATTCGGGACGTTTTGGAAAAAATCCATGATTTTGGGGTGTTTGCCCGATCTAGAGTTTTGATCGTATTTTTGGGGTTTAAAAGGGTCCTCTCGGTGCTAGGGAGGTAGGGGACTAGTTTCCCCATGTTTTTCCCTTCACGTGGGCGTCAACGGGGCGTGGAATGGAATTTTTGGGGTGGTCCACCAGTTTCGGTCTCAGGATGACTTGGTGGTCCTTCCAGAGACCGCCACACCCCTGGCGGCCTAAGGTAGGCGCGCCACGGGGTACTGTTTTGTCGGCAGGGCGGGCGTCAGTTTGCGGTCGCACGATAAATCGCCAGCAAGGGTGGCGACTGAAGCTTCGACGGCCAACTCCATTTTTGACCGTTGCATCTCAGGGCACGTGTTTTGACCGTTGGGGTCACGTACCCTCTAGCAGTCGTAGGTATGGGCGCCAGAGGGAGTGTAGCCATGTGGCGGCCCAAGAGAGGACCGCCAGGTGATTCTCCGTGTTTGTCGTGTCTGTTTCGCGTTGTATTGGTCTCCGGTCGACCCAGTTGTGACACAGTGGTTGACCTTCAGTCTCGTGATGTCCCGGACACCGTGGGACATGTGTCTGTGTTTTTGGGGGTGTCCGGAGGTGCCGCATCGTCTTGATTAGCATGTTCATCAGTCTTGGGGTCTGGGTGACCCCATGTGTGTGTTCCGAGTTTCCGTATGGACCATGTGTGCGGCCTTAGACTACGAGTCCATTTCTGATGGGAATTAACACCGGGCACTAACTTTGCAAGGTTCACCGTGTCAGGGCCGATGCAAGTTAGCCATCAAATCACAAGACATCTGAGAGACCGGGTCCTCAACACTCCACGCAAAATTCTCTGAAATAAACGAGTGTGACACACCAGAATCAAACAAAACTCACGCTGCGCAACCCAAAATCATAACAGTACCTTCTACAAGCTGTGACAACTCTGCCTCTGCCTTGGGCATGTGGGAAACTTTGTCTCGAGCTCTCTGCCTGCCCATACTCACTGACCGTGGTAGTGGCGGATACTACCCTTGCTGCTGAAACTACTGCTGTGGGTACTGCTACTGCTGCTGCGAAAACTGGGGTGGCTGACGCGGTCGCTGCGGGCAGTCATGTGCCATGTGACCCGGCTGGTCACACCTGAAACAGATCACCGGTACCGAACACTGCCTGCCTGGATACAACTCGCCACAATGGGGACACCCCACACTAGAACCACCGACCGACCCCTGCCACTGCATAGCTGTCGGCTGCTGAACACTGCCTGAAGAAGCTTGTCGCTGCTCTTGGCCCTCTTCTTCTTCTTCTAGAAACCCTTCCCGAAGAACCTCTTGATCTTGGCGCCGAAAGATGCAGAACTCGTCACTGAAGCCACCAGAGTCGAAGCTCCCGAACTACCAGAGGGAAGCTGGAATGTGCTCTACTACTGGGTAGTCGTCTGGTGGCTGCGGCCTGACAAGGACTATCCCTGGCTAATCAGTCCTCGTGTCCTCTACATATCCAACTCCAAAGACACCGCGATATGAGAAGTCATCTCCAAATCAGAGGCAGCCTTCACGATCAAATGGTGCCTCAGCTCTTGCCTCAAGCCTTGGACTAACTGCTCGGTCTTCACCCTCTCATGCTCCATGATGTGAGGTGCATAGCGACCTAGCGCCACAAATCGGGCCCTATACTGCAACACGGACATGTCGCCCTGTACCAACTCTAGAAACAGATGCATCCTCTACGTAGCAACGTACTCTGGGCAGTAAGTACGCTCGAAAGCACTGACAAAGTCACTCCACAAGATCTGCTCAAGGGGGTGAGACTGAAAAGATATCTTCCACTCGGAAGCCCACCACTCTCGAGCCGTGTCCTGCAACTGGTTGCAAGCCAACATCACTCTGTCCTCCGCTCAGGCTCGAATCGATATATTATTTGCTCATCTTGCCAAGCGAATCGTAGTGTCCTTCATTAAGCTAGTTGTATTCCACTGTAATTTATTTTAACTAGTTTTAAAGAGGGTTGCATTGTAAAAAGAGGGACAGATCTATTCACCCCTCCCCTCTAGATCCGCCATCCACTGCTCAACAAGGGAGTGGGAGGGGAGGAAGGGAGAACAACGGAGGAAGAGAGGTGAGGCCATGGTGATGAATGACTTTCTCTCTCACTCCCTCCCCCGAGCTCTTCCCCCCTCCGGGTGGGGCAGAGGTCCAGAAGTAATGGAATAGTGCCTCATTATGCGCCAACCATTCTTCTACGCCGTCCAGCCAGTCGCCATCCATTCTTCTACGCCGAAGCAGCCCAGACGTTCCAGCAGTCATGAGAGCCTTCATCTTCATCATCGGCCTCCATGCTTTCGCCAAGGAAGTAGAGAAAGAAGGGGGAAATGGCGAAACCCTTAAGCAGCGTGAAGAGGGGGAGGCGCCCTTCGGAGCCTTTTATAAGCCGACGGGAGAGAGCTTTGCCTTAATTAATCCTCCCCTCGAACATACGCGAAGGGATCTCAAAGGGAAGGCAGGCGTCTTCCCCAAGGAGCAATTAAGCCGCCGGCCTCATTAAATACCCCCAGGACCCTTCATTGGAAACTCGAAAAAAAGACGTGGAGAGGGGTAAATCAGCGGCACAAAAGATATGTGGCCCAGTCTGGTCCAACTAAGTCTAATCTGACCCAACAAGGCCGAATTCCCCAAGTGATAGCCCCACCAACGGGCCCACTTATTTTAAAGCCCAAAATGCTCATTCCGATACTTCCTAGGCGGTCTCCGGACCAGGAAGTCCGAGTAGCGATCGCACGGGAAGCCCAAGTGGCGGCCGAGCAGAACCGATTAGGGGAAGCTCGGGAGGGCCTCACGGAAGGGCGCCGAGCTTGGCCAAGCCTTGCTCGACCATTTCTAGCTCAGGCCCTAGACTAACGACACCCCCACTGTGTAAGAAAAGCCCGAGTGCTCCCTGACCGAGCGCCTCAAGCTCGGACCTCCGACATAAGCAGAGGATATCTCGTATACGTTATGGATCAGCTCGTCACCAAGAGTCCTCGTAGCATCAGAGTGTGATCCAATAACTAGATCTATCCATTCTGACTCCATAAGTAATGGATCAGCAAACTTTTTTGAAACAAAAGAATGTGATGCACCAGTATCAAACAAGACATGTGCAGACTTGGAACAAATCTTTAATGTACCTTCCACCAGTCCGCCTTCGTCTTGCTCCGCCTCTTGGAGAGCTTGGAGGCGTGCTTGCTTCTTTGCCGAACGCTTCTCGTCTCTGGCTTGCTCATTCATTACTGGACAGTTGAAAATCTGATGATCACGGCTCCCACAATGGAGACAAGCTCCTAATCTTCTCCAGCACCCCTCGGCCCTATGGCCGGCCTTGTCATAATGTTTGCACACCTCTTTGGAAGGTGTGACAGTAATGGAGAAGGATTTGGTGTTCTTCTTAAGCTTCTTTTCTTGGGAAGACTCTCCCCCGTTGCTAGTTCTTTTCTTCTGGAAGGTGGGCTTGAAGGCACTAGAGGCTGTTATTGGCTCCTTCTTGTCCTTTCCACGGATTCTATTGGATAACTCTGTAGCATCTTCCAACAGTTGGGCTCTACGAACCATCTCCGAGTAGACTTGAATGTCCATCAGCGCTAGTTGGGTGATGCACTGAGGTCGAAGCCCATTAAGGAACCTTCTGGCTTTCACTACTAAGTGCTGAGCATACCTTGATAGCCTAGAGAATTGGACCTCATACTCGGCCACGGATAATGTCCTCTACTTTAATCCGGCAAGCTCTACAGCCTTCTTCTCTTGAATGCGATCTGAGAAGTATTTGTTGTTGAAGTGCTCAGCAAAATCGTCCCATGTAACAGGGTCTTGTTCCAATGTGGCTTCTACGGACTCCCACCAGAATCGGGCGTCCCTTTCCAATTGGAAAGTAGCTAGTAGCACCTTCTCTTCATCCATGCATTGCATAACATGGAATATCCTTTCAACCTCTCTGAGCCAGTGCTCAGCATCATCAGGGTCGGATGAGCCAATAAACTTCGGCGGGTTCATATTACGGAAACTCCAATGGAGTTTGCCTGCTCCTCGGTTTGCTCGGCCTCGCGCTACTTGCTATAGCGCTTGTGTAAGGCCTTGTACTGTGCGTAGCATGTTATGCCATTGAGCACGTTCGACAACCATGGTCCTACAATTTTTAAAATAATTATATTAGAGGCCAGGCCAAAGGTGAAAATCGAGATTAAAAGCTGGGCTATTATTGGCCGACAATGTTTGATGTCTGTTGTAAATATGCTAAGTCATGTCAAAAGTGCCAAGAGCATGCAACGATCCCCAAGAGGCCACCGACACAACTACATCCGACAACGCCTAGCAAGCCTTTTGCCGAATGGGGAACGAATGTCGTAGGCCCACTACCTACCTCCTCTTCGAGATGAAAATATATCCTGGCAGTGACATATTATTTCTCCCGCTGGGCAAAAGTTGTTGCTTTGAAAGAAGTAATAGGAGAAATCGCAGCCCGATTTATCCGACAAAATATAATATTTCGATTCAGCATCCCCAACTGGATCATGTCGGACAACGGAAGTCACTTCCTGAATCAAAGGGTCTACAGGCTAGCCAAAAAATACAAGATTGACTGGAGGACAGCCACTCAGTACAATCCACAAGCAAATGGGTTGACTGAAGCCTTCAACAAAACCCTCTACACCCTCCTAGATATGACTATCAGTTCTACCAAGAAGGATTGGAAAGATAAGATGTACGAGGCACTGTGGACATACTGTACCATTTATAAAACTCCAACTGTCTATTCACCGTTCTCTTTGGTATACGGCTCAGAAGCAGTCGTCCCTATCGAGCTGGAGCTACCCTCGCTACGGGTTGCAATCCAGCATGAATTGGTTGAAGACAACTGAACAAACACAGAGTGAAGACTAGAAGAGCTCTCCGACCTAGAAGGGAAGCGACTCCAGACTCAGCAAAATATACAGGTCTATCAGGCTCGCATATCCATCACCTTTGACAAGTTTGTCCAAGGACGTGAATTTAAGAAAGGTGACCTCGTTATGGTCAAAAGAGAAGAAGTCATGGCTTGTTGACACCCAAAATATTATACGGATATGTGACGTCAGCTGGTTATGGTCAACTGTCACGATCTGCAACCAGAGGATGTCACCTCAAGCCACCTATGCTTAGAAGATACAATGGCAGCTGAGCCGAACATCGTAAGGATCGTTCAAGCTGAGGCACGATCCCCAAAGTAATCATTAGAGTGTCCACAGCTTCATTAGTAAGCAAAAGGAGCCCACTACAATATAAATCATCTAGCCATGCCATTACAGTAAAGATGCTACGAGGTTTCATAGATTTCCAATAGTGAGTTTGGTTGTATATATGGTATTAATTTTGTGTGGCTTGTTTGTTGCGGTGAACTATGTCCATGTGAGTTCTGTGACCATGGAGGGTATTTCCCACGTGAGATCTATGACCGCAGAGGGTATTTCCTATGAGAGTTCAGTGACTGCGAAGGGTCATATCCGCGTGAGTTCTATGACCGAGGAGGGTGGCCCTTTCATGAGTTAATGGGTCTGCATCCACTAGTCCCCATCATCTGGCCTTAGATGGTTTCTCGGTACTCGGTGGGGTTGTGCCGTAGGCTAGGGAGGTTCAGGTGCATGTGTATGCACATTTCTCAAGATTCTCACGAGACCGCGGATGATAGTGTTTTACGGTGGATTCCCGTGAGACCGTGAAACATAGTGTTTTACTATTACACTGCCTTGAGGGCATTGCGTGTAGGACCAGGTGAGACCGCCCAATGTCTACGATGCTCCTTGTGCAGAGGCAAGATTGCTTGATTGTATGTACCTTGGTTAGGACAAGTGTACGGTGCCGATGGACGTAGTGGCGTGTACCCCGTGTGGAGCAACAGGACACGACTGTGCTGATGGGCATAGAGGCATAGATCCTAGCCAGTCCCAGGGTGTAGTGTACGTGTGTGTCTCCTTCACTCCTCTTGAGACTAGGTGTGGGTAGCATGCTCATATTAGATCTTGCCGTAGTATAAGAAGTTAGTGGATGCATCTGGCCTTGTTGTATATATTTGAGTGGCAGACCCTATGCCGATAAGGTTGAGGTGCTGACAGCATTGTCGATGGCCCTTCCAGCAGGCAGGTTGGCATTGCCCTGTGTAGAGGGAATGGTTTGCTTACTGGTTTTGGTTCGAGACTGAGGTTTACTAGTGTTGACATTGTCCTCCTGAGGGTGAAGGAGGTTGTGTGTGTGGCCATGTGCCCTTGTGTCACACCCCAAGATATATATATAGCGAAAATAACTCGGGAACATGAACAACTGGCAAAGTAAGCCTCTAGCTAGCAAGACAATTAGAGCGCCACATACAACATTATAAACATTGTACGCAAATGCCATATGATAAAAACCTTCAACTTTATTAATCAAATAAATCAAAGTTACAACTTGACAATTGACTCTCTTGACGAAAGCAATCTTTTAGACACTTTTTATGGCTCAATAAGGAAAAAATCTTTTATTTCATTAAGAGAATGATCAAGTATAATGCTAATGAGCCGCTTTGGGCCTTAAACTCCTAAGAGTTATTACATAAGATTTCCATTGATCACGGTCTTCCTCAACCTGCTCCATAGGCCGGTGTAGCTTGTTGACCCGCCATAGGGCCTTAATTGTCTTGACTTCCTCCTCGTCGCCGCTTGAGCCCAAGTCCCTCTTCTTGATTGGTGTGAGGTGTGAAGCATCTTCCATGAGATGGCGAGGTAATCTGAGTTGTAAGAGGCACCGGTGTGAGTTGTAGAGAACAAACTCAGAGGTGCCGATTAGCCAGAACTCCACCCTGGGAGAAAGCCGAGCGCGGAGGTCTTGAGTCTTAAGGAATCCCAGCATGCCTATAAACATGTTTTAGGGCATCACCTTGAAGTGCTCCTGCCATTCCACCTGATTCTTTAGTTTGGGCACCCGATTGGTCACTCTCTCACTGAAGCCAAGTGTGCCCATGATATAGTGGAGTGGGCTCTTGTGAAAAATCTTAGAAGTGCCTTGGGCATCCTCGCATGGGTCAAACTTTAGATGAAGGTCCACCCAACTAGTGAACAATAGCATTGACCCGTATAGGGGCCTTCCCATGGAAGCCGAGGTGAGCCCACTATAAAGATAGGCTAGAACCGCCGACCCAATTCTCTTTCCTTCCCAAATCTCACAAATGGCACTCAATTGCTCTTCTTCAAGAAAATCTTCCGCCAAAGGGAAGAGTAGTGCTCCCGCGAGGCATATCATGAATGCTTTCATGATTTCTTCCATATCTTCTTCTTTGGCTTGTCCCAAAGCCTTGTAGACCCATGCCGCAAGCTTCATCAAGTTGATTCCTTTTATGACCCGTATTTGATCTATCATTTTTTGGCTTGGGATAAGGCTTGCCAACATCTCTTGTGCACCTATTTGATGTGGCATGTCCGCCATCCTCTCTTCTTCACCTTGCTTCAATCTCTTCAATCCTAAAAGCATCTCCATCTCCTCTAGGAGTATGGTAGCTTCGAAAGTGGGAAATAAGAAGGTGTGGGTGTGTGGATGCCAAATCTCTATAAGAGCTCCCATGGCAGCCCAATCAAGGATCAATGAGAGCATAATACCTCTCAAGCCAATCTAACCCAAGAATAACATCAAAATCCTTCATCTTTAAAAGATAGAAGTGTCCAGCTAGCACCCTTCCTCTGATAACCATCAGCAAGGAAGGATAGCTCTTAGCAGTGGACAAAATTCTAATAGGCGTGTGCATTAGGAGAGGCACATCCAAACTCGAGGGCATCACACCCAAAACATCATGCAACATCTTAGAAAACCTCTCGGAAATAAATGAATAAGTAGCACTTGTGTCGAATAAAACTCTAGCATGGAAACTTGACACTAGAAGTGTACCTTCTATCCTATTGTCTACTTGCTCTGCATCTTCGCTGGCCAAAGAGAACACTCGTGCCTGTGCTCGAGGGCGTTTGGCTTACTTCATTGCTGCTGGTGTTGTGGCGGTTGCTGCTGGAGCTTGACTCGGAGAAGGTAGCTGCATCTTCGGTCAATCCTTGATCTTGTGCTCTGAGCTTCTGCACCTGAGACACTTCTCGGCTACCATCCAGCACTCCTTGCCACCATGCTAATTCTCACAGTGCTTGCATTCATTCTTGACTTTGGCCAATGATCCTCTCGATCCTCTTGCTTGTGTCGAAGCCAACCTTGTTGATGTATAAGCGGGTGACCGAGTAGAGGGCTTACTGTGGTCCGGGCATTGGAAAAATGATGACAGCCTCTTCAGTTGGGCCTTCTTCTCTTCTTGATACTGTTTCATGTCGCTTTCTTGATGACACATGGCACCGAGAGCTTCTTCCATCATGTGATGGTTGAAAGCAACCAATTTCGGCCTCAACGACGGCCATAGACACGATATGAACTTCTTCACCTTCCTCCGCTCATCAGCTAAAATATGAGGTGCGTAACGCACCAACTCCACAAAATGAGCTTCATACTCCAGCACTGTCATAGACCCCTGGGTCAAAGTGAAAAACTATTGCTCCATCCGGTCTCGAACATGCTCGGAAACATATTTCGCTTGGAACAAACGTACAAACTCTCCCCACAACACAACTCTAGCTCTGTCCTCGAATTAATTCTACAGAATTGAAGACAACCAATGTAATATCCTGGACCCTTCAGATTCTTTTTTGCGGGTTTTGAATTTATTTCCGCAGAGAAACTAATTCTATTACATGGTGCATTGGTCTAGGCTACTGGAGATTGACAATTGGAGACCAACCTATGGGGGTATGTTGGCCTTGGTTGCTGGAGACTGGAAGTTGGAGGCTAACTCGTAAGGGTATGCTAGCCTAGATTGCTAGAAATTGGAAGCTGGAGGCTGACCCATGAGGGTGTGTCAGCCTAAGTTTATTGGGAATTGGGAGCTAGAGGCTGACCTGCGAGGGTGTTTTAGCCTAGGTCTACTGAAAACTTGGAAGCTAGAGGCTGACCCTTGAGGGTGTGTTGGCATGTATTACAAGAACTAGAGGCTGGAGATCGACCTGTGAGGGTGTGTTGGTCTATAGGTTGGAAAATAGATGGCTAACCACTGAGGTGTAGTAGTCGAAAGACTAGAACTGGAGTAGGTGATGACCGATCCTCCAGGGTGTATTAGCCACCATGGTTGCAAAATAATGTCGTGTTCACCATCGGTGGGAAGTCACGATCGACGGCTCCTACCAATGAGGAGTAAAGAGGAAGAGAGTTTTTTTCACTTTTCTCCTTACTAGCGCTACCGCCCGTGTGGGTTTTCGTCAAAGTTGATCCACTTTATCTTTTTTCATACACCCTTATGAGTTTTTACATTGAGAGGTTACCCAATTTTACCGGAAGCACCCTTGTAGGTTTTCACCTCAGTTGGGTTGATGACCTTTTTTACCCTCAGTAGTCCCTTGAAGGGACTGACTGAGACCATCGAGGTATCACTATTTTTAACCTTTTTTTGCAATCATCTAGAGGAGGTGTATTGGTCTACATTACCGAAGATTGAAGAGCTACCCAGACAAGGCATGTAGGTCTATATAACTAGGGGCTAGAGGCTAAGGACCAACCCGGGAGGATGTGTCTACCTGAAGGGCTAGAGACTGGAGATTGGGGGCTGACCCGAGAGGTTGTGTTGGCTTGGATGATTGTAGGCTAGAGACTAGAAGTCCACCCGAAAGGGTGTGTTGGCTTGGATGGCTAGAGACTGGAAGCCGACCCGAAAGGGTGTGTTGGATTAGATGATTGGAGGCTGGAAGTTGACCTATAAGGGTGTGTTAGCTTATATGGCTAGAGACTGGAAACTGGAAGCCAACTCACAAGGGTGTGTTGGCTTGTATAACTAGAGACTAGGAGCAAACCCTAAAGGGTGTATTGGCTTGTATAACTAGTGCCTAGATACTAGAAGCTGACCTGGAATGGTGTATTGGCTTATATAATTCGAGCCTGGAGACTGGAAACCGACCAAGAAGGGTGTATTGGCTTGTATAACTAGACACTAGAGACTGGAAGCCAACTCGAAAGGGTGTATTAGCTTGTATAATTGGAGCATGGAGACTGGAAGTTGACCCGGAAGGGTGTATTAGCTTGTATAATTGGAGACTGGAGACTAGAAGGCAACCCAAATGGGTGTGCTGGCTTATATGGCTAGACTAGAGACTAGAGACTAGAGCCATAAAGGATTTATGGTCGCGAAGGCTTAGTGTCACCCAATTCTCAGCCCAGACTATGTACGAACTCATGCTCTAGAGCATAGTATAGCTTCTTATGTTTGCCATTCAGTGGAGGCAATGGTTTATTGCCTTTGTGGTCAATGACTGTGTAGGCCCCTCCTTCATAAGCGGTATGGATGATATAATAGCCACGCCAATTAGGTTATTGTTTACTGCTGGATCATCCTGCAAAGACTTCTGTCTCCTTCACCATGACGCGGTCTCCCTTCTTAAGTGTGCATTGCTTAACAAGATTGTCGTAGGCTCAAGTCATATGAGCTTGGTACATCTGTAGGTATTTGTAGGCCTTGAGTCTTTTGCCTTCCAGACTAGAGAGCTATTCCAATCTTCTCTAGTATTCGTCGTGTTCTTGATTGGGTAGACCGTGTAGACCGCTATACGGTAGGATGCTAACTGGATCTCCACATGGATGATAGCTTCTACCCCATAGACTAAAGAGAATGGTGAACACCCCGTAGGAGTTTTGTAGACTATCCTATAGTCCCACAATGCCCCATGCATCTTCTCGTCCTAGTCGCATTTGTGGTGGTCGGCCATTTTGGCTAGGAGCTTGTAGAGGGTTTTGTTGATAGCCTTGACTAAGCCATTAGCTTGAGGATTGTAGACTGAAGACGTTCTCCAGTTGATGTGGACCTTCACTGCCAACTAATACATGGCTTTATTCTTGAAGGGTGTGCCATTGTCCGGCATGATGCAACTGGGGGTACCGAAACGGTAAATAATATTATGACATATGAATTGAGTTACGACTTCTTAGTTGACTTCCTTGAGAGAGGCAGCTTCAGCCAAATGAGAGAAGTAGTTTGTAGCAGCCAAGATATATTTATGACCTCTGGAGGATGGCGAGAAGGCTCCCACGATGTCCATTCCCCATTCTATAAATGACCACATAGGGGTTATCGGGTGTAGTGGATTTGGTAGTCTTTTGGGCATGGGACCATAGGCCTGACACTGATGGCATGTGATGACATACTAGCTACAATCTGCATACATGGTTAGCTAATATCTCTTGAGCTTGATATTAGTCTTTACCTTGTCCTTGGTCTGATGAGCTCCACACAATCCTTAGTGAACTTTGTGCATGATAACTCTAGATTCGGCCAATAAAACACATCTTAACAAGATAGGTTTGTATTTTTCATGAACAAGTCTGTAGAGGGAGTCGCCAAGTAACTCATATGACATCGACTTGTGAAGCAGCCAAATTCTTTGGGCTCGTTTCGAGGGAAGGTGCCCTTGTTTAATCTTGATTATCGGCTTACACCAATCTTCTACTTCAGGAGAGCCACTGACATCAAAGTTTTAAACCTCATATGCAATGAGGCCAGATTCCTCATCTAGCCCACCTGGCATGAGCCTCCGATGCTTGATAGTAATATCAACCTCATCCTCAAGGGGTAGTTTAATGGCTACAACCAATTTGGCCAAGGCATCTGCTTGGGAATTATCCCCCCTTAGCACATGGTAGATTTGGTAAAAGTTGATTTTTTGAGTAAGTCCAGTGACAACAGCATGATACGTCATTAACCCTGGCTTCCACACATCATAAATGCAGAGGACCTGTTGGACTACCAACTATGAATCCCCGTAAGATTTAAGATATTTAATGCCCTTGTCAAGGGCCATCTGAAGTTTGATAATCTAAGCTTCATATTCAACCTCATTATTAGTCAGGGGTTTCATGAGGGCACATGAATTGTACAGAACCCTACCCTAAGTTGTGAAGAAGACAACACCAACACCTAATGTGATGCTTGTAAGACTGTCCGAGTCACTGACCTTTCTAGAGGCACCGTCAAAATACAATTCCCAACAAGTAAGGTTGATAGTGAGAAGGCCCACTGATGGACATAATTATAAAAATATCCCTTAAGGGCATAAATACAAGACCCGGGGACTTACCTCTCATGGGTCAAAACAACAAACAAAATCCTTACTGGTGAGTGCTTTGATGCTCTGTGCTTTGATGCTCTCCGTGCGTAGTAGATGATCATTGCCTCCTTCTGGACCCTTGGGGGTCTATTTATGAAAGTGGAGGGCTACCCGGTGGTGTTTGAATCCGTACGGGTTAAACGAGATGAAAATGACCTCGGGAGGGTCTTTTTTCCTTTTTTTTCTCTTCCTTTTTTGTGTGTGCGGGAGAGAAACTGCGCAGGGTCAAAGGACCCCGGACCCACCCGGGGTCGAGTGACCCCGGGCAGGCCCGCACGGGACCTGCTCGGGTCATCCGACCCCGGGCCGGTCCTACCCGAGGTGGATGACCCCGGGCTGGCCCTGCCCGAGGTGGATAACCCTGGGCAAGTTTGACCACGGGCGGGTCCCTCCAGGGGTCACGCGACCCCGGGCAAGGCCGCCCGCCCACGCGCCGGCCCGTCCAGAATCGGGCGACCCCGCACCGATCTCCTCGGCCCCAGACATGTCCCTTTTACCCCCTTTTGCTTTAAAAAATCCTCCCCGGGGCTTTCTAGGGCTTGTTGCTTACTGCACGCCGTGTGGAGAGGGGAGAGAACGTACCTCCTTGTTCGTTTGTCGTCTTCCCCGTGCCATGGGCCATGAGGAGCGAATTTGTTCTTATCCGGGCTACATGACACACATGCGTGGGACTCCTTTGGCGGTGCGTACACCATCCCTTGCGTCTTCCTCTTTTTGTCACGAGGTTTTCTTTGTTCACGTCGAGCGCCCGAGCGATAAACCCACCCCTTTTTAGGGCTTCACCCAGAACCACACGATCCTAACAATCGTGGTGGTTTAATCCGGATTCCGCCCACCTTGCTTGCTGCGAGGGGTCCGTCATTGCAGAAATATGCGGACTATGAAGCTCCAAAGTGTGAAAATATTCCACGGGATGACGATACGCCGAATGATGAACCCTGGCCGGGTCAAGGGCAATGTCTCAATTTATCCGGGTCTAAGAGTGGGTGCAGCACCATCTTATCCATAACTCTATCCAGTCTCCCTACCAACAACTTGGTGATGATCGTTTTGGGTTGAGTGTCGGGTGAGTTGGCCGCCGTTATCAGCCCGTTCGGTTGCGAATTGTGCTTGTTGCCTAAGTCGAAGGTCATGTCTCATCAGCAGACCATTCAGATGTATCTGATGGCAAGTTGTGCAGACCATGATAGATGAGATTCCATAACCTTGTATCAATAGAGTTGACAAAGACACACATCTTCCCTAACCACATGGTAAAATCATAACCATCAAATATAGGCAGGGAAATCATTGAACTTGTTTAACGGACGAAGCCATTAGATCAAATGCACCATGATCTTTCTCCACAGATCGTTGGATTTGAACATAATAGAGCTAAGCTCTGATACCAATTGTTACGTTCCATGTGGTGCAACCGGATCTAGAAGGGGGGGTTGAATAGACCCAACTAAAAACTGTGGCCTAATTAAAAACTTAGCTACATAAAACAACAATCACTGCAAGATAATTCTAATAGTGCACTTGACATACTACATAGCGGATTTGATAGTAATAGCTCCACATAGAAAGGCAGAACACAATGCACAGACTACTGAGGTCGACACTTATCAATTGATGAGGTCGACGCACCTTCAACGGATCACAACTATGTAGTGAGCTGAGGTTGATGACCATCAGAGTCGGTTCAGAGCTAAGTGAGATCTACGACACTGGACTACAAGGATCACATTACACACCAACTGGGTGAATGAACTGACTAACAGTGTGTGTAAATAATATGTTAATGTGTGCGATGGAAAATAATCAAGATTGCATATTGTTGTGTCCCTGTGGTTTTGATGATAGCAAACACCATAAGTCATCATGTGTTTGCATGAAAGATTGAATGTCGATGATATATGCGTTTGATTTTACATCTGGTCATTGCACTGTGCATTAATGAGAATTATTTATTGTGCATTGATTTTTGTGCATTAATGTTGTCATCATAATCATTTACATGATATATGCATTTTTTAGATAGATGTATTTTCACGCTGCATAGAACCTCATCAGATTGAATGCATAGTCATTTCATCAAACAGGTTGGATGCATATACATTTCATCGAACAGGTTGTGTGCACACATTTCTCTTAGGTTGTTAAGTCGTATGCACACAAGGTCAATGCATGTTTCCAGCTAGTGCAAACCAAAAACCCAAAACAATCACCCGGGGGGGTTAAATCTTCCGCCCCCCCCCCCGGGGCCGGGGGGGGGGGGGGGGGGGGGGGGGCCGAGAGAAGTGGGGTGACCATATCCTGTAGCCTTGTTCACCCTGGAGGGAAGCCTTTTCACCCCGCTGGGATGCCTCACCCTCTGGACAGGATGCGGACTGACCCCGCTGCTGTTGCAGCTTCTTCACCCCGGACATGGCCTGGGCCACAAGTATCTCACCCCGCTGCTGCTATTGATCCCAGACAGGGTGTGCAGGCCGACTTTGTTCGCAGGTGGTTCACCCCGCTGCTACTGTCCACCCGAGAGGGGGTTCACCCCGGACAGGTGCAGGTCCCTGGCAGGCTTCATCCCGGACAGATACAAATGCTTCGCCCCGCTAGGAGAGGCTCACAACAACCCTGCTCCAAGGCAGATCACCTTCGCATATTGTGACTCCCTGCCTTGAGACTGGATGAGGGTTCGTTCCGGGGTCTTCTTTTTTTTGTAAGCAAAAATTATTGCCAACAAATGCCCCCCACGGAACGTTCGTCGAAGTCGAAGGCGGAGGCGGACGGTCCGTGCTCTCCGAGTCTTCGTGACATGGGGAGATCATTGTAAGACTCCGCTTCATTGCTATTCCTCGGCGAGGCACTTTCACCTGAGATTGATGTCGACCAACCCTTAGGGTATATTGGCCAGAGCTAATGTATACCGTCCCCTAAAACATAACGGCCTGCAACTGGATGCTGGCTAATCTTTGGGGTTGCATTAGCCAAAATTGATGCGGACCGGCCCTTAGGACATATTGATCCAAAATTGATGCAGGCCTACCTCGTAGAGGCTTGCTGGCCTGTAGTTGTTGTAGACCTGCTTCTGAGAGACTTGTTGGCCTAGAGTTAATGCGGACCAGCCCCTAAGACATATTGATCCGAAGTTGATATAGGCCTGCCTCGTAGAGGCTTGCTAGCCCGAAATTGTTGTAGGCCTGCTTCTGAGAGACTTGTTGGCCTAGAGTTGATGTGGACCAACCTTAGGGCATATTGATCCAAAGTTGATATAGGCCTGCCTCGTAGAGACTTGCTGGCCCGAAATTGTTGTCGGCCTGTCTCGAAGAGACGCCTCCATCTGAGTTGTCGTTGATATTGTTAGCATGTGGTCTTTATTAAACTAATTAATCTTAAATCATGCCAATCACCGGGGAAAGCGTAAATCATGATCATCTAACTATTTAACAAAGCATGCTTTTAAGGGTTTTCATCTGGGGATAGAAGACATACCTTTGGGGTTGATAACGATGAATAGGATGCAAGGAGGAAGTAGGGAAGATGACACTGTCTTCTTTGCAGCAGGATGAAGAGGAAGAAGAAGGATGGCGCCAGGGAGTCTTCTAAGTTTCTTCTAGTTGCCGGCAGGCCGCAGGAGGGAGAAAGGAAGGGAAGAAGAGCTCCACGCCTTCTTCACGTATCAGCAACAAGAAGAAGGAGAATAAGGAGCAAAACTCCTTTGCGGCTAACACAGCAGGATGGAGAAAAGAGCCCTCCCCTTCATGCTTGTAGGAGGAAGAGGAAAAGGAGGAAGCAGGGCAGCCACATTTCCCTCACGTTTGCAGAACAGGGAAAACTGTAGCATTCCGGTGGGAACTGCAGCATTCGGGTGGGGGTGTTCTTTATAGAGATGAAGGTGTTCTGGAAGGTCCGAATGCTATATGGGAGCAAGCTTTGAAAACTTTCGCTGTCGTTGCTCCTCCGTGCTTGGTTAGCAGCCGCCTGGTATTTTCTTTCTGGGAAACCCTAAAGTCCACCCTTGCATGCCCCATTCAACCATGCATTTGGGTTGGGCTTTTTACCTGGCTTGAATGGTACGTATGCAAATGAGGTTCTAGGGTTTAAAGTTGGGGTGCACGTGAGTGGTTATTGGATTGGGTTCATGTTGAATGGGTAACTCACATAAAAGTGAGCTCATGATTATTCGTAGGCTTCTTTGCATGCGTGGGCAATAAGCCCATGGTTTACATGAGTTTTAGGTCTATTAATGAGATTAGTATTAAAGCCTATTATTCAAGCCTCTTATTTTAGTCTATTAAATTAGTTGGTTTATTTATTTATTGTAATTATCATTAAGGCCCATTTTCCTCTAAAGCCCATAAGATTAATTTAAGTTTTTATACATACACGAAGGTTGAGTTTAAGCCCATTAGTAATGGTGTATGGGATATTTTGGTTAAAGCTGGGCCTTGTCTAATTACTTAGGAATTTTTCTCATGTTTAATCTATTTAGGGAAATTGTGCTTTGTTTGAGCAAGGAAGCCTCATTCCAAGGGAGTGAGGGGTGGATGCAGATTGCGGGTAGCAATCGAACCACCTAAAAATCACTTGTCTGCTTTATGGTGTGTGTTCTTATCTGTTAATTGTAATTGTTCACTGCCAAGATGTATATCAGAAGACATGGTGGGAAAGATAGGTTACACCTATCCTAAACATCGCCCCTTGCGTGAGGAGATCCATGGATCAAACCTTCTCCTAGTACTAATCTTGGTTTGTGATTAATTAGCAATTTGCAGATCTGATTGCCTGCAATTTGTGTTTAGTTCTTCTCCTATCACTTTGCATCCTTTATTGCTTATGCGTATATGCTGCTTGCTTGGTTGCCTGAACTAGTCGATGTGGTGAATTATTCCTTCTATAATGCTAGATCTAAGTGCAGTGTTTTAGAGTTTTTAATTTGTAATTTCTAGTGGTAGATCTATTCATCCCCCCCTTCTAGATCTCTTCTCCTTTCATATCAATTGGTATCAGAGTGGGTTTTTGATTGATCAGATCTAGCAATCTATAGCATAGATCTTGCTTATTTGGTGCATATCTTGTCATTAACTGCTACCTTCTTGGTGCCTTATTGCTTTTGTGTTATTCATTTGAACTGCTTTGATGGCTCATCCACCAGTGTTCAAAGGATCCGGATTCTATATCTGGATAGTTGATATGACTCGCTTTGTTAATACACTTGATCCTAACTTGTGGACTCTAATCACTCAAGCGCCGCCCAAATTGCCAAAGGATAGATCCAAGTGGACTGATGTTCATAGATATAAGAATAGCAATAATCTAAGAGCTTTAGACTTATTGATAGATGCAGTTGATCCTAACATTTTTCCTTTTTTCGCAACTTGCAGAACTGCTAAAGGCATTTTTGATGAGTTGGTCTGCATCAACCAAGTGGAAGTGAGCAAATGCATGATGGCTACAGAAAAAGATCACAACAATGATCAACGTGAGAGTGAAGAATAGGTAAGCAATCCATTTGAAAGGTTTTCTATAGAAGATTGGCAGAATGCCTGATGTGAAACGACCTAGGGACCGACCAAATGACCCTCGGACCTAGCAAGCAAGCAACTCACAGACCGATAGCTTCACTCGAGCGGACTCACCCGCTGGCAGTAAGTCCCTGTAAAGACTAAGAAGAATGCCACTCCTCGTCCGAAGGTGGGGGCGCATGTTCGCAACGTTACACCACGACCCATTCCTCCAGTGACGGCACCCGCATGGAGCAGCCCACCTACAGTCATTAGAATACCTACACACAATCAGAGAAGACAGACTCCACTGCCAGTAGTTAAAGAAATTACTCCAGAAGCCCGATGACTACAGGACTGCATAAACGAGCTAAATGAATATGGACAGCCCAAATTGAAGCCCTTACTGATGCGGGACCATGTCCCGTGACTAGAACTAGAGCAACTCTCACTGAGACAAGGAGGAGAGGCTGACAGAACATCAAAAAAGGATGACAACTTATTCTGGGGGTAGGCGCCAGCCGGAGGCAAGAAGAAAAAGTAAAAGAAGAAAGGAAGGGCCGGCAAGGTCAAGACAGAGACAATGCTCTCCTGCAACACCCTTTTTGCTCTCTTCAATCTGCCCAGTGAGGAAGATGAAGAGGAAATATGCTTCACACCCATTGCCAGGATGAGCTAGGCCGAAGCCGCAATTGCTACACATGCAACACGGTCAGGCCGTAGATGGGGGCGTCAGTCGCCTGCCAACCACAATATTATCTTTAGGGGAGAACGGCCCTATAAAATACCTCCTCTGGATGTCAAGGGAGTCCAAATTCCTCCTCCCTCAGGTTTATACAATCAGAGTGGGGGCAACTCTATCATCCCTTCCTTCTTGGAATTCCTAAAAATGACAAAGGGCAAGCAACTATGCCAAGATGCCAACCCTGAAGCCAGGGGTACTCACCCACAGCATCAGCAGCCTTCTGGTGTCCTAGATGAAGATGAAGCCCGCCCGATGACAGGTGACAAGGGACAACATGAGGATGACACCAAGCAGAAAGGTGCAGACTAAGAGTCTGATGAAGTAGGCCCGTCAGAGGCCACGGTTCAAGGCTTTTCCAAGCCCAAGTGGGCAGAGAAAATGAAGCTGTCTAATATCCGAGCTGGAAGTAGAATAACGAAACTACTTAAGAAGCTCCCGGCAAGGTTCACTATCTGGGAAATCCTCTCCCTGAGTGAAGAGACCCGATAGGTGATCAGTACTGCCTTGCAGATGCCTGCCCAATATGAGACATGTCTGGCCTCTTCTCACGCTCTCTCCTCTCTCCCTCTCTTCTCTGGCGACCGACGGAGGCGGACAGGGACGAGGCGGCGAGGATCGTGGGGTGTGGAGCGGCAATGATGGAGCAAGGATCGCGATGGTGGAGGCGGTTCGTGGGGTCGCGAGCTGATGAGGGTTTAATGGCATTTTCTTCATGGATCGACATCCACAGTGTGTGAAATTTTTGGTGGAGATAGGGGGGCGGAACCTTGACTCGTGTACTTCCTTTCCCATAAGTTTTATAGGCCGTGGTGAGCCGAGTGGGCCTATTTGAGCGAGTTTGGGCTCGTTGTGGTTTTTGGGAGTTCGTAGGATTCGCCTGAAAACGACGACGATTTTCGGATCGGTTAACGTCAAACGACTCCTTGGAACGTCAGCGTTCCATTGTCTGTGATTTCATGTCGAATGGTGGTCATTCGGGACCGGTAGGAGGCCGGGAAGCCCGGAAACCCCATTTGGGTCAATTCGGTAGAATTATCCGTTTCTCGCCGTTTCTCAGCCGATCTGACCCATGTTGGAGTCTAAATGATCGGTAGTGTGATTGTGGTTGTTTTCCCTTCGTTTCGGGACGAATGGGGAGTGGAAAGGCCATGATCGGGCCGATCTCATGATTCTCCCGCTGCGGTAATGGCACGGTTTAACAGTAACCATTTAAGGCTTGGCGCGGTCCAGAACTGACCGTTCAGTGTAGGTCAGTGGGTGTCTACGCGGTCGCACGATAGACCGCCCAGTGAGTGGCATGGCCAGATGTGGACCGTGTATTCCTCTACAACAGCTGGTGACCAATCATTCCATTCCCCTTCGTGTTTTGAACGGCCTTTGTCTAGCCGTCATGTTTCCCTGGGCCTTTGAGCGGTCGGTCGATAGAGCATTCAGTTGCCCATGGCGGTTCATGGAGTGGTTTCTCCCTAACCGTTCCATCATTTTGAGCGGTTTTCTCAGACCGTTCTGACCGGTTTGACCAAGCTACTGTAGTAGGTCGGTTCGTTTGAGCGGCCTATCACAGACCGTTAAATCCCATTGAACGGCCCTGTGATGGACCGTCCTGTTCCTCTGAGCGGCCTTGTGTAGACCGTTCAGTTTCCTCTGAGCGGCCTCGTGTAGACCGTTCAGTACCTAGAGCCTAAACCATTATCAAAGATAGAGAGAGAGCGCAGTGAACCCAACAAAAAGAATAACCAACGTAATTATCCTAAAATGTATGTAGGGAAAGTGCAGGACCCGCATTTCTTGGCTGCAGGTCCGGGTAGTGTACCTTGCACTGCTCGACTTCCAGCGGGAGAGGCTGTCGATCATGGGGTTCTCGGAGTTCCTGAGCATTGAGGTGAGCCGATTTGACACACCGCTCCTTTATGCTCTACACGATCGCTGGGACCCAGTGCGCCGTACATTTCTCTTTTCGTGGGGGCATATGGTCCCCACGTTGGAGGATGTAGCCCGACTCACTGGCCTACGGGTGCATGGGTCCCTGGTTAGCGGGAGCACCTATCCTGACTACCGAGAGATGGCCCAGGAGCTCCTAGGATTGGACTTGCTGCACCCTAAGCGATAGTCCACTACCCTGACCCGGGCAGCACTCCAGGACAGCCTAGGACTGTGGAGGGTAGGGATCACGATAGGGGAGCTGCCCGAGCAGCACCTTCAAAGACTGACAGACTGGGCAAGGCCGAGAGTCACAGCAGAGGCGGGACCGGAGGTAGACAGAGTGCTGAGGAGATTTCTGATGCTACTGTTCGGACAACTCCTCTTTGCTACGAGAGCGGACGTGATCAGTTGTCGCTTCTTACTACTACTCAAGGACCTGGACCATGTGGGTGACTTCACGTGGGGAGCTGCAGTCCTGGCATTTCTCTTCGACACCCTGAGCTTGACCAGCTGTCAGACGATGCTTGGGGGATTCTCCCCTCTTCTCCATGTACGACTTGACCCCTAGACTTGATTATGCAACTTCTATATGCGTTCTATATGTTGACGCTTGATGGAATGCATTGTAGGTGTGGGCCTACATGAGACTGCGTGGGCTGGGGAGAGGCGAGGAGGCCTACCTTGACTCGATACCGATTGCAAGGAGGTGGACCACACCTCGAGAGATCGGAGGCCTTCGGAGACAGGTCCGAGGGCTCCAGGATGACCTAGATGCACTACCCTATACTTCGGTATGGCTCTAAACTCAGTTTCTTTAATTGAATGCAATCTATATGCTTGTGATGCTGATGTGACTCTCCTATTTTGACAGGTTCGGTGGACTCCTTATGCAGATGAGGGGCACATCACAATCTCATTATGATCCAGTCATCATAGCTCATATCTAGGGACTTCATCACATTACAACATACACGCTATAACATGCTAAGAACATAATGAAGAAAATGCCATTATTATTATTGAATGAAATTGTATAAGAAATGTCAACATCACAACACTTGTGATTGGCTTAAAGGGCATACATCTCTATCAGATTAGTCAAAGGGGGAGAGAGAATGGTATTCTAATTAAGGGGGAGGAGTTGCACTTTAGTTGAGTCACTCATTCAGGGGTAGGGTGAGAGTTTCAGCATATGTGTATTCATTTGCATTATCTAACTGTGTGTAATGTCTCATCAAAATACATCATTTTTTTTGGGTGTTGCCATCATCAAAAAGGGGGAGAATGTTAGGTCTCCTATGTGCTGAATGTATTTTGACTCATTGGCAACAGTGGAGCTGACTAGGTTGACTGGAGTTGACTTTGGTAATCTTATCTTGACCATTATAATATTGTGTATTTTAATGAATCTTTATATGTCAGATCATTACATAGATCATGTTTGCACCGTCATGCTGAAATACATCTTTCCATCAAACAGTTTGTATACGTGAGCACTTCACCTTCATTGGTCATAAGGTCGGTGCAAGTTTAGTCATGGTCTGTGCACATTCTACTTAATTACATACAAAGTCCATGCATATGCTCACAAGGTCAGTGCATATTTCCGTTCAACGTCTCATAGGTCCATGCATGTTTTAACATTTATGGACAGCAAGGTCAGTGCAAGTTCTTGTGGAATTGCATGCATAGTCTGTGCATACCTCATTGATTAACACACAACGTTGGTGCATGTGTAGCATAGTCGGTGCATGTTCTCATTTGAATGGGTCAGTGTAATTTTTGTTGATGTGCGCATGCCTAGGGTCGGTGCACATTTTCTATCAAACATATAAGGGTCTGTGCATGATGAGGTTGTTGCATACAAAATCTGTGCATGGTTCATACAGAGTTTGTGCACATTGGGTCATGCACGTTTGTCAAGTCTGAGCACACTAGTACAAGGTCAGTGCTAAATTGCATCTTGCACAACCAAGGTCTGTGCATGTTCATATATTGCATATAGAGGTCTGTGCACATTTGCCTTGTGTTAAACAAGGTCAGTGCACTAATTCAGAAGGCTTCACGGTTATATATATATCTCTTGGCCCCAGATCCACTTTCTCTCTCATCACGAATCCCCTCACGCATGGGCGTGATCGGATATTCCCGCCTTTATCTGTGACCATGTGGCAGCATCTGACATCCCTGCGCTCCACGTGTCACTATCTGGGCATGTCCTTCATCATTGGATCACGTGCCTTTCTTAATCTCCACGAAAATATTCTGGACATAAGTCAATCAGCCAGGGGTCATGTGAAGGCATTATGAGGCTTTTATAGCATAGACAACGTTGACCCTAAGCCTTTACTGCGTTACCACAGTAGAAGGCTTATTCCCTTCATACACCGACTTCAGTAGCAGGAAGTTCGACCTTAGTTATCATAAGCGTAGACTTTGGCTTGAAAGGCTTCAAGGCTGAAGTTTCTTCATTGCAGCGTCTACGCCTCTCCCCTAAGGCGTTAACGCATTAGAGCATTTTTGGCTTCAAAAGCTGACGTCTTGCAAGCTTTGTCATTGTACATCAGGTGAGCTTCAAAACCCCACATTTCTTCATTGCAGCGTCTACGCATTCACCCGAAGGCATTGACGCAGTAGAGAGTGTTTTGCTTCATACACCGACTTCAGTAGCATGAGCGTCGACCTTCATGCTTTACTCAAGTCGGTGTAACTTCATACGCCGTCCACGCTGGAACCTGCAGCGTGGACTCTTTGAGCTTTGGACTCGGCTTGGCTTGGCAGGCAGCTGCGTCTATGCTGCAGTCCGACAGCGTTGACGCCTTAGCTTGCATCAGCATCTACCTTGATAGCATGAGCATCGAGGCTTGTGTAGGCAGCTGCGTGGGCAGCGTAGACCCTGTCTTTTGACAGCGTAGATGCTGTCTTCTGATAGCTTCTTCCTTTAAGCAATTCCTCTAAGCTTTCAGCTTGGCCACACTGGGGGTCGACCCATGGGGTCGTCCCATGATCCTTATAACCTGCATTTGACAAAGAATCAGCTGCATTGTAGCCTGATGAAATAAAATATAAAATAATGTCAGGTATAAGTGATTATGGCAGATATACTGGTCAGGCTCATGGTGTTACTTTGTTGCTCATGAGGGTGCTTTGTTGCTCATGATGGTGCTTTGTTGCTATCATCAAAATAGAATATAGCTGAGGTTTATTCTATTGGTAGATTTAGCTCCAGACGCTTATAATGAATTTAAATTGGCATATAGTTAGCCGTTAGAAACTGTTTAGATAGGTTTTACAACTTTACTATAATTGTGTTTAAATTATGCTAATGCATGTTTATTTCCTTAAATGCATGCTCTAATTGCATTTGCATGATTGTATGTTTAGTTGCGAGGTAGGGATCTGCGTGACCCCTACTGAGTTTGGCTATGACTCACCCTTCTTCTTTCAGGTGAGTCGTGACAGTCGTCACCCGGAGCTTCTCAAGTTTTCGGCGATTGTCCTTAGCTGCCAGCAGTAGTCGAGTCGTCGGTCTGTTGTAGTCCTTTTTGTACTTTTGACCAGGGTATACCCTGTGTAGTTGTACATTTGGACTTTTGTTAGTTGTGGGACTTATTCATGTGTGAATCTGGACTATTATGTATATTTATCACTCTGATATATTTGAATTGCTTTCGCATTAAAGTTAAGTTTGTTGCTTTAATTAATATGGCACGCGTGCAATTTCCATTCGTTATGCATCCCCTCAACAACACTTCCTAACCCTTACGGGGCCTCATCAGTCTCTTGGGTGGCCTCCCCGAGTTCTTGGTATAGGTAAATCGATGATATCGATTTATCGGTATCCGGATCTCCTGGGTCGTCACAGTTGGTATCAGAGCGGTGTTGAGGTTATGCATAAGGAATCGAAATTACATTAGTTCAGAACAAGTCCGCGTGAGTTGTCTATTGCTAGCTTAGGATGTTTTCCGTGATTACTGATGTATTTTCTGTTATTGCGTGTTTTCTTCTAGCTTGAAATGCCACCTCGAAGAAGAGGTCGAGGTCGAGTTCCTAGAGAGGAAAGTGGTACCTCATCTCCTCCAGCGATTGTTTCACATCAAGCTCAGGCTGATCTTGCTCCTCAAGATGATTTGCCTGGTGGCCATGGCAGAGCACTAAAAGAGTTTCTGTTGTTTCACCCACCAACTTATGGAGGTTGTTGCATCCCCTAGTTGTTTGTGTTTGGTTTCAATGATATCAAAACGATTGTGTTTGTGTGCGTATGTATTTCATTGAGTAACATGTTTTATATCTTGATTTGATGAGGTGAAAGATGGATTTAATGTTCACTTCTGAAATCCGTGCAAACCACGAATCCACCCGAGCCAGAAGGTAACACCAGCACTGGAGAAGAAGTGAGAAGCCTTTTCAATTTAATAAAGCTCTGCTCACACTGGTCTGACCAGACAAAAGGTACATCTTTACGCGTCAGTCTAGTCATCGGTGCGGCAATCCGTGCAAAGTCTTGAATGAATCTCCGATAATAGCCAACAAAACCCAGAAAATTCCTGATCTCTGTCACGGTCCTCGGTCTTTGCCATTGAAGAACAGCCTCAATCTTAGCTGGATCCACTGCAACTCCGTCACCAGAAATCACATGGCCTAGAAAATGAATTTCCTAAAGCCAGAACTCACAGTTATTGAATTTAGCAAATAGCTCGTGATCTTGCAGAGTCTGCAATACAATCCTCAGATGCTGCACATGTTCTTCCTTAGAAGCAGAATAGACAAGAATATCATCAACAAAGATCACCACAAACTAGTCTAGATACGGATGGAACACACGCTGCATTAGGTCCATAAAAGTTGCTAGAGCATTGGTTATCCCAAACAGCATAACCAAGAATTCAAAATGGCCATATCGCGTGCTAAATGCAGTCTTTTCCACATCATATTCTTTAATGCTCAGCTGATAATAGCCTGATCGAAGATCAATTCGAGAAAAGACAGAAGCAGACTGCAATTGATCAAATAAATCATGAATCCTGGGCAGAGGATACTTGTTCTTGATGGTCACCTGATTCAACTGCTTGTAATCAATACATAGCCTCAAGCTTCCATCTTTCTTTTTCACAAACAGAACTGGAGCACCCCACGGAGAGAAGCTGGGACGGATATAACCTTTTTCCAACCATTCTAATAGCTGTACTCGCAATTCCTTCAATTCAGCTGGAGCCATACGGTATGGTGCCTTTGCTAAAGGTGCCGTATCTGGAATCAATTCAATCACCATTTCTATTTCTCGCTGAGGAGGTAAGTCTGGTAACTCATCAGGGAACACATCAAGAAATTCACAAACTACGGAAATAGCATCGATATTCTGCTGTGGTGCCTCAACAGCAATCACTGAAGCTAAGAATCCCTGACAACCTACATTAAGCAATCTACAGGCTCGAATAGTAGAAATAATCAAGTGAGAAGAACGAGATCGAATACTTTGACCTAGGCGAGTGCCTAGGTGCGTCTCTGACTACACAGTAGTCTACAAATAGAGGGTCAAGGGTCTCAGTATCCTCACCACAAAGACAATAAGTCGGCTGGATGTCTGGAAGGAAACTATGCAACCTTTCACGGGTCGGTAGTCTCCTATGTGAGATCCTCCATACTAGAAGCCTCACCTTTAGTGGGCACTTCGGTCTCCACACCTGATCATGAAGGTTGTGCCAAACACCTCCATCGGAAATGACTCGATAAATAGATCTAATTGTGAAGGATCCGTCCTCCCATCTCTGGACCCATTCATCCTCTAAGTTAGGCTGAGGGTTGAGGGATAGTAGAAGGGAGAGAAGGTCCTCAAACAGTACCATCTCCTCCTGTGTAAGGTCCCTCCTGAATGTCGGAGCCCAGGCCCCTCCACGCAAGTGTGAGTCAAAAGCCTGGGACACTAATTCCGGCGGGTCCGCAACAACTGCAAAGAGACTAGGGAACAAAGCCTCTAGAAAGGACTTCCCACATCACCTATCCTTTCAAAAAAGAACTCATGTCGCCTTTTCCCAGTCGGACACGAACGTCAGAGACAAGAACATCTCTACAAGAGAAGATATCCCGCCAAAGTGGAGAAGTCCTATATAGTGGTGTTGGAGCCAAGTCCCAAAATCTCCTCTTGTCAAAGTATCTTTGCTTGATGACCTACACCCACAACCCCCTCTCCATACCCCAACCTCCATAGTCACTTGCTCAAGAGGGCCATCTTGAAGTATCTAATATTCTTGATCCCAATACCTCCTTGCTCCCTGCTAGTCACTAGTCTTCCCCATCCTATGTCATGCCAACCCCTACATCCCCCCCAACTGTCATGCCAAAAGAATCTAAACTGAATGGAGTCAATCTTCCTTGCCAGTCTTTGGGATCCGAAACATGGATAGGAAGTATGTAGGGGTGAGCACAGTTTGGTTTGGTTTGAAGAGATTTTTTTTTTCAAATCAAACCGAACCGAATTAAGAATTCAACTCGAACCAAACCATACCGAACTACTTTGAAACCAAACCAAACCAAACCAAACCAAATTAATTCGGTTTTGTTCGGTTTAATTCAGTTTGAGCTATATTCCTGTCTCCTTTTAGAAATTAGATTAGATTCAAAAAGTTGTGAATTTTCTCATGCAACTCTCTAATGTGTTTGGCAAATGACTCGGCTGAGATAGACACTCTAGCATGTGGTGGCTGGTTTCTGTGACCAGGGACAGAACCCTAGAAGTCCCCCCATTAGACCCATCTCTTGATTTTTTCTGGAATTTCCAAATTTACTGGGAGTTCCACCCACCAAACCCTCCATCCACGAATTTTTTCGATTTTTGATCAGCTCTCTACCATTTTTCTAAAAATCTATTTCAAATTCATCTACAATGCTATCCACCCCTTTCTAGATCCGACCCTCAGTTAGTGTAAAATCCATAACAATTCGTAGCCACCTCCAATCCTTTCACAAAAACTATTATCGTTTTCCTAGTTCAAATCCCTACAACATTGATGAAGATCTCAAATGCTGAATTGGAGGTCTACCTTACGGTCAATGGCAGTTCTCAGGAAACTGCCCTGTAGATCTGAGATTTCAGGCACAGTCTCACAGCAGATTACAAAATTGATAAAAGGCAGATCCTCCTAGATCCATCTCTAATCTCCAGCCCTGTCTTGGAGTACTTCAAGAGATCTTTCCAACGATAGCTCATGCGTCCCGATCCGATGTCGGGATTGGTCACAACGGCTGTTCTCGCCAGAGCGCACGCCTGAAAACAGCAACTAACTCCGAGGGCAGCAACTCCAAAACGTGAGAATCGGAGCCGATCAGCCTCCGACCGGTGACTCCCACCCGACCGCCGTCCGTGGAGGCGCGCCACCAGGGGTCCCATCTCCTTGGGACCCACCACAGTAGCTCAGAGGACAGAGTGGCCCGTGGGCCCCACGGCCCCATTGATCGCGCTGTTCGGACAGCACCGAAGCGCGGGTTCGGCACCGACGGAGTTGACATCAGGATGCTGCCCGTCAACCCAACCCACGCGACTCCCGAGCCCCACTTGTGATCTGTTATCTCCCTGTGTGGAGTGGGTCGAAATCCTTTGTATAGCTATATTAATTGTTAACTGGGAGTCCGTAGTTGGCTGGGATCATCTTCCCCACGCCGGGTGCGTGGAGGTAATGGTCTAACTTCTTGGTGTTCATTTGCTAGTTTAGTATATGATCTTAGGCCGCTGCCGAGAGTGTAGGCTTTCTAGCTCGAGAGTCCATGTCACGTGTAGATGAGAGAACTTCTGACACTGAGGGCACCTCCGAACGTAGTCGAGACAGTCTTGCTGCAAGGTGGGCCACCAGTATCCTTGTCGGATCATGGTCCTCGTGAGTGCTCGCCCCCCCACATGACTCCCGCAGAGTCCTTCGTGGATTTCTTGGATGGCCTGGTTGACTTCCGTAGGGAACATGTACTTTAACAGTGGAGCTGAGAGGGAGCGGCGATACAATCTGTCGTCCACCACGGTGAAGTGGACTGCTCTTGCTCGCGTGCGTCGAGCCTCGACGATGTAGCTCGGGAGCTGTTGCTGAAGGAGGAAATCCAAGAGGGGATCCATCTAGGAGGGCTCATAGTCGATGGCGTTTACCTGGGGTACTGGCTCCTCTATGCTCGGTACCGATAACTCTTCTATCAGGGCCGACCTTGAGTTGGAGACCGCGGTGGCTGACGCCAGGCGGGACAGTGCGTCTGCTCGGACGTTCTCTTCCTATGGGATGTGGACCACCTCAAAGTGGGAGAATTCTTTTGCCGCGGCCCTGGCTTGCTCCAAGTACTTAATCATGGATGGCTCTCGTGCCTCGAACTCTCCCTTTACCTGGTTGGCGATGAGCATGGAATCACTGTATGAGCGCACGCTGGTCGCCCCCATGTGTTTCGCCATACGTAGCCCTGAGAGGAGTGCCTCGTACTCGGCTACGTTGTTTGTGGCCGGGAAGTTGAATCGTAAGGCATAATGTAGCTCGAGCCATTCCGGTGAGAGTAGGACCAACCCTGCTCCACTCCCCGCGGCACAAGACGATCCGTCGACGTATAACTCCCATCTGGGCCCGGAAGATTGCTCAGGTGAATCCTCGGCGGGTATGGTGCACTCAGTTACGAAGTCGGCAAGAGCCTGGGCCTTGATCGTGGTCCTCGGACGGAACTTGACGTCGAATTTCCCCAACTTGATATCCCATTTGATCAGCCTTCCCGAGGCGCCAGGGTTCTGGAGGATTTGTCGTAGTGGCTGGTCGGTGAGGACGATGATCAGGTGAGCCAGGAAATATGGTCGCAACTTGCGAGCGGCCGTAATGAGTGCTAGGGCGAACTTTTTAGTCCACGAATACCGAAATTCTGGTCCTAGTAGTGCTCGACTAACATAGTAGACAGTTCATGAGCTCATGCATTTCTTGGCTTTGCATTTGACATTGTGTTGCCTTAGTGTTGCCATCATCAAAAAGGGGGATACTGTTGAACCTCTACTGTTTTGTTTCTACTGTTTTGATGATGTCATATACTAATTGCCAACTCTTTTATTGACCTGCCATTTAATAACACTTGTTTTTATGTGCTTAATCTGGGACTGATTTGCTTTAAAATCAAATTGTGTGTTCATCAGTGTGCATACTATGTACTTGGTCTTTGCATTAGCTCTTACACTTGCCTGTATTACTTGCCTGATTGTCACAAGTTCTCTTCTGTTGCAAAGTCCGTGCATATTCATGTATTCGTTGTGTCCATGCATACATTAACCCCGTGCATATTGGCTCAGTGCACTTTCTGGACTTAGTCGTTTTGACGTTGTGCCTTATCAAAGCCCATGCACACTGTGCATCTGTGCCACATGAAGTCCGTGCAGACTTTGGCATCTGGATACTTGCATTCAGTTCAAGCTAAAGTCCGTGCAGACTTTGCCATCATGCATATTTGCATTTAGTTTAATCTAAAGTCCGTGCAGATTTTCAAAGTCCATGCATCTTTTACTCCAAGTCTGTGCAGATTTTTCTATCAAAGTCCATGCATATTTCAAGTCAACAAAGTCCGTGCACATTTGTCTTAACAAAGTCCGTGCACACTTTTTCTTAACAAAGTCCATGCACATTCTAGTCCGTGGACGTTTCTTCAAGTCCGTGCACACTCTAGCCCGTGCATGTTTTCTATAACTCCGTGCAGGTTTTCAGCAACAAAGTCCGTGCACATTTCCTTCAGCAAAGTCCGTGTAGTTTTTCTGCAAAGAAGCCCGTGCATGTTTTTCAATGAAGTCCGTGCACATTTTCTTGAAACTAAGTCCGTGCAGATTTTGCTGCACAAATCTTTACAAGGTCTGAGCATATAGAAGTTCGTGCACATTTCATGTCCGTGCACTTGAAACCCCGAGCACTTCATGTCTGTGCACATGATACCCCGTGCACATTTCTTCAAGTCTTCAAGTCCTTGCACGCTTTTAAGAACCCCATGGATGCTGTACCCCGTGCAAGTTTCCCATTGACACAGACTGTTTCCATTCCTTCATAGAGTCTGTGCATACAAAACTTTTAGTATTTTTAGCTCTTTGTTAGTAGGATTTTCATGAACTAAGGCATCAACTTTCTTTTCAGATGCGTATTCTCTTTCTTAGAGGCTTCATGTCTTTCAAACAGAATGGTGTATGCTTCTTTCCAATCTTCAAGAGAAAATTGTCAAACGGGTTAGTTACCTGATTTTCTTCTTCACAAGCTATTAGACCGAAGTCTTCCTCATCTTCCAATGCTGAGGAGATTTCATCTTCCACCTCATCGTTGCTCCAAGTGCAGATCATTGTCTTGGGCTTCTTTCCCTTAGCCTTGGACATTTGCTTAAGGAGCTCAGGGCACTCACCTTGCATGTGTCCTGCCTTCATACATAGGTAGCAGATAACTTGGTCAAATTTCTTAATTTAAGTAGATTGGAGATTAGAATTTCTACTTACCTGTGGGGCTTTTGTCCTTCTCTGAAATTTACCTTTGCCTCTTAGAAAAATTTTGAACTGTCGGGTGAGGAGTGCATAGTCAGCTAAACTTGCCTCCGGAATATCATCATCATCATTCTCATTCGAGCCGTCTGTGCTCTCAGCAACCTTGAGAGCTACGATCTTCTTTTGCTTTGTGTCTTCCTCATTCCTCTTCATGTTCAACTCGTAGGTCATGAGTGAGCCAATAAAGCCGTCTATTGTCATAAAAGACAGGTCCTTTGAGTCCTCAATGATAGTGGCCTTTGTGTGCCATGCTAGGGTGAGAGATCTAAGAATCTTCCTAACCAGTTCAATGTCAGGGTATTCTTTTCCAAGTGATTTTAAGGAGTTAGTTAGCTAGGTGAGCATGTCATACATTTTACAGATGGATTCGTTTGGTTTCATTCTGAAAATTTCATAGTCATTAATTAACATCTAAGCCTTGGTAGCCCTTACTTCAAATGTACCCTCATAGATTAGCTCAAGCCTATCCCACATTTCTTTTGCAGATTTGCAAGTGAATACTCTTGAGTATTCAGTGGGGTGGATAGTACATTACATGATGTTCATGGCGCTCCAACTGGTTGTGGATTTTTTGACCTGGTCTGGCATCCAGGTGTCATCTAAATCTGGTAGAACAAAAGAACCTCTACTTACCACACGAAAAATCAAGTGATCCTGGGCACGTAGAAAAACTTCCATTCTGTTAGCCTTCGGTTCAGGGAGTAGTCCATGTCTTTTGTGTTTTGAGTCTCTATTTGGTCATTCTTCGTCACTTGTCCATCGTTGCATCGTCATTCCTCTTCACTTTTATCCATGTTATTCACTGTCATTCTCACATTCTTCACCTTCCTATTGCTTTTCCATGCCCATTAGGGGTTAAAAAACCACCCTAGGTATCCCCCCATTCCCTTTATGTGCTTAGTTTTTTATTTCTATTCATAGATGTTGCACTTCCATAAACTCATTTAGGTTGTTTTTATTGATCGTTTGCATTATTTTGTAGGTTAACAGGAGTTTTAGCATGAGGCCCATCCTTCCTGGCCGGTCGAAAGGGGTGGAGGATTAAGTTCCACGGATTGAAATCTGGAGGTCCTGTGCGATTCATCTTCCACCGTCTATCGGGGCTTGCAGTCTTCCTTAGACCGTCTCACTCCTGTGTGTGGCTGACTGTAGACCGCCTGATCTCCACGTCAGGCCTTTTTCCTGCATTCCACTTCAGCACTTGCAGTGGCCTATCATTCGGCCATCTTCGACGTTCAGCGGTCCCCTAAGGTCCATTTTCTTCCTGCACCAGCACTGCACCCAGTTGGCGAGTGGTCTCATCCGTCTCCCTTTTCCAAGGTACGTGGTGCTCCTCTTTTGCACTAGGTATTTTGGCGGCAATCACAACCTGTCAATGCATGTGAGTGATTAATTGATTGCACTGATCGTTATTTTCACACTATTCACTCGCACACCTACACACGACGCCCTTTTTCCCTTTAAGCACATCTCTTATAGGGAAGGGGAAAAGAGGTGTCTACACCATGCTGATTGAGAGCCAACTCCTAAGAAAGTTCTAGGCTGAAGCAGCAAACACGGCATGCTACATAATCAATAGGGCTCTGGTAAGACCAAAGTGTAAGAAAACTCCTTATGAGATGCTAAAAGGTAAGAAACCTAATTTGGCATATGTGGGAGAGATGGGATTATCTTTATTATTTCTTTGGGTTTATTTCATTTTATTGGATTTATTAGATTTATTGTGTAGACGTGCCAGCCACTGAAGTTACAAATTTATTGTGTGCTTGATCTGACTTGGTCAGACGAAAGTGAAGTCTCTGTCGGGACCGACAGTCCGTCATACCATGACATGACTCTAATAAAAGGGAAAATACATCAAAATGACTCAACTAAAATACTCAAAATAGATAAAGGGACCCATATAATATGAAGCTCGAGCTCAATCCAACCTCGGGTGTGTGGACGACCCGAGCCAGAGGGAGGTAGTGGTGATGCCTCCATCACTTGGACACCGTTCGTACCCGCTCTTGTATCTTCAAGTTATATATCAAGTTACTTCCACAAGAAAATATAAAGTAAATCAATAATGTCAAGTTCCAACAATAATTTCATGACAACAATAATCAAGGTAAGAACACATCAAAATGAAATCATGAGAGTTCAAGGATGAATTAATTGGACACTATGCTACAAAGAAATTTCGGCAGTATAAATTATCATAGTTTCAAAGTTTATTAATGACTTATTGCAAATAGAACCATCTGAACAATATATGATCAACCCTAGGGTCAAACCATGGGTTGGACAGCAAGTTGACATAACGCGGTCGATCCAGTACCGTTTTCTTATGGTAGCGGTCAAGTCAAGATCGCTATCAGGTGGAGTCGACGCAGAACAAGGAACAGGTCGACGCAAGGATCAATTGACAGAACGTGGTCGCGCCAGGACCACTATCTGGAAGTAGCGGTCACCTGATGGCCGCGATCTGTACAGTTTATAGAAAACGTGAAGTTCTCGAAGTGCGCTCTAGACTTTTGGGTTTTAGGGCACAACCAGCTCGGCATGCTAGTGGGAATCCCAGGCTCGCGAAGACTTACGGAGGCCTTAAAATAAGATCACCTAGTCCAACAGAAGGAATATCCGACGGAGAGGCTCTTAAGTCTAAGAGGTGTTCTTATCAAGTGCAAGTGATCTAATAGCAACGTATTGGAATACGCACTACATGTGACCTTAATAAAATAGAAATAAGGTGAGAAGGGAGAGAATGAAAACATAAATCATAATGCAATCTCATCATGGAAATTTCTTTAAGTACAAATTAGAAGGTTTTGGCATGAGCTTAACATACATGGAAAAATAAATTTTTAACACATGCTAGCATGAACTTTTAAAGACTTGGCAAGATCAGGATAAGAATAAACGAAATAAAGCATGTTTAGTATCATATGTAATAGAGAAATAAGTAAGGTTTGGGGCTGGTTACAGAAATCAACCTCGCAGTTCGGTGATGTTCTTGGGCGGAGGCATGTCCATAACGGCCTTTGCCTTATTTGGATCAATCTGAATCCCTCGTTTACTAACTATAAACCCTAGCAATTTTCCTGATGCAACTCCGAACACGTATTTCTTCAGATTCATCTTCAATTTGTACTCCCTAGCCCATTGCAACACCTTAGCTAAAATGGTGGGGTGTTCCTCTTTGGACCTTGACTTCGCTAGGATATCATCCACGTAGGCCTCCATATACACATGCATCATGTCATGGAAGATAGCCACCATTGCCCATTGATAGGTGGCACCTGCGTTCTTCAATCCAAACGGCATGACAACATAGCAGAACGTGCCCCAGGGTGTGGTAAATGAGATTTTCTCTTGGTCCTTAGGAGCAAGACGGATCTGGTTATAGCCAGAATAGCCATCCATGAATGAGAGGGCTTCATACCCAGCCATGTTATCCACCAAGATATCAATGTGAGGAAGCGAAAAATCATCTTTTGGACATGCTTTATTTAGGTCCCTGAAGTCGATGCAAATTCGAATCTTACCATCCTTCTTCATCACAGGGACTATGTTCACCACCCATTGCGGATATAGAATAACTCTAATGAATGTGGCCTTATGCAGTTTATCAACTTCTTCCTTCATCTTTAAGGCCATTTGTGGGTGGAACCTTCTCAATTTCTGTTTGACGGGTGTTGCCTCTGGTTTCAAAATAAGTCTATGTTCTACCAGGGTGGGGTCAAGACCCGTCATGTTCTCATAGGACTAGGCAAAAGAATCGCTAAACTCCCTCAAAATCTTGATTAGCTCCTCTTCAACCTGAGGAGGGAGGTTAGCTGAAATAATTATGGGACTGGGGTCCTCTTCAGCTCCAATGTCGATTTCCTTCATGGGTTCATCCACTGCTGACGATAGCTCATCGAACCTTTTCAATCCTTGTGCGTACAGATCAGCAGTGTCATCCACGTCGCTATCCTCATCATTGGCTGGATCCTTCTCATCTACAATTACATAAACTCCCAAACCACCATTGCTCCATACCCCATCTAACTCCTCATCATCCTCTATGACGATGGCGGTGGCTACAAACTCAGGGTACTTAAGAAGGGCATGACATCTCTGAGCTAAATCCTGTATTTAAACCAAACCCACCCCACCCCCTGTCTCTCTCACTCACGCCATCTCGCTCTCTCACTCCCGTTCTCTCTCGTTCTCTTGATCCATCGGCTCCGACTGCAGACGGAGGTGATCGTGGGTGAGGTAGTGATGCCGGGAGGCTGCTGAGACGTGTGGTGGAGCGAGGAACGGCATGGATTTGGCGTGATCCCGAATGGTGGATTCAAAGCTGACAGTTCAGTTTGCGTGGTGGTTTTTGGCACGGTTTAGTCGCCTCGGTGCTCAATTTCATCGGTGGAGGTAGGGAGATGGATCGTCATTTTGTCCTCTATGTTTTCCCTACAATTTTGCGTAGAATGGTGCTCTATCAGGGGAGATCAAGCCAGTTTAGTGAAAGTCGTGATTTTTGGGGTTTGTAGGGTTCGCTGGAAAATGACAACCATTCTCGATGTAATTAGTGCCAAATTGACCGCTAGGATGTCAGGATCCCAACCCCACCAGTTTCGTGTCAATTGCTCGTCATTTGGGGTGAGTAGGAGTCCAGGAACCCCGGTGACTCGATTTGGGTCGATTCGTTAAAATCACCCTGATCTCGCATTTTAATGCATTTCGATGGATGCATGTGGCATTTTTAAACTTCTGGAGTCATTACCCATCGATTGGATGTGTTTCCCCTACGCTACGGCATGCATGGGGCGTGGAATGGGCCGATTCGGCCGTTCTACCGATTTACACGCCGGACTGATTTAGCGGTCCTACCAAAGACCGTTATAAGCATAATGGTCCCTCGACAGGCCGTTATGATTCGTTCGTTGTTTTTCATCTTTCGAGGTCATGGAGCATAACGGATCAGGCCTGGTCCATTATTTGGATATAACGCCCTAGGCTAGTGACGTAATATTCAGGTTGTTTTTGAGGCCATCTGCCATTGTCAGATCCCTCGACGACTGTGCTTCCTCAAAGACCGTGTCAGTCGATTCATTTAACGGATCATTCCCCGTGCGTTATGGTTTAGGTGACGCACTTGTATGGATCCATTATGGTGCGTTTAACCGATGTTTGACTGGGTATGGCGGTTGATATAACGTGCCTAACCCTATGCGCCATGTGGCTATGGCGGACTCATTGTGGTCTGTTATATTCTTCTTGTCTGTATTAGTGTGTTTGACGATAGAGTCATGAGTGCATAGCAATTGAGATTTAGTAATGCTTATTTTGAGAGATCCAGAGTGTTGAGTCATGTGGATACTAAGACTCCAAGGTACATGTCAAGATAGTTTAAGTGTTCCGTTAGTATGATCATGACTTAACGGACCACTTCACTGATGCTCGGAAGAATCTTGTGGAAGTCATATTATTCCTTGTATGACCGTTGAGTTCGTAAGCATTGAGATGAGAGATATGCACTGTCAGCCCTTATGGACAAGTGGAAATTGTTAGTGGGCCTCGAGACCCATTAGAGTGCTCAGAGCGGGCCTTCCGCTGGCGTGGTCTAACTGAGGCATGCAGGAACATGCCGTACGGCGCCAGTTGCTCCCCCTCTCTCGACCTTATCTTCTCCCTGCAGCTAGGATCACCCAGATCCCAGCAGATCGGCGAGATCACTCTCTAGATCGGCAGAATCCTCTGCCCAGATCCTATCCACATCGGCTTCCCACCTCCTCACTTTCCCTCACTTCATTTTCTATAAAAAGGGCGGGGTTGCAGGTGTGAGTTCGAGAGATTCTTGCTTCAGAGAGAAAGGGAGAGGGTTTAAGGGTGCTTGCGGGCTGAGGGAGAGGAGAGTTTGAGAGATTGTGAGAGAGGGGTTTGGGCAACCTCCTATGTGCGTGTGTGAGAGAGAGAACTCGGGAGCGCAATGCCTACATCGACGATGGTTTCTCCTTCTCTACGTCTCTCTCTTCCTGCGGCGGGCTCAATGATGATGACGATGGAGGATCATCACTGACATCTTGTGGGTTTGAAGGGTGGACCCATGGGGTAGACTCTAGTATTCTGCCCTCCGACTCCGCATCGATTCTAGGTTAGGGGCTCTGGTAGCTAGCCTTGAACCCCGACGGTATGCTCGAGCAAGTTGCGCCCATCCGCTTTTGCTATGAGATGCGTGCAGTTTTGCTTCTGCAAGTGCACGTGTTATCTATGGCTCCCGCTGGTACATGTGTCATTCTGCTCTGGGTCGTGTATCATTCTGCTTCCGCGGACATGGTACGTCCTTGTATTTGTGGATATTATGATTTTTCTTATCATATGTACTCGTGTGGCTATCAACACAACTGATTTTGACAGGTTTCTGTTGAGCCAGGTACTTTCTGGTCACTAGTTCCCGTGTCCAAGTGGATGGAGATGATGGTTGATAAACAAGCTATTGAATTAAAATTAAAAATTGAAATTTAGAATGTAAAACAAAGGAATCATGTCAAATGTTGGGGCATCTTAACCAAAAAAATTAGCGATAGTTCGAAAGATTGCATCATTTTCTTGCTAATGGTGGGGATACCACGGGGCCCTGATTGTACTTCTTGCAGATCTGCACAAATTTTTTCAGGGTTGTGTCACGTGTGAGTTCATGAATGGAACAAGTTGGCAATATTTGAGTGGAAGATCGTGTAAAAACCATCTGTTTTAACCTGTTTTTTAGTTGGCATAAAAATCATCCTTTCAACCTATTTTTTTTGTCTGAGTCGATTGTTGACTTTTCAACCACTCTTGAGCCCTTAGGTTATCGTTAGCATTGAAGATACCTCCTGGGCCGCCTTTACCATACAAAGGTGGCATGCATCACTATTGCACGTTGCCGCCTGCTTAGCCATGGCCCATGTTGCCAATATGGGGCTGCCGTTAGTGATCGATGGTGGTGACATGTTGCCACTACGGTGCAATTGGGACTCAAGTTGGCGTAGATCACCATTTTGCAGCTGCCATTAGCACTCAGTTGTTGCCCATGTTTCCATTTTGTTGCTGCCATTATCACCCATTAGTGACTCACGTAGTCATTTGGGACTCTGCTCAATGGTGGCGTACATTGCCATTTTGGGGACACCATGAGTGCTCGATGGTGATTTAATTACCAGGTTTGCAATTTGTCAATAACCTTATGAGCCAATTTTGATCATTGCATCTCACGATGAATAACTCAATTGTCAAACCAAGGCCATGCCCAATTTGTCATGTCGTGGGCAGGGCAAAATTTACATGCATAAGGGCCACTTTGATAATAGGTTAGGATAAATAATCCGAGGTAAGTCCGGATGAGTTATTCCTTAGATTTTATCACTTTCATTTTGATAACTTATTCTTACGCTGAGAATAACTCGTTCTATGTGAAATGGTAGAATGAGTTATTCCTAGAATAATGGTCTTAACCCTAATCGACCTCAAATAATTTAACCATGCTACCAAACTCGATTAAGAGTGAGTAAGTAGAATAACTCTTCCTATTCTCCCCTTATTAGGCTAAATTAGAAATTAATGGTCAAAATCGTTGTTTTAATAACCCAATTTAGACCCATCTTAAAAGACCAAATTTGAGTCCGTTTCTTAACCAATTGAGCCCAAATCAGGTCCATTTGAAAGCTTAACTCTAGTAGATTATTTTGCCCCCAAAACCCTAGCCTCTAGAGCCTTCAATCGGCAACGGCGGCGCAGATTAGGTGTTTTCCCAGAATTTTTCACCGAGTTTTACCCCTTAGACTCTTTAGACTAATTCTATCGATAGAACCCACTATAGACCTTATAAATAGAGGGCTTTCGACCCCTAGGAATCCTATTTGCTTCCCCAGCCGGCGGCGTGACTCTTGGTGGCGGATCGAGGACGAATTTGGGCGAGGATCGTGGCATGTTTGCGATTAGGGCGTGAGCGCGTCTTCCCTTTCTTCCTCTAAATCGGTAGGTTTCTCTCGAGCTAAACATGGACTAAAATATATCATCATGTGCGACTTTCAGTCCTCTTTCCAGTGATATATAAAGCCCTAATTTTTATCAAGCATCTCGTGTGTATTTATCGTTTTACTAAGAAGCATGTCAATCTAGGATTTTATACGTTTAACTTCGATTTATGTAAAGATTAGCATGCTTCTACATTCAATTGATCATGCCATCTTATGGAAGTTTTCGTGCTCTTTCCATTGATTGTAAAAGTCTGAAATTTCATGCCTTATATTGTGTGTATTTAATCGTTAAAGTTAACCCTGGCCAACTCGCCAGAGGCGGGCAAGGCGAAGTTAGCAGACCTTCTGTTTTAACTTGTGCGGCCTCACGATAGACCGCCCATCCTAGATAGGTGGCAGGTTATTGACCGTTCAATTATTGACGAGTGGCCGATCCCCAACCACTCATCCTTCAGGCGGCCAGTTCTAGACCGTTCGTCTTCCCCAGTGGCACTCTACTGACCGCCCATCTCCAATAGGCCTTCGGACCTGAGGGGGCATGAACGGCCTGTCGTGCGACCGCCGAGGCAGATGAAAGGTCCTGAGTGTATCGTCCATCTATACAGAACGAATTTATTGTCATTTTAGCATGATTTATGTTAGTAGATTAATGGCTAATGGTAGCTTAGCAACACACATAATAAACTGGACCTTTATGAAAGTAAACCACTGATGGTTGGTGGATGGGACAGTATTCATGGCTTCTATGTAGGGATGACCCAGTATGCCCTTGAATGTGAGATCCATATCCAGGATATGGAATTCCGTAGAAACTGCTGCAGGGCCCAACTCCACATCCAAGGTGATCATCCCCTTCGGTGGCCTCTTATTGTTGTCATAGGCCATGACTGTAATTGATGAAGGTCCTATTTGCTCCATATCAGCCCGACATACTAGGAGGGTACTCATTGAGATCACATTTATAGAAGCACCTATGTCCACCAAAAATGAATCCACTAACACCCCGTTGATCTTCACCGTGACACACAACGCATATTTCTGTGCCTCCTTAGGGGCAAGCTCATGGTCATGAAACATAATGGCTGGTTGCGTACTCATCGACGTAAGTACTGTCGAGATCCTCTCTATGGGGAGGTCCTCATTCACCATAACCTTTTGAAGGTAGTCCATCAAAGCTTCTTGGTGGCTTTTCGACCTCTTGATCAATTCGGATAGAGATCCAAGCGGGCGTCTTATCCAAATGTTTTAGGAAATCATATTGCATGTCGGGGGTGGATTCTTCTAACTGCTCTTTAGTTCCTCTCTCTGGCTGGGACTATTCAGGGACCTGACTATTCTGGGGGAACACCCGATGGAAGATCCTCACACTCTGGAGCACCATAGCCTACCATTTTTGTCGCACCTCTATGGGGTTAGGTATGGGTTTGAGAAGGGGTTTGAGGGGGAGTGGTGGTGGAATAGTTGGTGGAGCAGGGGTGATGATGGGTGAAGGGATTCTAATGAGGGGTTTGTTAGATGGAGGCATGGTGAAAGTGGACGTGGCCTCGGACGGATGGTGGATAATGAGGGGTTTTGAGGGCATTGGCGGAGGTGTGGAGGAGGTAGATGGCAAGGTGGAGGGATGACGAGTGATGAGGAGTCTCGAAGGCATGAGTGGAGGTGTGAGTGATCCTTGTTGGTGGATTGGCAGGGGTTAGTGGTTGGCATGCGGATGAGAGGGCGTGATGGCGGTGGTAATGAAGAAGGCCTAGTCACGGATTGTAATGTGGGTCGGGGTGGATGAGGTCTTGCTCAGAGAAGGCATGGGGGTTGGCTAGAGGCGTGGTTAGCGGCTAAGACGGAGGTGATTTCACATGACCGAAATACCCTTAACAATATACTTATTGACCAAGAGAAAAATACCCCTATCAAACAACTAAAGACCAAGTGTGTACAAGGGGGGGCCATGGGCCAGCCCATTTGGTTGAGTCCACTAAGATTAACATGCTAACCCATTGGCCCATTAACCTATTCAACTGACTCAATTAAAGAAAAAATGCATAGTTAAGACTTAAAATGAAGATAACATGAGATGATTGCCAACGAGCTTCCTCAAGGATGTGCGGGCGACCCTAGTCACAGGGAGTGGCGCGAGATGTCCTCATCAAGCTAGGATACATCCCTCTGCACCCAACAACACGGCCGTGTCCTGCAACTTGACATAGGATACAGGCCCCTGCATCCATGACGTACGCTTGTCCTAACCAAGGCGCCCTACGCTCTAGGCTATCCTCGCCTTTGCTGAAAGAGCCTTGCACACACTAGGTTGTTCTCGCCTGGTCCATCCATGAAATGCCCTCAAGGCAATGCTATGGTAAATCATTAAACCTATAGTCTCACGGAAACCAGTGGAGTACCCATGCACGTACTCAAAACCCGAGTGGAATATGGCGTCAATCTGTAACACAAGGTCGGACATAAGCCAACCAACACTAGCTTGAACAACTCATACCCACACGTCCCTTGAGTCGACATGCAAGGCTGACTAAGGACCAAGGGACACTAACCCCAAGTGACTCACATAGATACACTTGGTTTTTATAAGAACACCCAACCATACAGATAAACCCTGCACAAGAACTCTAAAGCTTCACTCATGGTGAAGTGAATCTTGGGGCGACCGCTACCCACACAAGGCTGAAGTGGACAAAGTCTTATGGGTTTTTTATGATTATAATATTAATTTGAATATTCTGGGGCAAAAACTAGGTTACGGGGCTCAAAGAGGCCAAAAGGGGCTTGGGTGGGTCGACCAACGCTGTTGGTCGGTCGACCAAAGCCAAGAAATGATCAATCGGCCACTTATGGTTCGGTCGATCAATCCTGCCTAGGTCGGTTGACCGAGATTACTAGAACGGCCTGTTCAGATTGGGCCAGAATGGTCGACCGATTCAGGCCATTGGTCGACCGATTCTAGTGATTGCTTAGTGGGAGCCCCACCCGGGGGTCCCAATCCAGGCTAATCTTATTAGCTGAGCGATCGACAAGAGTATATGCTTGCCACCAAACTGTATTCAGATTGTGTGTGCCTCAGACGAGCATAGGGTCGAGCAACTCACGACGTTCATCGTCACGTACACACTGCAACACCAGTCCCGAAAAAGGGCTAGAAGGGACAAGTCCATCATTTTCCACGAAGGAGACATGGTCCCTCCAACCCCACCAGAAGATGACTTCGGCTGGTCCAGGCGAGCCGACAATGTCCCTGAAGCCATCCAAATTCTAGAAGACATGTTGCCTTGCATCCGAGAGATGTGCCTCAAGCAGCACATTCCCCAGTGGTAGAGCTCCGTGTAGCAGAGATATTTCTAGAATTTCTGGACACCCTCACAAGTCCAGGGGAAACCCCCGTTCTCCCAAAAGGACACCAGAGGTCTTATCTATGACCAAGACCTAGACTTTTGTGTCTACCATGCGGTCCAAGTTGTGGGACCGATGCAGCCAGTTGTCAACCCGATTGTCACCAACACCAAGTTTGACAGCTCGGGAGATAAGGGAGAGGAGATTCTAATCCTGCTTCCTGCCAGAACCAGTACCCCAGTTCCAACACCTGACGAGGCTTCCTCGTCCATCCACGAGGATGTTGAGATGGAGGATGTTGAACAGCTAAAGGGTGATCTAGAGGGGGGAGTAAATAGATCGGTCACCCAATAAAAATTTCCCTCTAGCTACAATAAATATTATTGCGGAATTTAAAACACTGCTAAATAGATAGAGGACACTTAGCCAAAGACACACCAAAACCGTTCTCACATGGTCCTACTCAATCATCTACTGCGCAATGAACACAACGAGAAGACGACGTAGGCCACAGAAACAATCGCACAGTAGATGAAGATTTTCACGTGGTTCGGTCCTCCAGACCTACGTCCACCCTACACTCAAACCCGAGTGTGGCTTACTACTGCGTAGCATAGCTTGCGTTCGCTGGGCCTTACAGCTTAGCCTACAACTGCTGAGCCTCACAACTTGTTGTCTGAGGAATCTTCCTCGCCCGCTGAGCTTCACAGCTTGCTGTCCAGAGAACCGCATTCTCTACAACTATTGGGGACTACAACTTAACCCGACCAGAGGACTCCTCCTCTGCAACTGCTGACTAAATTTCACCACGGGGGGGTTACAAAACAAAAAAAAATACAGAAGGGGGACAACAGGAAAACAAAGGAAGGGGGGGGAGCTCATCTCCCTTACCTCACTCTCTGCTCTCCCCTTTCTCCCTCTCTATTTCTGGCTTCGACGGAGGTCTTCGGGCATCCAAAACTCCCAGGGGCTTCCAAGCTTTTAGGAGTCCAAGCATCCAACGATGCAAAGTTCCCCCACAGGGGATTTTTATTGGGGCGAGGGAGCCCCTATTCGAATCAAGCCTCCCCCATCTTCTTCTCTTATTTTTTTGATTTCCTCTGTAACCTGCCACTACTGTCGAGCTTCCCATGCCACTGGCGTTGCTGCTACCGCGCCTACTGCTTCGTTGTCGCCTCCCCAATGGCCGCCTCATAGGATGACAAGGCCGGTGTTGTTGGCGTTACTTGCGGCTGCTGCTACCGTCGTTGGTCGCAGGGTGAGGTGCGGCTAGAGGAGAGTGAGGAGTCACTGGCAGACGGGGTGGCCTCACCTCCTAGGTGAGCTGGCGCTAGCATCTGTCGGCCACGCAAGGGGGAAAGCGGCGTCTGAGCGTGTGTGGAGACGACCGCAAGTAGGTGGCGGGTACATGGGGAGCATTCAATGCTCTGCTCGCATGGGAGAGAAGAAGACACCATAGGGAGAGAGAAATCATGAGGAGAGAGAGATGAACAGTGAAATACACAGGAGGAGAGACACAGACTCGTAGGAATAGTCGTGTGAATTTCCTTCCCATTTTCACTTTTTTTAAGAAAAAATCCATTCTTTTCTTTTTCACCCTCTCCTTTCTTCATTTTGCGCATGTATCCTTGTGCACCCCTCCTCCCCTTTGTGTTGGGCTTGGCCACGTCCCAATTGGCACATTTTTTTCTTTTTTTTGAGTGCCCACAAATGCCCCCCACTCGCAGGTGTCGCGAGCAAGAGATGAGTGAGCGGGATCTATGGGTGTAGCTTCTTTCCTTAAGAGAGTCTTCGGCTTCGTGAGGGTGTTCTCGGTCACGAATTGTATCGATTGGTCCTGTTGGGTCCGGGGCAATGGCAATCAAGAGGGGGGTGAATTGATTGGCCCTTTAAAAAATTAATTCCAAACAATGTCGATCAACATTGATAAACAATAGATAAATGGCCACCCGGGTCAAAACAGACCCACAGGGGTCTATTCAACCCCGTTGGGGTCGATCAGAACCCCCCCCACCCCCCGGGGTCTGCTCGACCCCGACCGGTCCTGCCAGGGTCAAGCATACCCCACCAGGGCCTGTTCGACCCTGGTGGAGAATGTACGACCCCGGGTGGATTCACCTGGGTCCCCCACTTCTTAAAACCCTCAGGTTGACTTCTTTTGCCAAGTTTGTTCGAAGCACGATACATGGAGAGGAGAGAAAGGACTCATTCTTCGTCTGTTTGTCGTTTTCCATGCACCATGGGCCAGGAGTGGAAGCTTGTCTATTGGGATTACGTGATACATGCATAGGGGTGTCAACGGATTCATCAGATCCGAAAACCCGATCCGAATCCGAAAAAAATTCGGATTCGGAGCGGCTGTTTTGATTCGAAATGAGGTATTTGTGCCGATCCGGGAAGCTATTTTCCCGTTCCGAAATCCTTGATCTCGGATGGGGTTTTCGGGGCGCCATAAACTCCCTCCCGTCAGGGTGAGCAAATCCCCGTTCGGCCATTCCCCATCACGATCGATTCTGCCGTTCTGGACTTCTGGCGGCTTGGCCCTCCTTCTAGGGTTCTCCAATCACGGCAACCACGCGACGGCGATCTCATCTGCCGTTCTGGACTTCTGGCGGCTTGGCCCTCCTTCTAGGGTTCTCCAATCGCGGCAATCTCGCGACGACGATCTAATCGGCCACCCGCAACGGCAACGGCCCATTCCCCGGCATCACTCATGTCCCTGTGTCCATCCCCCCCTTCTTCCCCACTCTCTGCTCAGCCATCGCTAGCCTCCCGCCACCACTGTCACCCCTGTTTCCTCCACTGTCCCCCCTCTCAGTCTCCCTCCCACCGTCAGTTTTTCACTCCCACCCTCTACCATTGTCAAGTCTCCTCCCTCCTACGCCATCCCCCTCTAGATTTCAACCCTTAGGCAGTCGGATCTAAGTGCTGCCCCACCCCCTCCCGCTCCCTCCATTGCCACACCCCAACTATCCTTTGTAGTTGTTCACCCCTCCCCCCACTCATCCCTCTGCTTCCGACGAAACCCTCTCTCCCCCCCATCCCCCATCATCTTGTGAGCTCCTTTCCCCTGCTATCCATTTGGCTTGTTTGGGCTTTGAGATGGGCGGGCCCATTCGCAGGGTATCACTTTGGGGGGCTCAGCCTAGTTGGGTCATATTGGGCCTACTTGGGCCAGTCTAGACCTGGTACGGCCGCCCTGATCCGCGCGTATAACTGGGCTGTAGATTTTCCCCTCTTCACTTGCCCCTTACTCCTGAGCCAAAATTTGGGCTCAAAGAGTAGGATGCTCTGGGGTAGCGTTGGTGGCTTGGGCGGGGATATGGTTGCCGACAGGGGACATTTAATGCGGCTGCCCTGGGGGCATATGTATGATGACGTTTCTCCTCGAGCCGGCACGGGGGAACCCTTCTGGGAGTTTGAAATGTCCCGGCACATCCCGTCAGGGAGGCTGGGACACATATATAAATGTTCCTCTATGCTTGCGCTATACGCTTCCTTTGCTAGGGCTTTTTCCTTCTACCGGGCTAGTGTTAAGAGGATCCGTGCATCGTGAGAGTGACCTAAGGGAGCGTAGAGTAGTAGAGGCATTTGAGGAGTTGGCGGAGATCACAGTGGCAGCGGTCAACTTCTGCCTCCTCTAGCCTCTTTCGATTTTGTGGTCCCTTCTTCCATTTTCCATCCTTCACGACCTTCCTTGGGGGAGCTCGATCCTGCGATCGAGACCCGGGGGCTTGAACAAGGTGCGGGGGGTTCGGCGCCCAATCATCCTCTACACAGTGAGCTAGGTGAGGCCAAAGTAAAGGAGATTGAGGCTCTTTACGAACTGCCGTGGCGGTACTTCTTTTCCTCGGTCAAACCTCACGAATCGTGCCTAGATATGCGTTCGGGCTACTTCTACATTTTTCTATTGGCCTAGAAGTATGGTTTTCGCCTTCCTCTCCACCCCTTTGCTGCACAGCTGCTGTAATTACGAGCAGACACCGATTCAGTTGGTCTCTAACTCTTACACTTTCATCTTCTCCTTTATGTTTCTTTGTCGCTAATGCAACATCGATCCTCTGCCTAGAGGTTTTGCCTCTTCTCTTATTGCGCTGGTCCCCAAGGTGGAGAAGCGTAAGTCTTGCGCTGATTTCAAGCCCATTAGTTTATGTAATTTCTTTTATAAAATCATCTTTAAAGTTCTTGCTGATAGACTGGGTTTGCATCTTCCTTTAATTATTTCTGAGGAGAAATCTGGGGCATTACATAAGCTGTATAACAGCTTGTTAGTGATGTGCCACTAGGGAAGCCTCACTTGGTTTGAGTGAGGGGTAGATGTAGGACTCGGGTTTGAGTCCGAACCACCTTAAAATCCTTGTCCAAGTGGTTTGGTTGTGTGATTCCCTTACGCTGGATGCTTGTTTAGGCACATTGCTCATCCTTATCCTTCATCTTGTGTTTTAGGTTCTTGCATTACGTACTAATTTTTCTTATTCCGCTGCAATCTATTTGTATCTAGAACAAGAGGGGTAGATCTATTCACCCCTCCCCTCTAGATCAGCCATTCCCACATAATATGGAGTACATCAGTCTCGAACCAGTAAGAAAAGTCGTGACCTCGCCATCGTGGAGAACTAGCTCGCATGCCGGAAGGGCCACGAAAATGTTGTCAGTAACTCAACTAGTTTGCCATTTTGTGACATTTAGATGAAGCACGGTTGAAAAGTAACTTATTTGACCAAGTCTAGAGGATGGAAACTACATTGTCTAATTTCTCACTTAGACGATATGACTATCATTTATATGTTTGGACTTAGGTGCTGTATCGCCTATATTTAGGCTATTAGACAAATGATTTGAAGTTAGGCGATACCTTTTTGTTGTTTAGTAATTTTTGGACGATGTATCATCCAGTTTTTCATTTAGGTGCTCTATTGTTTACTTGTTTGTGACTAAGACGATCTTCCATATGCTTTTAGAACTTGGATGACGTACAGTCCAATTTGCTTGTATCGTTTATTTTCTAGAGTTAGACAGAAGGTTTTGCTATTGGACATTGTATCATCTAACTTTTCAACTTAGATGATGCATTGTCTAACTTTTACATTATTTCGTCAACCTTTTGAGACTTAGGTGGTCTTCTATCTTCCTTTGAGACTTGGATGATGTATCGTCGAACTTCTACTCTTAGGTAAAAGAACTTAGACGGAACAATTCAGTCTTAAGAGTAGGCAAAGCATTGTCCAACTATTCAAGGTAGACAATGCTTTGTTTATGTCTCATTTTAGGCATTGATATTTTGATGGAGTCTTTTAGCCTTTCTAAAAGATGGATAATGAAGTCCTGCGATCAATAAAGCCCAAGAGGGGGGGTGAATTAGGTGATTACAAATTTAAACGCCTAGCTCCAAAGAGGGCCCAATATCCTCCTTTACCTGAGACCCTCCCAGACATATTTTCAGTTCTCATGTCCATTGGTGCACTACAGCTTCCTCTGAAATGGCCCAATTGGAACCCGGCCATTGATCAGTCCAGATATTACATGTTCCACTGGCAACCCAGGCACACCATAGAAAACTGTTTCCAATTTAGGGATTTTATATATGATCTACATGAAGGGCAGCAGATCGATTGGACCGAGATGCATAAGGTCATTACTGAAATTAAAGAGAAGAGAAGGCAAGCGCCGAGGCAACAAGTGCAGCAGCAAGCACTACAGTCGCAGCCACAGCCACAACAGTAATAGTCCGTGCAAGATCTGGGGATCCATCAAAACCCCATGCCAAATCATCCGCCTGCTCTGTAACCTCAACCACCAGCACTGGCTCAGGTCAACCTTGTCCAACGCCCTGCTCCCAATGTCGGGTGGTCTTATAATGATGAATCTTCTGTCCAAAGGCTCATGGCCCTCCACCACACCTACCGCAACCCTCCTCTACCTTCTACTTCTGTTATTCTCCCGCAAAACCATCAAGCCACCACCACTACACCACCCACTCCTGCTATTCCCTTCAAACCCCTCATCCTACCATCTACCTCTCCCAATGTTCCACCAGTCCTTGCTCCTTCACAAGTTCACATTCCGCCTTCCATTGCCACGCCATTATCTAATCCTTCACCATCCATCCTCCCAGTAGGACCTGTCATCCACGCCACTACTCCCATTACTCCCACTATTGTCACTCCACCTACCCCTACACCACTTATCCACCCCATCGGGCCCATCAAGCCACTAACCATGAGCCCATCTGATGCCGTGCTGGCTCAGAGCCTTGCCCTTCAGAGCGGGCATTTGTTTCATCAGAACTATCCCACCATTGGTGCATCTGCACCCGATCCCCAGTCCTCACAACAAGCTGCTGACCAGGAGGAGGCAGATCCACTTCCAGGTACCCAATATGACTTGCTAGACCATCTAGACAGGATGCCCGCCAAGATTTCAGTACTGGAATTGATTAAGCGGTCTAAGCTTCACCAAGATGCGCTGCAGGATTTTCTGCAAAAGGCAATGGTTAATGAAGATATGGTAGTGGATAGCCTTTTCCTTTTTTGTTATTTTTTTAAAATGAGCAACATTGGCTGACTTTCCAGATGGAACCAACATTATGAAGTAGAGAGAGAGAAGGGATGGGATTTTGAGGAAAAATTCTCTAACTCTCCCTCAGAAAGTGCCTTAGATCAGAAGTCATGTGGGTCTGCATTTAGTTAATCAAGGAATATTCATCTTTAGAAAGTTTTCAAGGACGGCTATATATATAGATACACTCAAGCATATAGGAATGTAAATACATACATGGTATTAAGAGTGAAGACATACAAGATGCATGTTAATCTACCCGTTATGCATATGAGTTTCTACAAGTGTAATTCTTACCCTAAGTGCAGACCTATGTATGTATACTCTCACCCTTGCACATGCCAAGTTCTCTTCTTATCTTGCTGAATTGATCCTGGTTTAGGGGTTTTGTGAAAATATCGACTAGCTGATTATGTGTGTCAATGAAATTTAATTCAAAGACCCATTTTCCTACATGATGTCGAATGTCAATGTGTTTTGTTCTAGAATGTTGTACAAGATTTTTTGACAAATTGATTACATTGGTATTATCACACAAGATCGGAACACATTTCATTTCAATATCTAAATCAAGCAGTTGATTTTTGATCCAAAGTATTTGGGCTCCACAACTTACGGCGGCTACATATTCAGCCTCGACCGTTAAGAGAGCTACCGAATGTTGTTTCTTGGAAGCCCATGAAACTAGACACCCACCAAGAAACTGACAGTACCCACTAGTACTTTTACGATCTACTATACATCCGGCATAATCCACATCGGTGTATGCAATCAAATCAAATGAACTACCGATAAGAAACCACAAGCCAAAATCTATTATGTCAATTAAGTATCTAAAAATATATTTAACAGCCATTAGATGAGATTCTTTAGGACATGACTGAAAATGAGCACATAGACATACGCTGAATTGAATGTCAAGGTGGCATGATGTGAGATATAGTAGTGATCCGATCATATCTCAAAATAGTGTAGGGTCTACTATTTTACTATTTTCATCTTTGTCTAACTTCGTGGTTGTGGCCATCAGAGTTGACAAGGGTTTCACTTCAGCTATCTCAAATTTTTTTGACAGCTCCAGTGTGTACTTAGCTTGATTGATGAAATAGAGAGTTGACTAATAAGGTTGGTGTGTTATTCGTTGGGCTTGAGAGAGACGTTAAAGGGTTGTTTGTGAAGGTTCAAAAGAGGTGGCTGTTTACTTTGGTAGGGAGGTCAAAGATGGGAAATCTACTAAAAAGGGGAACAATAACGGAGGAAAGGGGAAGGAGAGTGCTCAAGAGGATGTGAATGTAGCAAAGAATTTCTTTTCCAATGATTGTTTTATGAAACATTCGGGGGATTTGTTGGAGGGAGAAGAGAAGGATGGTAAAGGAATTCGTTAGAAGATGTGATGTGGAGCAAGACTCGTGACGTCAGACCATGGAATACCATCTCGTGAGATATTGGTGAGATCTCGGTCTCGGTGTCCCCACGAGAAGCGAACGCGTGAGGTGAGCGTGTCTCGGCTTGTTGGGTGTGGGCAGGCTCCGTCGCTCACGAAAGCCTTGAACCAGCTTTAAACCCCCCGCGAGCCGGTCAAGCCTTAAACCCCTCCTGGTCGAGCCCTTACCCCACCCCGACACACACTCTCTCTCTCCTCGACACTCTTGCACACACTCTCTCATTGCATCCTTGCACGAGCTCGCCTGAGTCGCCCTAGGTGGCTCTCCCTGCCTACTGATTGCCTCAATCGCCAATGAGAGGTGTATGATCGAGTTCGTTGGCGTCGGATCTCCAAGTGGATGGACGGATAGGGCATCGATAGCATGTATGCGTCTCTCTTTTCTTTCCCCTCCCCCCGTCCTTGTCTTCCTCCTTCCCCATCTCTCCCTCCCTCTCTCTGCAGGTGTGAGTGTGTGCAAGAGAGAGAGGAGGGAGGGAGAGAGATCCCATCCTCTCTCTCTCTATCTTTCTCTTGCCTAGGTCTCTCTCCTCCGGCTCTCTCTCTCTCTCCCACCCTCTCTCTCTCTATCTTCCACACTCTCACTTTCTCTCTCACCCTCTCTCAATCTCTCGTATGTCTTCCACCTTCTCTCTTTGCCTCCCCCCTCTCTCTCTCACCCTCTCTCTCAATCGCTGTCTCCCACAGTTTCTCTCTCCATCTCTCTCTCCACTCATCTCCCCCTTATCTGTTTGAGATAAGGGAGATATATAGAGAGAGAGGGGGGAGATAGAGAGAAACAGAGACAGAGAGAGATAGAGGGAGACCGCTCCAGGCGCGTCTCCCGCCCCTCCTGCCTTGGCACCGGCCGGCTTGCCGCCGGCGTGCACCGCTTGCCCTTCTCCCTCCCTCGACGTCGAAGCTGTTCCGGCGTCCTCGACGGTCGACGTCATCGCGGCTCAACCTTGCCACGTTTTTTCCCAACCATGCACGCTACCTGCTCCGGATTCATCCCCACCGTTCATCTCCCACCTACCACCGCCACATCCCTTGCTTGATGGCCACGTACCCCACCGGTCAAATCCTACCGCGACGCTGACTCCTCTTTCGATTGACGGGACGGGCGGCATTTTCGGTGCTCTGTTTTCCTCTTCCTACGCCCAACCGCAGCCCTCCCCTGTTCCCACATCCGGCCTCCTTGGCCTGGCGGCTCCTTCGGCGCTGCATGGACCGCAAGCCGCGAACGCAGCGAAGCTCCCTCGCACGCGGCCCCCGGATGCTCCTGTCTCCGGCCTTGTTGGCCCTTCCGCATCGACGCTTCTCCCTCCCGCCTCCACGGCCACGCCGGACGGTTCGCCGCGGGTGCAGCATGCGGCTTCTGCAAGCGTGGACACGTCGGTCGGCTTGCCGCGTGGGTCGACTGCCGGCGCTCTTGCGGCGCCCACCGTGGTGGCTGCTGCTACTCCCCCCGTGGAGTTCGGTGCAGCAGCCCCCTCGTCGGGTCGGGTCGTCGCCAGTCGCCTGTGTTCTCAAGGCGGTGCGGCTCGCGGGAAGGCTCCCTGTCCGTCCGCGGGATGGCCAGCTCGCTCTGCTGCCGGCGGTGGGGTTTCTCCCTTTGCCCCTCCATTGCCGTCCTTGGGCCCAACAACTGCCTCCTCCGGCGAACCGTCCTCTTCGTCTGCTCCGTCGCTGGATGGCGCGCCGACGGTGTTCCCGGTGCCCTTGCCACTTCCGTCGGGTTTCGCTCAAGCTCCGGCGCCGTCCGTCCCGGTCGAACCCGCTGCGGCTGACCCACCCCATGGTCGCCACGTCTTTGGCCATGCATGCACGCTATCTGCTGCACCTCGGTCTTCGCGCGTTGACCAACCTTCCCTGCCGTCGGATGCGCATCGGTCGGGCCCCACTCCCTCCCGCTTCGATGGGACCTTGGCCGAAACCGATCCCCTGTTTTCGCGCCAAGGTTCCCCTGTTATATGTCGCTGCATGAGTGTTAGGGTAAATTAGCTCATTCAAATTGCATCGCCGCTGCGAGCGAGTGAGTGGAACCCATCCCGTGACTCGATCTGAGCACGCGAAAAAGTTGATACCCGAGACTCATTGTTAGTTTCTCAACCGCGCAGATCCACGCGTTTCCCTCGCTAGGGATGTCCGTGAGCTAGAGTCCTAGGTTCGCGTCATCGTCCCGCATCAAATTGGTATCAGAGCTGAGTTTGAGTCTAGGGTAGCCTTTACATAAAAAAAATCAAAAGATTCTAGTCCTTGGATTGCATTTCATCCCAGTACCTGATATATCAAAAGACGTTACTGGAAAGATAGGTTACGCCTATTCGGAAGGTAGCCCCTTGCGTGAGATTTACCTCTGCCACGTACCAGATATTAGATAAGTCTAGGTTGTATAGGGTCATGTCTAGTCCATTAGAGTGTCAGCGTATCTTGTCTCCCAGTGTCTCCATGTCCAGCATGTAGCATTCCCCAATTCCCATGGCTTATGAGTCGCCCAAGTCATATAAGGGGTTGCATGACACCCGTGGACTTGACAACCATCCCCTCTACTTCCGTAGGCCCAAAGCCTCAAACTTTCATGGCTCCAGAGTCCCGAGCGACTACCTAAAGTGGGAAGCCACTATGAATACTTTGAGTGTTACACTATGTCCGATGCCATGCAAGTCATTTTTTTTCCAAAAGTGGCTTGTTCACGAAGTTGCCTGGAAATGGGAGAGCATTGAACGCATGAGGGAAATTAGGAGGCAATGGCCTATTGAGTCATGGCGTGAGATGAAGGATGAGCTTAGAAAGATCTACCTTCCCCACCCGGTCTCCTCCAACTAGTCTCACCCAGTCACCTTCAACCGACCCCACCCATTCACCTTCAACCAATCCCACTCAATCAACTCCAACCAAGTGGACCATAGTCGGAGGCAAAGAGCCCTACATGTAGTCGAGCCTAGGTCCACAACCAAGCTGAGAGACAATGAGCGAGTCCACCATGATGCCCTTACTCCAACCCACACCTTTGCCAAACTCTTGAAAATATTTTCGGAACGGTTGGATAGGATGGATAGGACGTGTGCTCATATTGATGGATTCATACCCGAGTCGAAGAAGGTCGTAGCTGAACTGTGAGGCCGGTAGGCCAAAGCGAATAATATCTCGATGGTATAGAGTACGGGGTGTGATAGAACTACAGATGCAAATCTGTCACGCCCCGTACTCTATACCGTCGAGGTATTGTCTACTTTGGCTTACAGGCCTCAAGGTTTTGTCCCTTTCTAGGAGTGATCGACTCCAGAATGGAGGACTTCCCAGGAGGTCACTCATCCCAGTATTACTCCCCATTAAGCACGCTTAACTTCGGAGTTCTTTTCTAGAACTAAGCCAATATTTCAAAAGGCACCTCAGTGATATAGAATACAATTTAGCTATATTTGAGGGTGTTACAGCTTAAGTGTCGGGTTGGCTTCTTTATGCACCGGTATCGGAGTTTGTTTCTTCTTATTGTTGGTGGGCCTCCTCATGACAATTTGAGGGGTTGTTTCATGCCACACTGGGGTTACCACCGACAGAGCTGGCCGAGGCATTACGCCCCTTATCTGAATTCCCGACCTGGGTCGAGGTGCTAACTTTCTTCTTCTTGTTTTTACTAGAGCAGTTTGCCAGTTTCCCGAATCTTCTACTAGTGCCAGGACATAGGTTTCATATGTATGCTAGGTACAAGCCTCCGATGCCTCTTCAGGGAGCTGTTGGTATAGAGATACCATGATGATTGTTGTTGTTAGATTAGGCATCTCGTGTGGTTGCAGGGGATCAACTTTGTACTCCCCCATTTATAGTTTCCCTTTCTTGATCAGTGACTCAATGACATCTTTATAGATGTAGCATTCTTCGATAGTATGCCCGAGCATGTGATGATACAGGCAAAACTTCCTCCTCAGGTCACCCAGCCTCTTAGGCTCTGGCAGTGTGATTTTATTGTATTTGGTGGACCATTCAAATAGAACCCGATCGAGTCTTGTCTCGAGAGAAGGAGTATAATTTCTTCTTCATCTTTTCCCATAGGAAGGGGCCATCCCGCCACTCAGTAGGCTTGGCCGAGGGAGGCTTAGCTGCCTCTTTATCTTTTCCTTACTGCTCTTCGAAGGCTTTGAAATCCACTGTATGTACTTCTTAAGGGATAGGCCGCTTTTCAGTTTGCTTCGCCTTCTGGCTTGATGTCGCAAGGGTGGAGGAATAATGAGAGAGAAATGTCTTGATCTCCGCCAGGAAGTTAACCCATTTTAACCCACCCTGAGTGTGGATTTCAAAATCTCGAGATATCTATGGGTTAGCTCTTAACCTAACCCGACGAACACTAAAAAGTTTATCCCCAAGTTAATTTAGAACTAACCCCGAGTTAACTCCGTACCAAAGAGAGTCTCAAATTATTTTTTTTTACTAACCTAAAGCTGTCCCCGAGATTATCCTAATGATATCCCTCTACCAAATCCGTGCTTATTCAACGCATTCCACCAAGGCCAACTCGCTGATATCGCCTTCCCCAGTCTTCTCTCCGTAGACACAGGTAGATGTTAGAAGCACTGTCCTTTATTACACACAAAAAATTTAAAAAGTGTGTTTTTTTCCCCCGGAAGATCCACAGGCGGCCGCCTCAATCGCGGGGAACACATGTATGCCCCCACCTTTGACGATCTGATCCATTCATAGTCACAATTGTTTGCGTTGTTGTGCAGCCATCTATAAAAGGGGCGGCGTGGTGCCGCGGTTGTTGGGACGTCGTGCTCTGTTTGTGCTTGGGAACGTGAAGAGCTCCTCGCTCCTGTTCCTGCTCTTCCTGGTTTCCCTTCGGGGTGGCACTCGTCTGCCCGGCGTAGGAGAGGGCGGCATCCTCGGCGGTGGTGCTGTGCAGCGCCAGCAGCGGCGTCAGAGGCGGCGGTGGCGAGAGGGCAGTGAGCAGTGGTGAGGCCATGGAGAGTACACTGAAGGAGATGAGGGACGGGGCGTCGGTGCTGGACCCCAAGTGCACCGTCGGGGGCGGGGTCGAGGACGTCTACGGCGAGGACCGCGCCACCGAGGAGCAGCTCGTCACCCCCTGGACTGTCACCGTCGCCAGGTGAAAGCTTCCCCCTTTCCGTCCCTCTTGGGGTCTCTGCTCTCCAGTTTCGTTTTTCCATGTCAAGTTTTGTAAGTTTTGTTTTATGTTCTTGCGATCGTGTGTTTGCCCACTTTCTCTTCTAGTTTTTTCGTTGCTGTCTCCACACTTTTGCGTGATCTCTTCGGAGTTCACCTTTCTCTTGCTTACTTCTGATATGCTCTTGCTACGCTTCTTGCAAGAAATGTAAAGCCCTTTTATTTACTTTACTTCCGGTCTAGGTTTCTTCTTCAAGTATCTATTGAGTGCTGGAAGGGCGACACTCGAGGTCATCGGGCTACGACTAGTGGTTCCATCACAAGGAAAGAGAAAGTAACTCTATTGGGATATAAAATTATGCCACAGTTTGTAAAAATATTTAAACATGGCAAACATGCATCATTAAATACATAATTAAATGAGCTGAAATGCATTTAAAATCTACAATGTATAAGCGGTTGAATAAAGGGCCGCTACAGTAATCAGATGGTCGAACGACTAACCACTAAATGGATATAAGAGGTCTATTAATGGGCCGCGAAGCTCCCACCGCCATACAAGTTCAAGTGCTCACGCGGTCGAGGATTGGGCCGTGAAGGGGACACAAACGGTTGCACAATCGGCAGCTAAAGAAGGTAAACGGTCCAAGTTTGGGCCGCTACACTAAACTGCCTTACGGGTCAACAGTCGTACGCGGTCTCAGTAGACGATCCATCGTTGGGCCGCTACACAGGATGAAACGGTCGTGATGTAGACCACTAAGGTCCACCGCCATACCGATTTTCGTTAGTGGTCTCTGGTAGGACCATTTGCCTACCAAAGAACTGAAACGGTGGTATCTCCAATGGGATACCCTCCCAATCGACTCAAATTGATGGGAAATGAACATTTAACCTGTTCCCTGCCATTCTACCATCATCCCACAGTAGTTAAATGGCTAATAACTCAGCAACAATGGCCATGGATGGATTTAAAACATAAAAGATGATGTTCATGCCATTAAAACATAACGATGATGTTCGGGCTGTTTAAGACATAATGACGATGGGCATGGACAGGAAAATGATCCTAACGAGGTCGGGTAACCATCCCCCTACCTATTTCGCGACGAAAATGGCGTTAACCCGCCATGCAAGCCGAGGGGAGACGTGCCTTTAAACGTACATTTCCACCTCCACGCGCCGCGGTTCGCCTCCACGTCGACGTCAACACACTCCTCGCGTCTCGGGCTCACCGATGATGCCTCCCGTGCCTCCTGCAACGACCCGGGGTGGCCGCACCACCGAGAGGGGGAGTGTGCGTTCAGGAGAGAGAGGAAGAGGAGAGAGAGAGGAATGGGGAGAATGCTCCCCACATTAATTTTTTTTGGTTATATTATTTTTTTTATTTTAAATCTTTTATTACTATTTAACCCCCCCAAAAACAAAAATGCCTTTAAATGGGGGGGGGGCTTCTAGAAGCCAAATGGAATTTTACCTCTTGGTCCAAGTCTAACTTGGACCATGGACCAACCCCGCATGGACCCTAGTGGCTAGGTGACCCAATGGGAGAGAGGGTGGGGGACCCCGCTAGACCTACTTGGGCTTTTTACAAAGAAACTCACTGACTCTTAAAGACTAACACTTTGGCTTATACTTGCCATACAATTACAAACCAAATAACACAAGGACATAAATGTAAACAAAAGGATACAAATGTAAAAAAATAAAATGTTAGTGCTCGGTGTTGATTCCCATCAGTTCTCCTTTACTACTGGGAACCAGACGTGGCATTGTGTACGGAGTGGGTGATGAGCACCCGATCAGCGGTACTGTGATGCAGGATGATATGTGACTTGGGACCAATTTGCTGCGAATCTGGGACTCTAGGAGATGACGTGACTCATTGGACGACATGACCAGTGACGACACGAACAACTTGGCACCTAAAGTGGTCCAGAAGAGGCGAACACGTCTCCAACAAGAAGTACTCGCTCACAATCATCCTATGTGAGGGAAACACGTCGATCGACATGGTTGGGAAATCGATACAGAGTCTCAGGTGGTCAATACTCTCTCTCGTGCTCGGATCGAGACACAGGACGGGTCACGCACTCATCCTTACAGTTGTGACTAAATTGATCTAGCTAGGATCCTAACATGCTCACTAGCAGCGACATAAAGAACTTATACTAGAAAAGTAATGCAACAAAGGGGGGGTGGTGTGCGTACCATCACGCTCGGGGCGTGGGGAAGACGTCCCGGCCAAGACCCGTGACTCCCAATACAGTGGTGAACTTTAGTTATAGCAGTGATTTTAATGCCCAGTCCACGCAGAGAGGTAGCATGCTTTACAATGACGCTGGGAGCATCGATCCTGGGTTGACGGGCTACAATGTCCCGCAGTCCTATCTCGGGACAAATCTGTGCGCTTCCACGAAAATGGCCACCATGCCCAGATCCGGTTTCGAATCAGGATGAAACCAGCGTCGTTGGAAAGTATACTCAAAGGGATACAACATAAGTGAATGTTAGATCCATCCAATGGTCAGATTTGAAATGAAAACTTCTGAAACACCATAGTTATTGTGAAGGACACGATGGTACATGATGACGATCCATCCGAGCTCCGAAAAGTGTGGAGGGGTAAATGATGTCCCCATCATCCACAGCTTCAGGGACGAATCCCTACAACCACTGAGCAACACAACTTGCTATCCGCTGACTGTCAGCTTGAACCGTTGAGCCTCATAGCTTACTAACCGCTGAGCACCATAGCTTGCTATCCGAGGAACCGATCCTCACCGTTGAGCATCACAGCTTGCTCTGCTGACTAATAGCTTGAAAAATAGGGATAAAAGAAAAATACAACGGACTGAAAATCATAATCAGATGTAGCATGAAAACCACTGTAGCTCAACTGTGCTGACGATTCTAGATCTGATCTAGAAATCGTGACTTCAGCAACGAACACTTCTCACACTTCTTCTCCTCTTCTCTAATACTCTATTCTGGCACTTCTTCTCTTTTCTGCAACTAACTCTCTCACTCTCCAACAGTTTTCTCTCTTTGAACTCTGGTGCTCTCACTGCTCTGAATTCTCTCTTTTCCTTCGATTGCCTCTCTTCTTCTATTGTCTTACTCTCTGTGTATCTATGTCTCTTCCTTCAATAATTAATTTTTTCTTCTTCTCAGAGATCCCCCTTTTTATATACCAGTGAACTAGATCATGTGGTCCCCACACGGTTTCAGTCTGGTGCCTGGAGGGAGGATTCTCGCTAGTAGCTTTTTAGAAAAAGTGACTTGAATAGATCCACGTGTCAGATCTTGAAGATGAGGTGAGACCACGTGGCTGATCGTTCTTGAAGAGCTAGTCGCCTTGGATCACGTGTCTGTTTAACTTAATTTTGGGATCACGTGATCACTTAAAGTCTTTGCTACTCTTTGCCCTTTAAGTGTTTGATTGAATCTATGTCAATAAAGCAATTCATCAAACACCTTTTTTCATCATAATTACTCAGGAGAATGCATACTTAGCCAATTACACAAAAATCAGATGCTCGGATCAAAAGAATGTATGATAATGCAGATGCCTTAAAGTACAGGCTCAATGCACAGACTTGATGACCTGGATTCTACATGTGCACCGACCTTGGACTCTACATGTGCACCGACTCTACATGTGCACAGACCTTAGACTCTACATGTGCACCGACTCTACATGTGCACAGAACCACATTCATCCACATTGTCACACTTCATCCATCCACATTCATTTGCATAAAACAAACCAACCAAAGAAAAATAAATAAAAAGATTTCCATTTCATTTCATTAATATAAGTCATATGTACAAGTGTGCATTAGGGAAAAGAAAAAATAAAATCACTCGGTCGGTCTGTCTCCCAGGCCGTCGCTGTCACCGGTGCCCTCATGCCTCTTCTCCGGTGGGCCCATGGCTGTGTTGCCCTCCTATCGTCCCCGTCTCCTATTCGTCTCCTCGTTCCTTCGCTGACCGAAAGAACTAGTAAGGAAGTCTGCCACTGAGCCACTCTGAGCAGTGCTCCGTGCACCCGTCCATGTCCCACTCTGGGATGCACTCCGCTCTGGTCCCTGACCTACCATCCGCATGGCCTTCTCCATCGTCCGCAGCTCGATCTTCAGCTCAAAGATCTGACTCCGCGCCTCCCTCACCTCTGTCCGGTAGCACTCCAAGTCGGCTGTCCCAGTATGGAGTCGACCCGTCTCGACCCGTGCCTGCTCTAGCTCTGCCCAGAGTCGCTCTGCCTCTACTCGGGATTGCTTTGCCTCTGCCTGGAATCGCTCTATCTCCGCTCGGGGTCGCTCAAGCACCACCTACGAAAGCTCCACCTCTGCTCGGGCATGCTTCACCTCGGTCAATGCTGTCGTCAGCTCTCTCGCCTGCATTTACATACATCATGATTAGGCATTTGCATCATAAGGCATTTAGGTCTGAGGAAACTTAGTTCAGTTTTGCTTACCCGCTCCGCAAGAGTGGCCTCCGCCTCCTCAGCTCTAGCCACTACCCGAGCAAAGTCGGCATCCTGCTCAGCCCTGCCTCCCGCAGGCTGTGACGAGGAGGATGGTGCATCTAGTCACGCCCACTGCACTCCCTCGGCTCGCTGAATTTAGAAGTCAATGTCAGTCAAGCATAGCATAAATTAAGTTCAGGGTTTAGTTAAGCTTACCAGAAGCTCCAACGCCGCCTTGTACTCATCTCTCTACTGGATCGTGGCATGGAGGAGTCCCTGGAGCTCAACTATGCGTCCCTGCGGGTCCAGCTGCATATAGCAAGTTATAGTGTCAGTGCATATAGGAATAATTTCAAATAATAGAAAGAGCATGAGTTTAGAAGTGGCTTGGTCCGTGCCAAATAAGAAACTACCATGGTGGGATTGGTATGGTGGAGCGAACCACTCATCCCCTCTCTGAGAGGGTGAGCGCTCTCCTATGCATCCACCATGGTCTGTTTAAAAATAAATGGATGAAGGGTAACGGCTCTCCACTGCACTGTCAGCGCCATCCTAGTTGTCCGTTCAAAAAAAGAGAGGAAAGAAGGAAAAAATAGAGAAAAAGAAGAGTGAATGTAAAAGAGAAGAAGAAAGGAAAATTATGAGGTCAACGTGGCCTCCCCGTCCGCCCCCATAGGTAGAGGGCTCCCTACTAGCATTTTGTGGTGAATGCCCAAGAAAAAATAAATGACTACGTCATCTGCAGAGGTAGGAAGACTCTACAACCGCAGCTTCTAAGGAAAAGGGTCAAGAGGATGACGCTTGGCGTAAACACCGGAAGCCTGAGCCCAAGCTGTTCGGAGCACCCCCTGACAAAATCAATGACAAAATAAGATAGATGTTGATCTGATGCATAGCTATCACTGAATATCCCCAGGGGGACAATGTTAATCAACAGTCCCACTGACACTAAGGAGCCCTCAGTGGCCACTAGGCCTCCTGTTTCAAATATGGATCCATGCCCGTTGAGGTACCCCCTCCATTCTCAATCTGGATCTTCCAGCTGGGTCACTGAATAAACATTCCTTAACTTGCGGCCCTTTGTCGCATTAAGATACAAACCTTGCAAGGGAACAAAGAGAATAAGTTGTACCGATGCCTCGTCCTGTGAAGGTACTTCCCACTAGTCCCATTGGAATTCATGGTGCCTTGCCATCCTCCCATCCTACAGGGGTACTCCCTACTCGTCCCACCGGGACTAACCCTCTACCCTTGATCTGGGACCTATGTTCTCAGCCAATGCATTCTTATTGTCCTTCGGCATTCAGCCGCAACAATTATGCAAATACACTAAGAGATGACATATTTGCCCCACGGGACTCTCCCACCACTGTCGGTTTGGACTTCTAGCCCAACGTTGGCCCGTAAATCTCCTCTTCCCTGGCATGAGGCACTTCACCCTTGTCGATATCAAATTTTGCCCATCAGTCCTACCGGGTTGGGTTCATAAAACCTTTTTCTCTTAGCTTGAGTCACTCCGCCCTTGCTGGTCTTGACCTCGAGTCTTGTGACTCAAGGACCGTTAGATTTAGTGAGTCTAGAGGACTATCCAGAGTCCAGTGGCTTGGCGCCACTTGGTTCTTCGTGACTTTCACGTAGGGTGCGTGCATGGTTCTTAGAGTTTCTCCTCAGAGAGTGGTCACATTAGTGACTCCCCACAAGTCATAGCCTTTCGACACGTGTGTGGTCCCACCAGGGAGTGGTGGCAAGGCTACCCGAGAGAGACGGCTTTAGGCTGGTTGCCGTGGGCCTCCTACTGTGGCGGCTCGAGTCTAGGCCGGGAGGAAGAAAAAGCTAGAGGGCCAGATGTAGCGCAGTCAGTCAGTGTGTGCACACGTGGTCAGGGATTTCGGATGCGTGCTGACAAGCACGACCCCGACTAGACCCTTGTCAGTGTTACTTGTGTGTGTGTCTTAGTTTCTGCTTGGGGCAAGTAGGAAGACACTGTGGCATGGTGTAAGTCATCAGTGGACGCATCCGACTGTGGTTCTAGTGGGCAGGTACTCCTATCACATGAGTCGTGACTCTACTGTTTCCGAGTTTCATTTCCCATCTGCGAGATGTGGCTTCTGGACCGCTCCAGTGTGTTTTCCCGAGGTGGTGGCAAGAGGTGTTGGTAGGGTTTACCGAGGTCTCGCCGTGCCAGTGTGGGACTACGTGGTCCCGATTGGTCGTGCCTGTGTGGGCAAGCTTCCGCGGCAGGTTTCTGTGGGTGTTTCCTCGATAGGGCTGGTGTTAGAATGGTCCGATTCCCGATTGTGAAATCGGGATTTTCCCTTTTTATTACCGATAGGAGTAGCCTTACTACCGTGAGTTATTGGCTTCCGCGGTATAGTACGATTGTCACATTCGTCATCATTGTACTCCGCCCGTCGTTGTTGTTGCTTAGCTAGCGTAGCTTTCCTTTCCGCTGTTATTTTTCTTGATTAGGGTTCCGCGTGACCCCTACTAAGTCTCTGTTTGGAGACTCATCCCTGCTTTTTAGGTGCGATGGCTCGTTCTCAAGATTCGAGGGCGTTGCGTGGAGGTCCATAGCTGCCAGCTTGCCGGGCCGAATGTTCACTTGGCATGTGGTACGTTTTACTACTTTAGACTGTACTTTCTGTTGGACTGGACTCTGTTGTAGTTAGTTAAGTACAGTCGGCAGCTGGCATAGGATTTTGTGTTTGATTTTCGCTTGATTTCTCGCATGAGAGTGTGGGTGCGCGGCGTTGACGCTGTGAAGGTGGTTGCTGTTCTTGTCGGTGTGTGGTCTAAGGATCGAGGTCGAGAGCTTTCTACCTCATTAGTGGTGACCCCGATGGTGCTGCGTTGGGCAGAGGTTGCCGGCAGGCGCATTGCTGCGGTGCTGTGCTCGAGGGATCCGTAGCAGGGTCAGGTGACTGGCAAGGATTGCTAGTGGTTAGGTGGCCGTGAGTATGCTCTGAGGGAGCTGTTACTAGTTTTGGCCACTCCAACTGAAGATTTATCCAGTCCCTGAGGTGTTGAGATCGTGGTTTGAGGTGGCAGAGTGGGTGCTCTGGTCGAGATGTGCTCGCATGAGTGAAGGATCTTCTTGGATTGGGCTGTGGTCGCCCTGGAGTTGGTTCGAGATTGTGTGGCGTGACAGGTTCGGGGCTCGAGGATGAGCATTGGTAGGTGCCGGTTATAGCTCGTGTTGTGGCTCTTGGCGTGATGGTCCGTGCAGTGGCAGCTTGAGGATGGGTTGGTGTTAGCACGGACAGATTCGATAGAATGATGTTCGGTGGTTAGAGATGTTGTAGTCTTCGAGCCTGGCATTTTGGTGAATTTTCTTTGCTCCTTGGTAAGCGTATTGGCATGTTATTGGTTTTGAGGTCATAGGAAGGCGTAAGAGAGGAGCGTATGGTAGCGGCTAGCTTAACCGTTGTGACAGAGTGTGGCTGTCTGTGAGAAGCGTTACCCATTCCCCAATGTGTAAGGGTGTGTTGGCGTTGCTCCGGAAGGATGCGTGCTAGTTGGGTGGTGTTTGCGAGAATTCGTCGCTGGTGTTATGTTTTTCATGGTGTTGTGAATCTGATCTTGCGGAGTTGCAGAGGATGTGTTGAGCATCAGAGGATTGATTTCTCAGTATGAGATTGTCTCGGGTTGTGTGAGACGTGTTGTTGCCGTGCCATTGTTTGAGGTATTGTGGTTTATGGCATTGGTGGATTGAGAGTTAGGGAAAGTGTTGGCGAGGTCACCGCATGAGTACCCCGTCCTTGTGTTGGAAGTTGTGCTCTCGGATGAGGCCGTGTCTTGGAGAAGTGGTCTCTTAGACACTGAAGCACAGAAGCCGATAAAGATCAACATACTGAAGACTTCTCAAGCTGTCAGAGCCTCGAGTCACCTGGAATTGACATCGGGGACTTCACCTCAGGAAGGTCGAGATGAATCTACAACCAACCAGCAGTGCGACCAAGCCTGCCTAATGATCTGGCATCGACTCCGTCGTGCCGCTGCCCTACACTCATCGTCCACCACCTGAATTGAAGACTCACTTGAGGAGGAAGAATGCCATCGGCCCTTCATGACAAGGAACCGAAGGCTCTGTCAGTGGAAGACCCCGATCACCTGACACGGGTTCGGCTTCTCGCTCTATTGGGTCCGTTAGTGACCAAGTCAATGCCCAGTCAAGGCGGAATCACCTTGGGTGTTATGTCACCCTACAAGGGAGCTTTGAGCATGAGCAAGGCTGAGCCAGAAGCACAAATCATAGTGCCAAAGATCGTGTCAGTGAAAAACCCATATGCTCAAGTCAAACACACATAGAGTTCAGATTAAGGCCGTACATCGTGCCGAGAGTTTCGTTAGATGCCTCGTCGAGGTTTTCCAAGGACCATGGCGAGAGGAAGAGTCAACGGTGACTTCTGGAACCATCCCCGGACCCATCGACTAGCCCTCGGCAACTGGATAAGGCTAATACAGTGCCCTGCTTCACCGGCGCACCCTTTAGATGGCGTAGTTAATAATGGCGCGCAAAACACTCAAATCTGATGCTGCTTCCGACGCCATCCTTCCCGGCATGCCCCTCCGTGGCACCGATGAACTTGGTGTTATAAAAACACCTTGTTCAACCAAGAGGAAAAGGAGAGGAGATACGAGAGCAATTGGAGAGAATAATAGAGATAGGGGAATCAAGGAGAGGTCCACCAATCGGACAGAGAGTTCAAGGGTTTCTTGAGGAAAAAGCTTCTCTTCTGAGCGTCTCCACCGCGGCTGCGACCCTCTGTTCTACACGAACTTCCCAGTGCCGGAGAAGATCTTCTGCTCCCACATTTACTTAGGTGGGCCGTCATCGCTTCTTCGTCGACCCCCTCTATCTGTGTTTCTCTTTTCTACCATAGCGTAGGTGAGGAAGGGAGGGCGATGATATGAGCCTTCCCCCCTCCCTCACCTCCTCTGTTACATGTCATTCCCCTCTCTTTTCAATACACTTCGTTCCATTCCACTATGTGTCCCTCCCCTACAAAGTAGATACCATGGCGGGACAATTGTAGACATGCCATTTTCGACATTGCTGTGAGTAGATCTCGTGTTACACTATGACGCCCCAAAGTGGCTCGCACAGTTGAGTTATCTAAGTGATCTCTCATTTTTACATAAGACTCTTACCATCCACAAAATATTTTTTTTAATTAATGAGACACGTTTAAAAATAAAAAAAAACATAAGATGTTGTGTGGGGATTTCACAAAAAAGAAGGGAGGTTCATTGTGTGTTAATGGGCTTAGAATCATGTGCTAATGGGCTTGGCCTATTCTTGTTCTACATATAAAAAAAGAAAAAAAACTTATTATGCGTTAATGAGTTAGGCCCATCCATAAATTCTTATAAAAATAAAAAAAATAAAAAAACTTAACTCCCTCCCACTTCCCTCAGATCTGGTTCCCCTCTCTCATTTAACACACACTCCCACTCACAAAAGAGGGCTCTCTCTTCCATTCTTCATTCTCCCTCCTCCCAACACACCCGTAGCCCCCTCACGGACGACCTGGGAACCCAACGAAACCCCCTCTCACCATCTCTCTTTCTCTCTGATGCAACCGTCGACATCCCTCCCACCTAGTCTCCCTCTCTCTCTCTCACCCGCGGCTGCACCACCCTCTTGGGGTCTCACCGTCTCTCCTCCACCTCTCTCCTTCACCCTGGTAGACCTTCGACGTACCTTCTCTCCCCTCCTCACAACGCACACATAACCTCAGTCCCTCCCCTCCCTCTCACTAACCTCTGGCACCACACTAACACTACCGCGGCTGACCCCCTCTCAGCCACTCTCTTCCTCTCTCTAGCCACGCCGCAAGCCCTCTATCTCTCCCTCTCTCTAACCTGCACCTCCCTCTCAACCGCGAGCATCTCACCTCTGTCGCCGAGCTTCCCCCTAGCGCCTCTCACACTCCCATGCACACGTAACCGCCGACCGCGAGCATCCCTTCCTCGCCAACCTCCTTCCCTCTCACGCATGCCACCCCACTCACCGTTGTCGCTCCCCTCTCACGCACGACTCCCCCGCGGTGGCCACCCTCTCCATTCAACTCTTTCACCTCCACTGCACCACCGCCGGACCCCCATGCACGTCACCCACCTCTCCTTTCTCTCTTTTCCTTTCTAACCACCCCCCTCTCTCACCACCGCCATCGTCCTCCCAACTCACTCCATCTCACGCACACTTCTCTCCCTCCCCACTCCCTCTCACACACCGCCGCCGCCTGCACCTCACCATTGCACCCCCCTCACCGCCGCGACAGCCCCCCCTCCACCGGCAACCTCTCACCACCTCTCTGCACCTCACCACTACACCCCTCTCACTGTCGCGACAGCCCCCTCTGCCAGCAACCTCTCACCACCTCTATCCATCTCACTCACTCTCCATCCTCTGCCTGCACACCCTCTCACTGCCGCCATAACCTCCCCTCGCCGGTGTCGTCGACCATCCACTGCCACCGCTCCACCACTGGCCGCGCCCCCTCTCCTCTGCTACCTCCTTCGCACCTGTAGACACCTCTAACGGGACTCCTCTCTCCCTCTCTTTCTGTCTCTACTCGGTAGCCACCGTGGCCTCTTCGACATCCCCCTCTCCAAATGCCCAGGCCTCCCGTCTCTCCCCCATGCACCCCCCATACACCCCAGGACCCAGTCAGGCATCCCCTCTCTCACCATCTCTCTCTAGCTCTCTCTCTCTCCCTAACCACCATCGCAGCCCCCCACCAGTGTCCCACCGCTAGGGTACTCATTTCCTGGCCAACCTTCCGCTGATGAGCTCTCCTCCCACACCTCACCAGCTACTCCTCTCTCTCAAGCCCACATACTCATCACCCGCACAACCCCGCCTCACCGGTCACTCCCTCTCTTCTCTCCCTTCCCTCCACACCGCAGCCATCGCACCGGCACATCTCCTCACCACACCTCTACCTCCTCATGCACACATGCATCCCACAACCCAACACCGACGGCCTCTCAACCCCCCTTCCCACATTCGTACTCCCACTCTCTCTCTCATTCCATAAAACCCGACGGCCTATCCCATCTCGTCTCCCATCCCTGCACGCCTCCCTCTCACACACCTCACTAGACTCTCGTCGACCACCTCTACTCACCCTTTCACATGGTGCACACATGCACCGGCCACCCAGCAGCAACGCCAGCATCACCCCCCACGGTCCATCTCTTCCGCCTACACATGCAACACCGCAGACACGCATCTTTCTCAAGCCCACATACACACATACACACCATCCCCCTCGCCGTGGCCACATCTCCCGCAGCCCCTCCTTCCCTTTCTCTCTCTAACCCACCACCGACTGCCCTCTCTTCCTCCTTCTCCACACCAGTGCCCTCGTCGTCCCCAGTCTCTCTCTTCCTCTCTCTCCATTGGACCGGCCATTAGCCACCGCTTTCTCTTGAAAACTCACTGCACACGCCCCCTTCATCCTTCGTGTCTTCTTTCTCTATCTCTCTTTCTCTCTTTTCTCGCCCTCTCTATTTCTCTCTCTAGCCTCTTCGACATTCACGCCAGACGCCCGGGAACCACCCCCCTGCCGCCGTGTCTGATCCCCCCATTGCCCATCTCTTACTCTCTCTCTCTCTCTCCATGTCTCTCTTCTCTCTAGCTCTCTCTAGTCTCTACCTGACACATGCACACGCTTAATTATTAATATATTCTTCTTATTATTATTAAACCCCCACTCCTCTCTCCACTTCTATCTTTTCCCCTCTCTATTTTTATTATTTATTTTTAAACCTTTTTTTACCCCTCACTATCTTCTATCTTCACTTATATCATCTTCTCTAAATATCTCTCTAAAAATAAAAAACTCTCTCTCTCTCTCTCTCTCTTACCCACTCTCTCATAGCACCCACACACGCTCCCATTTTATTTTATTTTATTTTCCTTCTCTTCTTATATTTAATCTCACCTCTCCCTCTCTCCACACGTCTCTTGATCTCTCCCTCTAAAAATCCCTTTCGAAAAAGCCCCCTCCACGACGTCCACACCCCCGGAGTTCGTGAAATAAAGGAGGATCCTGTCGAGTTTTCAGGCATTCGAGTACACGAGGAAAGACATCCCGTCACGCTGTGCGCTCATGGCATCCTCACACCGAAGAAGCTCATCTGAAGCCTATCACCAGCCTCCCAATAAGCCTTATCATCCCCTTTGTCCCGCTTTTATCTTTGTTCTGTTAATTACATTGCATGCATCATTCACCATCCATACTACAATTCTCTCCTCGCGAGAGCTCTGTTTCTTCATTCATCATATCATTTGTCTACCCTTTGTGTGTCGACCCAACCCAAGGAGAATGGAAAGACTGCTTTAGTATCCAATGCATGTCAGTCCAATGTAATCAAATGAACTACCCAGTAGAGTATCATGCAAGGGCAGTCATAAAATCAATATTCAGTAATCTCATGCACAGCACGCATGAGTCATCATCGGAGTTCTATTCGCGAACGCCCATTGACTTTTTGACCTACAAAATAAGATATCATCATGTTAGATTGTTTAACATGAGAACGTCAATAAACATAAAATGCACAATATATTGGAATCATCAAAATCATTGTCACAGACAACGAGAGGGTGCACCGAACCCAACACCAACCTTCTACTCCTCCCAAACTGGGAAGTGGGATACGAAAGTGGATGTGAGAGAGAAAAGACCGGGAGAAGCATCTCTCATTGACCCTCTCGTCACCAAAGTTCCACCACCCCTGCATATATAAGAGAGAGCAGAAGAGACACGAAGGGACACACACAAATAGACAGACGAAAAGAGAGAGCACTCGAAGAAAAAGAAACCCACTGTGCGAAACAAAAGAAAAGAGGAAAAGAAGAAAGGTAAGAAAGAGAGGAAGAGGTTTTAGAAGATGAGAGTGAGGGAGAGGGCAGAGAGGAGAGAGGAGAGGCTCTAGAGGGGGAGGAGCTCACCCTCCGTCCCCCTCCCCATTGTATCTTGGGTCTCCCCATCGTGTTTCTTTTGTGTTTTCCCCTCTTGTTCACCATGCGTCAAGGGCATTGTAAACCTTGTTTTCACATTTGTGATAAATGAATGAAGATCCATTTGGTCCCTTTTGTCTTTCTATGTTTTGTAGCATCTCTCTCTCTCTTCATCTAAACTTCTGGCTTCTCCCTGCTTCCTCTGAAGGTGTAAGGGCCTGCTCAAAGCAATGGGTAAGGTTCCTGGGTCGTCATTGCATGCAGCGCATCACCCCTATTGATCTTCACCCCCTTTTCATCTTTCTTTGGATTTCATGTGAATGAGCTTCTTAGCCTATTTGCATCTCTTTCGCTGAGGGAGGGTCCCCTTAGGGATGGTGGCTTCGGGCCTACCCGGGCGCAGTGGATAGTGTCTTGAGGCCATTTCCCCAGGAAAGCCTCCTATCTTCCAGCCTTCCCTATTTCCTATCCACATCTTGCTGCTACTTAGAGGATGAAACATTTAAGGAGATCCCTAAATTAAATGTGTATAATATGATCTTCATCACCAAATTTATGAAGCTTAAGCCATCAGGTGCTAAAGTCCAAGGTCAGGGGCCAGTAGACCAAACTGAGTAGGAAATGGCAGAATAGAATATCCAACCAGTGGAAGAGGAGCAACGACCAGTGGAAGAAGAACTTCATCAAGTGGAAGAAGAGAAATAGCCACAATAGGAAGGAAATGAACCAGAAATTCATTCTGAGTCTGAACTTCAACAACAGTAACAAGTTATGGAACAGATTGAACAGATCCAGCTAGATGAACAAAGTCAGGGGGAGCGACAGCCACTATTAGAAGAGCAGGAAGTGGCAGTGCAAATAGAGCAACATTTCAATGATGAAGTAATTCATGATGAAAACCTGCAAGCGCAGCCTGAACAGAAGCAGCACCAGTTTTGGAAGAACCTATTCCAGAGCTCCAGGCAGAACCTGTTCCAGAGCTCCAGGTAGAGCCCCATCCAGAGCTGCAGGAAGAGCAGCAACCTGATCAGTAGGTACAAGAAATGGTGGAGATGGAAAGAGATGAACAGCAAGAATAATATCTCCATGATTTAGAACAATAGTTTTTGGCTAATGAACAAGTGATGCAGTAGCTTGATCAATTCATTGATCAGCCAATTGAACAGATAGAGCAGTAGTAGCAACAGTTTGAAATTCAACCAGAATAGCTGAATGAGGAAGAAGGAATACAAGAGCAGTAGCCATATGTTGAGGAACCCCAAGAGCAGTAAGGGGTGGAAGAGCCACAAGAAGAAGAACCTCAGGAACATCAAGAAGCTAAGGCTGAAGTACCATAAAAAGATTTTATAGGTCCAGCCACATATCATGGACCTTATCATGGGCCAGTGATGGCATTAGGTATTCAGCCACCCTTATCCCTTGAGGAACCTCATGTCCTACCAGAATTTCAGGGTTCAGGTTTAGCAGGACCAAGCTCTTCTCAGCATGCTGTAGATGTACATCCTTCTTTGGTAAATTTATTGATGAATCAGTTTAGAATGATGAATGCTTCCTTCATGCACTTAAACATGGCTGTAGAGAGACTAGATGCTAGAATGGTTCATGTAGAACAAACTGTGAACAACCAATGCCGAGCTTAGGAGGCAAATAGAGGAACTCATTAGGAAGGGCTTCATCCGCATTAGCAAAAGTCCATGTGCCATCCCGACCCTTCTCACCCCCAAGAAGGATGGATCATGGCGGATGTGTGTGGATAGTTGGGCCATTAATAAAATCATCGTCAAGTATAGGTTCCCCATCCCTAGTCTTGATGACATGCTTGACATGCTACCTGGAGCCACTATTTTCCCCAAAATCGACCTTAAGAGTGGCTATCACCAAGTTAGAATTCGGCCCGGAGATGAGTGGAAAACGGCCTTCAAGACCAAAGATGGCCTTTATGAATGGCTAGCCATACCTTTTGGGCTCTCAAATGCCCCAAGTACTTTTATGCGTCTTATGACGGAGGTCCTTAGGCCTTACATTGGGGTCTTTCTTGTGGTCTATTTTGATGGCATTCTCATCTATAGTCAATCCCAAGAGGCCCACCTTGACCACCTTAGGCAAGTTTGCACCGTCCTTCGGCATGAGAGTCTATTTGCCAACCTAGGAAAGTGTCACTTGATGACTACGTCCATCACCTTCCTAGGATTTGTGATTTCTACCAAGGGCATCTCCATGGACCCCGAGAAGGTCTAAGCTATCCTTGATTGGCCGGAACCCCACACCCTCCACAAGGTCCGAAGCTTCCACGGGTTGGCCACATTCTATAGGAGGTATATCCAGGGATTTAGCACCATCACCACCCCTATCATTGATTGTCTCAAAAAGGAGACTTTTGTGTGGATGAAACCAGCCTCAAAAGCCTTCCAAGAGCTTAAGGAGAAGATGACCCAAGCCCCGGTCCCATGCCTACCCGATTTCTCCAAAGTCTTCGAAGTCACATGTGATGCATCCAGGATAGGAATAGGAGGGATCCTTAGTCAAGAAGGACACCCAGTGGCCTTGTTCAGTGAGAAGCTATGTGATGCTAGGACAAGATACTCCACTTATGACAAAGAGTTCTATGCCGTTGTTCAGTCCCTCTGACATTGGAGACACTACTTGTTGCCCAAAGAATTTGCCATCTTTTCCAACCATGAGGCCCTAAAATACCTCAACTCCGAGCAAAAGTTGAATGCCCGACATGCCCGCTGGGTTGAGTACATCTAATCCTTTACCTTTGTCATCAAACAGTATAGGTCTAGATGTCTATCCTGAGTCTGGCGGCAGTTCTATGTACTGCCTTGTGTTTCGTAGTGCTTGCGATAGGTGAGTGTTTGCCCTGTCCACACTTCAGAGTTTCTTTCGGAGAGTCTTTGTGTCTAGTGAGCTTCCACTAGTCATAGCCTAAAGACACTTGGTGTCGGCCCACTTGGGAGTGGTGGCGGGGCGAGTTCCCGAGATATGGTTTTTAGGCTAGTTTTCGTGATCTCCCTTTCTTTGTAGTAGCATCCTACTGGGGGATAAAACTAGCTAGAGGCCTGGCTCAAGGTATTGGGGTTGTGTGTGCACACGTGGTCAGGGGCATTTGGATAAGCATCGACGGGTGTGACCCTTACTAGTCACTCATTATTATTGTTCCTTGCACTTGGTATAGTGTCTCAGTCACCATGTTCGAGACGAGTGTGAGACACTTGAGGCGCAGTGTAAGACGTTAGTGGATGCATCTGACTTTGCTTCTAGTGAGGAGGTGCTTCTGTCACATGGCACGTGACTTGTGATTTTGTGATTAGTTCTTCGTCATGGTTGACGTAGTGCTTCGGGTAGCCCTTGTCTGGCTTTATTGTGGCTTGTGTAGCGGACACGACGGCGAGGTCGTGTGTGCGTCAGTGTTTGGGTTAGTGTTATGTGGAGCCTACACGTCTATTGTAGCATGACATGTTCTGGCAATGTAATTAGGTTTTATTGAGTTTAGTCTGGCAACTCCCTACCAGTTGTGTAGGAAGTAATGCCTTTCCCGATTAGGAGTAGTTTAGAGGGCCAAGGTCTTATCGGCTGTCGTGATCTGTTTAGCTTTACCTCTTCACTTCCGTTGTTGTTACTCCGGCACCTGTTGTTCTTACTGTTGTTGCTCTTGTTGTTGTTACTACTGTTACCGCTTTGGTTTCTTAGTGGGGATCTGCGGGACCACTACTGAGCCAGTGACACGAGGCTCACCCCTCACTGTTCAGGTGTGGCTGCTCTTCTTCCTCATGGTCTTGTGGTGCTATTCGTAGTTCTTAGTTGCCAATTTTGCCAGTGTCGGGCTTCCCCCGACGTGAGGGTACATTCCCTTTTCTGTTGGACTGTGCTTGTCTTTAGTTGGACTGGACTCTCTTAGCTACTGTAGCTATTAGTGTGGATGTCATCATCAAAAAGGGGGAGAATGTTGAATTTTATATTTTGATGATGTCAATATAATATATTTTTCTTGGTAATAACATCAACTTCATTATTGCAAGAAATTTGGGTCAGAGAAATCTCACTTTGAACCAAGAAAGGAACCTTCAGAAGTATGGATAAAAGAATGAAGTATCAAAGCTGTACGATCACCATCTCGATGAAGTCACAATTACAGAAGCAAGTTTAGAGAGATGCATCGACGCAACAAGGGGATGCCTCGATGCGGTCACAACCATGGAAGCACGTTTAGAGAGATGCATCGACGCAACAAGGAGATGCCTCGATGCAGTCACAATCACAGAAGTAAGTTTAGAGAGCTGCATCGATGCACCAAAGAGATGCCTCGACACATCAAGAAGCAGAACTCATCCAGATCGAGATTACATCGTCGTGAGAGAGTAATGCCCTGACACTTTAGAGTGTGTTGTCCGATAGACAGGTCGATGCACCTATCATATGCATCAAAGCACCAGGATGCTGGATGAAAACTCAGGATGAAGCTGAAGTCTCTTGTGCCTCGATACATTAAGATGCTCAACTGCCATATTGTATTTGAGGTCTACGCATCAGAGTGATGTGCCGACGCATCAAGTCAAGGTGTGAACCTTTAAAGGCAACTACGTTGGAGCACCAAGTGCTGTATCGGTGCACCAAGAACCAATCACATGAAGCCATCCATTGCAAAGCCTTCCTAGCTACACCACCTTGATGCATCAACTAGCTACATTGACCTCATGAAGCAACTTCTGATGCCGTGTAGTTCGGTTGACCTTAAAAGGTAGAACGGTCAACCGATTCTGTCAAGGTTCGTTGTTAATGCATTGGAACTCAAGAGGATTAAAGCATAATTTTGGGATCATGTGTTCACAACTCATGGAAGCTTGATTGGCATGCAAACCATATACACATGGCAAAATTTTGGAAGAATAAAAAGCATCTGAATATTCCCTCTGACCTGGACCAATGAGGCACTTAGGTGAATCGGGTGACAGCTTTTATGGAATTCTCTTAGCGGGAAAACTTGTCACATGTGGATAAAATCTGAAGAATTCAGATAATCATCAAAAAGTTTCTTATCCACATGGACCAATGGATCTCTGACTGATCTGACACCCTGTTACTGTTCTGGGTCCCTCTACCTTCTCTGACCTCCGTCCATGCCCCCGTGGGTCTTCGTTAGAAGAGGACCCGACTATGAACATAGCAACTCTGGCCTCACCTGCTTCAGAGTTCGGCAACATCCTTGGTGGCCTCACCTTCCAGCAGCAGTGACCCAGAATCTGTCAGGTTCAGAGTCAAGCTGCCCTGATCACGACCCTGCGTCGACCGTCGTCGTCCACAAAAAAATCCTCAAAAATTCTGACGTCCTCTTGGGCCAATCCGAGAGGTTTTGGCATAGGTTTCGTCACCAACGGAGCTCGGGAGAGTCCGTGGCAGCACTGATAGTGGCTGACTATCATGCTATCCAGAGAGCTAGCAGAACCGTCAATCGTCGTCCTTTAGGCTCCTAGCTAGTTTTCCCCACCCCGCCTGGCCGGCTTACAGCCCCTCCCTGCGGGAGGTAGTGTTTGGTTGTAACATTTGAATTCCCCTCCCCTTGTTCAACCCCTCTGTGAGGGAGTAGTGCATGTATTACTAGGTCGTCACCCGAAGCTACACTGACACGACGTGCGGGTGCATACCCACGCCTCCCCATTCATCATCGTCTCTGGCCGGCATTGGCGTCTTCATGCTGATTAGGTGAGCTTCTACCCCCTCTCACTTTGCTGGTTAATCTTGCTTAATTAGTATTACCTCCTAGCTCCGTCAGACGGTGAGTGAGTGCCCGTTCCAAATTTGCTTATATTTGAGTGGCTACCGTGGGTGAGTTGTGAAAGAGACCCTTCATCCCGCGTCCTCGGCGTGCTGGTCGTCCGTCCAATTGGGCATCCCAGACCCTTATGGGTTCAACCTCAAGCTAACTGAGCTCGAGAATAGTAAGGTCCCGCCCCAGACCCTCACCACTATCACCAAATTGCCTATGGGCACGAGTGTGCGCTTAGCGGGTGAGTCCATTCGAGTGAAGTTGTCGATCCGTTGCATTTTCTTGAAAATCTAGGCCCGAGGGTCATTTGGTCAATTCCACCTCCATCCTAGGGTGTGTCACATCAAGTTGTATCAGAGCAAATTCTCAACTTGTCTCTACAAGTTGGTCCTAGGGCGCACATATACATTTAGAGTCTCCCGGTGCATCACTCTTGTTCACAGACCATGGTATCAACAAAGGCTAATATATGCACAGACTCATAATATGCTGAACGAACATATGCACGGGCCTTGTAAGCATTAGCACGGACTATGCACAGGCTTTGGCTACCATCAGCTGACATATGCACAGACCTTATGAGGTAAATACCACTGTATGTGAAAATATGACAAATAAAGAACCATCAAAATACACAATATAGTATGGTCAAAGTGATGTTGCCCAAGTCAACATTCTTAGTCAACCTGTTCAATTGCACTGTTGCTAATCAATCAAAACATATTCAGCTCACAGTAGTCTAAATACTGCTGAATAATTCCAGAGGAGACCCAACAAGCCTGACACTGGCAAAGCTGGCCACTAAGAACCACGAGCAGCACCACCAGACCACGAGGAAGAAGAGCAGCCACACCTGAAAAGTCAGGGGTGAGCCTCGTGTCACGGGCTTAGTAGGGGTCCCACAGATCCCCACCAAGAAACTAAAGTAGTAACAACTGCAAGAGCAACATCTGTAAGCACGAGTAACAACACAGAAGTAAAGGGGAAAGCCATACAGAAGAAACCACAGCAGCCGATAAAACATCGGCCCTCTAAACTACTCCTAATCGGGAAAGACACAACTTCTAACACACCAGGCAGGGAGTTGCCAAACTAAACTCAAGGAAACCCGATTACATTGCCAGAACACGTCGCGCTACAACAGACGTGTAGGCTCCATAACACACTAACCAAAACATCGGCGCACACACGACCTCACCGTTGATGAACCGTGCGGAAGGTGAGCTAGAAGGGGAGGGGTTGAATAGATCACCCCAATAAAACTTCTTAATAGAAACAACCACTGAAAGCACTAAGAGCAGGAGAGAAATAACTAGGCGATGATCTAAGCCGCAAGAGATCGAGCGATGGATGTGCACAGATAGTAATAGATGAGCGGAAATAGCAAACCACCAAAGAGAGACAGAGGATTTTTAAGGTGGTTCGATTGCAACCCGTAATCTACATCCACCCCTTACTTCGCGGAGTAAGGCTTCCTTGCACTAAGCAATGAGTAAAAATCGCAGACTCAGTCTGCCAACAGCTGCTGCCGAACAACTTGCCCTGAGAACACCTTCCTCAAACTTCTGACAACCAGAAATACCACTAATTATATAATAATAAAAACTAAATAGAGGGGGAAAATGGAAACCATGGAAGGGGACTACAAAGAGAGTGCGGAGCCTCCGAAGGCGGCTTCCCCGAGCTCTCGAAGGAATTTGGCGATTACTCCGGCTTCCGTCCGAAAGGTGGCACCTTTGAGACGTTGATCGATTTCTCTCTCTCTCTCTCCTCCTCCTTTTTCTTCAGAGTCCAAACCCCGTGCCCAGGCACCGAGGGGAGCCCCGCAGGCGCTGCTTGCAGAAGCATGACCAGCACATCCGCCCCCTCCCGCAAGGTGCGCCCTTTCTTTCACCCCATGGCATCATGGGCCTAGCGTCCTCCCTCCTTCCGGGGCTCTTCCTGTTGCTTTCTGCAGCGATTTTTGCTTCTCTTGTGCTGGCAACACGTGGCCTTCTTATCTGAGCGGCGGCCGTTCTTGGGTCCCTCTGCCCGCAGACGCTGAGTAAGATCGCGTGCAACAGGTTGCAGAAGGAGCTCGTGGAATGGCAGTCCAGCCCCCCCGCCGGATTCAAGCAGAAGCCCACCGATAACCTCCAGAGGTCGGTTGAGCGCGTTTTTGGGTTTTGGGTTTCCTCGGCAAACATGCCCTTTTGCCCTTCTTGATTCGTTCCCTCTTCTTTCTTTTTCCTCTTAATTTTTTTGCGGGGTCGGGCAATTTCTGTTTAATTTTCGATCGCGTGGCGCCAATTGTGCGTATTGCAACGTGTGCAGGTGGATTATCGAAGTGGTCGGAGCGCCTGGAACTCTGTATGCAGGTGAGACCTACCAGCTGCAGGTTGATTTCCCCGAGCATTATCCGATGGAAGCGCCCCAGGTGAACTAAAGAATCAGATTCTGTACTTTGTGTAATGAAGAATTGGATCCTTGTTTAAAGTTATCTCCCTCTTTTTCCTTTTTGTCTGTTTTAAGATGAAGAGTCACGCTATTATTTCTAATCATCATCCTGTTGTTGTTATTGTTGTTGTCATTGCTTTCTGCTTTTTTCGCAGTTGGTCAAATCTTTTTGTGATTGACGGAGCTCTTTATCAGGTTATCTTTCTTCACCCTGTGCCTTTGCATCCACATATTTACAGCAATGGACACATATGCTTAGGTAACTTCTCAGCATCTTCAGCAGCCATCTAGAGCCGTAAATCTTATCTAAGCAGTTTAAACAACTACCTGTATGCCGAAATAACACAATTTAATAGCGACAATGGCTAAATCTACCAGTAGAATGAATTTCAACTTATCCAGGTGAAATGAGAGACAGAGAACTCACTAGGGGGTAGAAACCAGAAGCTTCCACTGACGACTTACACTGCGTCTCAGGCAACTCACACATCAGAGAGACACAACGTGCGAGAGGCGTAAACACTACCCGGTCAAGAACCAGTCAGAGTGACACTCATCAGTGTCAGTCCAAGCCTCTGACCCTGTGTGCACACACCAACCCTTATCGAGGGTCGGGCCTCTAGCTAGTCCCCCCCCGTAAGACGCTACGTTAACCGCGAGGGCCCACGGCAATTAGCTTACAAACTGTTAATCGAGAAATACCCCTCCACCTCTCCCAGGTGGGCCGACACTAAAGTCGCTGGGCTACATCTAGTGGCTCCATCACGAGGAAAGAGAAAGCAATTCCACTGCGACTAAAAGATGTAATTTTATTCATAAAATAACTTAAACTAGGTGGAAATCAGAACAGGAAATAGTCAGATCTGGAAATTGAAGTTGGATGAAAATGGAAAATTATCAAATGAAAGATTTATGACTAACCAATTTTTATGGATTGTGGGGAACACCTCTGGAAGGCACCCTAAAAATCCCAGATAAAAAGGAGCTCGTGGCCGACTGCAGAAATTCGTGGAAGTGGCAGTGGTTGGCTGATGATAGAACTCTGATGAACTCGATGGCGGTGCGATGGTGGCTCGTGGCAGTAGCGGCGATCACCGGAGCTGATAGGGGAGGCTTCACACCTCAGAATACAACCTTCACAGCTGCAAGGGGGAGAGAGAGGAGGGAGAGGGGAGGGCGCCCTTGGACTGCTCCAACAATTTGCTCAATTTTCTTTGCATTAAAATTGTAAGAAATGAGAAAATTACAAGCTTATATAGACCATTAACCAAATTCAATCTCCACCCTTGGATCCAGGGCTGGGGATTGAGGGGCCTGGATTTAATGTGGCTAACACACAAAAAAAATAAAAAAAATAAAATATTACGTGAAGGAGGGGGCGCCCCCTTGACCAAGACCAAGGTTGGTGGCCAACCTTGGACTTTTTTAACCCATTGTGGAAATATCTTATTTTTGTTGTTTCTTATTTTTTTTGGAATAAAGAAGAAAAAGAAGAAAAGAATAGATGCTCGGCTGCAAGAAGACAACTGCTAAATCGAGACCCGAGAGCTCAAAAGAATATTCGGGACCATTCTCGAGGGGGTAGGCAGAAGCCTGTACAATAAGGGCAAGCCAATTAATTAACGAACCATCACAAATGAAGAGAATGGGCCAAAGACTGGTCAAAATTGAAAAAAAGATGTTCGAACGGACCTAAGAGAAGTAAATGGGCCAAAAGAATGATCAAATGAGCTTAAAGGAGATGAAATGGGCCAAGGCTCAGGCGTAACCCGACGGCCATCCCTGACCAGGTGGCCAGGGCGCGCCTGGTGCCTTCTGGTGGCCTCATCCCCCTTCTGCTGCCGTCTAGCTTCAGCCCCCTACCCACAAAAGCCCTGCTTTCAAACACTTATAGAGGGGAGGAAAAAAAATATGAAGCCCAGATACAGAGAGGGATAAAGAGATCAAGAGAACAAAAGAGAAGAGGGAGAATCAACAGAGATGGGGAGTCTCCATCTACTACAGATAGGTGGGTTTCATCGCTGTGTAATGCCCATCATGGGCTACAATTACCCCCTCCCCATTCTTTCATCTTTGTGTAGCGTTTCTTGATAGATTTTTCCACTATGTATGGCATCCCGTAAGGGAATGAATGAATGAAAATCCTTCTGTTAATTATGTGTTTATCTTCATCTTTCTCCACCTCCCTCTGTGATTGAGTAGTGGTCAGATTGCACTTCAGATCGAATAAATTGCCCCACGGTGCTATAGGTTTCAATTACATTGTTTTGCTTCCCTTCCCTCTTCCGGCTCTTTTCTTTCTAGGATTCCCTTCCGAACTGCCCCATTGGCCGCCAGGGATTCATCAATGTTCAGATGTGATCCCTGGATGTCCCTCGGTGGGGGTATATATTAGCTCCATCTTTAGCTTTCGCATGATCTCGCACTAATGGCGAAGTTCTCTTTCCTATGTGTTGAGTCAGTGGGATTTGGTGATCGATTATTTCCTCGAATGAATGCCAGAGACCTGTGAATCCACAACATGGCCCTTGGTTCTTCCTTGGACGAATGAGGAGCTTATGCCCCTTCAGTTTTCTTTCGTATGTCTATCTGAAACACAACCCGCCCCAACCACCGTCTCCTTTTGGCAGCCAGAATGCCCATTCCTAGCCGCCAGACCACCTAATGTGCTGGCTGTTGGGTCAACCTCCCTCCACTACTATCCATTGCCGCTGGATCACCTACCTTGTTGTCTCCTTGACCGTCAGAGCAAACCCAATGTCGGTCTACTCTCCAGGGCTACATTAACGAAGGGTTATACCCCCAACATCATTTTTTTATATATATCTACATGCTTCGATCATCTGGATTTCTCGTTTACCCCATCAAGTCACGGGGATTCGCTATCTACTATGGCGTGCTCTCTGATGACCTCATTAGGGGAACAACGAATAAACCACCTCAATGGCAAATAGTGTCCCATTGCCTCTTGGCCCCTCAGTTCACGGGCTGTCATTCTGACATGCCTATCTTTTATGGAGTCTGTCTCAGCTCATTATGGACAGAATTCCTATACATCTCCCCCAACAGATTCTGGGGGCGATGTTGTCAAAATTTCGTTAGGAATCTGTGATTTAATTTCGTATCGTATTTCTTAGGTTTTTCACTTGGTTTCTATACCCTATGGTGATAATGGCCTCACGGCTACTCATGCTGAATTATGAGGACCAAGTACTCACCAGAAGGGAATAAGTCATTAACAAGTGCCATTATCGGCATACATTGTCTCGGCAACCTACGAGTCCACCTGAATGTGGTTATGCTGGATCCACACTCGTGGGCCCATATGCACGCACCGCTATGATTAACGCGGTCTCATAATGAAAAGGCACTATGGATCGACAGCCCTACGAGTGGCCACGATCACCCAGAGAGCTAGCCCTCGGGTTCCCCACTCATCATAGGGTACAGGATTGCCGTTTAGGCATGACTGTCATTCTGGAGTTCATCTCAACACTTCGTGGACGAGTCTCCTATACCCTCCCCGATACTCCTCGAGACAGGGGAGGTGCTACCGAAATCTTCCCCGAATATGTCGAATAGACACATAAGTGAATGGTTAAATAAAGTGATGATAAGATATATTTTCAATCAAGCTACATTAAGTCAAAACCAGCCCTTTGTCCATGATTCAATCAATTCCGACTACTATACATGATTCCAAATAACGAGATCAACTCCCATCTGTATATTCGCTCGTATCTAATTGCATAAACATATGTACGAGTGCTTGAATTTCTCGATTCTATAGTATATAAAATGGCGATTTGCAGAAAGTCAGATTATGTTCGATTGGAAGCTATCACTATGCATGATGGTGATCTTTGGATCTATGTTCTCCACCTCGTACCAAGAATTGTTTAGATAAAATGAATATCACTGTATTGCTTGCTTGCATGCACAATTAAACCATGTGTCCATTTCACAAAATGAACATTGTTTGCATGTATTCCTTCAGCCCGAGGGCTCTTCTATCTTGATGATTAATCAAGAGTTGTCCTTCTTTCGAAAGGGTGTAATTAATGTCATAGTCTTTATGGTATAACGAACTTCTGGTCCCGATGCGATCACCCACTATTGTCTGATAAGTCAGACGGTGCACACAATAAACTTGTCACTCAGTAACTAGCACGCCTACATAATAAATAAATAAATCAAATGAACCTAATAATCACAATCAAATAGATAAAATATATTCCCACAGCGGGGCACTTATAGCCCTAAACAACCTCGAGAGAACCACCGCGATGTCTTGAAAGGGTACATACCCCGAGATGACACATCAGAACTGACGTAAAAAGATGTGATCATTGCCCTTGGGCCCCCACACGCTAGGGCAACCACATTGATGGACCCGAGAATCAAAGTAGGGACAACTCATGATGGCCAATTCCCACCCTTGTCGAAAACCCTGATGGATATCCTTTACTCTCTGAGCCTATTCTTGGTTCAAGAGTAGGGGGCAAGTGGAGAGGGATAGATTTGTGACCCAATACTTACATGACCCAATGGCCCATCAAGGTCTGCGTAGCTTAATATTTGCTAGTGTTGAACCGGGTACAGTGATGCAATAGGTTTTTTCTATCAGAGGCCGGCTGACAAAAGTCCCCGTGGACTCCCCAGGTACTATCCACTTCTAGAGCTTAGCTGCGCATTCCAGCCCCTTGGTAAATCATGATGCGGGACGACGGAGAGACTCGACGGGGGACACGAACCTATGACCTAGACGCCCGGACACGACTCACTAGACGACAGTACTCTATAGGAGCTTTCTGATCTGGTTGGCTTCATCTCCCTTCTACATTTATGTCAATATACCAATCTTAGATTCTATACTATAAGAATTACTCACAACGTAAACTCACATTCTTCTTCTCCCGTCCTGTTTTCTTTGTAGGTGCTCGCCATTTCCTCACGGGCTTCTCGTCCCGTTGATGAAGGGACTGAGAAAGGACACCTAGACGACAGTCACCATGCCCATTGGTCGCCCCCACCTGAGCTTGGATATCACCTTGCACATCCTCTTCAGGGGCTGCCTTACATGGCACAGTATTATCCGTAATTTGCTGAAGGGGCCTTGGAGCTGGGACAGGGGCGGCAATGTCCACCAAAGTTTGATAGATATTTTTCTCAACATTTTCAGCCCCCTACACTTCATCTCTAGGGTGGGCCTATGGTTGCGTGGCATCATCCGTACTTTGTTGAAGGGCCTTGGAGCTGGGACATCAGTAGCAATATCCACCAATGTTTGATAGATATTTTCCTCAATATTTTTAGCCCCTTGCACTTTCTCTCCAGGGGGTGCCTATGGTCGCATGGCATCATCCGTCACCTATTCGATAGGGCCAGGAGGTGCTGCATCAGCGGCAATGTGAGCCCCTTCTGTTGTCCCGGTTGGGAGGCAATCGAGAGGGGGGTGAATTGATTGCCCACCCTTTTCGACAAATTTGAACTTAATAGAACTAAGCCATGAAGATGGTAAATAACTACAAAATCAAGCTTGATTAAATGTATGAATGAGGAGCAAGCAAGCACTCACAACTCTCAACGCTTGATAATGATCACTCGGATAACAATGATTGAATGGACATATAATGAACCACTCGTCTCACCGACACACACTCATTAAATGAACGGATAGGAAATAAAGACAATCACAGAAGCAACAAACCACGGTACAGTGATTTTTAGGTGGTTTGGACGCACCAAGTGCCGTCCTACGTCCACCCCTCTCACCTTGAGAGGATTTCACTAAAACACGTTGCTCGATGGCAGCAACCACCACACACGGGCGCGACGGCCCACACATGTGGGTTCTCGTTCGATGACGAGAAACCCCACACACACTCGGAGTAAGCTCCGAAATCATCTTAGATGAAAGTAGAATGGAAATAACCTGTCTTCTCCCGTGGGTTCTTTTGACAGACTGTTCAAAATAAAAAAAGAACAAAAAAGAGGACAACAAAAAAATGCACAAGACCAAAAAAATTCCAAAGATCCAATAGTTTATTATTTTCATTTCATTTCATTCCAACCAACATTCCAACAAAAAATAAAAACAACAAAAATAATCAAAAACAACAAAAAATGTTCTCTTTCTTTCTTCCCCTAAAGATTTTGAATAGAAGCAATCCATCTATGCCATTAACTTCGACGCCTCATGAAAAATTCATTGACGGCTAGTTGAACACCATCTAGATAACCCACCTAGCGCCTCAACTCACCCTTGTCTTCCTCAACATCTACTTGTGCCTTTAATAGGATGGCATGGTGGCTCCACGCTCGCCAGATCTTCCATAGTCGTCTTCTGTCCTCGTCGGTTCCCAATAGATACCTCATGATTAGAGCTCCCCTCGAGGCGGCCTGTGGGATCCGCCAAGGCATCCCCACCTGGCGGTGATAACGATGGGCCTGGTACAACACTAAGTCCGGAGCACCGACTAGCCAAAGCTCTTGATCCGGCGAGTCGCGGACTCGAAATTCTAGACATCGATGCATCATCGGCACGAACACGAACTGATCCTCAAGTAGGAAGTTCATGAAGTCGCGCCAATCATCTCTGGTCTTCAAATGCGTAGTCTTGCATACCATCTGATCCTCAGGATCAAAGATGGCCTTAGCCAGGTAGAGGGCGCTCTTCTCAAAGATCCGTGAGGTAGTAGTCACTGTGTCGTCGAAGTCAAAACACATGTGGACTTCCATCTGCACTTGCAGCAAGTAGAAGCTCCCCATGGCATTGTCGCCCAAACACATGTGTCAATCCACGGTACAAATGAGCGAGCACCACCTGGGAGAGGGAGCATCTGTCCCACAAGAGAGTGATCGGTCTGATGTTCTCTCGCGTCAGCACGTCTCCTGACCTCCGGAAGAGCAGTGCCCTGCTGAGACACAATGTCAGTCCTCGCATCAGTCTATGTAATGCCCCACGTATTTCAGATATTTTTTTCAGATATTTACATGTATTTTTTTTGATGAGCCTTCGAAATACTATGCAGGGTGAACTGTTGCGGTCTCCAACTTCGAGACATTACCAGCGTGTTCCTTTCATCTCTTTGCCGAGATATTTGGGCCTCGAGGCCCTCCCAAAGGCTGCTGATCGTTGGTTGGTTTGTCTTTTCAGGTAAACAATGGCGTCAGCTGGCTTGAAGAGTGTCAACTTTGGCCCGGCAATCATTGCTGGTGTTGCTGAGCACGGGTACCTGGCGGTGCCCACCGTCTTCGGGACTTTCCCGGCCGCTGTCGGCTTCCCCAACTTCTTGGGGTTGGCCTTCGTTGACGTGCTGGAGGTGGAATCCTCGGAGCCTGTTGAGGAAACTGCAAAGAAGTTGGAGCCTCTGGAGGCTCGATGCTGTTCGGACTCGCCTAAGAGTCCGGCCGTGGTCGCCAGCTGCCTGGTGCACCACGCTGTCCCTGGGGCTCGCCCCGCTCTCATCAACAAGACCTCCGGAGGATGCCAGCGCAAGGAACTCCAGAGGAACTCTGCTATGGTTACCGGATGTCTCTCTCAATCCGGCAAGTCCGTGCTGATCGGCGGAGTCTGCATCTTCCTCAACGGACGTGACGCCCAAGTGGTCCCAGACCGGGTCATCCTCGCTGTCCCTGTCCGCAACTCCTATCAGGCTCTTGCTAGGAGGAGGGCCGAAAGAGAAGAAGCCGGCCGTCATGGCCAAGAGAAGTTGGCCCCTAGGCCAAAGAAGTTTAAGCAAGTATGGGTCCCCAGGAGGGTCCAACCCGCACAACAAGCTACACCAGTCTGCCGCTGCCCTGCTCGCGACGGAGTGGAAGGAAGGAGGGAAAGGGGCCTCCCCCCGAAGGAAGAAGAGGCTGTTGCGGACACTCCGCGCTGTGGAAGCTTTAGGGTCTATGCCCGTCAAGCCAACATTCCTACTGTGGGACGCAGATTTCAACAACCTATCGATAGAACCCGGCTTGCTTACATCCCTCCCGTGGGAGGTTGACAACTGTCCCCCATCCTACATCAAGAGCGGGGTCAAAAAGAGATGACCCCTATGGTCAAGAATTATTTTCGAGGGCTAGGCAACCCCTCGCTTGGACAGCAGCGGTTGATGCAAGTAGCCGCAACCAATGAAGACTACTGCCCACCAATGGCAGTTGAAGATGATGAAGAAGAAAGAAGAATGGTGTCATCCGTCGATGACAATGATTATGGAGGCGGCTTCCATGGTCTCTTTGTCTCTGTCTGTTTGTCTATTCGTCGGAGAAGACGGCCTTTATACTCCCGGTGGTGGGAGCCTTCGAACGCGAACGACAGATGCGGGAACATGAGGCATTGAATGGGATTTGACTTGGGCATCCTTGGTGGCAGAGGAGGTAGGCAACGTGCCTTCATCCCCAGTCGACACCTCAGCTAACCCGTTGCGTGCCAAGAATCTGTAGGGGATGGCGTGAGATCTCTTTTGCCAGACGCACCGCTGAGGAAGCGTGCCGTTGAAAGGGCTTGTAGGCATGCCGCTGAAGACAACACTTGGAGACGTGCCGTTGAAGGCACTTGACGTGCCGGCGAAGGAGGTAGGCGGGGCGCGCCGCTGAAGATGCTCAGAGAGCGTGCCGGCGAAGAGGCACAAGGGGGCGTGTCACTGAAGGCCATGGGGTGTGCCGTTGAAGGCACTTATGCGTGTGTGTGCCAGCGAAGAACCCATGGATGGGTGTGCCGTTGGAAGGGCCCCCCCGCAGGTGTGCCGGTGAAGGCACCATGGCGAGTGTGCCGGTGAAGACTTCAGGAGTGTGCCGGCGAAGACCCACGCAGGGCGTGCCGGGGAAGAGCTGTAAGAGCGTGCCGGCGAAGGCCCACGCAGGGTGTGCCGGGGAAGACTTCGGGAGTGTGCCGCTGAGCTTGCGCCAGCGGGTGTGCCAGGCAAGGAGCGTGCGTCGAAGGCACTATTGAGCGTGTCGTCGAAGGCACTAGGGAGTGTTCCATTGAAGGCAGCAGGAGTGCGCCGTTGAGATAGACTTGAGTCCGATCAACGGTCCACTTAGTTCTCTTCGGGGCCCACGGGTCGTGAGCTTCCTGGTAGTTGATTTCTCTTCACTGACGTGACTCCGGGGGCGGCTTCACGACAGTGTATTGTTTGTTCGGAGAGTGCGGATGGCCCGCCCTTTCCATAATTTCTCCAGTTGAAGTTGTTTGTTGATGCTGGCCTGGGCGGGGCATGCGGACGTGCAATTTTACATGTCCACAACCGCCCACCAGAAGAACAGACCGGATGCGTCCCCTGGCATCTTACACTATGCCCTCGTGTCTCGCTACGACGCCCCAGGCGGAGACAAAGACACTGAAGTAACCAGGAACTCACAACAAGGACTAGTTCAAAAACAAACAAAAAGAGTCAAAAAATCTGTATCCGTCTGATGGCATTTATGTGCGGCATTTCATTTTTAGTCTTCTGTCGCATTTGTGTGCCTGTGTGCTACATTCATCATTTGCTTTATCTTTGCCTTAATTGATAAAGGCTTGGCCCCTTGACCCATTATCAAGGCCAAATCTAAAAATATCACCCACTCATTGAGCAAGGGGCCAATCCAGAATGGAAAAACTAACTTGTTTCTCTAAAGCAATGTGTGTAGGATTGAAAAACAAGAAGGGGGCAAAAAATAGGAAACTGGATATTCCATTTTGTCCTCCCAAAAATATGTATATTAAGTTCCACCCTCTCCCTCAACATTACTCATTTCACCACTCTCCAGGCGAGGAGCCCAAGAGGGTGTTGCCAAACTATGGGAGGTGGTACTCCTACCGCCTTGCGATCCTCTCCCCATTTTCGCCCCCCGTCAATCGACAGGGGTAGCGAAGAAGCTACTGACACAAAAATCTCACTCTCGTGCTCTTCGGTAGTGCTCTTCTCCATCCCTCAGCCATTGTTTGGCAAGACAAAGGCTAGTTCGAAGCTTGAACAATTGGGCCTCCAAGGCCCTCCGCTCCTTCCTCTCAGCTAAACTCTCGACTCTCTCTCTTTCTCTGTCTCTTTTCCTCTCTGCCCGTTCTCTTTCTTTGTCTTCCCTCTCAAGTTGGAGGGTGATCCTCAGCTCCACAACGTCCCAAGAGGAGTCATCATCTATATGACGCCATAATTCCTCCTCTAGCTCCGCAATTCTAGCTTCCCCCTGCGCGGCATGGGAAAGTGCCTCTTGCATCTCCTTCGTCTACCATGTCCACCATCTCAGATATGTGGCAAGACATGAAAAAAGAAAATTTAATGGTGAAACCCTCACCTGTGTATAAAGCATTCCCTCTGCCTCCACAACACGCTGTGTGGCACGAGCAAGTTGCACGTGAAGTAAATCAAGCTCCGAGGTAGGGATCCATAAACTGGAAGAGACACCATCCGCCCCCATTGCAGATGAGGCTGCGTCGAGCTGGGCGCACTGCAACACACATGAGGTGACACTGATGTTGGATGGTATGAGATGATCTAGAGGGGGCTGAATAGATCCTTCACTCATAATTTAGACCAGGAGGGGTTACCATTTGATAGTGCCGCGAGAGACTATGGTCTTTTTCTGGGGACTTCAGGTGGAGGGGCGACCAATGCCCACCCCGGTCAGGGGGCAGCTGATGCAGGGCCACGGACTGAGTGGATATTGAGCACCCGGTCGGTAGTGTTGATGTTGCACCAGTCGGTGATGAGTTCCTTGGAGTCATACTACCCGTATCGATTTGCCAAGAACTTTGGGTACGACCAGGGGATCCCACCAAACAGGGAGTTCCCTCTGATGGGCAGACAGTACAGGGACAGGGATACCCACCTACTTGCAGTAGCCTGGTGGGACTTTTACTGTCGCTGGGAGCCAGAGCGATTCCCGATGCCGGGGCAGGGACGTCGGGGGCAATTTGACGTGCACTATGCCATATGGTGTTTCGAGCACAGTCACCTCTACCGACAGAAGGCATCTGCGATCAGGAAGGCAGAGGAGAGTCACTTGCTGATGGAGGATCTGCCTCCCATTGTGCTGGATGAGGGGTACCTGAGGACCTGTGTTGCTCGGATCCACTGAGAGATCAAGGGAGTTGTAGAGCAGTGGATCCAGAGTGGCCGGGGTTCATCTTTTGGGAGCCGAAGCAATGGAGGGGCGCTGAAGCCCCTGAGACAGGTGTCGGCGATAGTGACTGGAGTGAAGGTGTCTCGACCGAGGGCACCTAGGGCCCGGTGGGCTCAGTTCTTGTCCGATTGTGGCCTCCAGAGAAGAGGGTCGCTGGACTGGGAGCTCTCGCACGGGAGCTTTGTCGATACAGCAGTCGATGATTGGAGATGGCACATCGCTCATGCGATTGGGTCAGCTAGACCTGTGGAGTTTGTGTCCCAGGTCTAGTGTGCACACACTCTATGGGATATTCGGGAGGCTGTCGCGATGGCGGCCCGAGTGTTGGCGTTGAAATCGGAGCAGCTGGTGCCCTTGCCGTCGACCCCCTTCGGGGATCCAGGTAAGGTTCTTCCTTTTAGCACTTCCCATCTTTACTTTGTTATTTTCTGGGTGTGCAACCAGGGCATTATATAATGTTATATTTGTGGACAGGTTCCGCGGTAGAGGGGGATCAACCCTCCATGGAAGCATCCTCAGGGGGTGAGGATGGAAGCTTGCAGCCTAGGGGGAAACGCCCTACCAGCGAAGCAATCTCACAGATATTATAGGAACAAATACTGGTAATGGGAGCAAGGTTTAGAGCTTAACCGGTTGGTTTGAAGAAACCAACCCCGTTCGGAGACGAGGGCGAGCAGGGGAGTGTGGGTTCCCCGCACACTGCGTCGGTGTAGCTTCCCCTGTTTGATAATACGTACACTACTCCTCTTGCAGGAGGGTTGGACAAGGGGTGGGGGAATGTGGATTACATCAAAACTACCTCCACATAGGGAGCGGCACTAAGCCGGCCAGGCGGGGTGGGGAAGGGGACTACTAAGAGTACCAAATGGCAACTCGGCTGGTTCAGCCTGCTCTTGCAACCACCAGTCAGATAGTCGCTGTTGATGTCGCCACGGGCTGTGCCGGACTCGAAAGATGCCAAAACTAGTGCCAATCTTTTGCTGACTGACCCAGGAAAGCTCCTGAATTTTCGTGGGATTGTCCGGTGTCGTGGCTGGTCATGGCTGGCTTAGGAACTGGGTCGCTCTGTTCAGATTGGGACTACTCTTAGGTCACAGCAGCAGGTAGATGATGCCGTCACGAACACTCCCGTAGTCAAAACGGTGCGCGACCAAGATGGATGCGTCCATGGATGAATCCTCTTTGATCTCCAACCAGGAAGGCCACTGGGGGAGGTCAGAGTAGGGAGATAGAGGACATAGAGTGGAGGGGTGTCTATGCTGATTCTGAGTGGACTGACCTGCGCACCTGGGGGAGAAAATTCAGAACTCTGGATGTCGAGATCCTAACCTTGCTCCGTTTCTTGGGGATGAAATAAGACTGGTAGAGGATGTTCCCAGCCAAATTTGACACCCAGATATGCTAAGGAGAAGCTGTGGTCGACTATTTTCTGAGGCTCTAGTTTGCTGCCTGAGTGGCTTTGCATAGTCAAGGAAGAATTACTGCCACGATCAGCTCGGTGCTCGGATGATGATGAAACCACCTCTCCTGGAAAGATCTCTGGACGGCCTTTCTAGAGATATATGATTTGCCACCAGAAGAGTCGGGGAAGGGCCAGAGAAGACCCTGCCTTCAAGACCCTAGTCTGCTGCCTGCGAACTCCACAGGGTATGGTGGTGGAAGGGGACGATAGTGGGGAGATGAGGAGGGGGAGATGGAGTGGGATGCGCGGGATCTGGTAGCGATGGACGCACAAGTCCATTTACGCAGCTTAGAGGCCCAGTTGGCGGCCACACGAGCCGACTTAGAGACCTTGGTGAGTGGTTAAATTAAATGCATGTGAATTCCTGATTTATTGATGATTAGCCACTGGTGATCTTTCTTGGGATGCAGCGTGCGCAGTAGGGAGCGGCAGGAGGAGGGACTGGCGGAGCCTCCAGCTCGAGGGGGTCGAGCCCGGAGGTGATTGCACTCGAGGAGAGACTAGCGAGTGCAGTGGCTAGGGCCGAGGAGCCAGAGCGTGACCTCGCGGCACGTGTGAGTCAACAACATTAATTTTAATTATGTATATGTTGAAATGAAACTTGAAACTGATAGTTGACTAATTGAACGCAGGTGGCGGAGCTACAGGATGTGAGTACCCGGGCCGCCTTGGCTGGGGCCGAGCTCTCCATTCGTGACCAGCGGGTCGCAAAGCTGGAGGAGGAGGTGGTGCGCCTTACAGCGGTGGGACAGCGCTAGGAGCTACCCAGGGACGTGACTGACCTCCGCATCCACCTTGAGGTGGAGCGTAGAGAGCGAGCCAGGGAGCGCGAGGAGCGGGACTAGGAGAGGGCGGAGCTCGCTGCTGTCAGGGCACAGCTTGCCGTAGTCCAGGAGAGGCTACGAGCGACGGAGGAGCGGCTATAGCGAGGGCGAGAGTGAGCCCGAGCGGCGGGGCACTCGAGCGCCTTTGCTAGCATGACCTACATGACGGGCTCCTCTTCACACCAGCGGCCAGAGGAGGAGATGCGAAGCTCAGCTCTGAGTGTAGCACGGGGGTCCATGCCCCCACCACGAGCTCACCGTCGGGGCGGTAGGGGAGCAGAGAGAGAGAGAGGGAGAGAGGAGGGTGGAGGCGAGAGCTAGAGAGAGACTTTGTATTACTCCACCCTCATACTTTGTACTCATTTGACAGTTATATATATATATGTGACATTTTCGTTACCTGAGCTTGTTGAGCACTTGTGTTCCTGTGTCCTTCTCGCTTTTATTTTCCTACTTCTCCTGATACCTGCCGTTCATACTTGAGATAAACAGATTAGTTCATCAGTTCGGCTTGGCCCCTTGCCCGATAACCAAGGGGTTTGTCACTCTTCTTTGACCTTTTATCACTTGATATCAGAGCATACCATAGACTCTACAATTGGTATCAAAGCCAGGTTACTGATTCATCAGATCCATCGATCTGTAGTGGATCCTGCCATTTCTAGTGCATTAGTTGGTTTTGCTGATTGTCTATTATCTCGTTTATTTGCTATGGATTCAACGTCTGTTCCTCCAATGTTTGATGGGATTTGTTTCTCTGATTGGCTTAGTAAGTTTAGACAATATGTGAATTCTGTGAATTCTAATCTTTTGGTCTTAATTGAGCATGGTCCATATGACATTCCAGTCACTAAATCTGAATGGAATATTGGACATGAGCTAATGGATGTCGAAAATAGAAAAGCCCTAGAGATAGTGAAAGAGGCAATAAGATCTAACGAGCTGTCATGTGTATCTGAGTGCAGGAGCGCCAAGGAAGTGATGGACAAACTGGCTATCAGTTATGGAGAAGAAAATCTTCAGTGCCTTATGACAAGAGATCACAACAGTGATCAATTAGATGAGAATCCATCTCAGGAAAGCTCTAACTCAGAACAAATGTCATTTGATGAATTGATTATGATGTATGATGAACTGCTAGATAAATACAAATATGTTAAAACTAAAATGAAGAAGATGAAAAAGAGCATGGTGAATGAAATAAGAGAATTGAAATGTGAAAATGAGCAACTAAAAGATGATCTGAAAAAGAATGATAATTCATGTAATAAATGTGTTTCTACAAAAAATCTGAATAATAGCCTTCAATCTGAATTAAGAATATAGGAACAACATATTGATTCTCTTAAGGAAGAATTAGAAGAATTGATGAACAAAAATTCTGAGCTGGAATTAAGTGAACATAAGTTGAATGAGAAATTGAAATGTATGGATCAAAATGATTTTATTGATGAAAATAAAATCCTAAAAGTTAGAATAAGAAATTGATGGTTGTTGCTATTGAGAGATGCAAGGTTGTTGAAAGAGAGAAATATGCTGAAAATAAAATCAATAATGAAAAGGATCAAAAACTTCAACATGAAATTCAAGCACTTAAAAATCTGGATGATGTCATGCAGAAACAGATCATCACATGTGAAGAGGATTTAACATGTTCTGAAACTCAGATCTCTTCAGTTAAATCTAAAATAACTGAATTGAACATGCATAGAATACATCTTTGAGGACCATGATGTTATCCCCAAGATCCAGCCTATATGTACCAACACCTTCTACATCCAAATAGGTGTTGTTACCCATGTATATCCTCTGTTCTCCTGCCTTGAGTTTGTTCAACATCACCAGCCTCTTCTTCATCTTTGCAATGTGACGAGTGGCTCCGGAATCGACCCACCATTCATTTGAGATGGCCATCGCGGCATTACATTCCGTGACGTCGATAAATTCTCTCTTTTCGGTTCTTCTATTTTTCGGGTGTTTGTTTCCACCCTCATTTTCGTGCTTTTGGGGACAGTCTGTCATAAAGTGGCCAAACTTCCCACATGTGTAGCAAGCACCACGAGGAACTTTCTTTCCTTTGCCTTGGAACTTGTTGCCCTTAAACTTGGACATTTGTGTTTCGAGTGGACGATTTTGGCCAGTGGGCTTCAGGTGTACAACATTGGCCTCCTGCAGGTTCACTTCTAACTCTTTTCTCCTGGCCATTATATCTTACTCAATTGCTAATCGAGTTGGCAAGTCCGTGACACTTATAATGGAACCACTCATTCTTAGAGTTGTGGCAGCCATGTCTAATGATGCTGGCAAACCATTTAATGTAGTCACCACTTGTATTTTCTCTGAAATTTAGATTCCAGCAGTCGATAGCTCCTTAACCATGATAATCATCTTATTCACATGCTCGACTACGCTATCACCTTCCTGCATCTTACATGTGTTGTAACGATGTAATAAGAGTTGAGTATTCACCTCAGTTTTGTTGTCATACTTCTCTTTGATAGCTTTCCACAATTCATTGGAGGTTTTGTAAGTTTCGAAAAACTTCATTAAATTGTCCTCCATGAACATGAGCATTAGTCTCTTAACCCTTTTGTCATCTATTAGCCATTGCTCCCGTTTTTTCTTTTCCACTTCCGTGGATGTTTCATTAACTTCTGGGGCATTAGTCTCAATGACATGTTCTATGTTGTCATGTATAAGGGCATATCGGATTTTCCGGTGTCACATGTCATAGTTGGTTCTATTAAGTTTACCCAGTTTTAGCAGCTCCGAAGCAATGAGCTTACTGGTCATTATGATTAAAATGAATCTGAAAATTGGGCAGCTTAATTTAATAAGCCTAAATATGTATGTAAATTTGTTAATAGATGTAAATTTTAATTTTGGCACTTTAATTCCTACATTTATTTTAGATTTCTATACACTCCCGTGACACCTTTAGAACCCTTCCGAGCTCCCCAGCTCGTGGGTGGCGACGTAGGATCCGAGCGATATTGAGTTTGTCCTAGTATCCAGATTCTGGGTCGTTACAAAGGATTTAGGTGAAGTTGACCTAATCCTAAATACTAGGATCATAAGAAATTCAAGTGGAATAACCTTATCACAATCTCACTATATAGAGAAAATACTTAGAAAGTTTTATTACATGGATTGTCAATCCATTTTCACTCCCTAAGACTCTAGTGTTCATCTTAAGAAAAACTGAAGAGATCCAATGTTATAGAGTGAATATGCACAAATCATATGATCACTTGGATTCCTTACAAATTACACCAGGCCTGATATAGCCTATGTAGTTAGTAGACTTAGTAGATACACCATAAATCCTAATGAGAGTCATTAGAATGTTATAGAAAGAGTACTTAGATATTTAAAAGACACTATGACTTATGGATTACATTACACTAGTTATCCTTCTGTTTTAGAAGGATATAGTGATGCCAACTAGATTAGTGATTCTCTAGATGTCAAATCCACATCAAGAATTATTTTTCTCTTAGGAGGAGATGCAATATCATGAAAATCTACCAAACAAACTGTGTTACCTAGAAGTTGAATGGAGTCTGAGATGATTGCACTAGGCACCACTTGTACAGAGGCTAAATGGCTAAGAGATCTTCTAGCTTACATCCCATTAATGGCTAAACCATTGCCCCCTATATCCATCTTGTTGGGTCCCTAGGTGCAGATAAATGGATCTAGAAGGGGGGTTGAATAGATCCGTATTAAAACTATGTCCAATTAAAATCTCACCAATCTCACATTGCAGAACTAAACATAGACTGGCTATTAGCCAACTAATGTACTTAGCAGATCAATCCTCGTAAAGTGTGGGTGATGAATTTGTGTGTGATGCAAAATGGTGCTCAACAGTTAGATTGATATGCGTGTAAACATCAATAGCAAGTTGCAATGCATGTGCACAGTGTGCAACCAATACGAGTGCAATGTGTGTGTAATGTACCTGTGAAAGAGATAGAAGATAAGGAATCAATCGCATAGATCAAACCACAAGGCACAAATATTTTAAAGTGATTCGGGACATCCACCGTCTCCCTACGTCCACCCCTCACCAACTGGTGAGGCTTCCACTTGCTGGTAAAATCAACACAGGGAGAACTCCCCAACACGGAGCAAAGCTCCAGAACACACGTAGGTCAAGCCTGCTTACACACATGAGGACAAGCCCCAACACACACACATGAAGATGTACTTCAAACCACCCTCGATCTGAAATCCAACAGTGTGTGCACACACACAAACGCTCAAGCACCTTAAGCATGTGCAATCATTGCATAGATACACACACGAATACGATGTTCAAAATTCAGAGCGAAAGACCAGATAGACATGATTGATAATTAGAATAAAATCAAAAGTTAATCCTTTGATCTGTAGTAGGTGAGCTTCTCTTTCGTTCACTCTTCTTCCTTCTTCTCTTGTTCTTCAATTGATGCTTTCTCTTCGCAATCTCCCTACAGCTTCCTCTTCTTCTCCTTCTTCTGGATGAGCTCAACAATTCTTCAAATTTGTCCTTCCTCATAGATTCCCTTCGATCTGATCACAATAGATTTTTACCATCATTCACGAGCTCACAGATCTCTCTCTTCTAGATGTTTCACGAGTGCTCCTTTTTCCCGCTCTTTTTCTAATCCTTCTAGCTCTTTCTTTCATATTCAAGAAGGGCTTGTATTTATAGAACGAAAAATTAGAATTTCTAGAAATATTCTTATCCAGAAGAAATTCTTCAACTGGTCCAGGTGTCAAGAAACTTCTGAGAGAATGCCACGTGGACACTCTGAGCTTTGCTTATGAAGCCGAGCTAGTTCAGTTCGAGCTTCATTTCATTGAGTTCGAGCTTGGTTCATGGAGTCTGAGCTTCATACAATCCGAGCTTGGTTCATGGGATCCGAGCTCCATGCAATCCGAGTTTAGCTTCATCCAATCCAAGCTTCATTCAATCTGAGCTTGATTCATGATCGACTCTTCTTTAGGGATTCCGAGCTTAAAATAGAAGACCAAGCTTGTCCGACCTTATCAGCTCCTATAAAGCTATTTGTCAGCCTTCACAACCTCTTTTTCACCCTTATTGGCTATTTGTCAAACATTATCACCCTTAATAGCCGTCACCTTTGCCTTTTTCTAGTTAACTCGAGCCGTCGTTGTTGTTCCTCTTTCACATTTTGAGAATTTAACTGAAGATGGAGTTGACTCCAAGGCTTCACGGAGTCGACGTTTCTTCTTCGCCCTTCATGCTTTCAGCCATGTTGTCTATTTGTCACCACTAGTGACCTATTTGTCAGACTTATTGCCTATTTGTCACCTTTAACCAGTCATTTGTCTCCCTTGTGTGACTATTCGTTGCCTTTGTGAGCTTGTGTGAAATCTGCCCTTGGCTGTGTCGATGCTGTAGAAGAGCTGCGTCGACTCTACTTCTTCAGTCTTCAAAGCTTTTAGCCTGGCGACCTATTATTCACCCTTGAAGAGGTATTTGTCACCTCTATTGGCCATTTGTCACCCTTGACCAGTTATTTTTCACCCTTAATCGGGTATTTGTCACCGTTGTGCTTCAGCTTGGCGGGTGTTCTGGATATGGGCTTTCTTGGCGGAACAGTGACCGCATCGACTCCATAGGCTTGTGGCGTCAACGTTGTCAACATGAATTGTTCTTCTTTGGCCATTCTTCAACCAGGTGATCTATTTTTCACCCTTAACTATCCATTTGTCACCCTTATCACTTATTTTTCACCCGTACAGACTTATTTGTCACCACTATTGCCTTCTGCTGCTTTCGGGTTTTCTTCCTTGTGAAATAGAACCCGAGTCGACTTTGGAGGCTTCTGAAGTCAACTTCTCTTCTGAAACTTCTTATTTTTGCCATGTTCAACATTTGTCAACACTGTAAGACTTCACATATGAAGTCAATTGATGTAATCAATGAATGTAAAATGTAAGGTAAGCTCGTTAAAACAAATTCATATCATTAGGAACTGAAATCAAAAACTCAAAAGCCCCATGAACTTCAACCTTGAAGTATAGCATTGAAACATGGTTGCATTCATCATCAAGGACACACATAGGCACATATAGCGAAAGCAACATTCATCAGCGGGAACATACATTCACAAAGTTTAGTTATCATCAAAATCCACATCAAAGTCCATACGCAAGGCACATTGGATAGCAACAAACTCTGGCACACAAGGGCGGCCAACTATCTGGCCACCTTGGGATGTGGGCGGCCAGATCTATGGCCTTCTTGAGGGTGAGGGCGGCCAACAGTCTGGCCACTTAGGATGGTGGACGGCCAACTATTTGGCCACCTAGGGAGGTGGGCGGCCAGCTCTTTGGTCCCCCTGGAATGGGCTGGGTGGCCAGCTATCTGGACGCCCAGGGATCAGGGCAAAGAATGTGTCTAGAGCCTACCTAAGCAAGGCTAAGGCCCCACACACTCAATCAACCAAGGAAAAGAGTCACTTTCATGATGGCTAGACAAGGTCCATGGGATGTCCAAAATTAGGCGTCTACACTAGTGCCGCCCCTCGTTCCCCCACTGACGTCGTTCGAGCCGAAAGGTGGTGACAGCAAGGAGGAGCTCGACGAGGAGGAGCTGGGCACTAGGGATCAGGCTACTCGTGGCAATGGAGAAGGAGTTGGTCGATCTCAGACAATGCTCCACCTCGAGCGTGCTAGGGGTCCAAGGCCGTGGGCCAGACGACGCTACTACTGTTGGGACGAGCTCTTGAGCAAGTGCTCACTATCTCTTCTTTTACTTTCAGCTTCCTGTGTACTAAGTTCTTCCTTCTTTTTGTTCTGCCGGGGTACGTTCAAACAGTCAGCCCTTGTCCTATACACTCCCTTGTACTTTGGTGTGGACTCATGATGCATTTGGCTTTTGATACGTATGTGCCACTGGTGATCAGCTTTGTACATTTACCTTTGGCAGGGAAGCTGTTTCCCTTTGTTTCTCGGCGAGTACAAGTGCTCACCTTTAGAAAACTTAGAAGTCACCTTCATTTCTGAGGGGAGTGGGAGTGCTCGTCTCTAGGGAGCTCGAAAGATACATTTTATATTTTGGAGGTGAACGTACGCCCATCTCCTTCATTTTAGAGGGGAGGGTGAGTGCTCATCTCTAGGAGACTTAGAAGTCACCTTCGTTTCTGAGAGGAGCGGGAGTGCTCGCCTCTAAGGAGCTCAAAAGCTACCTTCAGTTTCTAAGGGAGCATAAGTGCTCGCCTCTAGGTGACTTAGAAGTCACCTTCATCTTCAAGGGGAGTAGTGTTGGATACCTTGGGGTGCAAAAGATCTAGAAGGGGGGGTTGAATAGATCCTTTCAAAACTTTGGCCCGCGCGTCGATGCTTCGGGTCAAATCGAAGACACGTTCAACCGGAGCGTGGATAAGCGTGGTCAGTCGGATGACAGTCATGACGTTTATCCGAATCAAAAACCGCGCCCTTTCGAGCGCGGTTTCGGAGGAGCCCGGGTTCGGTCCGGTTCACCCGTGCACGATTTCCGTGCCGACGCCCTTGTCGGTGAAGATTTCCAGCAGCACCGCGTGCGGGATGCGGCCGTCGACGAAGTGGACGCGCCGGACGCCGGCCTGCAGGGCTTTCACGGCGGAATCGACCTTCGGAATCATGCCGCCGGCGATGACGCCGTCCTGCTTGAGTTTCGGGACTTCGCCGACCTTGAGCGTGGAAATGAGCGTATCCGGATTCTTATGATCGAGCATCAGTCCGGGAACGTCGCTCATGAAGACGAGGCGGCGGGCCTTGAGCGAGGCGGCGACGGCGGCGGCGGCCACGTCGGCGTTCGTGTTGTAAGGCTGGTCGTCCTCGTCCACGGCGATCGGCGAAATCACCGGGATGAAGCCGTCGTCGAGCGCCTTCTTGATGATCTTCGTCTTCACGAACTTGATGTCGCCGACGAAGCCGATGTCCACCGGACGGCCCGTTTCATCCTCGCCGAAGAGACGTTCGCAGAGGTTGACGGCGTTGCCGTGGATGCCCTGCGGGTTGCCGCCGCACTGCCGGATGATGTCGCAGATGTCCTTGTTCGTTTCGCCGTTGAGCGTGGCCTCGACAATCTTGACGGTCGCCTGGTCGGTGACGCGCATGCCGCCGCGCCATTCGGGTTTGAGTCCGGCCTTGTCCATCGCCCGGCTGATGGCCTTGCCGCCGCCGTGGACGACGACGGTGCGGATGCCGACGGAGGCGAGGAACACGAGATCGAGCGCGACGGACGCGCGGACTTCCGGGTTCGGGTCGTCCATGAAGCTGCCGCCGTATTTGATCACGAAGGTGCTGCCGCGGAATTTCTGGATATAGGGCAGCGCCTCGATGAGCACGCGGGCTTTGGAGATGAGGTCGGTGTGGGCGGACATGGGCGGTCTAAAAAGAAAGAGGAAAGAAGAGAGAAGAAAGAGGAGCGTCAGCGGGTCCGTTTTTCGACGGCGTTGAGGAACGCGACGAGAATCTTTTCCAGTTCGGCGTTTAAATTGATATTCATCGACACATAAAATCAAATTGTAGATATTTTTACCAAGTCTCTCAATAATGACAGGTTCACCACCTTGAGAAGGGAGCTTGGACTGTGTAGACTTCATGATCCTGTCTAAATTGTTGTGCCAAACTACTTTTGATGTTGTGTTTATCTGGTGTGATGTGTTAGGATCTCACTTGGTCTGCCTAGATTAAAACACAATGCATTTTGCAGACTGCTTTTACAATGCTGCATTGCATATCATTATGTGACTATATGGTATATCAAATGGTGTGCTGTAGAAAGACAGGTTAAGCTTGTCCGGACACTCACCCCATGCGTGAGGACAAACCTCCGCCAAGTACCTCACTAAATTGTTTCAAGCCTATTTGCATGTCAACCTTCTTGCACATATTGCATAATCACTCAACAAACATCACGTTCATCATGTTAAGTTCAGCATAGTTTGTATATTCTTAGGGGGAGTGCTCCCTAGCTATGTTTGATAGAAGGGTTGTGCGTGGCATGAGGCTATGTTTGTTGCCATGAGTAATGGTAAAATTATTTGGACTGAGCAACAGCTTGTCTGGTGAAAAGAGGCTGAATCAATTTTGCAGTGAAGACAGAGTGCGTCAACGTAGGAAGGAGTTGCGTCAACGCAGTGGGCTACGCTATGCTAGCAACAGGTTCTAAAGGCTTCTACTTGAACAGAGGGTCGACGCAGTGTATGGTGTGCGTCGATGCCTTCAGCTCCGGTGTCCTTCCTAACAAGTTTTCACTCATATATCACCAGAAGTCATTCCTTGAAAATTTCTCTTGGACCCTGTCTCACATAAAATCCTCGTTTAGCCTGTCTTCAGTGTGCTCATGTTGTTTCATCACCTTCTACAATTCTTGAGGCCCTTAAAAGAAAAAGAGGGAGTTGATAGACTACTTGGACCTGACATAAGTCTAACACTCAGGGGGAGCTAAAGATGACCTTCTTCCACAAGGACTCATGGTCTCCACAGACTGACCCATCAATTGATTTAATGGTCTGAGGCATTTAAGACTTGTGGAATTTGAACTTAAAATCTTGAAGATAAATTTCTTGTCTATGGAATAGCTTTAAAACTATCCTACAAAACTGAGTCCTCATTTTTTTTTCTGGATGCGTGCCAGTGCTTGGTCCCCTTCCCCTTAGGTTTCTTTGAGGGACCCCTTTTTCAGCGTGAGCTGATCTCCCCTCCTCATCGTCTTCAGTTTAGCTTTGCTCTCTCCGAGGGGGATGGTTCCTACAGGACAATGATCCAGGGCCTGCTCTGCATAGTGGGCAATGCCCTGAGAATAACCCTTTAGGGGAGCTCCCCACCTCCGTTGGAGTCCTTTACTCCTTATTCATGGTCCATTGGTATCCTCTCTGGTCCCTCGAAGCCTTCCCCCCCATCTTTGCTCTGCACCTCTGTAGACCCCCTCGCGGTGTTCCGATGATCCCCTTCATGCCTTGGTCCGGTGGCACAGTCCACCTTGATCCGTCGCCCGATTGTCGTCCGGTGGCTTGGCCACCACCATGAACCGATGGCCTTCTAAAGCCCTCCATGCCGTGGCTCTTTTGAGCCTGCGATCTGGTAGCTCTGTTGAGCCTGTGATCCAATGGCCTTCTTTTCCATTGTGATCTGGTGGCATCACCACACTTATGATCCGGTGGCTCCATCACTGCCGTGATCCGGTGGCTCCATTACCACCCTGATCCGGTGACTCCGCTATCTCTTGATCCGGTGGCTCCGCTACCATTGTGATCTGGTGGCTTGTCCACCCTTCTTATCCGGTGGCCCTGCCACCTTCCCTCATTCGGTGACTTTGCCATCGATTGATCCGGTGGCTTTGTCACTGCCCTGATTCGGTGGCCCTTGCCATCATTTGATTCGGTGGAGTCTTGTTTCTTCCCCGTGTGTCTCAACCGTGGTGTTATGTCTTCAACCATTATTTCTCCGTGTGCCTTGATTCGGTGGCTCTTTACACTAAAAGGGGTTTAAAAATAACACCAACCAGCTGTGTGTCCGTTCATGCTTTCATTATCATCACAAGGGATTGATACTACACTACCTTTCTTCTAATTCATTTGGTGTTTGTTTCATTTTTACAAGGGTAACCGAGGAGAGCCCTCTTCATCGGCTGACCGAAGGAAGAGGAAGAAAGAATCCACGTAATCTCCCGCTTCTCTCATTTTGGGGTCCCGCGACCCCTGGCGATCACATATTCCACACTCACTCCACGTGATTTTTCGCTTAATTTTCATGATCCAATTTCCATTCTACTCAAAACCCTTCCAACCCTTCAGGGGCCTCACCAGCCTCTTGGGTGGCTTCTCCAGTTCTTGGTATCGGTATATCGATATCAGGATCTCCGGGTCGTTACAATGGGGGAGCGAGCATTGACTCTGCTCCCCCCTTTTCTTTCTCCCCACTCCCCTTCTTATTTTCTCCTTGCATATTCTCGCTCACGAATCTCACTCAATTTTTTATAAGGTTGACGGCCTTCGCACCTTGCAGGCACTCTCTCCCCTCGTAGGCAGAGTTCTCCTTCAGGCTTCTCTCTTTTTTTTTTCACTGCCCACCACCCTTTAGTTGTTGGTGCAGGGTCCCTTTTATAGCCTCGCCAGTGTTGCTGCATCAAAGGCCCTTGCTGGATGAGTAAGTTTCTACCAGATGAAAAAAATCCCTGCTGGATGGACAAGGTGCTGCCAGATCAAAAGTCTGCTGTTGGATGAGAAGGCTTCTGCCAGATGGGTTGGGGAACTACTATCGGATGGGAGAACCACCGGTTGGAGTAGTCCATGCCTCATGGAAAGGGCACGACCGGTGCTGCCGCTTCAAACCTCTTGTCGGATGAGGGTCGACACTACTATTGGTCGAGAGAAAACTGCTAAGTGGGAGAAACCTGCCATATGGGAGGGAGCTTCCAGTTGGAAGGTTGGCGGTGCCGGATGCAAGCGAGCCTGCCAACTGAGAAGATGCTGCCAGATGTAGGTGTCGCTACTACTTGGGTAGCATGCCGCATGGGTGAGGGGGACGAGCATGAGGACGAACATGGCAAGGTCTCGCACAGGGGTTGTCGGCCATGACGCAGGGTTGTCTGAATGAGGTGGGCATCGCCAATGCTGTCGGATCGCGAAGCTACTGTCAGATGGAGGTGCCATCGGATCGCAAAGCTGTTGGATCAGGAGGAACCCTATCGGTTCAATAGAGGGCTATCGGATCGACAGAGCTTCATCGAATGGATAGGGATGGTGCCAGATGAGGGAGCTTCTACTGGATGGGAAGCTTCTGCCAGATGGGAAGGTAGTTGTAGTATTTGTCGGGCTTCTGTTGGATTAAATAGGTCTTAAGACCAGTTGGGTGGGAGCCAAGGGACCATCCTTCGTCTGCTTTGATAGACTAGAATAACATATACAGAAGGGGGGAGTTCGGTATTTTCGGGAGAATTTCTGTCGTTTGTTGGTTGTGACGGGTGTCTTTTACCTTTATGCATGCTTTTTAGTTCTCTCCGTTTTAGCTCTACTTTATCTCCTTTTCATGTCATTGTCGCTTTCGCTCCATCTCCATTTTCATTCTGCCTCTGCGTCACTTCCACTCATTCCCTTGCAAAGTGGACATTAATGAGGGGCATCTGTTGACACCTGCTTTAAGCCTGCAAGTCAAGTTCTTTCTCTTATTCATTTTTCATGATGTCTCAAATGATCCATTATTTTGGAGCCTTCCTTGAGCGTATTTTCGAGCCCATTTCTAATCACTTCCAGCCCATTAAGCCTTGGGGGGGCTATGCTCCTCGGCCTCCTCATTTTTCGGCCCATTTATCATAGTCACGGGAGCCGCTACATGTCTGTTGACCAGGAGTGATCGCGGTCTTATGATGACTGCCACCATGAGGTCATGGTCATCACTTGACCGCTATCTCATTTGCTTCCTGTGTGTGTCGGCCCCATCGTTGTGGGTGCGTCGACTCAGCCTTGGTCTGTTTCCTCTCTGGGCCAGGTCGCGGTCCATGCATGTTCGCATTCTTCAGGTAGCGGTCTTGCGACTAACCACGTTCTCGTTGCAAAGTCCTGTTCATCCCGTACTCCATTTTCTGTGGTCGAGGACACCTTAGAGTCCTAGTTTGCACCATTAACACTGAGGATTTCATGCCAAATAGATTCTAATCCATCCTTGGGGTATTATCCCATCAATTTCTCGTTGATTTATCTTCCAAAATTTATTTTTTTGATAATTATCCTTTTAAATCTGACCTAGGGTTTCTAAGGCTTATAAATAGCCTCCTAGGGTTGTGAGCTCGCGGGAGGATGTTTTCGGGTCTGGGGTGAAGCCATGCTGCGCTACTATCTCCCTTCTTCGACCCCCAATCACCAGGGAAGTGTTCTATCTTCGTCCTCCTTCCTCTAGGATTCCCCCTTTTGTTATCTCTCCTATTTTCCGCACTATTTCTACACTCTATTTTTTGTTGCACTTTTCATGCACACATGCACATTTTTATCATCTTTTTATCTCAGTTCTGTTGCATTTTCTATCCTATTTACAATCATAATCATCATACACACACACATATGGCCCCAATGGCGCGGGGCCTTCGAACGCGAGAATGGCGGAGGCAGGAATGTGGGGCCTTCAATGCGGATTTGACTTTGGCCATCCTTGGTGGCAGGGGCTAGCTCGTGTGCCGCTTTCTCCATTCGACACCTCAGCACACTCACTACATGCCAAGGGTTTGTAGGGAATGGGTGCCATGTCCGTTTTGCCGGTGGTGCCGGTGAAGGGCTGCAGGAGTGTGTCGTTGAGCGGGAGGTTGGGGTAAGTCCACTGAGGGCGCCCCTGGGTGTGCCGTGGAAGACCCGCCAGGGCGTGCCGCTGGAGCGCAGGCTGGGGTGTGCCACTGAGGGCACCCCTGGGGTGTGCTGGGGAAGACCCGCCAGGGTGTGCCGTTGGTGCGCGGGCTGGGGTGTGCCATTGAGCGGTGGCCAGGCTGGTTGTGCTGCTAAAAAGGCACCAAAGTGTGCCGTTGAGGGCTGATTGGGGCGCCGTTTGTGACGCATTTAAGCCTGTCACGAGCACAAGTTGTGGTTTATTAGATTTTCTTCGGGGCCCGTAGATTGCAGGCTTCTCGGGGGTTGATTTCTCTTCGTTATCGTGACTCCGGAGATGGCTTCACGGTAGTGTATGTTTGTTCGGAGAGTCCGGATGGCCCGCCTTCTTCGTAGTTTCTTCTGTTGAAGTTGTTGTTGATATTGGACTGGTCGGGACATATGAACGTGCAATTTTATGCGTCCATAGGGAGCAGATGGTTTTCTGAGAACTCCATGTGTGCCGAGAGAGGAATAGGAGAAGAGAAGAAGGAGAGCTAGTAAGAGAAGAAGAGAAGAGAGAGAGAGGGCCATCCCGCTCCTGCCTCTTCCATCCGAGTGAAGAGAAGAAGGGAGCTTGTGAAGGGAAGAGAGGGTAAGAGAGAAGAGAGTAGCGTGCTGAGGTTTGAGGGGGAAAGAGCTTGTGCTCTGTTCCCCCCACTGTATTTTGCTCTTTCTGTTATTTCTTCCTTTTCCCCCTTTACGATGTATCTGCCACACATTAACCTTGTTTCAAGGAATGAGGAAAGTTTGGCAAGGGGTTCCTGCTGATGCTCCTTTCTTCGTATCTTCGTTCACTGCTATGTCTTAAGCTTCCTCTATGTTTCCCTTCTTCTGTTCCCCATTCTTAAGGGTAGCAGCAGCCCCCCCTCACCTCTCCTTCCCAAAACCAGCGCCCCCACCCAAAACCCTAACCCTAACCTCTCCCCTCTAGCACCCCCACCCCAGCCCCTCTCCCTCTGCTTCCCACACACCCCCTCTCCCAGGATCGTCCACGGCGACTTCGGGAATCCATGGCTTCAACCCCGGCCTTGGCTTGGGAGTTCAGTCCACCCTGCTGCTTGCAGGTTCGAGTCTAATTCTGAGGCCCGGATTACAGCATCTACCACGACTTCCTCGTCCTGAATCAGTGTGAACTCCCTTCGGTGGAGTTGTTCTGATTCGAGCTGGCTTCGCTCTAGAAGTGGTCCTGTCCCGTTCTGACCTCGGCACTGATCGCGTGGCCCACTATCGTGCAGCTGCGCCAGATTCGAGCCTAAACCTGAGGTCAGATTGGCAGAGGCTGCACTGACTTCTACAGCATGATTCAGCCCAAACTCTCTTTTGAGGGTTGGTTCTTCTACAAGTCCTCTGAGTTCCAGAGGTGGTTTCGCCCCATTCCAACATTAGCACAGTCCTTGGTGTCCGTTCTCATGCGACTACATGAAGCTGGTGTGAACCAGTCCACCCAGGGTGTGCAGTGGGCTTGTAGATCGTGCCACATCTTCCCTGCTAGTTTTCTGACCGAGCTCTCTTCTTCGGAATCATACCTCCCGACGTCTTGAAACCAACCCAGGTGGTTTCATCGCGTTCCGCATTCAGTGCTGCTCGTGTCGCCCTGTGCAACCCGACTGCGTCTGAGTGCTCGCCCATAATCTAGAGCCCCACCAAAGTGCCGACCACGCCCAGCTCGGTGCTCCGATGGTGCTCATCTTTTGAGGTTACGTAGATATGTCTGTCAGTCATCCGACCCCACTTGTCTTGCATCGTTCAGAGTCTGGTCGAGAGTGCACCGCCCTCTGCACGCTGATTACGTAGACCAGTCCTGCAAGATAGATTCACACAGGCTGTCTTCCATGGCCTGCCCCGCCCTCCTGTGACCTCAGAACGATGCCAAACTTTCAGGAGCACATCTACACTCTCAAGCTTCATCTAAGCGCAAGTGGTATCCTTTTCAGGCCCTTGTGTGCAGCGTACCACTCGGATCAATTTGGTTCTGTACAGCAGGGCAAGCATAGGGTTTGCCTATTTTTGTGATTACAGGAAATGATAATGGCTGCTGGATTTACTGCTCTGACCTTCGGCCTTGCAATTGTGGCCGATCACACTACGCATGGGTACCTGGCGGTATTGACTATTTTTGGGACCATTCCATTGGTGGTCAGCTTCCCCAACTTCTTGGGGATCACCTTCACCAACATGCTGAAGGTGGAAGCCCCAGAGCTGGCTAAAGAAGCTGCTAACAAGAAGCCTGTAGTGCCTCACACCCGAAGCCTTAAGGTCTTGCTGGGAGGCCGAGCTCAGTTAGTAAGCTGTATGGTGTACCATGTGGCTCAGGGCGGTCGACCCGTTTACAACAACAAACTCGAGAGCCACCAATGAGGGAGTTTCTAAAGAAGGACTGCTACCACTATCACTGGGTGACTCTCAGTGTTCGAAAAGTCTATACTTATTGGTGGCATCCACATCTTCCTGGATCAGCACGATGCCCAAGTGATTCTAGACCGTGTGGTCCCTATTGTACCGACTCGTAATTCCTTCTAGGCCTTGTCCAAGAGGAGAGCTGAGAAAGGGGAGGTAGGCCGCCAAGGTTGGAGAGAATTGGCCCCAAGGCCTATGAAGTTCAAGTAGGTGTGGATCCCTAAAAAGATCCAACCCGCTCACCAAGATATACATGTTCGCCGCAACCTCGGGCTCGTGGAGGTAGGGAGAAGGAATGAGAGGGGCGTGGCCCCGAGAAGAGACGAGACGACTGTGTACCCCCCATGCCGTGTTGCCTTTAAGGCCTACACATGATAAGCCAATATATCCCAATAGTGGGAAGGAGATTTGATCGACCTGCTGGGATAGCTTGGTTGGCTTATATCCCTCCGGTGCAAGGTTGACAGCTATCCCCCATCCTCCACTGAGGACGTGATCAAGAAGAAATTACTGATATGGTCAGAAGCTATTTTAGGGGTTTGGGAAAGCCCTCATTAGGCCAGTAGTGACTGCTCCGAGTGGCAATGGCTGAAGAGGAAGATTATTTGCCATTGGCAACTGAAGAAGAAGGAGAAAGAGAAATGAATTCATCTATGGATGATAATGGGTACAAAGACGGCCCAGATAACAAGACTGATGAACCCCTCCCTGGCTGGAGGAGAAAGGAAGAATATTAGTATTCTTCTATAATTCAGGGTTGCTACAAGTCAAGTGAGGTCTCTCCCTCAGCCATCGCTATTGTGTTCCACCAGCAGTTGAAACACTCCAGCAATCCCTACAACAGCCCCATATAGCACAGGTACACGTGCAATGCTGCAGTCACGGCATACCTAATGCTGGCTCTATCCAGCAGCACCTGGTAGTGGCGCACTATCCCCATCAGCCACTTAGTGGCTCCCTGACGGTATCAGTGTGAAGAGATCACTGCCCAACGACCGTACTAGCTAACAATGGTCTGTCGCATGATCCTATATAAACAACTGTGGTCGTCGTACCCCTCTCCAGTGTACTACAGTCCAGACGGCTCCAGCACTAGCCCAGTCGTGCCCTTTGTCTCTGTCTTGTGGTGGCCATGCAAGTCCCAGGAAGTGGGACCCATCGGTCCGACCCGAACCCCAAACTCATCTGCTCTGCTGAAGAAGCCCAGGCACTCAGCACTGGGAAACTGACACTACCTTCAGTAATCTCCAGAGAAGCTCAGAAAGCTGTAAAAAGCAACCCCATGCAGGCTGTCCCTGCCTATCAGAATTGCCCGCTCAAGCTGGCGATGCGCTCCAGCAATCTGCGAATCTTCCTCTTCCATGCCGAGAGGGACATAGCTCTTGATGAACTCAAACAAGTAGCGGTCCAAGGGTAACTCTACTGGGAAGCCTCCGCTGCGATCGTAGGTGTATAATCCACCTGCTCCTGAAATCCGGGCCAACTCTAGGGCCCCAACTCCGCTCGCCCTCTCGCCGACTAGGCCCTCAGCTATCGTCATGCATCCCAAGTCAAGCTAATCTATGCCCGTCGTAGTAACAACTGGCGGGCCCAAGGGAGGCAAAGGACGCTCAATCCTCCACACCCAGTGATCCTCCTCCCGAGCCACACGCCTCAGGACCCGCTCATCTCTGCCAAATTGGGCCATAGCTACAAGATGGAGCATGAAACTGGTCAGCACATCAAAAAATTGATATATGCAATGCAATAAAATAAAGACGCATGAAGTGTCAAAATACAACTACAACAATCCAGAATGAGGGGCTCACAGGCTGTACGCCCTCGTCTCTGCCTCCGACACACTCCCCGTGGGGGGCATTTGTTGTACCCAGACATTTTCCCTGTGAGGGAACTCCTGGTTCGGTGGGATCCCCTGGTCATACCCGAAGTTCCGAGCGAACCAATGCGGGTAGTACGGCTCCAGAAAACTCATCACAGACTGGTGCAGTGCCAATACTATCGGTCAGGTGCTGATCACCCACTCTGTATACAAAGCTGCATCTGGCTCTCGCTGATAGGGGAGGGCGCAGGTCGCCCCACCGCTCAAAGGCACCATGATCAGACGGGAGTCTCTCATGACACTATTAAAGGGAAGCCCATCCTTACCCATGCCGGGCAGGTAAGATAGGGCCCCCCCTAGCCCCCTCCAGCTGTGCAACTGCATCCCTACCCGGCTGGCCAGTAAAGCTAAATGGTAAAGGTGTTGCCTGGTTCGCCACTGTCCCCCGTGTCACCAGCCTAGGAAATAACAGACTGGCCCACACATTGAGGTAGTGGGTCGACAATAGTAAGCTCCGCTTGCGTGGCGTAGGATGCGCCACCAACATGCCCAGCCCCTGATAAATGTTGGCCAGCACCGTAGGAGCTAACGCCAGCCTCCGTCCCTCTGCCAGTAGACATGCGGGCCACAACAGCTCAACTCTCAGCAATCTGTCCTCCCCGTGCGGGACTACAAACGTTGCCAGCCAGTATGCTAAGTAAGCTACTAGGTGCGTCACGTCCGGTAACCCATGGGGGTTCCACCCCTCTCGTGGTGCGGATATGTACCTGGAGTACGTTTAGAACCACAGCTCTACCTCTGTGTACTCATCCCAAGGAGTTTGGTCTCTCGTAAACTCCTCATAAAAGCAGAGGGCCCACTGTAGAAGTGATAGACCCACACATTCAACGGCACCCTGGGAGTCTGTGCGGCTCGCTCTCTCCCAGCCAAGGCTAAGTCCTGTTAGGTCTTTAGTAGATACCGATAACTGTGGGAAACTCAGTATCGTCCCTACCCATCGGTGTGGTTGTGGTGGAGGTCATCCAACACTACCTCCTCGTACCCCTCGCCGCTGATTGATAGACCAAAAATCCTGAATAACGACCACAAATCTAGTGAAGTCTCTCCCTCAGCTATCGCCATCGTGTTCCATCGGCAGTTGAAACGCTCCACCAGTGCCTGTATCAACCCCATGTAGCAAGGGTATCTATACAATGTGGCGGTCACTACATATCTGATGTCAGCTCTATCCAGAAGTGCCATGTAATAATGCACGATCCCCATCAGCCACTCAGTCGCCCCCTGATGGTACCTGTACGAGGGGATCATCGCCCAGAAGCCATACCAACTAACAACTATCTGTCGGAGGATTCCATCCAAGAGGCTATGGTCGTTGTATCATTCTCCAGCATATTGTAGCCCAGATGGCTCCAGCACCAACCCCAGAGTCCCCTCTGTCTCTGCCCGGTGGTGGCCCTGCAAGTCCCAAGAAGTGGGACCCAGTGCTCCGACACAGATCCCGAATTAGCCCGCCCTACTATAGAAATCCAGGCACTCAACATTGGGAAACTAATGCTGCCTCCAGTAGTCCATCAAAAAGCTCGGGACGCGGTAGAGGGCGACCCCATGCAAGCTATCCCTGCCCACCAGAATGGCCCGCTCCAGTCAGTGGTGCTCTCTAGCAATACGGGAGTCTCCCTCCTCCATGCCTGATGGGACAAAACTCTTGATAAACTTGAACAAATAGCGGTCGAGTGGGAACTCCATCGGGTAGCCTCCAGTGCGATCATAGGTGTAAATCCCTCCTACCTCTGAAATTTGTGCCAGCTCTGTGGTCCCTGCTCTGCTCGCCCCCTCTCCGACGAGGCCCTCAGCTACCAGCGTGCATCCCAAGTCAAGTTGGTCCACACTAGCCGCAGTGACAATGGGCAGGCCCAGAGGAGGCAAGGGCCACCTGGTCCTCCTCAACCAGTGATTCTCCTCGCGGGCCACGCGTCTCGGAACTCGCTCATCTCTGCCAAATCTTGCCATAGTTGCAAAACGAATTGCACAAAAGTGGTAAGCATACCACAAATCAACATATACAAGGCAGCGAAAGAAAGGCACATGAAGTGTCAAAATACAACTACAACAACCTAGAACGAGGAGCTCACGAGCCGTACACCCATGTCTCCACCTCCGAAGCATGCCCCGTGGGGGGCATTTGTTGTACCCAGACAATTTCCCAGTGAAATATTAAGAAATAAGGGTTCGAGAATTTTCCCAAACACCTTTAAGGCGTGGGCTACCCAGCCCCTCTAATGACTCACCGAGCCCAACCAAGGGTCCCAACCAGCTAGATGTGACCCACGACGCCGGCAATAATTGATTGGGGTTAGCCCCGATCACTCAGTTTGCGGGTTTTCTCGCGTTCTACATAGCCACCCGGGCCAACCTGGGGGCACCCCTACCACAAGCCACGATGCGTGGCACCCAGCAACGAGGTCAGGATCTACCCCTAAGATGCCTCCAACCAGCCTTCTAAGGTCAAAGGGAGACCTATGTTGGTCAACCACGGGCCTTAGAATCCCATAGCACTCGTATGCGGCGGCCCATACACGCGTGTCAGGAATTCTCTTGAACACCTTGTGGGCGTACATATCCCAGCCATTATACAACAAACCGATGGCCAACCCACGACCCCAGCACTCTATCCATGTCCTATGATGACCCTCCAACAAGTCGGGGCCACCCCCGACCCTCAGATATGCGACGTCAAGCCACTTCTTTTCAGTTCCTAGGCCAACCCGGGACCGCCCGTCAACTTGCCGTGTTATGCAGCACACATCATCAAAGCCAGACCCACACGCCTGAGACTCTCTCTCTCAGCTCCTTTGAGCCCCTGCCCACAGCCCAAGGTCAAATCCAAGGCCCGTCAGTCACTCACCCAAGCCGATCGGCAACCCGAGGTGTGTCAGGAATTTCCCCAAACACTTTACGAGCGGCAACAACAATGCGACATCGACAAGACCATACTGGCCAATCTCAGCCTTTCCCAGTGCCCCGTCCCTCAAAGGACACCCCCAGACAATGAAAGGAGACCCCTAGGGGCCACCCCTTGGGGCCACGGCTTGCCTGGGGGGGAGTTCGCCCTTGGGCACGGCCGCGCCCCAGGGAGGGTGAACCCCCATTGGGGGGCACGCCCTCCTCCCAGCCCAATGGCCTACGGCCATTCTCCAGCCCAGTATCTCTTAGTTTCATGCAAGATGACTAGCATACTCGTTTGCAGAATGATCGGACGATAAAGGCTCAGGATCGTGCAAGTCAAGTCCCACGTCAACGCTCTTGTTCCTCGTATGCACACGGCCAGTCAACCAGTATCCTCCAGTATCATTTTGTCCACTTGTAGTTAGTCAAATTAGGACAAAAATAGCAAAAAATAGGATTATTATAGAGTAGGGACCCACAAGAAATGATCATAATCGAATAAATAAATGAACATGATAATCCAAGGATGAATTACAGAGATAACCAGTAGGGATCAAGTAACCATTCAAGTGATTGGCCGAGAATCATGCAAGTAACAAGTCCTGATCTAGAGTTTTCCAAGCAAGAATGAATATTAATGAATGTCGTAGACCACACACTTAACAAGTACTCGGTGCAATGCCACACCTAGTCATTGCAAACTCCCAGGGACACAAGTACTTTCGGACGCTCCTCCCAGGACTAGACTGGGCTCTTAATGATGCCTTGGAACTAATTTAGGGGATCAATGATCCCAAGTAATGTCTAGACATTCTAGTAATTCAGCCACGAATTTTCAAGGTTAAGCTCATGTAACCTAATTTCTAAGATTATGATTCTTCCAAATAAATTTGGATGAAAGAGACGGAATAGGCTCGATAGCCCCAAATCAATAGATAGTAGGACAGAAATGTAACCTTAGAGGACTAACACAATCAATTAGTTTTACCACAAGAACCACGAAGAAAATCAGGTCAGGGACTGCTTACAGTCAAATGGGAACTGCAAGGGGAAAATTAGCGGTCGGATACTGGGCAGGTACTAGCAGGCCCACGCTTGTCCAAACGGGTCAAGCCAGAGAGCTTAGCGGTCTATCGCTGGACTACAAACGTGATGAAATGGGCCTCTGGAGACCGCTAATATGCCAGACCATAAAAGATTTCAACTTGAAATAAGCCCCAATTCGACCAGAGGCATGTCTGGACCAAACCAGGGTATGGTCCTCGATCCTAGGGTCAAGTGAGAGGCCTTAGTCAACTTTAAATCGGGCTAACTCGACCTGAAATCTTATCGGGTCGAATTGACTAGCAAGCCCAAAGATAGAATAAAAACGGTCAAGGCTATGACCGCAAGGCTTGGCTTGCAGTCCAGGGAATGACCGCATTCACGCCCACACAGATAGGCCATACAAACTTGGTCCGCCCAGCATGAAATCATGAGTCGGTAGGTACAGACTTTGAGGGTACAACCTGCCTAGTGTCCTAGTGGGAATCTCAGGCTCACGGGGTCTTACGGAGGCCTTGAAATAAGAATACCTAGTCCGATAGAAGGAGTCTCCGATGGAGAGGCATTCATTGCTCAAATTGAAAGTGAATTTCATGCTAACGCTTGAGAATGGGAACTTCATGAGGGGATAAGGGGAGAGTAAGAGTCTTACAATGGTAAAAGTTCACACTATGGACATAACGCCCCTGTGCAACAGCCCCTCCAGATTCCTGCTACTCTAGAGATGGAGTCCGCACCGATTTAATCTCAGAGATCACCTCCAAAAAGGTAAGTTCTAATCCTAGCCTCCTCAACTAGTGGAGAGCAGTCTTGTACCCCCAATCTCTGTCGCCTCCTTTTGCACCTTACTCTTTTCCACACTAACTTAAGCATCAGAGGGTTTTCCATAGAATCACAATCTCAGGCCCCCTGATCGCTTGTCTTATCTCTTGCAGCAATATTTCTTGAGGTGACTTTGAATAATTGATCTGGGAACCACGGTATCCCGGATCTGACGATCTGTAATTTGGTACGAGATCTCACCTCTTCATCTGGCACCATCTGTGGGAAACCGAACAAGAAGCTAATATGGTGCGCAGGAGTTGGCAGCGCTGGAGGGTGAGCGAGGATGTTCGGGGGCACCCCCGTCATAGGGAGCACCTTCGTCCTCTTCTGCTGACTCTCCTCGACGGCCATTGCCTTTAAAGAAGCCAACATGAACTCGTGCCTGGGGTCCTTCCATTTGGATCTCCTTCGCTTCTCCTCCTCCCCGGTGAGGGCCCTCTTGCCCTTATCATAAGTGGCCAACGAGCACCTTGTTTCTCCCCCTCGAGGAGAACCTCTTGTACGCTGGCGGCAACCTCCGCTAGCACCTTCACCACTTCCGGCTTGGCCTTAGATGAGTGGGCTGATTGGCTTCCTCCATTACCGCGAGCACTACAGGAAAACTGGCATTTACCTACATTTTTAAAACGTAGGTATAGGTCCAAAAAATGTAGGTAGATCCTTTACCTACGTTTCCTTGCAAAACGTGGTGTTTGCCCGCGTGACTATAGGTTATACCTACGTTTCAATAAAATGCAGGTATAGATCGGCCTATTCCTACGCTTTAGAAGCGTAGGAATAGTCCAACAGAAACATAAGGTAAAGTCACCTATAGACACGTATATAAAAGGATATGTCTATGTTTCTAAAAACGTAAATATTACCTTTTGCCACGTAGTAAAAGAAATGTATGAATAAATTTTCAAGAGGTGATCTATTCAACCCCTCCCCTTCTAGCTCACCTACAGCACTCACTTTCCACGTAACTTTCAATCCCTTGGTTCTACCCAAACTCACTGGTTAAAGGTATAACCAATCTTTGGACTTGGGTTTTCTTAAGAATTAAATATCCTAGGCTCTGATACCATAAAAATTATCATGTCCCGAACCTGGAGTGCATGACCAGTTATATTCGATCATGTCAATCAGAGTGTAAGTGTATTTAACACATAGATAGAGTGCACAAAAAGTAACGATAACCCAATCCTTTATTCTTTATAAACTTTGAAATTATAATCTCTCAATAAAAGAACTAGGACTCAATAAAAGAAAAAGTACAATGGATGACTCAAAAGTAGAAAAGATAGGACTAGATAACACTTTGACTGTTGGGATGGCTTTAAGCTCTTCACTCTTGTTCATTCCCATCCGAATGAGTCTCGTCATCGAAATTACCTAAAAAATAGGGAAAACACTAGATGAGCGAATGCTCAGTAGGAATTATATCTCAAGTACTAGCTGGCTTTAAGTAAATTACATGTTGTACGAATGCAAGTACAGTTATGCATGTTCGCATGAAACGACACTAGAGACTAACAAGAGGTAACTGAGTGAACTAGGAAGTCTTTCTAAGAATTCCTGTCAATATGTATCATGATGACCAAGCATGTATGTTTATCAAGTCATGTCAAGTATTTGGCTATCATGTTATCAAGCAAATATTACCCTTTCCGGGTCACGTAAGTCATGTCATGTCAATTCAAATCAAGTACAAGTACAAGATTATGGAATGTCATTTATCTAGAATGGTGAGTACTTTGGTGCAATGCCATGCCGTGATCAATAATGGCTTCCATGGGCACAAGTACTTTTAAGTGCTCCTCCTAGTACCAGATCTGTCACACCCCGAGCGCGGAAGATTACTCGAAAATGATGTGACGAGTCTATATCAATCATGTCAATCAGAGCGTAGTGCATTCAACACAAAGATAGAGCGCACAAAATAGCAATAATCCAATCTTCATTTATTCATAAACCAAATTTCTTCCCAGATAGTATGAAGACTAAATAAGAAGAAAATTACAATGTTTGACTCAAGAAAATAAAAGTAGACACGACTATAAACAAAAAGAGTGTCGACCTCTAAGTGGAACATTTTTTTCAGAGGTTCTGTGACTAGAAATTTTGTGTCCCGCACTCCCATCCCTCTCTCCTTGAGAGGATTTTAATTATTTTTACTCTTTCCTTCTCTTTCTCTTTCCCTCCTTTCTTCTTCTGGTTTTCCTCCACTATTTACCCATCTAGGGCAACTCGGGCCCCTCTTCTCACCTCTCTCTACCATATCTCTCTCCCTCCTTATTTTTCTCTATTCTTGAGATGCAGCAAGCTCTCCTCCACTGCCTCTCTCTCCCTATGTCGCCTCTATCTCTCCTTGTCATTCTTTTCTTGTCGCCAACCGAGCTGTCGCCGCGAGGCTAGGGCCTCTCGCGCCTGCTCTCCACCTCTCTGTGGTGGTGCTCCTTTTGTCCCTCACCTCCCCTCTCCTCCCCACCATATTTCTCTTCCTTCCCTGCCCTACATCTTCCATCCTTGCACTCTCTTCATCTTACCTTGTTGATCTCTTCTGTTTCATTCCTCACCATGTCGCCTCGGAGCTCCGGCCGTACCTTTCACTCGTGCAAAGGCAAGGAGAAGCTTGTGATGTTGACATCCTCTTCATCTGAAGATGAGCTAACTACAAAGGCTCCACGTTGCAGGGTGGTCCCCGTCATCAAGCATTGCCCTCCCCTATTTCAATGTATGCTTCAGTAGGTTTCAAGAATGAGCAGGCACATAAAAATTTTGAGGAATGTTTTCCTACTCGTTCTGTGCTATATGGTTAAGGGGTCGATGTGGATTTGTTTGCTCAGCACTCTCTAGATTTAAGTCTCTATTTTTGTCCTCTTGGATGGATGCCATTTCTTACTCTTGACTGCCCATGTTTTTCTGAGCTAGTTGAATATTTCTATTCCAATATGACTGTGACAGAGGATGGTTCAATAGTCACATTGTGAAGGGAGTAGACATTTGCATTACAAAGGGCCTCCTAGCAGAGATTTATGAGATTACTCTCAATTTCAACTTTGGCACACTTGGTGATTTTTATTTGGTTGATGCCATGCCTCGGGTGTTTACTAATCATGAAGAGATCCCTAATTATTCTCGCGTCTCTACAGTTGAGCTTCTACCAGTGGCACGTTTGCTGCATCATATTATTACTCACATTTGCTAGCTTATCTTGCAACTTCTTGACATTCCACTCTCAATGTTATATTGCATTCTTACATGCATGAGCATGCTACCTTATTGAATTGATTAATTACTTAAAGCGATGTCTGGTTAGAGATATAATTCTCACTGAGCGTTCGCTCACCTAGTGCTGTCTCTTATTTTTCAGGTAATTCTGATGACGAGGCTCAATCGGCTGGGATGACCATGAGTGAAGAGCATAGAGCTATTCTCAGATTGTCCAAGCTATCATCGAGTCGAGTCTTTCTACTTTTGAGTTTATCATTGTAATTTTCTTTTCTTGAGTTTATATTGTCAATTTAGTACTCTTTCCTTGGAGGTTATGTAATGAAGATACTTAGCGTTATTAACAAATACGGTTTTGGTAGTTATTTCTCTTTAACGCACTCTATCTTTTGTGTTATATTACCTCGTGCTCTGATTGACATGATTGATATAAACTCATCGCGCACTCTTGGGTTCCTTCCGTGCTCGGGACGTGACAATCAACACCGCTGTGAAAAGGAGATTATAGAGGAGAGATCTAGGAGAGAAATAGACAGGGATGTGTCGAAGAATACAGGCTAGTTAATAGAGGTTTAAGAGATTAGTTTGGTGTTAGTAAGAGGTGGAAGAAGTGGGAGAGGAAGAGGCCATCTACCTATGTGAATGGAGAGGAGAAGAGAGAGAGGTGTGAGGGCGCAAGGAAGAGAGGATGAAAAAGGAGGGGGCGCACTAGGTTAGAGGAAGGAGAAAGAGGAGGGTGAACTAGGGCTTAGAGGGAGAGAAATTCTAATTCTAGGGAAAAGGAAATATTCTAAGCCAAAAGAGAAAAGAACTCCTTTCTCTACATTTTAGTGGGCTATTTATATGAGAAATGTGCCGAATGGAGGGTGGAGATTGGGCTAGAAGGAGATGGTGGGTTGAGATTTGAAGAGAAAGAGACGAAGGACGGGGAGAGAAGTGAGGGCCGCCCCCCTTGGCTAGGGTTTTCGACGCCCCTTGCTTTCCCTTGCTCTAGTTTCCTAATTTAGTGGAGATCTCCTCCTATTTTCTCTCCTAAAATTTCTCTCCAAGATAAATGAAGATAAATATTTCCCTTTTCTCCTTTCACACAAAAAAGGGATGGCGGATTCCCTTGAGGCTTTGAAATTAACTAAATGGCATTCCATGTTAAAAGGAAGTAATGGGCTTCTGGGCCTTAAGAGAGTTATGTATAAGCATATAATAAGGGGATGTATAGGTATATATATAAATATATTAACCAGAGGGATTTCTCAAAACCCAAAACCCTTCTCACGTTCGAACTGCATGGGAAGCTTAGGGTTAGGTGTTCAAATTAGAGAAGGAGGTTGTTGATGCAGGATGACGACGCGGACTCAGTATTAATTGGATGCGGGACCTGAGACCCTAGGCAAGCTCGCTACTCGTCCCACGCGAGGGAAGCGTGCGGATGTGCGCAGTTGAGAAACTGGCAGTGAGTCAAGGGTATTTGGCTCTTCTGTGTGCTCAAATCGAGTCACGGGATGGGTTATGCACTCACTCTCGCAGCGGTGATAAAATAACATGGTATGAGCTAGATATCCTAACACTCAAGCAGCGGCATAACAACACATACAAAACAAACAAAGTGACAAATAAGGAGGCGGAAACGTACCTCCACGCTCCGGGCGTAGGGGAAGACTACCCCGGCCAAGACTCGTACTCCCGGTACAAATAATTAACAGTAATTACAGAAATGATTTTATTACGCACTCTATGCAGGGAGGTAAAGGGCTACAGTGGGACCCGGGAGTAGTGAACTCAGGGTGACGGGCAGCAAGCCAGAAGGGCTTTCGGGCCGGTGACGGGCTGCTGGTCCGATTCGGTTCTGCTGGGCCCACGGGATAGCAATCGGGTCCAACTGCTGGGACGGTGACATCTGGGTGTCTCCTTGCTACGGTGGCTAGCTGGGACGCTGCTAGGGAATTGCTGGTCGATCCCCGGGAGTGGCGGTCACTGGATCTACACCGGGGTACCTCTTGAGGATTTGATTTGGGATCCTCCTTCTGGTGGCCTGTCTCAGGAAAGACCTGCGCGACTCGACGAAAATGCCTGCTACGACCAGATCTAATGTCGGATCGAAATGAGAGCAGCGTCGTTGCAAAGCTCGTTCGACGATCTATGACCCCATGGCATTACAAGAATTTTCTGAGAGTTGGATTTCCTGAGAGGGAATATTGAACAGACTGGCTCCCAGATTCAAAACAGATAGGACAGAAATGGATCTGCCTGAGAATGAGGCTTCTATCTAAGGCCAACTTAAAATGATTTCTTTGTGTTGGCATATACCCAATGCCAATGATTTCACGTTGGTAGATGCTTGACTCCTTGTCGAGATCAGCCGCTAAAACCCAATGGCTTAGACCTTCTGTCTAATATCGACTTAAACGATATTTCTTATAGGGTCAGTGCTCGATTCCTTGTCGGGACTACCCACTAAAACCCCAACAGCTTAGATGTTACGTCTAAAGTTGGCTTAAATAATTTCCTTCCAAGGTCAGTACTAGACTCCTTGTCGAGATCAGCCACTAAAACACAACGGCTTAGACCTTCCGTCTAAGACTGGCTTAAACAACTTCCTTTCATTGGCATATACCCTATGCCAATGATTTCACCAAGGTTGATGCATGACTTCTCGTTGAGACTAGCCGCTACAACCCAATGGGTTAGGCCTTCTGTCTAAGACCGGTTTAAATGATATCCTTACGTTGGCATATACCCAATGCCAATGATTTACACCAAGGCTGATGCTCGACTTCTTGTCAAGATCAGCTGCTAAAACCCAACAGCTTAGACCTTCAATCTAAGACTGGCTTAAATGCTATCCTTGGGTTGCCATATACCCAATGCCAATGATTCCACTAGGGTTGGCGCTCGACTCGTTGTCGGGACCACTCGCTAAAACCCAATGGCTTAGACCTTCCGTCTAAGACTGACTTAAAATGATTTCCTTGCATTGACATATACCCAATGCCAATGATTTCACATTGGTTGGTGCTTGACTTCTTGTCGGGACCAGCCCCTAAAACCCAATGGCTTAGACCTTCCATCTAAGACCGGCTTAAAATGATTTCCTTGCATTGGCATAACCCAATGCTGATGATTTTACCAAGGTTGGTGCTCAACTTCTCATCGACACCAGCTGTTGTAACCCCATGGCTTAGACCTTCCTATTGACACCTGTTTTAAGCCTACAAGTTGAGTTATTTCTCTTATTCAACCTAGTGTGATGTCCCGACTTGCCCATTATTTTGGAGCATTCCTTGAGCGTTTTAGAGCCTATTCTTTAATCATTATCCTAGCCCATGTTATGTGTGTATGGTATGCGTATGATTCTCTACCTTAATATTATTTTGATGATGTCTACCTATGGGTCATTAATAAGCCTCAGCTTAAACAAGAAGTCATAATCCTCATAGCTGATAGCTCGACAACATTAATGGCTCCAGTGCCAAAGGCGACAAAAACACTTGGCACACAGGACACCAACGACAACAGCACAGGACCACAAACATAATCAAGTCAGTCCTTACTCAGATATGACATCCGATCGAGTTGCAAGTTAACTATCCAGAAGAGAATAGTACAACAAAGCTAACTGACATCACGGTCCACACAGTGCCAAGACAGACACGTAAAATCATAGAGAAACAGCACTAAAACAGCAACAACGGTAACACCTACAGGATCCTGACTCTGTATAGAATACAAAATCACGGAACACAACTGCAAGCTAGGTCACATCAAGGCACAATAACAGCTGAACACATGACTACAAGGGATTAGTCATGCATCGAGCAGCTCACCATGAAAAGACCCACGACAACGAGAAAGTGACAATCTTGGTGAAACGCATCTCAAGGACCATGATAACGCCTCAAGAACACAACACCCAAGAAATAAAATACAGAGCAACGGGTACTCAATTAGTAGGAATGCCGACAGATTCCCCAATACTTACAAATGCCAATGCCAACACCAGAAGGACTCCAGCAACAGCACGGCAACATACGACATCAAGGCACGGGAAGCCAAGATGAAGTCACATCGAGAAAGATAAACCTCTCGAACGGTGAGAATCTCACAATAACGATCCTCGGCCCATGGGTCATTAGCCCACACGCTTCCATTGCGCACTCATACAATGCACACAGGCATCAAAAATATCTCGGTATCCACATCTCAGCACACACTCAGCGCCATCACAATTCATAAAAATCGTAAATAGCAGGCCATGAGTACTGATCCAACGAACAATCGATCACAAGAAGCCAATGTGCAAAGGAGAGCACCAGCATCAGCACAAAGCACAAGGAGAAATGCCAATCTCAGCTTACCTTCATGTCCTAAAACAATAAATGAGCCTTCACAACACGTCGGCCACCGGACATGGCACGACCAACACGGTACGCAACATCTCTTAACACCATGATGGAGTCCAAAGCCAAGCAACCGTAGAGCAAGGAGAAGGACAGGCTCAAAAGAAATACTATTCACACTTAAGCAGACATAGGACAAACGCATCACTAAGATGTCATTTAAGATGAATGGAATATTCTATTTAGGTAATTAAATCATCAAAATAGCCCTCCCTCTCACTCACCCCACCACCCAACCCCGCGCTCATGCAGCACCTGGTTTGTTGCCAACACCCCGCCATCCCTGACAATGCCGGCACAGCCACCCTGCCCAACACCAGTGACACTGTCTCCATACTGTCAACACCTATAGTGCGATCAGAGAGAGAGAGAGGTCAGGGCCGATGACGCCAGGGAGGTTGGTCTGGCCGAGGTCGGAGATGATGCCCCTCATTCTTCTGGCACTGTCGCACCATGACTAGGAGGTCAGCGGCATCGTCTCTTGCGACAGTGGCACCCTCAAGTCCATTGTTGGCCAGAGATCCTCCATTTCCACCTCCAAGCAGGTGAACAAGTATCTCTCTACCAGGTTCTCTCCTACCCTTGTCGGCACTCGGATCTGTTGCTGTCATAGAGGTAGCACTAGTCGAACCTTGAGACACCGGAGTTGTCGCTAGAGAGCTAATCAGGGCCGGCCATGAGCAAGTAGAAGTATGCCGTGAGCGAGCCGCTGGATATGGAGCAGGTGGGGTTTCCTTCTCCACCTGTATCTGCTATGGCAGAAGACGAACCAGTCTGTGTAGAGAGTGGAACCGTCGGATTTACAAAAGACCTCTGCAAAGTTAGAGGAGGAGGCTGTGAAGGGCAGGTGGAGGAAGATGCGTGTGGAAGGTAGGGCATGGAAGATGAAGGATAGGTGAGCGGATGTGACGAGGGCTGCAGAGAGGATGGGAGGGTGTCGCTGCTACTGGTAGTTGTGGGGGCTTACCGCGGCGACGAGGTTACAGACAATGATGATGAGCGGGGGATGAACAGGCTCCTCCCTCCCTCTACTGCTCTCGCCCATGAAGACGGCGACAAATTTCCACCTCATGATGCTCTCCTCCCCCCACCCTCTCTCCCTCCCTCTCTTCCCCTTCTTTCCCTTTCGCCTCCCCCTATCCTCCGACAGGAGGAACCCCCTCTGCATAAGACGACGACGAGGTTCCACTTTCGCCTCCCCCTATCCTCCGACAGGAGGAACCCCCTCTGCATAAGACGACGACGAGGTTCCACCTCGCTCTCTCTCTCTCTCGCTCGCTCTCTCTCTCTCTCTCTCGAAAGGTCCACAATAAGCCTATTAAAAGCATCCTTTCATTTCTCATTATCTTCAGTAGGAAAATTCCAATTTGCATTCTGTCAATCAAAATGCACAGTCAAATTTTAGATAGAAAAGAAGAAAATTTCACCTTCCCGTGTCAGGAAGAAGAAGATCAACTTCCTCGTCCCCAACAGCTGATGCCCTTAGTCCACTCCCTCTGATGTGTGATCCTCGTGTGGCACCAGAAGAACCAGGTTCATGGACAACTAAAAGGAGGCCCTTTGAGGGGATTACAGCATCAGCATGCAAAGGCATATCTGCACACACCAGGTGGAGATAGAAGTCATTAATTGGAATTTAGGAAACTAAGCTGTTTGACAATCAAAGAATTAGTGGTGCAGTCTGCATAGATTTACAAAGCAAATATTCAAAGATACTACATAAAAGGAGGCAAATTTATCTCTCAAGCCACAGGAAATTTGATCATGACTGCCCAAGAAAGTTCTTAAATACATGTTACTTGAGAAATGGCCATTCAATTCTTTCCTTTGACTATGGCCATTCAATTCTTCAGGGAAAAGCAAATGCAGAATGAGATTATACACAAAGGGAAGCCTAGTGCCACAAGGCTCCTCGCAATGTCAGTCTATGGAGGGTCAGATGTATGCAGCCTTCCGCCTACTTTTTGCGGCTATCGCACAGTGTTAAAGGCCCGAACTCAAACCTAAAACCTAGGCATTGAGTTGAGAAAATCCTCTATAGATAAGGGGGAAAGCGCCCACAGATTATCCGACGTGGGACTAAAGTCGTCACTAAACCTCAACACCTCCCTGGCGCAAAACCCGGATAGTTACAGTATAACTAACGTAATTGAACAAGTGGATGGCCTTTAATGAGAAAGCCTAGCTCTGATACCATGTTAAAAAGCCCGAACTCAAACCCAAAACCTGGGGATTGAGTTGAGAGAATCCGCTGCAGATAAAGACGGAAGGCACCCACAGACTATCTAATGTGAGACTAAACATTTGCATCCCCCACTCCCCTAGTTGAACCCGAATGGTTATGGTATAAATGATGCGATTAAATGGATAGAATGGCTTCAATGAGAAAGCCTAACCTTGATACCATGTTAAAGGCCTAAACTCAAATTCAAAACTTAGGAATTGAGTTAAGAGAATCCTCTACAAATAAAGAGAGAGGGCGTTCACAGATTATCTGATGTGGGACTAAACCTCAATACACCAAGGATGGCAGTGTCGGTTTCGGAGTCGGTTTCGGTTTTGGTCCGAAATCAATTAAATTGTTATTTTTTGTGCGCTTTGAGGGTTTTGGTTTCGGCCGGGAGTCTCGGATCGTTTCGGTCCAAAACCAAAACGTTTCGGCCGAAACCGACCTCACACCAATTACTTCATTAAAACCAGACTAAGCCATTGAGCACGTCCTCTAGCATGAAATCAACTTTCTCCGTAGGATTATTCTGGACCTTGTGAGACTCAACCTCAATACACATTCTGCATTCATTTCCTCCGTAGACTGGAACAACATCTCTTGTCGAAATGGCCATTCAATTCTTTCCTTTGATTATGGTATGGGTTCCTTGAGTGTTGTAGAGCCTAATTTTTTAACATAGGCTCAAGTACCTCTTCTTTGAAAAGGTCATATTGACCAGCATTACCCAATCAGGCCAGGTATCTAGATCAGCCATGCCTCATACCACTCGAAACCAAAACAGATGGGCCAGCTTCATGGATTTGGTGGAATGCATGCCTGCCCCATCCTGGTGGGATTGAGAAATCAGAAACAGGGAAATGATAAAACAGAGAAATTTGGGAGAAAGGAAAATGGAAAATGAGAACAGTGAAAACAGTGAAAACAGAAAATTTACATAAGATGGAAGAATGCCCATTAGTGCTACTATTAAGTACTTCTAGGTTGTTCTGTGGGTGATTCAACTTCCCCTAGTGATTTTGGATTGGCCAAAGGAAGGGAACCATGCATCTTCATCCTTGAAATGGTAACCATCTCTCAACTATGCTACACTCCTCCGCACCAGAAACCAGAAAGTGGTGGCACAAATCTTGTGGAAAGACAATTAGGAACCAACATTAGAGAGAGGAGAGAGACGGCCAGGGTCGTTGGAACGGCCCAGCTGTACTTTCAGACCCTTAGATTGAGATCCAAGTGTCCAAGCAAAAGAGATAAAGAAAAACCAACTGCCTGTGCTGGCCGTCCAATCATTTGATGCATGCAAAGATGGCCAATACTCGCTATGAATTTAAGAGAGATTTGCTGGGACATGGCCAGGGTGTTGGCACAGCCCGGCTGTATTTTCAGACCCCTAACCAAGGGTACAAGCAAAAAAGAGAGAGAACAACCAACTGCCCATGGTGGCCGTCCAATAATGTGATGCTGAGAGAGAGAAAGAGAGGTTCAGAGAGAGAGAGAGAGAGAGAGGCCAAGAAAGGGAGGAGCAGAGGTCGGCCTGTTCTAACCTACACACCGATATCTCCCTTCATATATATGTCAAGTGTAAACAATTACAGTTATACCCTCATAGAGTGGAGAAAAAATTATAACACATCCCCTGAAAGTCTGAAAATTAGACAAATGCCCAAACTGCCCTTTTCAACTGCACTTCTCTACACATGCAAAGATGGCCAATCCTCACCCTCAATTTATTGCATGCCAGGCCTCAACGCAAGAGGTTCCAATTTTTCTTTTTCCTGGATTTCTTCTGGACTATCAGATTAGATCCAACGGTGGCGACAAAAGTTGCAATCAGGCCGCACCAACTACCTCAGCCGTATCGTAACACTATCTATATCTATCTACCTACCTACCTATATATATATATACATGTACATATACACACACACCCCCCAAGAGTATGAACACGTTAGTTACGTGAGGTTTCCCTTTCTTCTTTCTCTTTTGGTTTTTCCTTTTATTTTTTCTCCCTGTGGCTGAAGAGTGCTGGAGATCCTTCATGATGAGCTTATTCCCTAACTGCCACTCATTTCATAAGTGCTTCTTTTCTGAACTTTGGCATCAGCCACAACTCTTTACGAGGATAAGCACATTGGCTTGCCATTAACTTACACACCGGTGGTACCATCATTTATGAAGATAAAACTACCTGAAGTACAAAACATCTGCACAGTTCTATCTTATGAGTCCATAATGCAAAATCTACTAAGCATATTTCCTTATATCATGTTAGTTCATTGGTTTTGAAGGTAGAAAAGGGATTCCACATTATGTAATGCTTCTATTGGATATCTCATTCCCATTTAAAGTATTTATCCCATGTATGAGCTTCAAAGGCATCATTTGTCTCAAAATATAATTTTTGAAACCTACGATTGAAAGATATCCGTGCCGGTTGTAGACCGAGCGATAGGGTATCAGCTGATGTCATGTTGTTAGCCAGAGATGTAATTTACATTAGCCTAGGAAGCTGGGGCCGAGCCGGCTGGGGAAGGCATTGCGGCCAGGAGCCAGGAAGTGGGATAGAGACTGGAGGTGGGAACTGGGTCTGGGACTGGGACTGGAACTTATCATTGGGACTGGGATTGCAACCAGTGATGGGGACTGGAGCCTAAGCTTGTCGGTTGGTCATCAGAGGCGTTGTAGCTGGGACACTGGAGCTGGACCTGGAATTGAGGTTGTGCGGCTAGCTTGCGAAGGCATTGTAGCCAAAATGATGGGACTGGAGACTGGGGCTAGGGCTGGGTGACTGGCCTATAAAAGCATTGTAGTCGGAATATTGAGACTGGCAACTGGAACTGGAGTTGAGCGGCTGGTCTGTAAAGGCATTGTAGTTGGAATGTTGGGACTGGAAACATGAGCTGGAGCTAGGCGGCTGTCCTGTGAAGGCATTGTAGCCAGAATACCAGAGCTGGGAACTGAAATTGGAGCTGGGCGGCTGGCCTGTGAAGGCGTCATAGCCAGAATACAGGAGTTGGGAACTGGAACTGGAGCTCGGTGGCTAGACTATGAAGGTGTTGTAGCCGGAATATAGGAGCTGGGAACTGGAACTGGAGCTGGGCGGCTGGCCTGTGAAGACATTGTAGCCAGAATACAGGAGCTGGGAACTGGAACAGGAGCTGGGCGGCTGGCCTGTGAAGGCACCATAACCAGAATATAGGATCTGGGAACTAGAACTGGAGCTGGCGATGGTCGACCCTCGAGGTGTAGTGGCCACCATTGTTGTGGAGTGATGCTGAGGTCGTTGTCAGCAGAATGTCGTGGTTGACGGCTTTCATCAGTGAGAAGTAGAGAGGGAGCGAGTTATTTTTTCTTTTTATTTTTTCTTTACCAGCTCCACCACCCTTTTAGATTTTCGCCAGAGCTTGCCCCCTTTTACTTTTTCTGGTACGTCCTTGTGGGTTTTCACACCGAGGGGCACTCGATTTTGCTTGAGGCACCCTCGTGGGTTTTCACCTCAACTGGGTTAATGGCAATTTTTGCCCTCAATAATCTCGTGCAGGGAATCGCTTGAGGCCACTGAGGTATCTCGGTGGCGGGAGGAGGGGAGAGGCGGGGGAAGGCGGCAAGTTGGCTGGGCGTGGCTGAGGGAAAGGAGAGGTCAAAGAAGAGCTGGGCAGCGGTCGTGGACAGGGCGGGGGGGAGAGCGGAGCTCCGGCTAACGGCAGCAATGGTGGCGCAGCGGCGAGACGGTGGCGGGCTGTGGAGGCAGCTAGGGTTGGGCTTCTCACACCTTACACTCACAACACATCCAAGAGGAAAAGGCTACTTTTTTCATTCATCAAAAAGTTGAAAAATACATTAGGGTTTCTCAAGCCTTTTATAGGCTCCACCAAGGAGGGCCCAAAGACAAGAATGCCCTTGCAAGACCGAAAGACCAAAATACCCTCAGAGATTACCTAAAATACCATAGAAGCAAAATAACACTACAATAAGCAAAATAATGCTAAATAAAGTAAGCTAGTCACTAGATCAATCAACGTCTGGGTCGTCTACGAGCGTAAACTCGCAACAGAGGGGTGTGATGTCATCATTTCTCCGGTGGTGGGGAAAATTCAACTCTGTCGACTGGCAGTGGAAGAGATAGCTCTCCAAAAGCTCCGGGTCCAAGCGTCGCACATCATCCTCGATAATCCACGAATCCTCTGACTCGAGTCTATCACTCTATTTGATCAAATAACGGCGAACCTCTCCATCTCGGGTTAAGACGATTTGATCATCCAAGATAGTATCAATGCGCTCAGCTACAATGGGGTTATTTGGGGGAAGTGGGGGTAAAGGGGAGCACTCATCGAAGGTGTTCAAGATAGGCTCATCCATAAATGAATCATGTGGAGGAATCAATGAGCCTCAGTACGAAACTAGATCTTCAACATTAAATGTGGGATTGAAGCCAAAATGAGGTGGTAATGCCATCACATAAGCATTGGCATTGATCTTCTTTAGAATCTGAAAGGGCCCAGCACTGCGTGCATGCAATCTTTACGACTCCTAGGGGAAACCGCTCAGGTCGCAGAAGGACCATGACATAGTCCCCAACATTGAACTCTCGACATCGCCTATGAATATCAACAAATTCTTTATATCTAGCATTGTTCTTCCTGATTCTTTCCCAGATCTCTTCATGCAATGTATGAAAATGTGAATGCAGAATCTGACACTCTAGATGCATGGGCAAGCTGCCAGAGCCTCAAGTCACCTGGAATGAACACCGGGGACTTCACCTCAGGAGAATTGAGATGAATCCATAACTGATCGGCAATGCGACCAAGCCTGCCCAATGATCCGACATCGACTCCGTCGTGCCGCTACCCCACACCTGTCGCCCGACCAAGGACGACGGTCTACCCGGTGGCTCGCCACCTGAATGAAGACTCTCCTGAGGAGGAAGAACGTCATCGGCCCTTCATGACAAGGAACCGAAGGATCTGTCAGCAGAAGACCCCGATCACCCGACACGGGTTTGGCTTCTCGCTCTGTTGGGTCCCTCAGCGACCAAGTCAACGCCCAGTCAAGGCGAAATCACCCTAGGTGTTACGTCACCCTGCAAGGGAGCTTTGAGCACGAGCAAGACCGAGCTGGAAGCACAAATCATAGTGCCGAAGGCCATGTCAGCGAAAAATCCGCATGCTCGAGCCAAATACACACAGAGTTTCGACTAAGGCCATGCATCATGCCGAGAGCTGCGTCAACGCCCCATCACATTTTTTTTAAGAACTGTGACAAAAAGAATCGTCAACGGTGACCTCCGGAATCATCCCCGGACTCATCGGCTAGCCCTCGGCAACCAAGCGGAGATAATACGGCGCCCCGTTCACCGGTGCGCCCCTTAAAACGGCATCGTCTTCACCGGCAAGCAAAAGGCCATGGGCTGTTCCCCGGCGCCACCCTTCCCGGTGCGCCCCTCCATGGGGCCGGAAAGCTTGGGTGGGGATCTCCTGTTTTAGATTTTTTGATTAGAATTAAAATTAATTTTTTTATGTTTGTTTGGTTTATTTACGCGTCGATCAATCAATTAATTAACAGGTAATTAACTGACTGATTAACTGCGCAGACATGCCAGTCACGTAAGTGATGAGTTTATTATGCGTTCAATGTGACCCGTGTCCGGCGAGAGTGAGGTTCGGTCGGGACCAGCAGTCCGCTATACCATAAAGGCTATAGCATTAATTACATCGCCCGCGAGGAGGAAAAATCTCTGATTAATTGCTAAGATAATGGGCTGTCGAGGCCGGATTAAGAAATGCAAATGATCATGCAAGGTGTTATAATCTACCATGCATGGTTTATTAGGGTGGAACCCTCAGTACGTGGCGGAGCCATCCCGGTACTACTCCCCATTAAGCACGCTTAACTTCGGAGTTCTTTTCAAGAACTGAGCCAATACTTCAAAAGGTGCCTCGGTGATATAGAGTACAACTTAGCTATGTTTGAGGGTGTTACATATATCTTCTGTCTGTTACAGACAGAAGGCGGTTCCTCAGGGATTGCTACTGTCATGGGGCGGTTCTAAGCAGACCGCAATCTCCAAGAAGTAGTTCTCATCCGATCGCCTTCTTCTTTCTGTTTCTGCTTTCTGTTAACCTTAAACAGAATGCAGATCAACCCTTATAATTATATGTTAAGCCTAAGTATTTAGGTCCTATTCCTAGTTACATCAGTACATTCTTATTTGGTTATATTGTGCATCCATCATGATAGATTTCATGGCCTACATGTTTTAGAAACTTATTTTAATCTTATGTTAATTTCATGCCAAAATCATATAGTCGTGTATTAAAGTTATATATCATATGCTTGATGGACTTATTACATTGATGATTTGATCACTGTTTCTACATGATTCACTCTCATCTTAGTCTTTTTTAAAATACGTAGCACGTATCCCTGTACGATGCTATTAGTTGCACTTGCACGTGATAGGAACACCCTCTTGGACTTGTGATCCTCTCCGTTGGATATTCCTTCCACTAGACTAGGTGATCATATTTCAAGACCTCCGTTAGTCTCCGCGAGCTTGGGATTCTCACAAGGACACTGAGCTGGTTATACCCTAAAATCCTAATGGATTAGCAAGCACATGTCATACCAGCATTTTTTTGTGAGCAAACCTGAACGCGTTTCATGATAGCGGTCCTGGCGCGACCACATTCTAGTTTCAACACTCATGAGTCAACCTGTTCTTCTCCATGCGTCGACCCATCTTGATAGCAGTCTCAACCGAGCCACTGCTTTCAAGAAACGGTCTCAGAATGACCACGTTCTACCTGCATGCTATTCAACCCAAGGGTTGATGATATTCTGTTCCTAGATGGTCTACGGATTATCTGGAACCCAAATCTTATTAAATAAGACATTAAGGAACTATGGAAATCAATAAATATGTCGTTATGCTTTCAGAATCCTCCTGTAGCATGACCTTGTCCTTAATTCGTTCTTTGAACTCTCGTACTCATGTTCGGTGATGATTGAACGTCTCTAGCCCCTCAGAACAAGGTGCCGAAGGCCATATCAATAGAAGACATGAGTGACCCGACACGGGTACATCTTCTCAACAATTAGGTCTGTTAGCGACCAAATGGCAACCCAGCCAAGGCGAAAGCACCTCGGGTAGCAGCCCACTCCCCAAGAAAGCTACAATCGCAAGTAAAGCCACGCCAACAGCACAAACCAAGGTGCCGAAGTCTGTGTCAGTAAAAAACCCATGTGTCCAAACCAAAGGTGCACATGATTCCAGAATTGGCTGTTTGGTGGCCCGACAGTTTTACCAACACTTCTCGTAGCGGTTGTATGAAGCCACAATGAGATGAAGGGTTATAACAACCCTTGGAGCCAATCTGAGGCCCGCAACTCGAGAAATTAAGCTTTACCAGGTGCACTCCTTTACCTGGTGCGGTTTACCTCCCGGCGCCCCTTGGCCCGACGTGCAAAATAGTTGCTGAAGCCTTTATCCGGTGCGCCCTCTACACGTCTGGTGAAGTCATGCTAATAGCCTATTATTTAAACCAATTGTCTTTGGCCAAATGAGATATATGAAGAGAGAGAGACGAGAGGGAGATACAGAGAAAGAGGCCAGTCTTCTGAGAGAAAAGAGAATTGGGGATGAAGAAAGGGGGTTTCGCTGAGAGAGGAACCAGAGGGAGCGAGACCACCATCATCGTCAAGAAGAGCCTGGAGTCGGGGAAGAGAGGCTGACTTCTGATACTCTGTTCTTTTTCGTTGTCGATAGCAGAGGTGGGTGGCAGAGCATCCCTTCCACCCTTCTCTTTTCTCCTCTCTATAAATCTTCTCCTCTGTGGCTTTTGTAATGAACGGGCAATGATATGAGCCCGGCTCTTCTAGCTTTTGCTTTCCTTCACCCCCTTTCATGCTTGATCTGGGGATTTGATTGGCCTTGTGCAACAACGCCAAGCCGCACCAACATATGTAATCTCATGTACTTATTAGGCTACGTGATCAGCCCTAGGCATGAATGAAAACTCTAGTATGTGTGTGTTCCCTCTCATTTTTACGAGTGCATTCAATCTTCCATCATGTATTGTCATCCGATTTCCCTCGTTGACGCCAAACATGCCCTGGGTTATCCCTAAAAGGGCTATAGTAATATATGCAATTGAAAGCTTAACATCTTTTTTTCAATGTCCTTTCCTTCATTGAAATTCTTTCATAAATGAACATGTTAGAATATATAAGAATGATTTCTGTTCGATTTACGTGCTTTCATATCTTTGAGAAATCATGTAGCTAGCAAGTTACCAAGAAAGACTGGTGTTGATGCGAGACGGACCACGGCGGACTCGACTGTAAGTTGAAGATCGACCTTGGACTCTAGCAAGCTCGCTGTTCATCCCTAAGCTAGGGATGCGTCGGACGCGCGCAGTTGAGAAACCGGCAAGAGCTAGGGTGGTCAAACTCTCATTTGAGCCCAGATCGGGTCACGGGACGATTCCGCTCTCTCTCACAGCGGTGATTTGAAATAATATGTGAGCTAAGTAAACCTATCACTCATGCAGCAGCATATAAGAGTATATAAGAGTAAAGCAAAGCCTACAAGGAGGGTGGTGAGTTTACCTTCACGCTCTAGGCGTGGGGAAGACGACCCCGGCCAAGTACAGTAACTCCCGGTAAACAATTAATTACAATGGTTACACAACTTAAGTTACTACCCACTCCACACAGGGAGGTAAAGGGCTACAAGTGGGCCAAGGAGGATCGATCTTGGGTTGACGGGCTGTAAGCCGGAAGGGCTATTGGGCCGAAAACGGGCTACTGGTCTGACTCAATACTGTTCTGACTTGGCAGTATTCAGACTCAGCTCAGCAACTTAGCTCAGCCCGCAGGACAGCAAGGGAACTCCACTACTGGGACAGTGGCTTCCGATCATCTTCTGACCGCGGAGATTGGCTGGGATGCTGTTGATGGGTTGCCGATCGACCTCTGGGAGTGGCGGTCGCCGACTGTGAGTCGACATAATTTCCAAGGAATTAATTCCCAGACTACTCCTATTGGCTTTGACTCGGATCAGATCTGCGCACCTCCATGACAGGAATTTTCGTGATCAGATCTGGATGTGGATTGAGACAAGACTGGTATCGTCGGAAAGCTGGCTTGAAGGTCTACAATATATAATTATTTCAGATCCACCCAACAAGTGGATTAGAAATGAAAATGACTGTGGATTGCTGGTTTTTTTCTAGAACAAGTTACAGAACGGTCAGGATAGATATAGATTTGCCGGAGAATGATTTTTGATTACTTTTTGTTGATTCCAAAGTCAACTTGACTGTGTGCCATGAACTGTCAATATCATTCTTTAATCCTCTTTTAAATCTATACACAAGAGAGTCTTTTCATGGTGAGCATGGCATGGAGGCATCAAATCCATTATTATGGACATAAGAGCATAGTTGAATCAATTCACTAGAATTATAATGAATCATACTCAGCCATCATCAAAACCATAGAATCATGCGTCGTTTGGGGTGAGGAGGAAGCTGTAATCAATGCTACAAATTTCCACATTCAGAGAGAGGTTCTCCAGAGAATTATCAAAGAACACCAAGAGAGGAGAAGTAAATCTGAGTGCAGCCAGCCAGTCTCAACTGGAATCTAGTTCGATTAGAAGCTACATTACTTTTTGTTTCATTCGATCGAAGTGCCTCAATTCTTGTATTTTCTGTTCCTTTCTTCTATTCTTCGTCATGATTTTGTTTCATGATACCCTCTGCAGTAGTAGAGGAAGGGGGATAATTCTTCGAAGTCCCCTCTATAGCTTCAAAGGAAGAGAGGTCTCCGATCTCTGGTTGTGTGAATTGCCAGGAGAAATTCACAGAGTTCCCTCTGAGTTGAAGAGGAAGGGAGGTTGATCCTCCGGGTTCATTCTAGTGTTCTAGAAGAGGTGAGGAGATTGTTCCTCAGGGACAAGCTATGATTCAACCGTTGTCGCAGACTAAGTCTGCTTGTTGAATTGCTTATTGCAAGGAATCCTTACTCTAGTGAGTAAAGGGTGGACGTAGATTGCAAGTAGCAATCGAACCACCTAAAAAGGCTCTTCTATCCTTCATGTAGTTTACTTTGATTTGTCATTGAGATCCCACTGCTTTGACTAATCAGTATATAAAAAGGCACAGTCGGAAGGATAGGTCAAGCCTACCTAGAATGTTGCCCCTTGCATGAGGAGATCATTGATCGAACTTCCTCCTTGTATTGATGATAGTCGTTCTCAGCATGCTACCTGCTTAGTGAGTTTTTGTTGCTATCGAGTTCCTTGCTTATTTTCCTTTACCTTATTGTACTCCTTTTGCACTCCAGCTAGCTGTCCATTTGCTCAATCCGGTGTTAGTATTCAAGTTGTAATGCCCTAGAAGTTTTTAGGAATTTCATAAGGTTGAATATAGTGAAAAAACCCAAGCTTAACCTTAATCGACCCCGGTTAAGATAAAAAGAGCCAAATCAAGATTATGTCATCCCACCCCGGATAACCTACACTAAACCAGCTTAACCTTTTATCAAAGTGGCCCTTGAGGTATAAGGGTGTGTTGGTGTTATTCTGGAAGAATGAGAACCTTCTACATTTGTTGGAATCTGTGCCCTAGGATCGAGGTGTTTGAGCTTTCCTCACCCTGTTTTCTAGAGTTAGCCAGCTAAGTTGAGGATTATCGGGATGTTGGATCCCGAGCTATTGAGATGCCTGTGCGTGTTGTGTTGCGTGTGCAGTGGAAGCATGGTGGGCTTATAACCCGCAGGTCAAGGATCGTGGGGTCGAAAGATTCTGACCAGCCGAGAGGATTACTTCCTCGATATGAGATTGTCTTGACTGTATGAGCCATGGTATTGGTTGCCGTGCCGTTGCTTGAGGCTTTGTAGTTGTTGGCACTGGCAGGTTTGAGAATTGGGAAAATATGACGACAAATGTGCCGGATGAGTACCCTCTGTATTCGTTGGAAGTTGCACTCTCGGGATGAAATGGTGGTCCTAGAGATGCATTTTTTGAGAATTATTTGTGGGTCCTTGTTGGTAAGCAGCTAGCGACTAGTGTGCTTAGCCGAGTGGTCAGTTGTGGTTATGCCTAGAAGTGACCCAGTTTGTGACTGTGTCCCGTGGTTCTGTGTTGGGAGTGGAGCTGGGGATTGGCAGGTGTCGATTGTGAGATTGTATGAAGGATATGCTTGTGGTTTGGTGGTATCATTGGCGTTCTACTTGCCAGATTCAATAGTGTGTATGGAATAGAAGCCGATGGATTGTAGCAGTCAGTTGAGATGACTGTCTTCCTTGTGAGAGCTGATGCTTGTCATGTCTGCCAAGTATGAGATTTTTATCGGGGGCTGTTTTGTGCATGGGTCGTGTCTCCTCGACATGTGAGATAGTAGTGATGATGCCATGATTAGAGGTGCCAAACTTGTGTTCCTTATGTACCATGTCCGCTCTGAGAATTAGTGCTTTGGGATTCAGAGCACGATAACTTTGCTTGTGATCATGGTCTGGCAGTGTTCCTCAGAATTGTGTTATGGTGTTATTGTGAGTTGGCTGGGGTTTTGAGGAGCACTCGACATTTCTAATTTTTTTTAGCCTCTTATGTGAGACCCAGGGACTTGAAATGTTCCCAAGAGAGATATTCCTCCAGCTGCACATGTTGGATCTCAGTTTGTTCTTGCTCATTTGGCACATGTATAATGACTTGTAGCTATTCCATGGCTGGGCTGACTTCTTTGAGAACCATGGCCCGACCTACTTCTTCTTGTTGTTAGTTGGCCTTTTAGCGACTGCTTGAGGGGTTACTTTATGCCAGATTGGGGCCACAGGGGGTGGAGTGGGTCGGGCCATGGTGCCATGAATTTGGACCCTTAGGGCAAGGCAAGGCACTAGCCTTCACACTAGCCTTCTTCTTGTTCTTGTTGGCATTGTCCACCAATCTTCTTGCTTCTCTGGGGGTGTCAGAGTATAGCTAGGCTTCATAAGTGTGTTGGGCGCGAGCCTCTAACACTTCTCTAGACAATTGTTGGCATATAGATATCATGTTGATTGATGCCTCCAGCATGGGCATTTCATGAGGGTGTGGGGGATTCCCCCATTTGCAGCTCCCCTTTTTGATCAGGCTTTGGACTATTTCCTTAAATATATGACACTCCTTGATGGGATACCCAAGCACTTGATGATAAGAGCAAAAGTGAGGATCATCTCTTCTCTTGATATCATCTGATCTCTTTGGCTTTGGGAGAGTGATCTTATTATATTGGATGGCTCACTCGAACAGTGTTCGAGTCCTATCCTTGGAGAAGGTGTAGAGCTTCTTTGTCTTATTCTTTAGGGAAAGGCCCTCTCAACATCCAGCGAGTTCAGCAGGAGAAGGGTTAGATACCCCTTTGTGTCCCTTGGCTTTGAAGGCAATAGTGTGAACTACTTGAAGTGTCGGTCTTTTATCAGTTCGCCTGATTTTTCGGCTCGAGGTAGCAGAGGCGGAGGGATACCTTGCAAGGAAGTCTTCAATATCTATCACAACATCAATCAGTAAGTCGAAGGACTTGACTTTGATTCCAATCATTCTTTCTAGAATTTCTTTCTTCAAATTCTGTTTGTAGATTTGAACTACATCTTCTTGATGCAGAGGACGCTTGTACTTCATACCGAGGTTCCTCAATCTTTTAATGTATTCTATAGCTATCTCATCATTTATTTGCTTAGTTGCTACATAATCAACCGTGCCATGGTAAGGCCATTGTTGAAGAAAACACCCTATGAGCTATATCGAGGTAAGAAGCCAAACATTTCTTATTTTAAACCTTTTGGCTCCATTTGCTACATTCATAACAATGGTAAGGTGGACCTGGAAAAATTTGATCTGAAGAGTGACAGAGGGATATTTCTTGGGTACTCTCTTAGCTCAAGAGCCTATCGAGTGTACAACTTGAGAACTCTTGTAGTTAAGGAAAGCCCCCATGTCATTATTGATGAATCATCATCCAAAAGAACTAATGAAAAATCTATTTTGCAGGATGAAGAGTTGAATGATAATGATACCGGGAAGGTGGAAGAGAAAACTGAAAAATAAGAAGCAGAAGAACCACAAGAAGATGATGCAAATCAGGAAGATCAACATTTGAACAGCAGCTACCAAGATAATGGACTTTTGTAAAGGATCATCCGCCGGAGAATGTCATGGGTAATGTAGAAGAAGGAATAAGAACACGAGCCTCCTTCATGGAAGTTGAAAATATGGATTACATAGCCTTACTTTCCCAATTTGAACCTCACTCCATAGAACAGGCCTTGAAAGATGAGTCATGGATCATGACTATGTAAGAAGAACTACACCAGTTCCAAAGGAACAAAGTGTGGTTTCTCGTGTCATGTCCTAGAAATCACTCAGTGATCGAAACAAAATGGGTTTTTCGAAATAAAATAAATGATCAAGGAGTGGTAACTAGGAACAAGGCCAAGCTGGTAGCCAAAGGGTATAGCCAAGAGCTAGAGATGGACTTTGATGAGTCTTTTGCTCCGATAGCAAGACTAAAGCAGTGAGGGTTTTATTAGCATTTGCATACTGCAACAACATAAGATTGTTTCAAATGGATGGTAAGAGTGCATTCTTGAATGGCTATATCCAGGAGGATGTATATGTGGAGCAACCACCGGGGTTTGAAGACACGGAGCATCTAGACCACGTGTACAAGCTAGACAAAGCTCTCTATGGTCTGAAACAAACACCCTGTGCATGGTATGAATGGTTGAGTGAATTCCTTACTCAAAATGGATTCAAACGAGATAATGTTGATCAAAATCTTTTTACAAAATTGAATGGTAAGGAAATTCTAATTGTTCAAGTGTATGCTCTCTCGCCCATTCGACCGCGGTGGAGCTCCGTTCTGGCTGCAAACAGCGACGGGGTGATGACACGACGACGTGGGTGAGGGCGAGGCGATCGCGTGGACGTGCGGCGAGCATGGGCAGCGCGGGAAGGCGAGGTTTTCGACGGCGTTCTTCATGGGATCGAGCTCGGATTGACGTCTCGTCGCGAACCGGAGGTAGGGTGATGATCCCTAGCTCATTGCCATTCCATTCCCGCGGTTTGTAGGCCAAGGCGAGGTCGAGTGGGGTCATTTTCACGCCGGGAAGGGTTGAGCATGCCTCGGGGAGAGTTCGCCTGATCCGTCATTTTAAACAGTGATTTCGCGTTTTGGGGGCGTAGAATCATGCTAGGGGGCTTGGGAGTTCCTTTCCCTTCATTTCCCCCTCCGTGGGGCTTGAATGGGGCCGAAATGGGCGATTCCGATGAGGTTCACCGTTTTCACGCCGGTGAGCCATGTGCGGTCGAACTAGAGACCGCATATCCCTTGTGTGGTCTAGTCCTGGCCGCTCATCGGCTCGGCGCGCTGCATGTCAGGCTCAGCGCGTAGCAAGGTTGAGCGGTCTATCGTGGGACCGCATGTCTCTTCGTGCAGCCCCAAGGGGACCGCCCATCTTCCGGGGTTTTGACCGTTGTTTGCAACAGTTATATAGTGTTTGGGGTGTGTGGCTGGGGCTCTCATCCAGGCAGACCGTTATACAGTGTACAACAGTCGGTGGCTTTGCAGCGTTGGAGCTCGGTGAGTGGTGCTCGGGAGGGGTGTCCCAAGTGCGGTGGCTCTCATCCTGGCAGACCATGTCCAGCGCTCGTGGTTTGCTTTCAGTGTGACCAGCCGGGGCACATGGCACGTGACTGTCCATAGAGGCTGAGTCAGCCATCCGGGTTTCAGCAGCAGCAGCCATTTTAGCCCCAGCATGTGCCAGCGCAGTCGCAACAGTACCATCGACAGGAGCAGTTTCCTCAACTGTCCCGGTCAGCTACCGTAGGGAGACAGAGATCTCGAGGCAGAGTGACCCACATGACCAGGGCAGAGGTTGAGGCGTTGCAGCTAGTGGAAGGTACTCTTTCAATTTTGGGTTGTGCGGCTCGCGTTCTGTTTGATTCAGGTGCTTCTCATTCATTTATCTCCAAACGAACTGAGCAACAGAGGATAGATATGTTATAAGAAATGAGAATCATATATGCCAGCCATATAGAACAGTTCAGATCTAGGGTGATGAGCAGTGTCTGTTCAACACATTGGGGATGGGGCATGTTTAATGTCGCCCATGAGAGCCATAATATCCATCTAGCTAACCAGGAAAGGCAAAGCCAGAGATCGCTCCATTGTAATTGGATGGCTCTAGTTGGCTTTCCATGGTGCAGCATAGCAACCCCAGAGCAAGAACAGGAGCACCACCAGGATGAAATAGGATTCTGGGAATGGGAATTGGGAGATAACATTGCAAGCCACAGAGAAGAAACTTTTATCCACAACTAAGCAACAAAGGAGAATTCGTTTATGATCGATCACAACAAAATACAAGCATCTTTGTTCATCTCATTAAAAAAAGGAGGAATATACATATCAGGATCATTTCATCAAAAAGGTGGAAGAACGATCATAGCGATCCAGAAGAACAAACCAAAAAAAAAACAACAAAGGGGGAGGCAGGGGAATTGGCCTCGTTCCGTCCCCAGGACATACCACACAATCCTCTCTTCCTCACTAAGGGGAGCACACGTAGGGGGGATGGACTTCCTCATAGGGCTTGCTTGCTCAGGGGGTCTGGAGGTCCAGGTCGCAGGAGGTCAAGGGGAGATTGATTTCCAGAGAGAGAGCCTCTCATTCGTAGCATCGGTCGCTTTGTAGCCACTGGAGGGGCTTCAATCATCAGAGGGGTTGTCCACGCATCCCTTGCTCATGCCTCACATGTGAGCTTCTAGATGGGCATCGAAGGTCGATCACGCGTCACGCGAGAGACCCGCACTCGCAGTCGATGGCACAAGGGGCCAGGGTGAGCTTGGCGTCTTTTTCCGGTGAGATAGTGCACTGGGAGCTCTTCTACGGAGTGGAGCTGCTATGTGGTTGGAGTGGGGTTCGTCGGACCACAATGTCGGGAGCTCACTGATGAAGGTATTGCACGCACGTTCGTCGGCTCACAACGCCAGGAGCTCGCCGGAGGTCACGAGCTGTGTGCATTCGAGGAGGGAGATGTTAATCTACCCCTATCACTAGATACTCGGCCACCCTATTGAAGATTGTTATGTCTTTAAAGACATAACTCAAGACGACTCACCAGCGAAGGCGCCATAGACTCACTGAGGGGCAATTTCATAATTTTGGCATTTTATGTCGAAATCGACTCGTCGTGAGCTCATGACTCATAGTATCGTCAGGGCTGATCCTGTGGCTCCAAAATGCATTTTGAAGCCCTGATTTCGAGTTTTCGATGTTTTTTGGCATGTGTCAAACCCATAGCGATTTTCCCAGATTTTACCCTGATTCAGCCTTCGGCACTGCAATTTGTGCTGCTAGGCCTGCTTTAGAGCCACGTAGGGCTTCTTCATCGAGTGGGCCACTCCTCGAAGTATTCTCGCCCTCGTCGGACGTCTGTTCGGCCTTTTACGGACCACTATGACATTTCAGATACCTTGATCGGCTTTTCTGGTTCTCCGCTAATTTGGCCTTCGACTCCCCATTTTGAGGACCCGGGGGAATCTCTTCATCTCGAGAAAAGTTCTTTGTCAGGTGGATGATCACCTGGTACACTCTTGTTCAACTTGGACAGGGTGTGGAGATATTTTCGGCATGATTGATCTCATTGCTGGGTTCATTGGCTCTGACTGTTATTCGGCCTTAGCGAGCTGTGGATGGTGTGTTACCCCGAGATGATGGGAGATGGGCCCCCAGTACTTCTTGTAAGGTGACCTGAGGCTTTAGCGGTCCGAGTGGACCCATCTTTGACTTTTAGTTGACTATTCTGAGCATATAATTATTACCCGTTCATATTTTAGGTGTCAGTAATGTCCCAACATTTGGTGATAAGGATAGAAGCGTGGATCGTCTTTTCTATCGACATCACCGGGTTTCTTCGGCTCCGGAAGCACCACTTTACCGTATTCACGGACCCACTAAAAAAGAGCACTAGTCTTGTCCTTTGGGAAGGTGTACGATTTTATCATTTCACCCCTTAATGAGGGCCCTTGTTTTACCAGCTCGGCGGAAGATGTCTCTTTTATTTTCTTCTTCTATTTCTCGAAGGCTTCAAAATTTGAGGCGTAAATTTGTTCTTTGGCCAGGTGTTTGGAAGTTGGCTCATTCTCTTGGTTCAAAGCCGGGTAGAGCCTTGTAAGAACTACTTCGACATTAGCTGTGATGTCACCTAGTTGTTCGAAAGTCATGACTTCAATGTCAATGACCCATCGTAGAATTTCCTGACTTGGCTCGTCATTTCTCTGAGGACCAGACCCGAGGGGCACCAAAGGTAGCGCACACCCGCTCCATGGGGTGGAAGTAGGTGGAGAAGTGGAGGTAATAGGTTTGGAAGGCAGAGGCGAAGGTTTAAAAGGTGTAAGTGGGGGTGAAGGCAATGCGAGTGGTGGAGGGATAGCGGCGATGACTGGCTCGGGTGAAGGTGAAGGCGAAAGCAGAGCTTGCTCAGGCTCGGGCGGCAAGAAAGATGGAGGAGAGGGCGGAGACGATAAAGGCAATGGAGATGCAAGCGATGGTGGTGATGTGGGCAATGGGGGTAATGTTGGGGTGGAGACGGTGGAGAGGAAGAAGGCGAAGCTAAAGGCCTTGGGGCCCAACATCGACGTATTGATATGACACGTCGAGTGGCGTTGGGAGTGGAAGTAGTGGAAGTGGTGGCAGAAGTGGAGGAAGCACTAGCCTGAGTAGAGGCTTGGGTTTGTGGAGGTGATGGAGACAGGGTAGGGGGTGGTAAAGATAATGGGGTAGGTGGAGATGGAGATGGCAATGAGGTAGATAGTGGAGCGGGTGCAGCGCTAGATGAGGGATCACAGGGGTGCCCCAGGCCTTGTAGAGATAGAGACGACTGCCTAGGCGGTGCTTGCTGTTACTACTTACTACGAAGATGTAGAACCACTTTGTGAACGACGACCCAATCGATCCTTTGCTGATCTTCCAAGCTATAAACATAATCTTGAAACTCGGGGTAATCCTCGACCAAATGCCCCTGCTGATGATGAAATTTATAGAACTGAAGCAAATCCCCCACCGCGGGTCGGCAAAGCACAACCGGAGGGAGTTGTAGCGCATGAGTGGCCATCAAAGTCCTGAAAATAAAGGTAAAACACTCCGACAACGGAGGAGGAGGAGCCCGTTTCAGGTAGGGTGAATGCCGAGGGGTATGAGGTGGTGACGGAGTAGGTTGTGGTGATGGAAATGGACGTTGCGTAGGCAATGGCGCTTGGCTAGGGCGGAGGGATTTGGTGAAGGCATATGTGGAGTGGGATGAGGGGGTATATAGACGGTATCCACCTGCTCGGGATGTGGTGTTTCCTTGACCGAGGGTGGAGGTGGATGTGGGTATGAGAATATGTGGACGCACTTTTTTCCAATTAACAGTACGCATGGTGTAATTCCAATTTGTTATATGCTCCCTCGACAAACTCCCCCAACCCTTCAGGGGCCTCATCAGTCTGTTGGGTGACTTCCCCAGTTCTTGGTAGCGGTAATCCGATGCTACACCGGGTTATCAGTATCTGGAGCTCTGGGTCGTTACAGTTGGTATCAGAGAAGTGTTGAGGAATCGTGTAAGGAATTGAAACTGAACAACTATTGTCTAGAATTAGTCCATTTACGTCGTCTATTGCTGGCTTAGGATGTTTTTCATATGATTACTGGATTTTCTTGATTATTATCCATATTTTCTAGTCGATTCAAGATGCCACCTCGGTGTCGGAGAGTTCCTGTTCCGCAGGAAGTGAGTAGTGTCCCTCAAGATGTTCCTGCCCTAGCTCCCGCTATTCTGGCTCAAGAGGATGCGCCTAGCAGTCGTAGACGTGCTTTGAAGGAATTTTTGTTGTTTCATCCACCGACTTTTGAAGGCCAGACTGATCCTGATGCCGCCAAGGTTTGGTTGGATGTGACCGAGCGTGTGTTTCGCTCTATGGAATGCGTGGAAGATGAGAAAGTGATGCTTGACACTTTTCAGCTCTAGGGCGCGGCGCTGACGTGGTGGAATACGGAATGGGAGATTTCTTTCCAGTCTCGCCCACTTCGACAGATTTCGTGGGCCGAGTTCGTCACCACTTTTGAACTTACTTTCAGTCCGACTTACCTCAGGATGGATAAAATGCACCAGTTTTTACAGCTCATCCAAGGAGGAATGTCGGTGCTTGAATATCGAAACAGGTTCATGGAATTGGGCCGTTATGCACCCCACGTGTTGGCCAATGAAGCATTGAAGATGGAATAGTTTCTTCATGGTCTTCTTGCCGAATTAAGGCAACTGTTGATCGTTGCTCGTGTGACTATCATGAACGAGGTGTATCAGGCAGCAACAGCATTGGAACTGGACTTGGCGAGATCCCAGACTTCTTCTCAAGCAGTGTCGGTTCAGCTTCCATCTGGTTATCCGCCACCTGTTCTAGATTTTTCTTCTGCCACTCCAGTTGCTAGTTGTGACGACCCAGAGCTCGAGATACCGATATATCGATAATACCGACATACCGATACCAGGAACTGGGGAAGCCTCCAAAAATCATCGTGTCTGATAGGGATGTCCGCTTAACAAGTTATTTTTGAAAAATTCTTTGACATCTATTAGGCACAAAACCTAAGTTTTTCACTGTCTATCATCCACAAACTGATGGGTAGACTGAAGTGGTCAATAGAAGACTAGGGAACCTCTTAAGGTTTCTTTTAGGCAAGCATTCTACAAACTGGGACCTCCTCCTGCCCCGAGCAGAGTTTGCATATAACAATTCTGTTAAGAGGTCAACGGGTATGAGCCCTTTTGAAATTGTGCATGGTTTCCAAACTAGAAAACTCGTTGATCTCATTCCCCTTCCCCTTGAGTTTAGAGTTTTAAAGTTAGCTGAAGAATTTGCACATCATGTTAGAGGTCTCCATGAGTCCATCAACAAGCAAATCAACTTGAGTAACAAGACCTACAAATGATTAGGTGATTCACATAGGCGCCACCAAGAGTTAACAAAGGTGACATGGTCATGGTCAAGGTGCATCCAGAACAACTTCCAGTTAAGAAGTTGCAATCCCACAGTGATGGTCCATTTAATATTCTGAGGAGAGTTGGTGCTAATACGTATATTGTGGACTTATCTCCAGAATATGAGATCAGCTCGACAATCAATATAACAGATCTAGTGGCCTACAAGGAATCCACAACGATTCCTAGTGACCCATTTGAGCCTTCTCTCCCCCTTGAGAGTGAGCTCACACCTAAATGTTCACTAGCCCAAAAAGCACTGCGCGAGCAGATTGAGAAAATACTGGCTGAGAGAGTGATCAATACCCGGAGTAGGGTGTACCATAGCTACTTAGTTCGTTGGAGGGACCGCCCACCCTCAGAGGACTCCTGGATCAGTCGGGAGGATCTGCAAAGCCTCAACCCAGGTCTTTTAGAGCGCCACCAAAGCAATGTCCAACCATACTCGATGGGGTCGAATTCTGCCTGTCCCGAGAGGGTTGGTGGGAACACTAGTCCTAGTACCAAGAGCCGATGACAACCTACTACATAGAGGTTATGGCTAGGAGACATGGAGACATGACAACATCTTATGATCTTATCGTCGTCAGCTTCATCAGCATATCATGTGTTTTCTTCATCTTTTATTTCATGTATTTAAGTTGTTATTTTGTTGTGACATTTTGCCTTCTTGATTGGCAGCCAGTTGGGAGTCGGTGTAAATTCTGACTCGTTCAGCTCCCAAGCGTCGCGTCATCCTGGCTCCAGAGATGAGAGCCTCATACTCGGAGACGTTGTTGGACGCCGAGAAATTGAATTTCAGAGCGTATTATAGTTCTTCTCCTTCGGGGGATTGGAGGAGAATGTCAGCTCCACAGCTGACCGAGTTGGAGGATCTGTCAATGAAGAGGTCCCAGGTGGGGCCCATCATTGGCAGGGATACTTCTTCGGTCGGGCCAGTGTTTTCCGTGATGAAGTCCGCGAGGGCCTATCCCTTGATGGCTGCGCAGGGCCGGTAAGAGATGTCATAGGCCCCGAGAAGTATGGCCCATTTGACGAGGTGACCAGAAGCTTCGAGATGGGCCAGAATCTTCTTCAGGGGCTCGCTAGTCAACACCACGATGGAGTGTCCTTGGAAGTAGGGTCGGAGGCGCTTGGCCGAGGTTAACAATGCTAGCACGAGTTTCTCGATTGCGGGGTACCTTCGATCGGCATCGAGGAGCACCTTGCTGACGTAATATACCGACTTCTGGACACCTCTATCATCTCAGACTAAGACCAAGCTTATTGTGGAAGGGGTCGCTGAAAGGTACAGGTATAGCGGCTCCCCAGGGATTGGCTTTGACAGCATTGGAGGTGAAGCCAGGAATTCTTTCAGCTCGACAAATGCCTTCTGGAGCTCGCTATCCCAGGCGAAGGTGGCAGATGACAGCTTAGGCCCCCTTAGCAGTTTAAAGAAGGGCAGGCACCGTTCCGCCGCCCGAGACAGAAAGCGATTAAGTGCAGTAATTCTCCCAGTCAGGCGCTGAACATCCTTGATGCAAGTAGGTGGCTGCATGTCCAAGATAGCCTGGACCTTGTCGGGGTTGGCTTCGATCGCTCGTAGAGTCACCAAGAATCCTAGGAACTTCCTGGACCTGACTCCAATGGCACATTTAGTGGGGTTGAGCTTCATGTTATACCTTTGGAGGGTGTTGAAGGTCTCGGCCAGGTCGGCGAAATGGTCTTCAGCCTTGGGTGTCTTGATGAGCATATCATCAATGTAGGCCTCGACGTTCTGCCCGATCTGGTCTTCGAAGATGTGGTTGACCAGCCTTTGATATGTGGCTCCAGCCAACTATGAATTATAGTAGTATGCATGCTTAGCATCACATAATCAAGACAAATACTCAAAGGCAATTTATTCACACAACCACCCAATTCATACATTCATAAAAGGTCATTTCATCCATTCATAAAAAGTCATTACTATGAATGCAGACTTATACTGCTTGACCCCAAAAAAATATGAATGCTTGCGTGCAAACTCAGACCATATGTCTCATCTCAGTAAAAAATACCAAACAGTCATGGTTATATAACTCTCCCCCTTTGTCATCAACCAAGAAGGGTGTTTTTCACGGAAGTGGTGGTGGAGGAGGTGCTGAGCCAGAGCCGCCGGACTGTTTCAATGGAACAGCTGATGGAATATCCCCGAGAAGCTTGGAAATCTTAACTCCCAGAGCAGCAAATTGGGTGTCTATTTTCTGATTTGTATGCTTGACCGTGGCTTGTAGTTTCGCAATTTGGGTATTCATATCCACAACCCAGTGTTGCAAAGTGTTGTAGAGATTGTCAAATTGAGCTGTCACTGTAGTGGGAATGTCAGATATGGAACTAGAGCCAGCTATATAGTGAGAACAGAGGGAACTAAGTTGTGAGTTGATGTGATCAGTCTCATCTTGTAGCTTTGTGTACTTTATGGACAGCCCTTGAATCTCCTCTTGAAGCTATGTCGTTTTCATCATTGATTCTGTACGAATCTCCTTCAGCACTTGCAGAATGGATCCATTTTGTTCGCAAACTTGGATCAGTTCGGTGTGCATGGTTTCTTGATTGCGGTTTAGCTGAAAAATTACAGACTTCATTATAGCAAATTGGTCTTGTAAGAATTTCATCGCAGTTGGATTAATGTTTTTATCAGAACTTGTTCCTGCTTCCTTAGGTGCAGAGGTCTGAGTATGGAATTCAGGTGGTGCATTAGACTCTGTGTAGACTTGAGGAGGTGAAGGAGGTGGAAGAGTCCCAAAAGGAACTATAGCTCCAATGTGTGTGTCCTGAGCTGCCGGAGGTTCGGTAGACTGTACTTCTGGAGGTTGCACTTCTTCAGAAACTGGAGCTTGGTCTGCCTGCAACTCATAGCCAGGAAGATCTCTGACAACTCTGTCTCCTTTCTTCTTGAAATGCATATACGTTTCAATGAATCTCTGACAATATACCAATCTTTCTTATTGGATTTAACAGTCTTCGCTAGCAAAGTGCAGAGTGTCTTGTTAAAGGCTTCTGCAATCCCATTGGCTTGGGGGTTGTAGGGAGATGATGTCCTCCAGTCAATTTTATATTTATCAGCCAGTCGATAAACCTTCTGGTTTCTGAAATGACTACCATTGTTAGAGATAATTCGGCTGGGGACTCCAAACTGGAATATTATATTCTGTAGGAAGAATCGGGCAACCAGCTCCCCCGTCACTTCTCTTAGAGCTATCGCTTCTGCCCATCTGGAGAAGTAGTCTATGGATGGCTGCTAAGATATATTTGCATCCTGATGACGATACTGGCAGAGGCCCCACCACATCCGTGCCCCATTGAGCGAATGGCCAACTCGATATGGTGGGATGCAGTGGTGCCAATGGTCCTCTTGACATAGTGGCATGTTCTTGACATTTCTGACAAGCCTTGGCGAACTTGTAGTAGTCATCAAACATAGCGGGCCAGTAATAGCCCAGTATCTTTATTTCAATCTTCATTTTCATATCGGCCTGGTGTGCCCTGGTCGACCCGACATGAACTTCTTGCATCACTTGCCCAGCTTCTTCCAAAGACAAGCAACGGAGTAAGACTTTCTTTTGGGCATCTGCCATTATTCGGAACAAGGTTCCGTTCCTCATCTCATAGGAATCCATGATTCTGAGGAGCTTCATTCTCTATTCTTTTTCTTTCGGGAGCTGCTAGTGTTGGAACCAGCAAAGGAGTTGCTCCTACCAATCGGGCTGTTGGATTTCCTCTACAGTCATCGCTTCATTATCTTCCTCATTAGTCAGGACCTCTACTACACTGGGGACCTGACATCGGTTAATCACTATGATATTCAGGCTTGTGTCTGGCGGGATTGCCAATGAACTGGCCAGCTTTGCGAGGGCATCTGCCTGAGCATTCTATCCTCAGTTGATATGCTTGATTTTGATGAGATAAAATCTTGCCATTAGGCTCAGCACCAATCGGTAGTAAGGAAGGAGTTCTTGCTTCTACACGTCAAACTCTCCCTCCAATAGTTTTATAACTAGCATGGAATCCCCAAATGCCTCTAGCATCTGAATGTCCATGGACAGGGCAATTTGTAACCCGATTATCAAGGCTACATATCTAACCCCTAAGGCAGTGTTTGATAAACGGGCAAGGGATACCGTAATCGACCCCGAAGGGTCGATTACGGTACTCGAGTTCGATTAGCGGGATTGTGTGAGGGTGAGGCGAGGGGAGACGAGACCCACCGGTTGTGCTGTGTCGATTAATCGACCGACAACCCCGCTATCAAAACGGGCCTAATTGATTAGGGAGAACTTAATGTGATATGCATCCTGAATGGTTGGTCTTGAGCACAGACCAGGGCTCCTGAGTTGCATACACCTACGTCCTGAGCTGGCAGGCCACGTCACACTGGACCGGGTCCCACCTTGACTGGCCAGGGTGGGCCCCAACGCATCTGTCTCCCTCCCCATTGTTACCCCGAGGGGGCCCCTCCCATGATTTGGTTAATTCTATTCTTAGGGCCAATACGTCCTTTGCTCACCCTCTCATCGTGGGGGGGATGCCCAGCGAAGCATACCATACCACAGAACGGGCACCACACAAAGGGGCACCCCCACAGGGGAGGGGGAGGGGGAGGTGGAGGAGGACGACGAGGAGGAAGAAGGAGAAAGGAGAAAGTGTCAGGGAAAATAGAAGAGGGGGAAGCAAAAAATAGCACTCGATCCTGAGGGGGCTCTTGTCACCGGAATCCACCGGAGGCCCAAGGGATGGCGCCCGTCGACGCCCATCTCCCCCGGGCAGCCCTCCAACCCTCCTTCCTCTTCCTACTATGCTTGTTCTTGTCGTTGTTCTTGTCTCCGCCACCCCTCGCCATGGCTCAGGACGGCTCCCAGCCCAATCCCCAGGTCGTCGTCCGGCTCATGGACGGCAAGGCCCTGCTCATGTTCAAGGACGCCCTCGGCGACCCAGCGGCGCTGTCTTCGTGGATGCGTGGAACCGACCCCTGCGACGAGAAGCGGCCGCCGTGGGTCGGCGTGGTCTGCGCCGGCGTCATCGTCACGGGCCTCCGCCTCCGAGGTATGGGCCTCTCGGGCACCCTCAACAAGACCGCGATCGACGCGCTCGCCCAAATACAGGGACTGCGCTCCATCAGCCTGGCCAACAACAGCTTCTCCGGCGACATCCCTCCCCTCGGCGGCCTCGTCGCCCTCAAGTCCATCTTCCTCTCCCAGAACCAGTTTTCTGGCACCATCGACCACGACTACTTCTCCAATATGGGGCACCTGAAGAAGGTGTGGCTCGCCGGAAACTCCTTCACAGGGAAGATCCCATCGTCCCTGTCGAAGCTCTCCCACCTGATGGAGCTGCACCTGGAGAACAACCAGTTCACGGGGAGTATCCCGGCCATGGACATCCCGACCCTGACGTCCTTCAACGTGTCCAACAACAAGCTCGACGGTGAGATCCCCACGGGGGTCTCGAGGTTCGACGCCAGCTCCTTTGCGGGTAACCCGGGGCTTTGCGGCACTAAAAACGGCAAGACCCCGTGCGTGGCGACCCCGGGGACGGCTGACGACGACGAGACGGACGTGGAGTCGGGGAGGGCGGTGATGGTGAGCGTCGTGCTGGCCATGCTGCTCCTCGCGCTGGTCGCCGGGCTGGTGATCATGAAGAAGCGGCGGGAGGAGCCGTTCGACACGCTCGGGGTGGAGAACTGCAACGCGGAGTCCGTGTCGTTGAGCTTGCCCCGCGGGGGAGGATCCAGCAAGCGGACCTCCAGCAGCAGCCACCACCGACGGCACGACTCGAGCCGGAAGGGGTCCTTCTCGAGCAAGGGCTCCGCTGGCGGCGGCGGCGACGCCCACGGGGAACTCGTGATGGTGAACCCGGAGAGAGGGGCTTTCAAGCTGTCGGACCTGATGAAGGCGGCCGCGGAGGTGCTGGGCAACGGCGGGCTGGGCTCGGCCTACAAGGCCGTCATGGCCAACGGCGTCGCGGTGGTGGTGAAGCGGATGCGCGACCTCAACCGCATGAGCAGGGACGGCTTCGAGGCGGAGATACGGCGGCTCGGCCGGCTGCGCCACCCCAACGTCCTCACCCCCCTCGCCTACCATTACCGCAAGGAGGAGAAGCTCCTCGTCTTCGAGTATGTCGAGAAGGGCAGCCTCCTCTATGCCCTGCATGGTCAGAGATTCCACCCCCCTTAATCCTGCCTTCAGTGTCATCCTCTGATTGGTTCATGTCACGCTCAGATCCGGCCTTTAGATCTTTGTTTTCTTAACATGCAACCATGGATGCATGCAGGGGACAGGGGAGTTCACCACGCGGCGCTGGACTGGCCGACCCGGCTAAGGATCGTGAGGGGGGTCGCCCAGGGACTGGTGTACCTCCAGACCGAGCTCGCCTCCTCCGACGTTCCCCACGGGAACCTCAAGTCCGGCAACATCCTCCTCGGCCCCGACTACGAGCCGCTGCTGGTGGACTTCGGCTACGTGCCGCTGGTGAACCCGTCGCAGGCGTCGGTGTCCATGTTCGCCTACAAGTCCCCCGAGGCGGTGCAGCACCGCCAGGTGTCGGCCAAGTCCGACGTCTACTGCCTCGGCGTCGTCATCCTGGAGGTGATCACCGGCAAGTTCCCGTCGCAGTACCTCAACAACGGCAAGGGCGGGACGGACGTTGTGGAGTGGGCGGCGTCGGCGATCGCGGACCAGCGGGAGGTCGACCTCATCGACCCGGAGATCGTGGCGTCCGGGTCCAAGCGCCAGCTGACCAACATGGAGGGGCTGCTGCGGATCGGCGCCGCCTGCGTGGACCCGCGGCCGGAGACGCGGCCGGACGTGAGGGAGGCGGCTCGGAGGATCGAGGAGCTCGCGGCGGGGGCGGCCGGGGGCGTCGACGCCGGGGCGGCGGGGCCCGGGGGAATCGACTCCGCGCCGTCCGCCCGCCACGCCGTCCTGACGACCCGGCTATCCTCCCGGGAGCACGCTGGGGAAGAGTTCAGCCGGACCTGCTCATGGCCGCTATGCTTCACAGAACTCAAACGCTTCTCAGAAAACCCAGACTATAACGCACCTCAACAGGGGCGCTATACGACTATAACGCACTGGAACATGGGCGTTAAAGTCAGCACGCAACATAATGCAAGGCACAGGGACCATAACGGACTGCCAAGGGGGCACTATGCTATAGATAACGCACCTCTAGGGGGCCGTTATATCCTCCAGAACATCAAACTCTACAGAAAATCACATGATATAACGCTCCTATACAGGGGCGTCATACATTGCACGACGCACGGGTACTAGGCCGTTATATACAACGGACCTACAACACAAAACGAAGAGTATAACGCACCACATGGGGCGCGTTAAACTCACCCGAACTATAAAAACCACAGGAAACTCAGACACTATTCACATAACGGTCCACTAGGGACACGTTAAAAGGACATAACGCACCAGGGGACATGTGTTGGAATGTCTTTGTTTTTAAGAAAATATTTGGTCAGAAATTTTTTTCGTGTAATTTTAAGATTCCACGTCCTTTCTATTTAGGCTTCTCTCGTTTGCACAATGCATTGCTTTAGAAGGGAAATAAATAGACTATGTTAAGTTAGAGATGGTCAACTTCATTGGGACCATAACAAAGCTCAAAGATAGAGCCACCATTTAAGAAGGTGATGGGTGAGAGTACACATCTCTGTCCATGAACTAAAATGATCCAACATGGTGGATGAGGTAAGCTCATGAATGAACAACATTTCAATGCATTTTCGAACATCAATGTTGCACCAACTCCCTTAGACAATTTTCATGATTTTTAAGGCCTTGAACTAAGATGGAGATCCATAATAGTGAATTCATGGAAATATGAGCTACCTCATTTGCACATAGGATATATTACATTGAAGGCATTGTGATTTCGGAGGTTGAGTGTTATTGCCAAACAAACAAGAAAAGTGAGGGCATACCTTCAGTGATTTTCACAATATAACAAGGGGCATGTCTTCACTGAGAAAGAATGGGGCGCTCAATACATGTGTGGCCTCTTGCCTCCTGCATGCGTCTCTGAGGTCACTTATAGCAATCACCAGTGCATCAACAAACATGTTTCCCTCTCTGTTATGACCTCTCTGGATATCTTCCTCTTACTACTGAAATCTACCATCTCCCAGGAGAAGCTCATGTGTAGTCTCCGCCAATATCAATATCCTCTTCAGCATTACATTGCGATGATGGCACTCCTAGCATTGGATGTCTCGATCATTTATCCTTATAGTGTAACTTGTTTCATTTGCTTGGGATGGTAAGTATGAATTCTGACTGTGTAAATTATCCATATACATCTATTCTCACAGGAGAAATGAGAGACTCTTCTACAGACTTGGTATCGATAATGCTTCCCATCATCTACACGCCAATTGTTGGTGAGGCCTGCTAGAAATATGATACCATCTTCGGGCACCATAGGGCCTTTATATCAGTTTGAAGCAAAAGTATGCATTTATTTCTAACATTACTCAGCTTATTTCTAACATGCATTTGATCATAATAATCAGCATTTTACAAAGGTGTTCATGTTTCCGACATTTCGGGTGGTTCTGCATGCGGTGGGATAACTCGACTCATAAAATTGTGACGAACACAATGGAACCATGCTGGTGAGCAACCAGGGCTGTGAAAAAAGTGAAGGGTGAGAGATGCCCCCATCAATACTTTTCTGTGCGACCGTTACATACCCTTTAAGAGCAGGGAGATCAAGGGGATAAGTGAGATCAAGAGTCCTCGTGTTATAAAAAGCCCATGAAGAGGACGTAACCCCCCCTGAAAATCCTCGGCTCACAGGGCTCTTACTTTCCATGAGTCTCTATATAAACCTGGGAAGCCCTCCTACGAAAAGGTAAGCACAACTAAGCCACTCTAATCCTGACCAAGAGCCACTTCACCACTTAGTGGAGAGGGATCTCGTGCCCCTATCTCCTCCTACCTCTCTCCATAGTGCCAGAGCTCTATCTGATTTGCTGACTTAAGCATCAGAGGGTTTTTCCCAGGGAACCATCCCTCAGCACCCCTGATCTGTTTCCCATCTTGTAGTTCTCATAATCATCATCGCCAACCTCAGCTCAAGAACAGCTCGAGATCGCCCCTCTTCACCTGTCTTATTCACAGAATGATAAACTTCCAGAAAACCTATCTTGTTCATAGAATGATAAACTTCTAGAAAACCTATCTTGTTCACAGAATGAGCACCCCTAAGTGAGAGCGCCATTTCTGAAATTAATGGCAGCCAAATGGGCACCAATTCTATAATCTGTGGCGGCCCTAGAGGAGCCAATTTCACCCAGATTCCCGCTATGCCATGCGTTTTATGTGGTTTACTCACAGTTCATCCCTACACGATAATCTTGAACTCTATACCATGAGATCTACCTTATATGTCCTACATTGGTTAATTTCAATGAAATTCTATATTGGCTATAAAATGAGAGTGGATGTCCAATGAAATACATGACTCAATGCTGGCGTTAATGGGGCCTGGTCTGGTCCTGGGAGGAGCACCCGAAGGTACTTGTGCCCATGGGAGTTGATTAACCACAGTGTTTAAGCATTGCACTAAAGTACATGCTTGCTAGACTTTAGACATCCCACTCACTCTTTCGTGACTTCACTTGCATGGCCCGAAAAAGGGAAAAGTACTTGCTTGAATGAAATGAATGAAATAGCCAATTCCAGTTACACATACTTAAAATTACATATGAGGATATAAATGCAAACCTAAAGGACACAAAGGTAAAATAAAAATATAAATGTTCAGAGTCGATTCCCATCACACAGGATCCCTACTGAGCCAATGATAGGAGGCTCACCCCTGGTTTTCAGGTGTTGTGGATCTTCCTCGAGGTTTGAGGGTGCTGCGTGAAGGTTCTTAGCTGTCAGCTGGCCGGGTTGAGTGTTCACTCAGCATTTGGTACGCTTTCCTACTTTAGACTGTACTTTTGTTGGACTAGACTTTGTTGTAGTTAGGTTGTTTATTTCTTTTAATTGTTGAATTGTCCTGCTTTATTTCCTTTTTTTTATACACCACACCTATCCTTTTAGCCCTTTCGAGCCCTCTGACTCGTGGGCGGCATTCCAGGGTTCTAATGGTATCGGGTTATTCTCGGTATCCGGATCTTGGGTCATTACATTGGACGTTATCCCAGGGGATAACCCTCCTATGTTTAAGTAAAGATTGAGTTACGTGGTGATCGACAAGGGATGAAGAAGAGAGAGGAGAATGCGAGCAGAGTGATCAAGCCTGAAGAGGGGATGAGACTCCCAGAGGTGCTCGTTACACGCCACGAGTGCTTGGAGAGTGCTCGCTGGGCCAGTGACGTGCTTGGAAGCAGATCGAGGCTCTTCTTTGTCAAGGGCTCTCTCTGTCGATGTGGGTAGGCATCTATCTCTCTTAATTTGTTCGTGTCTCTGTGTGCCTCCATCCACTCCTTGTCGTCCTGATCGAAGGTCCATTTATAATGGTTGCCCCGATGGTGGAGACCTATCTCTTAGCAAGGAAGGGCATGAGTTGTGGGGTAACGTCTCCCCGCGATCGTGGGGGGTTACCCGTTCATCTGGGGTCGGGTGGCCTTCAGATGAGTCTTAAAGCACCCGTGGGACGTGCTCGTCTTTACTGGAGTGGAGTCCGATGATGGCGGGAGTAATGTTCGATCGTCAGAGGGTCATCCAGGGTCTGATACATTTGGGTCGATGCTCTTCGTGGGCTGGCAAATCCGATGTCTGACTTTATTAGGCCATCTGGCGTGGGTCGTAGGCTGTCGGGGGTCTGCTATGTGCTTTGCGGATCTTGGACCGACACGGACCTGGCGTTAATGGGGTGTGCATGAGCCATATGGAATCCCTCCGGGATTCAAATCCCAATCTCCAGACCCCGGGAGGCTCCTAGTAGGGCTTGCCCTCGGAGCTATTCCCCTGGGTGTTCTATTTTGGCCTCGGTGCGATATCCATGGCCTATTTTAGGGACCGTTCCCTTAGTGGATGCGTTCTTGATTCTTTCTTGCAATCCCCTGAGCTGGGGAGACTCTGTCGAAATTTTGTCAGAAATGCTATTTTGATCAACTATTTTCTGACCTTGTTTATTTCTCTTGGCATGCTTTTACAGATAAAAATGGCATTTGATTCTTCTTCTACTGCATCCCGTGCCGTGGTGACGTGGGAGAATGTCCATTCCTTGTACCGGGGGCATGAGCAGCTTGCTGTTGTCGCAGAATCCCCAGACTCGGAGACCGACATAGTAGACACCAGCCACCTTCTCATCATCGGGGGTGACTCCTTCAAGTATGACCTCGAGCATGCCGTTAAGAGGGATCACCCCAAGAATAAACATTTGACATCCTTCCTCAAGCGGTTCAACCTTAAGGGGAAGAGGGACATGTTCCTCATCCGTAAAGCTGAGCAGGAATTACTGGTTGAGAGAGACAGCTTGACAGACTTTGTGATGCCGGGAAGGCCTATCTACCGCCCTGGGGAAGTCCGGAAGTGGAGTGCCGTGCTCGGACTACAGGACTTGGCTCCAGAGGATGGATTGTTGACCAGAGCCCCCAAATTTATACCCGCTCGATAGAATGAGACTGTAGGCCATGTTGACCGGGAGAAGCCGATCTTTGGTTTGTTTCTTGCCACATTGAAATGGGGGTACAAAGAAGAATCTTTCTTACTGGACTGCCTGGTGGTCCGCTTCAAGCATCTGATTTCTGTTGGGTGGTTTGCCGAGCTGAAGGCCACCGATGCCCACACATTCAGACCTGGAGCAGTGGAGTTCACGGACTACGTGCTGCAACACTATGCTCCCATCTTGGTCAAGGCCGACGTATGTCATAGCATGTACGCCTCGAGGTACCGCTACCCCATCTCCAAGGGCCTATGCTGCGGCATGATTGAAGTGTTCTGCCCCGAGTACAACACTTTCTATACCTCGGAGGGAGAAACCTCTTTAGACCTTTGGAGTCTTTCACAGCTCAGTGGCTTGCCGATCGACGGAGAGCCATACTTTGCAAATAACGCGGGGTCAGCAAAAAAAAAAGATGCACGAGGTAAAAGATGACACGAAGTATGGACTTCGTGAACACTTTGTGAAACAACAAATAGAAAAATTGCATGACCCATAACATGGAAAAGTCAGCACGAGGTACTAAAATTAGCAAGCTACACGAAGTGTGAAGTGAGAAGAGCAACTTTGAAAACAACACGAGGTAGGCTGAGAGGTGCACGAGGTAACCATTCCAAAAACTGCACGAGGTGTGTGTTTTGGAAAAAAAAAGTACACGAAGTAAACAAAAGCAACACGAACATATAAGAACAACACGGACTAAGAATGACACGAAGTGTAGAAGCAATTGACTAAAACATGAAAAAATGGATGACACGAACTTCACAAAAATGACACGACGTATAGAAATAGTATGGACTAAAACGACACGAAGTTCACAAAAATAACACGACGTATAAGAACAACACGGACTAAAAATGACACGAAGTTCATAAAAAATGACACGAACATAGAAACAACACGGACTAAAATGACACGAAGTTCACAAAAATAACACGACGTATAAGAACAACATGGACTAAAAACAACACGAAGTTCACAAAAACAACACGAACATATAAGAGTGTTCATAGTGTTAACACCATCAAAAATAATAGGGACATAATGCAACAATCTCCCCCCTTTTGATGATGGCAACACTATGTGACACTAAGTCAATTACTATGATCAATACAGAATAAAGTGTAGATATGATGACAGCTTCAACAACTAAACTCCCCCTCAATTCAAAGTTGCTCCCCCTCACTTTCTCAACAGCTACTCTCCCCCTCAGCATAAACATCTACTAAGCTCCCCTAAACCATTTAAGTTCCCTCCTCAAATCAAAGACCAGCTATACTCCTCTTAAACTAAGCACCCCCCCAACATTCAACTAGACCAGCACCAGCTTCAACAACTAGACCAGCACCAGCTTCAACAACTAAACTCTCCCTCAATTTAGAATTCATACTCCTCCCCTCAAAGTAAAAACTCCTACTCCTCCCCTCAAGGTAAAAACTTCTCCCCCTTTGACATCATCAAAAACATAGGAAAGCCTGAACGAGTGAGAAAAGAGTCTGTTGACAGGAAGGATATATAAAAAGAGGTTTGATAACCTTAGAAAATCTGCAGAAAGGAAGGTAGAGAAGGAAGTCAAGGCCAGACCGCGACGCAGAGGGTACTGTCGAAACCAGTGCGATGAGAGGAACACGTTGGTGCCCTCCATCACGCGGTTCAAGGGACGGCGGAGCGAGACGGAGCGAGTACGCCATGGTTCCCACTTCGCCCGCATGCAGTCAAATCACAGATTTCAGGAAGAACGAGGTAGGGGGATGGATTCATCTCCTCGCTAGGAACACATCCATGCCACATGCACGCCCATCCACGGCCGTTTAGCTTAGTTACGTCCATTTTTAAGTTTTGCCCTAAAATGTGTTAAAATGTGATTTTAATCATGCATTTATATTTTAAATACATTTTCTAGCTTCTGTGGGCTTGTATGAATGCGGAGCATGGCAGGTTTATGTTTTTTTTCAAGTTTTGTAAGCAAACCTGTCAATTTCTATCAACCGAGGAATGGCTCAGTTTCAAACCGATCTCGTTCGTCACCCAGTTCACATGGCGGTCACACTAGTGATCGTTATGGGCTTAACGCACCGCTCCTAGCGCGTTATGCGTGTATGGCAGACCACCCCAGGACCGTTATGTTCATATTCATGCTAGATAGGTTGGTGGTATAACGCACCCCTCCATGACCGTTATGGTCATGGGTTTCCTGTGAATTTTTCACGTTCAGGTGACCTTAACGGACCTCAAGGAGATCACCATGGTTTCTGAGTAGTTAAATTTCACAAAAAGTCATTCGGGTAGTCATAGCGGACCAGTAGAGGTGCGCCATGTTCACATAACGCACCCACACTGACCCGCCATGGCTGTTGAGCCTGAGAATGCAACGGATGAGGATGATGGGCCAAGAGAGGCGCGCCATGTTAGCATAGCGCACCCCGCCTGATCCGTTATGCCCTGTGACGGTCCAGGACTGATCCGTTATGAACTATAGCGGGGCAACCCTGATCTGTTATGCGCTCTGCCATCCCAAGGATAATAAATTGTTATTCTAATGCATTTCTCGTTCAGTTTAAGTTATTTTATGAATAAAAATACATCTTTTAGTCCCAATAGAGTTACTTTCTCTTTCCTCGTGATGGAGCCACTAGTCGTAGCCCAGCGACCTTAGTGTCGGCCCACCGGAGTTGAACAATAGAAAATCTGCACGGACTTTAAACAGAATTGCAAGGGGCTTGTGAGAACGTGCAAGGACTTGTCTCAAAGAAAACCCTGCACAGGGTTTTATATCCACGGAGTTTATGTACTCGTGGAAGGACTTAGTGTTAGAAACAAATATGCATGGAGTTGGACTTCCACGGACTGTGTGAAGACGTGCTCGAACTTCATGTTTAACACAAAAGATGCACGAGGTATGGTTTCCACGGACCATGTGAAGACATACACAGACTTCATGTAGATAACCAAACCTATATGGGTTTTGGCTTCCACGGACCATGAGAAGGCATACACAGACTGCAAATTGTCTAAAATTAGAATATGCACGGACTTGACACATACATGGACTTCTGAAAGTGTGCACAAACTTATGTTCTTGCCCAAGGCCAGAATATGCATGGACTTTGCAATGCATGGACTTATAGACATGCATGAAACGTGCACAAACTTTAACAGTGCCTAAGCAACAAATGCATGGACTTATACATGCTAAAACAAATATGCATGGACATTACATATGCACGGACTTGAACAACTCATGCACAATGTACACTGACCATGCACGGACTTTATAAAGAGAAACTCTGACTCTACAAAGCTAAAGGCATGGGGTTCAGACCAACGCATTAGTGTTGGCCATGAGCAGACTAAAATTGTTGGCCCTCATCAAAATATCAAAACAAGATTTACAACATTCTCCCCTTTTTAATGATGGCAACTCTAATGGACAATACAAAGAGTGATGGCAACTCTAATGATGCACAGTGCTCCCCCTGAATGAAAGTGAGTGTGCTTTCCCTGAATGCCATGTAGATGCAGACTCGACAATGCATCTCTATATCTCTCCCCCTTGACCACTCCCCCTTTGGTTGACCACTTTCTATTAACTCTCCCTCAAATCTCCCTCAAAATAAATTCTCCCCATTTGACATTAGCAAAAAGGAGGAAGGGATAAGAAAGGATAGATAGACAATGGTTTAGGAGATGAGTAGAAGCAACAACATTGATCTCATGAAAAAGAAGCAGTATGTAGTCAAGAGTAACGTCTGGTTTAACAGTAATAGAAGATGGAGTAAATGGATTGAGTTTCGGAAGAAGGGGCAATGACTCAAGCAACTCAAATGTGAAAGCCAGTCTGGGGCATCATAGTATAATATGAGATTTGCTCATTGTAATGTCAAAATTGACGTGTCTATAGCTGCCCTGCCTTGGCGTCTGTTTTGCAAGGGAATGACATAGGGTGGAATGGAACGGGAGTGTAATGGAATGAAGTGGGAATAGACTGAAAAGTAGATGCGATGAGACACACTCTCAACATTACATGCTTTGAATGTTTCTAGAGTTTCAACGAAACAACTTTAAAGAAGGTTCTCTAGAATCAACGCTTGTTTGGATCAAATATATAGAAGGAGAAAAAGGACCAACTTCTTTGTTCGGAAGTACCCAGGTCGTAAACCTGTAGGTTTCACCATTGGTGAGCGGTTACCAACCAATGTGAAAGTGCTATGGCCAAGGTGGGTTCAACAGAATAAAAGGAAAAGATAATTGATGACTAATCCAAACGAGGGACTTTCCTCCGTGGATGCTGCCTTAGGAGCTGTAGGGGTGAGTTCATATATGGTTTTTCTTACTATTATGGTGTGGGGACGAACCTGGTGGCTGAGGCTAGAGCATTATTAGATGGGCAGAGAATGGTGGTGAAAAGTGGCCTCCCAATTGCAATCATTTACTCAGATTCTAAGTCCCTTACCACCATGATTCAGTCTAGAGACTCTCCTCCGTGGAAGATCTACAAATGGTGGGAAGAAATCAAAGCTATTCTGTCTAGTAAAAAGTGGAACCTATAGCATATCTACAGGGAAGGCAACTCAGTTGCGGATGCCCTTGCATCCTTAGCTTGCAATACCCGAACCAATACGGACTTCAAGTGTTGGAATGATCTCCCCAGTCGGGCTCGTGGATGTGCCACCGTGGATGCTGCTGGTCTTCCTAGCTGGCGGATATGAGTTGTTCTCTAGTTGGGTGTCAGTTTTTGCCATCTCTTCAGGGGTATGCCTCGATGTCTATTTGTAAATGATTCATTCATTATCAATAAAATTAGGGCTGGATGCTATTGGTGGAGATAGCACAAATTGTGCACTTCTCCAATGAGTAATCCTTGGTCTCATTAAAAAAAAGGTCTTTTCTGCTCACTTGATTCATTGCTATCCTCCTACTGATGTGACCATCGATCTCCGTGATCCTTGCTAAGCCATGCTTCTCAATAAAGCAAATGCTGAATTGCGTTCTATCTTGTCTCGAGAGGAGACATTCTGGTATCAAAAATCTAGAATCTAATGGATTAATAGTGGGGACAGAAACACTCAGTTCTTTCATCATTACACCAAAGTTAAGAGACAGATGAATTTCATTCAGAAATTGAAAATAAGCAACCAATGGGTGGAAGATCAAGCTGCTTTATTAAATGGGGCTGCTGACTTCTTCAAATCCCTCCTTACATCTGAAGACCATATACTAGAAGGGGACCTATTCTCTGTTATTCCCCGTCTGATAACAAATGATCAGAACTCTTTATTATGCTCTATTCCATCTGCTGAAGAAATAAAGAACTCTGTCTTTTCATTATCTGGCAACAGTTCACCTGGCCCCGATGGTTACACTGGGGAGTTTTTCACTCACTGCTGGGACATCATTTGTGTGGATGTGGTTAATGCAATACAAGGGTTTTTCCAAGGCTGGGGCCTCCCTCAAGGTGTTACCTCTACTTTTCTGTGCATGATTCCTAAGGTCAAAAACCCTAATACATATGCAGATTTTAGACCTATTAGTCTTTGCAATTTCACAAACAAAATTGTTTCTAAAATCTTAAGTGACAGATTAAGACTTATTCTGCCCCTGATTATCTCCCAAGAGCAGAGTGGGTTCATCAAAGGCAGACAGATTACTGACAATGTTCTCTTGGCAAAGGAACTTATTATGGAATTGGACAGACCTGTGAGGGGCCACAACATCCTTATAAAACTTGACATGGCCAAAGCATATGACCGCATTGAGTGGGATTTTATTTTTCAGACAATGAAATGCTTTGGATTTTCTAACAGATTTGTATCTTTAATTGCCCAACTACTAGTAAACTGCTGGTTTTCCATTTCTATGAATGGTCATACTCATGGATACTTTAAGTCTTCTAGAGGAGTTAGACAAGGAGACCCATTAGCTCCTACATTATTCATTCTTGCAGAGGAAGTATTGAGCAGGGGGCTAAACTATATATTCTCCTCTGGTTTGTGCAAATCATTTCATCTGCCGCGTGACTCTCCACAAGTTTCCCATCTTCTTTATGCAGATGATACTTTAATATTCATGAATGGGGGTGCCTCTTCCATTAAACATCTGTTAACCTTCCTGGGGAGGTATGAAGCATCATCCGGGCAGAGAATTAACCCTCACAAAAGCTGCTTCTTAGCAGCCAAAAAGATGCCCAGCTCCTCCATTGATCGTATCAAGCAATTGACTGGTTTTCTCCACAGAACTGGAAGCATCTATTATCTGGGCATCCCTCTCTTTAAAGGCAGAAATAAAGTCCCACATTTTAAGTACCTCCTTGATAAGGTGAATGCTAAATTAGTAGGGTGGCAAAGCAAGTTTTTATCCCAGGCTGGCAGGGCTGTTCTAATCAGTTCAGTCTTAGCTTCACTATCCCTGTACACTGCAAGTGCTTCTTCTATTCCCTACACTATCCAAAAGCAGATCACCAAGATCTGTTCCAACTTCTTTTGGCAAGGTCTTGAAACAGCCCACAGAAGGCACTGGATTTCTTGGGATAAAATCTGCACACCCACTTCTAATGGTGGTCTGGGCATCCGTAGCATCAGAGATATGCAAATTTGTAGCTATGTGAAACTGTTATGGCTTTCTATGAATAGCATGTCACCTTGGGCAATATATGTAAGGAAAAAATATTATCGAGGCCATCACATTTCTGATTGCATAAACCCTTTCCCTGTTGGTATAAGAACAAGTGATTTTGAAAAGGCCAGAGCTTTGCTACTGGAAGGATCTTGCAAGATTATTTTTGATGGCAAAGACACTTTTTTTCTAAATGACATATGGTACAAAGACAAAGCCCTGGTAGATCTTCTCCCTATTCAAAGGAGCTCCATGTCCGTAGATTGCTCAGTGAAAGAGGCCTTATCCAACCTTCAGCATCCTATCTGGAATGAATTGCAGGATCCTCATTTGCGGTCTGAATTACAAAGATTTGCAACACAGAATGGCAGCGACATTCCTGTCTGGTCTTTCACAAATTCAGGCAAGTTTAGCATTAAATCTACTTATAGATTTCTTAAAAGGCAAGTGTTGGATTCAAATGCACAAACTTACAGTAAACTGTGGAACCACAAATTCCCGCCAAGGGCTGTCCTGTTCTGTTGGAAACTCCTGCAGCAAGCAATTCCTATTGACAGTAGAATACAATCAAGTGGTGTTAGCATGGCTTCCATTTGTGTCTGCTGCACTGCTACTCATGAGAATGAAGACATAGATCATTTATTTGTATACAGTGAACCTGCCATTTTCCTCTGGAAGAGGTTCGCCCCCCTGCTCATTGACACTTGTCTGGAAACTCCTAGCATCAGTCACCGGCTGAAGCAATCCCTGGTTGGGGTTAACACCAATAAACCAACAGGTTTTATTTCATTGCTAATGTCTCTTTTGATCATCTGGGAGATATGGAAATTCAGATGTATGGTTAAGTTTGAAGGGCATAGAACTAATTTCTATCATATAGCCAACAACATTTTAGCAGAGGCAAAGCAAATTGTGCAGCAAATTCATTTTACTCAGGGGGTTAGCCAAGATTTCTGTAGGATTGCTCAGGAATTTGGCTTTGTTCTCAGTTACAGTCGGCCCTCTTTCATCACAGTCTGCTGGTCAGCTCCTGCTATTCATTATGCCCTCAACATAGATGGTGCTAGCAAAGGCAACCCCGGTCCAGCAGGGGGTGGTGGATGCCTTAGAGATTCTTTCGGGCGTTTATTGCTTGGCTTCTCATTTTATTATGGCAATGGCTCTAACATGGTAGCTGAAGGTCGAGCTCTCCTTGATGGCCTTCGTCTAGCCCGTTATCATGCTATTCCCTTATCGATCATTTACACAGATTCAAAGGTGCTGGTGGAGCTACTGAATAACAAGAGAGATCCTCCATGGTCCCTTCTACCATGGTGGAAGCCTCTCCTACATGCCTTCTCTTCCTCTAGATGTTCAATCTCCCACTCTTATAGAGAAGCTAACCAGCTTGCGGATGCTTTGGCAAATCATGCGGTCTTCTGTTGTCAAAATGTGATATTTCACTCTTATAGGGAGCTGCCTCCTCTAGCCAAAGGCTATGCCAAAGCCGATGCTCTTAGTATACCAAATTTTCGTAGGAGATTTGTATAGCCTTTTCTTTCATTCTTTCATTGTACTGCAGAGACTTTGGTCTCTTCTGTCTTTGTACACTTCAATTCAATGAAATAAAAATCAGCTTCTAATGGTTTGCTGGTGGAGTGAGAACATTCCCTTCCTCTGGAATGGGGGTGCACTCTCCCTTCAACCCATCAGAAGTCTTGGTTCAACCCGGACCAAATCCCATGGATGGGGGTTTATCCCAAGCCAAAAATCTCATTTTGAGGGTTTTCCTCCCGACCAAACCAGCCAAATGGGAGAGGTATGAGATGAATCCAGTCCAAACCATCCATATGGGGGTTGGATCCGGTCCAAATCCTCTATGGGGTGTACCCGGTCCGAACCCCCCATATGGGGGTTGGATCCGGTCCGAACCTCCATATGGGGGGTGGACCCAGTCCAAATCCCCCAAGTGGGGTGGACCCGGTCCATCCTTTGAAAGGGGGCAAGGAATTGGTGTCTGCTGCTGTTACTAACTTTGTTTGCGGCTGCTGCGACCAATTTTGATTGTTGCTGCTGCCTAACCTTGGTTTATGGCTGCTGCTATTGTGTTACTGTTGCTGCTACCAACTTTGTTTGCTGCTGTTGCAGCATGTGTGGGCTGCTATTGCAGCTACTTTTATTGTTGCTGCTGTTGCAGCTACTTTGTGTGCTGCTGTTGATTTTGTTTGCTGCAGCTGCTAATCTTTTTAGCTGCTCTGCTATTTCCGTTGTTGCTGTAGGGGAATTACTGCCTCCTGCTGCTACTGCCAATCTTGTTTGCTGCTGCTGCAGTTGTTTGATGTGATGCTGTTAATCATTTTAGCTGCTGCTAATCTTGTTGTTGCTGCTGTTGCAGCTACTGCTGTAGCTGCTGTTGTACAGCTGTTTGTGTTTGTGCTGCTGCTGCAGCTATCGTTGTTGTGCTGCCATTGCAGCTATTGTTGTTGTTAGGGTGACTGTTTTGGTAGCTACCGTTGCTCATCAATGCTATGCATAAGCATGCGAAGATATATTGGAGGAAATGGCTTTTTGGATGATCCTTGATTAGGAGTTCTTTTCCTTGCATTGCTTGCTAACTAAGGTAAAATACCCAAATTAGGCCCCAGAAAACTTCATTTGATCACAAGGGCCTTCATAGACCTTGGTCCCGTCCAAACCTCCATGGAGGGGGCTGGAACCGGACCAAAAACCCCTTCATGGGGTTGAAACCGGACCAAAAACCCCCATGGGGGTTGGACCCGGTCCAAACCCTTTAGGGAAGGACTTAAAAGGGGGCGGCCTCTATAAACGTTCGTGTTGTTTTTGCGTCTTTCGCAAACCTCGTGAGCTAGTTGTATTCCGCTGTAATTATTTTTATCTAGCTTTAAAGAGGGCTGCATTGCAAAAGAGGGGCAGATCTATTACCCCTCCCCTCTAGATCCACCATCCACTACTCAACAGTCACGAGTGCAGTAAGTGGACAGAACTTGCCGCAGGACGAGCTGAGAGTCTCCTATGATCTTCAAGTGATGCGCGCCGAGGACGTAAGCGTGCTTTAAATCGGTTAGGAGAGCCTCATACTCGGAGATATTGTTAGTAGCAGGAAATCGAAGCTGATAAGCGAAAGGGATTGTTACTCCTTCTAGAGTGAGAAGGACAACGCCTATCCCTCGGCCTTGAGAGTTGAGTGCACCATCAAAGTGCAGAGACTAGAAGGGATAATGAGAGATGATAAAAAGATGCTCATTCGAGAAATCGTCCTGAATAGAGTCAGTATGAGGAATAGGAAGATGGGCAAGATGCTCGGCGATGGCATATCCTTTGACTACCTTCTGAACGATGAACGTGATATTAAATTAAGACAGGAAGCTCTGCTAGCGAGCCAACCTATTAGAAAGGATGGGTTTTTCCAAGAGATAGCGAATTGGGTCCATTCTAGAGATCAACCTAACTGAGTGGGCAATGAAGTAGTGTTTAAGCTTTTGAGCTACCCACACTAAGGCGGCACAAGTCTTTTCCATAGAGGTGTATTTGACCTCAGCCGGGTTAAACAACCTAGAGAGGTAATAAGCTGCCCGCACTTTTCCTTCATCATCTACTTGTGCTGGAACCGCCCCTAGGGAGTCCTCAATGACCGAGATGTATAAGATTAGGGGTTTCTCAGGGACAGGAGGTTGCAAAATCGGGGGATTGAATAGATAGACTTTTAAGTCCTCGTAGGCCTTTGGCAATCTTGCTTCCATTCAAATTTGACCCCCGCCTTGAGCAATTCATAGAATGGACGATATGAATCTTCTAATGAACTGTAGCCGGCCAATCAATCCTCGAAGTTCCGTGATATTTCTAGGCAGAGGCATGTACATGACGGCCTTTACTTTGTTAGGATCAATCTGAATCCCCCGTTTGCCCACTATAAAACCTAGTAGATTCCCTGAAGAGACTCCAAAAACACACTTCTTCGGATTCATTTTAAGTTTATACTCCCTAGCTGACCAAAATGGTACAACCATCAAAAATAAAATCTTGACTAAGCATAGCAATAATCCGACGTGCCTGAAAATGAAGTTTCCAGGGATCCAACTCAGTAATTTCACACCAGCACAGTGGTGACAAATCAAAACACACTTGATTGTAAAAATTACCCTCAGAGACAATTCTCCAAACATCTCACCACGTTCCATCAAACGATTCTTTGCAGCATCAAAGTCTTCATATTCTAATGCTTTAGTTCTAGTAACATATCGCATGAATAGATCACAGCCAGCTGACAATGAGATGGATGTGGGATCGGAAGACTGCAAAGAAGACAGATTGGTCACTTTGAATACTGATCACACTAGGTTACAGCAGCAAAAATAGCACTGAAGCCTCCTTCATAAGCATTTTCCATATTGGGCCACCAAATCAGATGGAAGAACAACAGAGCATGAGGGAAGCATACAACATTAGGGGGAGGGGGACATTTTGTGAAGTGATAAAATACTCTACACATTTGATAACTGGACAACCAAACAGGAAATGACCATCAACACAGATAGCAGCTTCCACATATTGAAATACTGAGTTCAAGGGTTCAGATACAGCAAACATGTTGGCATGTGTTTAAGATTAAAAATAATGAGACCATAGTTAAATGCAAAGTAATAAATAGAATAGAAGGATCAACAAAACAGTGCAAGTTATAGGTTGACCGCACAGCCATGCATACAATCAGGTTGCTCAAGTGAGAATGTAGAAGCTGCAAGACTTATCTGTACTCCACAGTCTTCACAAGCAGAGACCGGGGGCAAGATCAGAAAGCATATTGCATCAGACAGACGTCAATGAGAATGTGTTTAAGTCAATCAAGAAGAAGCACATGAAGACCAAATTCTGCAGAATTTGCCCCAGACATTTTTACTGATGAGGGATAAATGACAGTGGTTCCTAATACCACAGACATGGTCGGAAGTTACCATAGTTGCTGAGGGGAGCATGAGCGCTCGCCTCTTGGAAGCTCAGAAGCCACCATCGTTTCTGAGTGGAGCATGAATACTCGCCTCTTGGGAGCTCGGAGGTCACCATCGTTGAGCTCGGAGGATGACTCATGACGATCTATTGGTAATGGGAGTAGTTAGAGCAGCGAGAAGGGATAACTTCTTTTGATGAAATAAAAGTATCATTTTCCCATTCATTTCTGATTTTAGAAATGAAATTGTACTTGATCTGATCAACACGCTCGTTTACGACTCGTCACGCTCCCGATTTTCCACGTCGGGACGTGATACACCCGGTCCTTTCTTTAGGAAAGGAGAGAGGTGTATGATCGTGCCAGGGTCTCCACCTCAGGTACCAGAGTGAATGCTCGCCTTGACTGGTGCTGGGCTCCTCTATTTCGACGTTAGAGAGAGAGAATACAGCCATCATGTGAATCACATTAGTCGAATAATGAATCACACGTGCTGCCATGGCTGGCCTGGACCACGTATGTGGCTGCACGGGATCAACGAGACCATCTCAGATCAACTTCTGCGCCTGAGTCTTGAAGATGTAGCAATCTTCGAGTGGGTGACCCAGCATGCAGTGATAGGAGCAATAGCTGGGATCATCAATTTTTTGGGCCTCGTTCAGCTTGCGAACTTCTGGCAGCTCGATGATTTTCTGGGCCATGTAGAGGTCGAAGAGCAACTTTGTGTGTTCCTTTTTGAAGGAGAAGGGTGTCTTTATACGCGTTGAGAAGGAAGGGGCGGCTGGCTTGTCTCCTGGCTTCTTATCAGAACTGGTCGACTCGGTCTCCTTACTGGCTTTGACGGCGAGGGTGAACTCGATGATGTTCACCTCCTTACCGAGCTGGTATTTTTACGTCTGCTTACCCTTTGCTGAAGTGTAGCTTAGGTTGTCGGCAAAGAACATCTCTATTTTGGCAACTGCCGAGTTGAGATGGTCGAAGCCTTTGATGTTGGTGCCGAGGAGCTTTTCACTGACTTCGGCTGCCAAGCCTCGGTGACATATGGTAATGGCGCCCTCTTGGACTGGCGGGTTGATACATCTCATGCTAAGGTCTCGCCATTTCTTGATGAAGTCGAGGGCGCTCTCGCCCTTCTTCTGTCGAAGAGAACAGAGCTCGGCCAGAGAGATCTTTCGCTTGGCTGTCTAGAAATGGTCGAGAAATTTCTTCTGGAGATCTACCTAGTCGATGACTGAGTTAGGCTTCAGGCGGGAATACCACTGGAAGGTCGCTCCCATAAGTGAAGTGGTGAAGTAGCGGAGGAGATATGACTCGTCCAATGCTAGCTCGCGGACAGCCCTGGATCGAGGATCTCCAGGTGGACTTGCCCACCTCTCTTCACACTGGGGTTGCGTGCTTCGTGCATGCGTGTTCAACCAGTACTCTTCGGTGGAAAGGGATAGAAAAGGATCTGCAGCACGCCTTCCATTTCATGGCCACTGCCGCGGTGACCGATCTGAACATGCGCGCTCGTTGGCCCACGAGCATGATGTGATCGTCGTGGATCGTCGCCGTCGTTCAGCTGTGGATTCTTCGGGAAGTGTGCGGGGGGAGCCCCGCGTGGTCTGCACACCGCGCTGCTGACCTGTGGAACGGCGGGTTTGATGCGTGGATTTTGGAGGCATTCCCGCGAAAGGAACACGAAGTGTCCCTCTTTTTTTCTGTGGTTGGCGTCGGCATTGGATTAGTATTTGGCGGGCAAGACGGCTGGTGTGGGAGGAGATCGAGCGACGTCCATCACGGAGGGGAGGGCGGAACAGTGCTGATGGTGGGAGTGGCGCGAGTTCATCGCCATCGCTCTGGGGCGGTGGTTCTCCCGGGATTGCAAGGGCTTCAAGTTGTATGTTCGACTCCCAGACGTGATTTCTTCATGTTTGATCTTTCTTTTTCTGGTACCTGTTCTCCGGTTTTTGGTCTACATGTGAAAAATCTTGAACTTGAGAAGACTTCTAACAAGTTATGTGCGTAACAAAATTTCCCTCTATAGAAGTGCATCTTAAAGAGAACTTTGGAACTTCCAACCTGTTGGAGAGTTTAACTTGGGCTGAAGTTGGCCGAAACCCTCACTAGCCCTCTCGTCGCTGCCTATCCCTTTCTTTCTCCCTCTCGTTTCCGCTCTCTCACCATCGCCTTGGAGAGGTCCACAAGGAGCCGTGTCCTGCCTTGCTCGGTTTCCAGGGCCACACCTCCAGGAGGAGCTGCAGTGCCTTGCCTCTCACCCTCGCTGCTCCAGTACCTTAACCTGTTGCTGCTACCTCTTAATTCTTCTTTACTATCAGTTTTAGAAGGGTAAATAGGAAAACCCTGTATGCGAATGTGAGCATAGGTACTGCCGCCCCTTCTTGCTTCCAGTCTGTGAAAAAAAAAACAGTTAATTTTCACTGATCCGACACAAGCTGATGGTTTTACACACGCAGATTTCTTTCTTGGATTGGGGTCTTCTTGGCACTGGGTCAAAAGCTTGGCGCTGATGGCACGTGCAGGCGTACGGGTTGCAATCTTCATACATGATGGGCCAATAGAAGCCTTTCAACTTTATATTAGTTTTCATTTTGTCCCCAGCTTGATGGGCACTGCAGAACCCTGAGTGGACCTCACGCATTAGTTTGGCTTCCTTTGGCAAGAGACAACGCAGGGGAACAGACTTGTCTTTTTCGTGGACAAGCCTGTACAATTGATCTCCTCTCAGTTGATATGACGTTGCCCTCTGCAGCTACTGAACCCTTTGAGCCCGATCTGGAGTGAGACAACCATTCTTTATTTTGATAATCGGCTCACGTCAATCTTTTTGCTCTTCCTCAGTAGGACCGTCTTCAGTTGTGTTGACCTCAGAAGTTGTAGGGTTGACTTCGTCTAAGACACTTGGCATAAGCTTTCTGTGTCTGATAGTTATGCCCAATTCTCCTTTGGGTGGAAGCTTCAGGCAGAAGCCAACTTGGCTAAGGCATCTGCCTGAGAGTTTCTGCTTTTAGGGACATGACTTATTTCAAATAGGTAGAATTTCTCTTTAAATCTCATCACAGTAGCATGGTAAGGAATTAATTCCTACTTGCGGACATCATAGTCGCCTACGACTTGGCGTATAATGAGCTGTGAGTCTTCATAGACTTTGATACATTTGATATCCATTTCGAGAGCTAATTGGAGCTCGACAATTAGTGCTTCATATTTTGCTTCATTGTTTGTCAGGGGCTTCATAAGAGCACAGGAATTGTATAAAATTCCTCATTGTGGAGTCACAAAGATAATACCTACCCCTGACGTGAGGCTTGTTGTGCTGTCAGGTTTTTGACTGTTCGGGAGGCACCATCAAAGTAGAGCTCCCAGCATGGCATGTCAATTGCAAGGGCGTCTTCTTCTTTTTGTGGTGGGGCTTGCTGAATTTGATCTTCTGCTCCTGGCTGAGGCAGGAGGGTTTCTTCATCGGGGAGTCCGATGTTGAGTGGAGAGTCTGCTGGGACTGGATGCACTGCCAGAAACTCCGCCATTTCTTGTCCTTTGATTGCCTTTTGTGGGACAGAAGTTATGTCAAACTCCATGAGCAGTAATGCCTATTTTCCCAGTCTCCCCGATGATACGAGAACAGGGGGCTGCTGAGGCCGAGGGGCAGGGACTGGAGCCTGGGGTCGAGGAGGGTAGTCCCTCGGAGGGGGTGGCCGCGGTCTGGGGGCAGTGAAGTCCTGATGAGCGGGTTCCGGTGGACGGGCCACGGCTCCCCGAGTGTAGGGTCCAGTCATGGTACGAGGGTCTAACCCACGAGGGTATGTGGGTCCTGGGCGGTGGACTGGAGCAAACTCGGACTCAAACTGCTCTATCTCTCGTGCGGCCTGGTAAGCCTCCTCCAGGGTCGTCACATGACGGCGGAGTAGCTCATCTGAAAGTGCCGCCGCAGACCCCGACGGAATCGGGAGATGGTCATGGCACTCTCCTCCATGACCCCACATTGCAAGAGGTACTCATCGAAATCAGCGATATACTCTGCTACCGATTAATCCCCTTGACTGAGACTCTGCCACTGGTCAATATGACACTGTCGGTAGGTGGCAGGGAGATATTTCTGCCTGAGCCTGACCTTCATATCATCCCATGTCTCAATCTGGGACTGATGTCGCTGCATCAGCAAGCTCTCTACATTCATCCAATATGTTTGTGCCTGCCAAGTAGCTTCACCTTGGCAAATTGGACTCTTCGGTGGTCTTTAATCTCGAACCACTCAAAGTAGCGATCTATGCCAACCTCCCAATCAAGATAGACCTTGGGCTCCATAGATCCATCAAAGGTGGGAGGGTCCACTTGAATGGACCTAAGGATGCGCTCATCCTCATCGTCCCTATTGGGCTGGCTGCCATGCCGGGCACGGCCATACCCCTCAAACTCATTATCGGACCCGAAATCCTCAAACTCCTGAACACGTGGTCTCCGATCGTTGGCCCTAGGGTGTGCGGGCTGAGGGATAGGGCCAAGTAGGCCTTGGGCCTACCCGAGGGCATCCTCCTACTGAACTCTACTCGGATTGGGCCGTCCAACTAGACCTTGGATGGTTCAGTCGGAAGCCTCCATCCGATCCTCCAAGGCCTTCATCCGGCCCTCCATGAGTGCAGCGTGATCCCTAAAGCTCTTATCGGACTGATCTATCTGATCCATGAGAGCCTGCATCATATCCTGGAGGGTAAAGTCATTCGGGGTAGCATTCCTAGGGTCAGCCATCGGGACCGAGCGTTGGTAATCGATACGATGCCGAGCGGGCATCCAAGACTCTAAGGGACAAAGTGGCTAAAACTCAAGGTGACTAAACACGACTCTGAATGGTGATGCAAAGGGGTAGAAGGCTGACTCGAATGCACCCAAACAAACCTAGTAACTCTAATGCACCCTAGACCACCTAAGGCTCTAATACCAAAATTGATGCGAGATGCTAGCGAGCTAAGACTCTAAATGATTACAAGACTAACAAGCAACTAAGACCAACAATAATAGAATAGATCGAATGGCGTAGACTCGACACCTAGAGCTCCCAAGAGGGATAACATGCCAATCAATAAGGAACTCAAGCTCACAGGCGCCCCTAGAGAGAGAAGCGCACTGATCCACACGGTTGAGAAATGGACATTGTCTAGGGGTAGTCAATTCCACACTCGTGACTCGGACGAGTCACGGGATGGTCTCGCTCTCTCACCGTGGCAGTGAAGTAAAATATGCGAGTTAGGAACCTAAGAACTCACAAGAAGCAGCATCTAGAGATTATACTAAATGAGCAAGCTAACCGAGAAGGTAGTGGATGCGCACCTCCACACTCGGGGCATGGGGAAGAAACCCGACCAAGTCACACAATCACCCGGTACATGAACTAGAAGAATACAACCCAAACACCACCCACTCCTCGCATGGAGGTAAAAGGCGCACAGTGAATCCGGGGATGTGTGATGTGGGTTGACGAGTCCTAGGTCGGTGAAGCTCGTCGCCCACGAGGTGCTGCAAGCCGAAGTGGACCAGTCCGCTCTCACGGGTCAACCTGGGTCCAGCAGCGGGGATGGCGTACCGCTGAGGCTGTGGCTAGTACGGGGTGACGAAAAGTGAACCACGTGGGAAGGGGACTACTCCCAGTAAGGATGGCAACCGGGGAAGCCGGCTTGGGTCCTCGTAGCTTCTGCGAGCCAGAGGTCAGAAATCTGGCCGACCTGAGTAGGTGCAGGTAGCCAACGCAAGATGGCCCTGGTAGGCTAACTTTCGAGCGTCCTCTGGTCACAAAAATTACTATGGACGTGGGCAGGGATGTCCTTGCAACGCTCGGGGAAGGAGAGCCACAATAGAGTGCCGAGGAATCCGAGACGACGCCAAAAGTGGACCCCTGTGCAATCTGCCCCGATCTACTGGCAGTAGGGGAGTAGCAGTAATAGGGGGTCGGGACATGACCTTCTGGTCATTCGTTGTTCCCAAAATTTGGTGTGTACACTGGTGGGGACGTTCCAGGGACACCCGTTGAAGATGAGCCGCAACCTAGCACCGTGGAAGTCGAGGTGAATTTTGGAATAGGCCCCTGTGCGTTCAGGTCTGTCTGTAGGTAGCGAAATAGAGCATGGAGGATTGGGGCAGTACCGGGGCTTCCGGGGAGCTTTTAGGGCGGAGTTTTCTCTGGGGGTTAGGGGAGGGTCATGGGAGAATGGAGATGGAGTGGTGGGGTGGTGTGTAATGGGAGTTTTTGGCGTGGGTGGTAGTGGTAGGCATGCTCTATTTCACAGATCTATGCAGACAGAATTGGGAGTAAGAAAGTGGGTGGTGGGACGCAAAGGGGAATGGCTTAGAAAATTATAATAAAATTATGGGAGATGGGCTACGACGTGGGGAAGACGTGCTCCAAGTTTCAGAGCAATTGTGTCTAGTTTTGGGGGTGAAGTGGGGTCTGTGGCTTGGCTCTATCCCTGCAGGTCAGCACAGAGATAGTTTGCGCAGGGAAAAGGGCTGCGAAGAGAAGTCCAAGCACAGAGTGAATTTGGGCATGAAATTTTATAGGGGCGTGGGGGACATGGAGGGGAAGAAATGCTTTGAAGAAGTGGATGTGGTCAGAGGAGGGGAAAGGGGCGGACCAACCATGTCACTAAAGCTCTACACAGTAGATAGATACGCAAGGCACACTGGACAGTAAGGGGAAACCTTGGCTCCATGCAGTAGCACGAACTCGACCTGGGTTCTCCAGGCTCTGAGGGATGCTAGGGAGGTCACCTCCCAGACACACTAGCAGCAGCAAGCCTGAAGGAGTTGCTTTGGGTGTCGCACTCAAGAGGAAGAGAGAGGGGGGGAGAGGGAGGGAGTCGCACCCAAGGAGGGAGAGGAGAGGGGGCCGCGGCCTTCTCACAAGTTCTTTTTCAAAAAAAAGGTTTTCTTCATTCCCAAAAAGAATACATGATATTATATATGGGGAGGGGAAAGAAAACCCAGTTTTGACATGAAATTATCATAAGTTAAAATAAGTCCCAAGTGCATAAAGAACATGAAATCTACTGAGATGAACAATTAATATAACCAAGTATATGAATACAGTACTTAAAACAGAGGTAAGACCTAATTAGGTAGGCTTATCATGTAATAATTAAGACTATTCTGCATTACGTTTCAGGTTAACAATAATATAGAACTCAGAAAACTCAAGTGGTCTCGGGAGGACCATTTCATGGGCCTTAGCGATCTATCGTAAGGCCGCTAAAGGAACACTGGCAGTCTGTGGAAGACCGTTTCTTCCTATCTACTGTAAACATCAATAAAACTGAAATATATGTTAATCTAGAGTAGATAGATGTATGGTAAAATATGCCAACAGATAAGTATGGCCTGATAAAACCATATCAAGACATGGAGATGCATGAGCTTGAGTGCAATAAACTAGAATTATCATTTTCTTATTAAGGATAAGGTTCATGCATGCTATGCACAGTCATAATAAAACATCAAATTCGTCATGTACAATCAATGAAGATAGGAGAAAATAGAGGACTTTTATTCCTAATACGTTAATTTAACTTTTTCATGAGATAACCTATCTTTGATTCGTTTCCTAGACTTTAGATTTCTGACTGGAAGTAAACCCTAGTTCTTGCACGTTTGGTGCTAAACTAGTAACTTCCTGTCCCCCTATCTCATGATCCTCTTGACCTAATTCTATGAAAATTAGAGGATACATAGAAGATACTAAGGGGAACAGAAAGTTCTAAAGAATCAACTCCTAAATATCTCGATTAGGGCTTCTATTTTTTTGATCTTCACTGGGCCGCCGCACTGGTTCCTATGCAGTCTGTTGCGATCCAGCGACTTGCAGAGGCTCTAACTCTCCAACGGTTGGGGCTTCTAACATGAAAATTTGAGAGAAGTTAGATAAAACTGTGAAGAACATAAAGTTTTAAAGAACCAACCTGAGATAGGGATGCCTTACCTTCGAAATACGCGAGCCAACATTAGGGTTCGCATGGGTCAAAGTTAGGGTCTTTATATAGGGTTCACCTAGGGTTAAAGGAATTAGATCGGTCTTAGAGTCCTAAATTAGAGTAAAGTTAATATCTAGAGAGTTCTAGAGAGTCTTCCACGCCCCTGAAAATAAAAAGCAGCACTAACACACAAACGGGTCAGCAAATCTCTAGCACGATGGGCACTAGATGTCCCACCGTGATCGTCAGAAAAAGGATGTAGGTAGAAAAAATATCCCCCCAAACTTTAGGCCCACATTAGAGGGCCATTTCCCCTCATTTTTTTCACACAAACCCTAACCTTAGCATCCCAATTTCAAAGGATAGGCGACGCGACTCGGTCAACCATGAATTTCGCGTGGGGTCCTCTCCACATCATTCTCTGATCGATGGCACGTCTCTAGGTTCACCCCTAGCTTTATAAATCAAAACCTAACACTACCATGAGCCCCATTTTGCTGAGGCAGCCGACGGCGTGTGAGTTCGAGAGCATGGTGCGACGAGGAAGCGGGGGTTTTCATTTAGGGTTCCGCTATCATCGACTTACTTTCTCGCATCTTAAAGTTGTTTTCTCTTAGGTCCAACCCTAATTAAATTATACCATCGTGAGCGTCTCGAAGTCCTCTTTCCATTGGTACATTTTTTCCCAAATTTTATTTAGTATTTTGTTCCTATCATGCATTTTAATCATAGTCTATCGAAGTTCGCCAGAAGGTCAGCCTTGGCCCCAGATCGCGGACTTACAAGGCCGCCATCTGCCGGTGGGAGATTTTTTTTGAAATGGGTTAAACTAGCCAGAACATCTCCATTGACCTGTGATCCTCCCCTGACCGCGATTTGTGCTCGAGTTACAGCTAGATTGTAGTGTTTTTCTTGCGTTTTGTTCTAAATAGACAGCATGTTTTAGGACTAAAAACACACTTAAAATTAGGGCTTCATGAAACAACGTCAAAGTTAATAAAGATCTATGTCCTCGCTCCTTGATTTCTAATTGATATCTCCTGTTATACCTTGCAAAACAAGTAGAATAATCACTGTAATTTATTCACATCTTTGAAAATCTCTGCGATACTTTGACTTGGTATTAGTTACATTGCTAAGATTAATTGAGGGTCATGTCACTCTGGTGGCAATGGCTTACTGTTCACTCTCGTTTTTCACATTTCACACCTTTAATTCTTGTGATAGTTGGGACTTTCCATCGGATATTCCTTCAATCAGACTAGGACCACTATCACAAGACCTTCGTAAGACTCTATGAGCCTAGCGGTGAGGGGCGAATAAGGAGAGGCCTAATTGGTAAGGGATTTGTAGAAGTAGGAAAGGTCCGTGGTAAGGAGGAGTTTGTGGGGGTACGAATGAGGAGAGGCCTTTGCGGCATGGGGTTGATGGTGGAAGGGACCTGAGTGGTGGTGCGTAAGAGGGGACGTGAAGGTTGAGGGGAGGGTGTAGGCTGGGGGGTTGTTTTTAACAAACGTGGAGGTTGACCTAGAGTTTGGTTTACGGCCCCAACAGAGGCGCTTTCTTCATGCCATCCTTGCCCTCTCTCCACTTCCTGGAAAGAGGTGACATGGTTTACTTGCTGATTGGCTGTTGGATGCTCTGGTAGCGGATTATTGACAATCCCCATGTTCAGTTGTGGTGCGGGAGCCTGCTGAGCTGGAGGAGGTTGTTGAACTTGCTGCTGAGGTGGCTGCTGAGCTTGTTGCTGTCGGGGAGGTCTTCGTGTTTTAATGTAGTAACAAATTTTCTCATCTCATCCCAGTCGATACCGCCCTGATCATTTAAATCATATATGTAATCCTTGAAATGAAAGTAATGATCTACGTTATGACCAGGCTACCGGTGGAAGACACAGTACCGCGAGGTATCCACATTAGGAGGCCAGGCCATCCTTTCCTTTGGCAAGACGAGCAGGTTGACGGCCATGAGGGCATTGAATATATCAGGAAGACTCTCAGGTAATTGGGGATATTGGGCTCTCTTGGGGCCCACGGGTCTTCTTGGCTGTTGAGGGCCATAGTTGGAGGGAGGTGGCACCTGATGATATTATTGGGGAACTTGCAGAATTTGTGGCGGAGCTTGGTTTTGTGGAGGTGGCCGAAATGTCTGAAGAGGGTTATTTGCTTGGAGCGGGGGTTGGTTGAGGAAGGAGGGTTGTGGTTGTTGTTGTTGTGGTTGCGGGGGTCTTGGGTTGGAGGAATTGCAGAAAGGTGAGGGATGGCCAACCGCTCCCACTTGCTCATTGGTAATAGTGCCCTCGGTCATTCCACCATTAGCATTGACATTATTGCTCTTTCTTACCATTCTCGGCCTTTGCTCAAACATGCCCAGGATGGGTGAATCTTTCATTTGGGTTTGAATATACCTAGCCCTTTCATATAGTTCCTCCATGGTGTTTAATTTATTCAGGTGGATCACATGGGTTCCTGGGTTCCCATGGGGAGGAGTCAAACCTTCTCTCTGCTATGCTCTCTTCACTCTGGATCGGGCTTTTTCTATCTGTCTCTTCCTCAGACTTCTTCTCCTAGTTTCTCACTCGAATCTTTAGCCACGATCATCTCCTCCAAGAAGGAGAAAACCTTCTTTTATACCAGCAGTAGAAAGGGCGTGTGTCTTTCACGAAATCTCACCCTAGAACCTTCACACGTGGCAGCATCTTGCCATTCACTTCACACACGTCACGATCCTGAGACTACATCCAACCTTGGATCACGTGCCATCCATGTTTTCCACGGAACATTACCTGTCAACACAGAAGTAAACATTAGTTTAGTAAAAAACTAGTCTAAATAGAAAAAGATGCACAGAGTTTGGCTTCCACGGACTTCGTGAACGCACACTAGGAGTTTGTTTGAAACACAAAACATGCACGGAGTATAGCTTGCAAAGACCTGACAAAAGATGTAAGGACTTTTTTTCGGGAGAAACGTGCATGGACTCATAAGTGCACGGACTTAGATTTTCAACCAAGACTAAAAGATGCACGGACTTGTGTTGCTGAAAACATGCACGGACTAAAAGATGCTTGGACTTCGGTTAGACAGAAAAATGCACGGACCTTGGTTTTCCTTCCAACAGAATTTCATCTAAGTCCAAAATGTGCACGAACTTTGACACAGGTTTCACACATAAGGAAATATGCACGGGGTTTTACGTGCACGGACTTAGTGTTAAAAATAGAACATGCACGGACGCATGTTTCAAAGAAACATGCACAGATGTTATGCGCCATAAGCAACATGTGCATGGACTCCTACATGCTAGAATAAACATGCACGGACATTTCATATGCATGGACTTGAGATGCAAAAACCTGTAAGGGCTCAAGACTGCTTGGACATGCAATGCATGAAGTTTGTTCATGCTCAGACTTGAGCCAGTCATGCAAGGACTTATGTTCTTGACTGAGGCCAGAAGATACACGGACTAGAGAATGCTCGGACCTAGCTATAGAATGCACAGACTACAGACACACAGGATGCAAGGACTTATAGACATGTGCATGCACTCAAATGTGCTCGGACTTGGAAACGACCTCAATGCAAGTATGCACAATGCTCTGGGGTTTGAAAATTTCCCCAAACACCTTTAAGGCATGGGCTACCTAGCCCTTTATACAACTCGGTGGGTCCCTCCAAGGGCCCTAATCAACTTGTCGTAACATACGGTTACATAAGCAACTAATCGGGACCAATCCCAGCTACCCAGCTACGAGCTTTGCCCGCACTTCACATGGCCGCCCGGGCCAACCCGGGGGTGCCCCGACGCTAAGCCACGTCACGTGGCACCCAGCGAAAAGGTAGGGACTTAGCCCCAAGATGCCTTCTTTCAACCCTTCAAGGTCAAAGGCATACCTAATCAAGTCAACCACAGGCTTTGGAGGCCCGCAGTATGCGTATACGACCCACACACGTGTGTTCGGCATTGTTCCGAACACCTTCTGGGCGCATATATCCCAGCCCGCCGACGTCAAATCACTGGTCAACCCATGATTCCAGCATGCTAATTGGGTCCTACAACGACCCCCAGTGAGTCGGGGCCACCCCCGACCCTCAGACACGTGGCGACGAGCCACCCATCTTTAGCTGTCTGGCCAACCTGAGGCTAACTTGCCAACCCGCCATGCAACACAGCACGTAGCTCGAGCCACAGCCCGTGTGCTTAAACAGCCTCTCCTTTGCTCCCACGAGCTCCCATCCTCAGCTCAAGGCCCACTTTGGGGCCCCTCAGCTAGCTACCCAAGCCGTTCGACAACCCGAGGCATGTCGGGTATTTACCCGAACACCTTACGAGCGGCTACTATGACTCAAAGAACAATGGCCCCCACGGGCCCATCCCAGTCCCCTAGAGCCTAGTGTCCCTCAAAGGACACTCCCTGAAGATGAAACGAGACTTCGGGGGCCATCCCTCATGGTTACAACTGGCCTCGAGGCCCAGTTCACCCCGGGGAGCGGCCACGCGCCCCCAGGGAGGGCAAACTCCCTGGGGGCCGCGCCCTCTCTCTAGCCCGGTGGCCCCACGGCCCCGCTCAGTCACGGTTCGTCTAGTTCGCGACCCTATGATGTAGTTCGTGTGTCATACCAGTTCGTGGGAGCAACACGTGGAAGCACAAGATGATAGCACAGAGGATTGGTCCTCAGCAGTCAACACGCTCACAAGCGTCCACGTATCCTCCAAGCAATTGTCCTTTTCTTCTGTGTGTCTGGATTGGTTGGCCTTTGTGTGCCATGAAGTCTGTGCGAGACATGATCCGTGTTTTGGCAAGGTGGTTGCCTATAAGAAGTTATGCCCGTTCCCTTGTTGTGTAAGGGTGTGTTGGCACTATTTTGGAAGGACAGGTGCCGGTTGGGTGGTGTTCGTGAGAATTTGTGGTTGGTGTTGTGATCCCCGATGTGTCGAGGATCGGAGCCTGCGGAGTGTAGAGGATTGTTGGGATGGAGGATCCTGAGTTGCCGTGTTGGCTGTGCGTGTGGATCAGAGTGCGCAACGGAAGCGTGGTGGGCCCATAACCCACAGGTCTGATTTCATAGCGTTGGCTACTACAGGTGGATTTTCGAGATGGAGAAGAGCATTGGAGGATTGGTTCCTCGGTAAGCGTTGTCTCTGACTGTGTGAGACGTGTTGTTGCTGTGCTGCTGCTTAAGATATTGTGGTTCACGGCACTGGCAGGGTGGAGAGTTGAGAAAATATGTTGACAAGCATGCCGCATGAGTACCATGTTTCTGTATTGGAGGTTGTGTTTTCAGATGAGGTAGGTGGTTGTTGGAGAAGTGATCTCTGGCAAGATTATGGGTGCCGGCTGGTTGCTGTGAGTGGCTAGTGGGTTGGCCGAGTGATCGACCATGGTGAGATGCGTATTATCGGGGGACCCATGTGCATTGGTCGTGGCGTGGTCGGCCAGGTTGCCGTGGGTTTAGATGGCACTTTCCTCCCCTAGAGATGTGTGCCGTGAGTTGTAAGAGATTGCGTGTCCCGTGGCTCTGTGGTAAGAGTGGGAACTGGGATCGGCAGGCATCCTCTTGGATTAATTGAGACGAGGGTCTCGATGAGATGGGATGGTGGTCGATGCCTGTGCAGGGAGGTCCTTGATGGGACATCGACATCGGAGTGGTGATCTTTGGTCTGAGACCAACATGGGACAGCTCCCCTGTAAGTCTGAGTCGAGTGAGGTAAAGACCGAAGACACCAGGATCCTGTCACGTGGTCTCGCCGTACTCCCCTGAGAGGGTAGAGTTGGCGTGAGGTTTGAGCTCGGATGTAGTGTTTGAGCGAGAGTTGGATCAAGGTGTGGTGTTGGTCTGTGGAGAGTCAGCGGATGGCCTCGAGAGTTGTAATGTTTCGATGGGTGAAAACCCATCCAAGCTTCGCCCGATTCAAACCACCCTCTGCGGGTTCAATGGCAAGGCAACTTATCCGGAGGGAGCCCTAAGCCTGCTTATCACTATTGATATCCCTCCTAAGATCGTCACGGTTATGGTTAACTTCACAGTGATTAAGGGGATGTCGGCCTATAATGCCATCTTCGACCGAGGTATCCTTAGCCGAACGAAGGCCGTACCCTCCACCTATCACCAAAGATTGAAGTTTGCAACCAAATATGGCATCAGGGAAGTCCAAGGGAGCCAGGCAATAGCTAGAAGGTGCTATGTAATCTCGGTCTGAGCCATCAGGCCAGAAGGGAAAAAGACAGGGGTTGGGGGAGCCGAGGATGAACTAACCACATCAGGGCCCGATGGTGAATTGCTATGAGTCTTCCTCAAAGGTGACTTGACTCCAGAAGTAAAAATCAGAGCTGATTTACCACCTGATATACGAGAGCAATATAAAGATTTTCTTTCAGAGTACGTTCAAGTCTTTGCATGGTCTAATGAGCATCTTCCTAGGATCCCTGGGGAAATGGTGATGCACAAGCTCAACCTTGACCCATCAATGAAACCCGTCCAGCAACACTGAAGAAAGCATGCCCCAGAGAAGCAGATGATCATCAAAGAGTAGATTGTTAAGGGAAAGAAAATCAGCCTATTTCGATCGGTCCTTTATCTGACATGGCTCGCTAATGTCATCTTAGTACCAAAAGCTTCAGGCAAATGGCGAATGTGTGTGGACTTCACCGACCGCAATAAAGCCACTCCGAAAGACTGTTACCCACTACCGAGCATCGACCAACTAGTCGACTCGACCTCTGGTAATGAATTGCTCAATTTTCTAGACTCTTATTCCGACTACCATCAGATCCGAATGGATCCTAAAGACATCGAGAAAACAGCATTTATCACCGACTTCAGCGTATACTGCTACACCCAAATGTCGTTCGGGGCTGAAGAACGTCAGAGCAACAAACCAAAGGCTGATCAACCATATCTTCAAAGGACAGATCAGATGGAACGTCGAAGCCTATATCAACAACATGCTCGTCAAGACACCTAAGGCTGAGGACCACTTCGCTGACCTAGCTGAAGCCTTCGACACCGCATGAGCTGCAGTAGACGAATGTCATTTGGGCTTTGCAATGACCCAGCCACCTTTCAACAGTGCATGATGTCTATATTTTCTGAAATGGTGGGTGAATTTTTAGAAGTCTTTATGGATGATTTCTCAGTGTTTGGGATTTCTTTTGAAAGTTGCTTGGAAAATCTGACTCAAGTGCTGAAGAGGTGCATTGCATCGAATCTTGTGTTAAACTGGGAGAAGAGCCATTTCATGGTAAGAGAGGGAATAGTGCTAGCCATGTTATATCAGAAAGGGGAATAGAGGTCGACAAAGCTAAGGTTGATTTGATTTCTAATCTTCCTCCTCCCACATCTGTCAAGCAAATCCATTCTTTCCTTGGTCATGCAGGATTCTATAGACGATTCATTCAAAACTTCTCTACCATTGCTCGTTCGCTCACTCAGTTGATTGCTAAAGACACTCCCTTTCAATTAGATGATTCCTGCCTCGAGGCATTCAATTCTTTAAAAGCGGCTCTCACTCAAGCTTCGATTCTTCAATCTCCAATTTGGGCGCTCCCTTTTAAAATTATGTGTTATGTCTTAGACTATGTTATTGGAGCTATCTTGGGTCAGAGAATCGATAAGAAGCCCGTGGTAATCTACCATGCAAGCCGCATCCTCGCTGATGCACAGTTGAATTACACCACCACAAAGAAAGAATTGCTTGCTATTATTTTCATCCTGGAGAAATTTCACTCATATCTGTTAGGGACTAAGGTCATTGTTTATTCTGATCACTCTGCATTGAGATACTTACTTTCCAAGAAGGATGCCAAACCCTGTCTCATTCGCTGGATTTTATTGCTACAAGAATTTGATTTAGAAATCAAAGACAAGAAGGGGTTAGAAAATGTAGTTGCTGACCATCTTTCGCACATTGTCATACCTCCAAGCACTCCCATGTCAGATTCCTTTCCTGATGAGCAACTTCTTACTATTTCTCATTCTTCAACCCCCTGGTATGCTCACATAGTCAACTACTTGGCAGTAGGACAGATCCCAGGCGGGTGGTTTAAACAGGAAAAGGACCACTTCTTTGCTAAGGTCAAGCGCTACTTTTGGGAAGATCCTGAGCTGTTCCACATGGGTCCTGATCATATATTAAGAAGATGTGTCCCCGAAGAAGAACAACAATCGACCCCTACTGAGTCTGGCTGTGACTCACCCTTTCTCCTTTCAGGTGAGCAGCCGCAGCCATCCGCCGGTGGTTCCCATGCTTTTGGAGACCGGTCTTAGTCTGTCAGTAGTAGTGCGGTGGTCCTTTTGTACTTTTATCTGGGGTATGCCCCGAGCAGTTGTACTTTTGGACTGGTGTTTTGTTGTTGGACTTATGTATTTGTGACTCTGGACTACTGTATATATTTTTATCACTCTGATATATTTAATTTACTTTCGTATTATAATTTTAATTGTTGCATTAATTAATTCTGCGTGCATGCCATTCCAATTCGTTATGCAACCCCTCGACAAAACCCTTCCAACCCTTCAGGGGCCTCACCAGCCTCTTAGGTGGCTTCCCCAGTTCTTGGTATCAGTGTATCGATATTATCGGTATATCGATATCTGGATCTCCGGGTCATTACAGCTACCCCACATGATGACGCCCTTGTAATTTCTGCCACAATAAATCACTGTAACATAGATAGGATACTCGTAGATAATGGCCGTGCACCTGATGTATTATCCTATGGCTGCTTCTTAATGATGGGTGAAAGCCCATCGAAGTTGCATCCATTCCGAACCCCTCACTGTGGGTTCAATGGTCAGGCCACCTATCTTGAAGGAGCTCTGAGCCTATTTGTTACCCTCTGGACTCCCCCCAGAGCCATAACATCTGTGGCTAACTTCATCGTGATAAAGAGGATAACTGCCTATAACGACATCTTCGGTCAAGTTATCATTGGCCGAATAAAGGTGGTGCCCTCCACTTTCCACCAAAAAATGAAGTTCCCTACTAAATTCAGCGTGGGGGAGGTCCAAGGTAGCCACGCCGTGGCTAGGAGGTGCTATGTAATCTCTGTAGAAGCTGTAAGACCTGAAGAGGTGAATCGAGGGAAGGGAATCATCGAAGAAAATGTCACAACAAGCAAACCCAGAGAGGAGCTACTGTCAATCTACCTGCGAGATGACCCATTCCTCGAAGTCAAAATCGGCTCAGATCTACCACCTGAACTTCAAGCGCAACATAAGGATTTTCTTTCAAAGTATGTCTATATCTTTGCTTGGTCCGATGATGACCTCCCCGGGATACCTAAGGAGACCATGATGCACCGACTCAATCTCGATCCTTCCGTCAAGCCTGTTCAGTAGCAAAAAAGAAAGTACACCTCGACTAAATAGGTGATCATTAAAGATCAAATCAGTAAAGCAAAGAAAATCGGGCTATTTTGCCACTCCTTTACCCGACCTGGTTAGCTAATGTTGTCCTGGTGCCCAAAGCCTCGGGCAAATGGCGGATGTGTGTCGACTTCACCGATCTTAATAAGGCTACTCCAAAGGATTGCTATCCACTCCATCGATCAATTGATCGATTTGACTTTAGGTAACGAGATACTCAGCTTCCTCGATGCCTAATCCGGATACCACTAGATCAGGATGCATCCCGAGGATGCGGAGAATATAGCCTTTACCTTCGACTTTAACATGTACTGCTACACCCGAATGTCTTTCGGGTTAAAGAACGTCGGTGCGACGTATCAAAGACTGGTAAATCAAATATCTGAAGACCAGATCGGTCGGAACGTGGAGGTGTAAATCGATGACATGCTGGTCAAGTCACCAAAAGTTGAAGACCACTTTAACAATATAGCGGAGACCTTCGAAGCACTCCAGAAATATAACATTAGACTTAACCCCACTAAATGCACCTTCGAAGTTAGGTCTGGGAAGTTTCTGGGCTTCTTGGTCACCCATCGGGGAATCGAAGTGAATCTTGAGAAGATCTAAGCCCTCTTGGATATGTGACGGCCACAAAGTGTCAAGGACGTCCAATGCCTAACTGGAAGGATCGTCGTGCTCAATCGCTTCATGTTTCGAGCTGCGGAGCGCTACCTACTTTTCTTCAAACTGCTGAGAGGTCTAAAGGCGGCTGCCCCGACCTTCACTTGTGATGATGAGTGTGAGAAAGCTTTTGTCAAGTTAAAGCAGTTCCTAATAGCTCTGCCTATCCTCTCAAAGCCCATTCCAAGAGAAACTCTATATCTCTATCTCTCGACAACTCCCTCCACCGTGAGCTCGGTGTTGGTTTGGGAGGATAAGGGAGTTCTGAGACCGGTGTACTACGTCAGCAAGGTGCTCCTGGATGCCGAAAAGAGATATCCTGCAATCGAAAAACTCGTGCTAACATTGCTGACCTCAGCAAAGTGACTTTGGCTGTATTTCCAAGTGCACAGTATCGTAGTACTAATCGGCGAGCCCCCAAAGAAGATCTTAACTCATCACGAGGGCTCCGGTCACCTCATAAAATGGGTGGACATGCTCAGGGTGTGTGACATTTCTTATCACCCCCACACCGCCATTAAGGGCCAGGCACTCGCAAAGTTCATCACGGAGAGCACTACCCAGCCTGAGGAATTTCCCCCACCAACGGCCGGCCTAACTTGGGAACTCTTCTTCGATGGGTCTTCATACCCGGTCGGTAGTGGTGCGGGAGTTATCATAAGCTCCTTAGATGGAGTAGAGTTGTAGTATGCCTTGAAATTCAAGTTCGCAGCATCTAACAATGCTTCTGAATACGAAGCCTTGATTTCGGGAGCTCGGATGACCAGGTAGCTGGGGGTAGAAATGGTCAAAATCTTCATCGACTCATAGTTGGTCGCTAGCTAGTTCAACGGGGACTACAAGGCTCGGGAGTCGCAAATGATCAAGTATCTCCAATTGGTTAAAGAGATAGCTCGATAATTTGAGAGTTTTCAAGTAATCAAGATAGCTCAGAAGGAAAACTCCTGAGCAGATGTACTCTCACACCTGGCCTTCTACTAGCCCCTCCGGAGCCCGCTCTATTCTCCTAGAAGAGTTGGAGCGTCCCAGCGCTGACTCCGAGCTTGTAAGCCCTATTCAAGAGCTTCCTGACAACTGGAGGATTCCCTACATAATTTGGCTAAGAGATAGTCAGGAGCCCCATGATCCTCGGGAAGCCATGCGTCTCAACTCTCAAGTACCAAGCTAGGCGCTTCATCTTGCTCGACGGATTGCTCTACCGAAGGTCCTTTGGGTGACCACTCCTTAAGTGCCTCAACCCTCGTGAAGCTTGATAAGCTATCGAGAAAATCCATGAGGGGATTTGTGATGTTCATCAGAAAAGAAGGTCTATCATGAGGATTTTCTTGAGGCAGGGTGATGCGGGACAGACACGAGGAGACGACACTACATGAAATGGACCCGACTCGACCAGCAACAACACGGCCACTAGAGCGACCTCGGCTCGACACGGAGAGCTCCTATGGGATACACGTCGCTAACAGAAGAGCCAGCTCACTCGTCGTCCCATGCCACCTTTGGCTAGGGAGTTATCTTTATGTAAAATTGGACTCGGTAGTAACCTAACTTGGCTTACTGGTGTGCAGGTGCCTCTGATTTGCCCGTGATTGAGGGTTCATTAGGGGCCTCATCTGGTTCTTCAGGCAGCGAAAACACGACCATGGAGACTGACGAGAGCTCGAGCTCGAGCTCTTCTTCCTCTGAGGCTTCTTCCACCGGAGATGCTGAGATAAAGGCAGCATTGGAAGGTACATGTAGCTCCTTCACTCCCCTTCATTGGCTTTAACTCAGGGTTTCTGGTAGAGCTGACATTTTGTGTTATGTCCAGGGCTGGAGTCCGAGGAGGAGCGCGTGGCGACTCCCATCGAGGCGGAACTGGGAGAGCCTTCTACCTCTCCGATGATTACTGGGGACACCCGGATGTCAGAGGAGCCTCTGCCCTCTCTGACTCCAGTAGTTGACGCTACTAAGCTGGAGGAGAGACTACCCTCACCGACCCTGAGTGGGGGTGTTATAGGTACGACAGGGGCCATAGCAGGTGTCAAGACATTTATCCAGTTTTTCACATTGTCTTGTCATAGGGAGGTCTTGAACATTGTTGACCCTCTTTGTGTTTGCTGGTGTTGCACAGGTCCTTCTGGCGTGTTGGCTGAGGTGGGCCACTCTTCCCTGGAGCTGGGGATCGAGTGGCCTACATCTGTTTCACCACCGGAGCTGCTACTGGACACCAGCGTGGGTGCGACCTTGATCCAACAAGCCCGAGGCTACGTAGGAGGTGATCCCCTACCTTCCTCGGAGGAGCTCCATCAGCGGTTGAGGGAGTGTACCTATGGCTATCACGGCCTCGGGTTCCCGTGCAAGCTCTGGATGTCTGGCCTGGTCGACATCTAGGTGAAGTACCTGTGACTTCTAGAGGCGTAGGAGCGGAGGGCTCAGTGGCTAGCGACCGTCTGAGAGCTAGAGGAGTAGCGGGCTCAGCTTGCACTGGCGACTGTCGAGCAGGAGAGGTGTGCTGGCGTGGCCGTGTTGCTTGCTCGGGATCGCGTCGCACGGCTGAGGGAGGCAGAGAGTAGAGCCGAGGCCCTAGAGATGGCCCTGGAGGAGCAGCGACGAGACGCGAAGCTCGCTAGGTTCGAGTGGCAGACTGCAGAGACGGAGAATACATGGGGGTATATAGGAGAATGAGGACGAAGATGGAAGGACACATGCTGTGTAGGAAGCAGATCTTTCTCGTCTGCTTCATGCCACCATTTTCACTAGAGTTCATCATCATCATCACACATGTGTACCTCGGTAGTCTGAGCAATATTAGGCCAGTTGTTGCTCCCCTCCTTCCTGCGTCTCTCCTGCAGAAGATGGCACCCAGAGATATACAAATGCTCGAGTGATGGGTGCAGTCCCTTCTCTGGCAAGGACCTCAGCTGAGGACAGTATCCAATGCGCAAACTTTTGAGGGAAGAAAGGCTGTGCAACTCCGTGGGAAGATGTTGAAGTTTGGCACACTTAAATATTACAAAGCGCTCAAGGCAGGTGAGGCTCTGCAGCAGCACTTCCTCCCCTTCCTGGAAGAGTCTGCTTTGATGGCAATCATGTATGACCAACTCTTGGATAGAACTGAGATTTTTTATAGACCCAGCAGTGAGGAGTGATGTGTTGTCAATTGAGAGGTACTTCAGTGATGATCCTTGACCCTCTTCAAAAGATGATGAGATTAATGTTGCACCAGAAGCAGAGAGTTTGGGGCACTTCTCAATCTTCATGTTGTCAAGGCAGGCAAGGGCCTGGAAACCCAGAGAGGTTAGCTCTTCACAGCCCCTGATGTACAGTTTCTCAAGTGCTTTCAAGTGATGCAACACATCTCCAGGCAGGGAACTCAGCTTTGGGCAGTCAAATATTTCCAAGCTTTTCAGAGAAATGAGGGAGCTTAACCCATCATATGATCTCAACTCTCTGCAGTCCACGATCTTCAACTTTTCAAGTGTTAACAGATGACAAAGCACGCCCGTTGGCAGGGAAGTTAGGTCCGGGCAGTGAAAAATATTCAAGTGTCTGAGGAAAAAGACACCTTGCAGCAACTCTAGAGAGATCATCTCTTCACATTTAGCAATGTTGAGTTCAACAAGGGATGTCAGATGAACCAGAACCCTTCCCAAAAGGGATGTCAGTTTTAAACAGCTGTTCATGGACAGTGAAGACAGCGATGCAAGGTGGTTTTGCATAAACAAGGATAGAGAGTGGTAATAGTTGTCATCATTGGTCAAGAAGGTGGGAGACCTTCTGATATCAAGGGAAACCTTGGATGATACGTTTCAGCCGATACCGCCAACTATGGAAGGGTGCGATAGATTGTGCTTTCTTGACAAGATTATGAGTGGCTCAGCACGGAGTTGGTATGGGAAATGATCAGTGCTCTCTTCCCATCAGTTTTATTTGGGAGCCACAGAGTGGCTTATTGGCATATTACATCATTATAGTGAGGTTTTGAACCACCTCAGGATCCGTCACGCAGTCACGGCCGCACTCTATGATTACCCTTGTCATACGGGGTTGCTCCAGGCTTTAGCAGAGAGGTTTAATAGCCAATGTAATACTTTTGCTACTGCTGAGGGTGAGATGACTATTAAATTGTGGAGGTTTCAAAGGATTACCGGTCTGCCTATTTTCGGGAGTCCTTATGAGGAGGAGACACCCAACGACTTGCATAGAAATCAGAGCACTAGTACAGGACAATATGGATTACCACTTAACTTCAGATACTTGATGAAAGTCTGGCAAGATTTGGCCCGATCCGGGAAGGAAGATATCCCTTCAGCTTCTTCGAGCACCATCAGAGTTAGCGTGAATGCATGGGTCCGTTATTTTTACAATGGGTCGTTCTGCTTTTATTAGACTTTTGTTGAGGATAACAAATCTCTTGGCCACTATTATCAGTTGATTTTGAAGCTACAGAGGCGCAAGCACTACTTGTCTTGACCAGAGAATAAGGGGTGGAATCCCCATTTGTTGTCAGATTCGACATATCTTGCTGCTTATCTTGTTTACTAGCTTGCCACTTTTGTGATATCCCATGAAAAGGATAAGCTTGTGCGGCCTAAGCTGATATATCCAGCGTGCCTCCTTGCTGATGGACATAGACCTGCCATTACGCCAACTGCCCTGGCAAATATATATCACGGCCTGGGGAACTTGACTACTCACATCTCTCCTCAAGATAGAGGTGTGCTGATGGCCACCCATTATTTGAGTGCCTAGATTGGTTTGTTTTTTCCTGGGCTATGCTAGTGTGCCGATTTGAGGAACCCTACGGTTCCATTGATTTTTCTCTTTAGGAATTGCCCGAGTCAGAATTCTTCGGGCCAGCTAATAGGTGCACGAAAGGCACTTTCTTTTCTGCCCGCAGAGGGGCGAGTAGGACTACACTTCACCCACAGTTCATTTGATTTCACATTCAATCACTTCTTTATCTTTCATGGTGTGTTGAATCTTAACCACTAGCTCACTCAATGAAGAGTGTCCCAAATTTCCATAAATTCCAGTCTACCACTAAACGTACCCATTGGTTGTATGATCATAGAGAAATAACCAAAGAAGTCTGAGATGGAGGGACAAAAACGAAAGAAATCACCAAGGAAAAAATGACAGCAATACAACCTGCTATAAAAGAACAGATATTTTCACCATGCCAGAACTGAGACATTAAGCTTTCGAATCCCCCTTAGCAACAGTTCATTCAGCTCAATGCTAAGCAGAAGCTCCAGGAATAATACGACTCAATTGAACTTTCATAGTTCCTGGCTATTATCGGTCATTTAAGGGAAACCCCAAGCTTAGGAACATCACAACTGGAAGCGCATTTCACTGCACAAGCGCCACAAAGACCGCTACCTTTTCCGGCGACACGGAGTCGAACACATAGACCTCCCCCTGGAACGAAAGAGTAAGCTGGTTCCCCATGCCTGGAGCGGAAATCATCCCCAGATTGCCGGCATCGGGAGCCATGTCCGCCCCCATCATCTCCCTCTCCACCGCCCCGTCCTCGTCTACCTCAATCGCATCCCCTCCGCCGTTCTGGTGGCCCCGGTGGTCCTGCTCCCCGCCATATCCCTGGACCGCGTGGGCATCGGCCAGGACGAGAATCTGCTGGTCGCCGCCGCCGGCCACCGCCCCGCCCCCGCCGCCTCCCCCGACCTGGACCTCGTCGATCTGCCCGGGTAGCTGCATGCCGGCGGCGTCTGCGGGGTGGTGAAGGTGGTGGTCACGGTAGAGGCCGCCGTGTGATGCCTTCGCGTGGCTCTCACTCATCTCCACCTGCCCCCTCTCACAAAATCTAGAGCAACAAATTTGTCATACAGACGCTACTAAACTCGAGCAGAACCAAGAACCCTAATCTCTGGGGAACCCGGCGAATCCCCCAGATTCCCCAATTACGACCACGATTTACAAAAAATCAGAAACCAGATAATAGAAATAAATAAACAGAGACATCTACGAGCAAGGCGAGATTGCCGAAATCGCAAGGGTCATATCATTCGCAATATTCGCCGAGGAATCCAGCGATGTGCCTTGGAACAAGAAGAAGGAGAAAAACAATGTTTGGGTCCCTTGCCTTTTTTTTTTTTGAACCTAGAGAGAAAGAAATCATAGCAAAAAGCAAAGAATTCAGCAAGAACGGGGTAGCAGTTGACTGAATGTCTGGGGATGCAGAGACAGCCAGGAGGTTTGCCTACAAGCAGCCACCCTTCAAAGAGTGCAAAATAGCTCACCGATCGAACGCACTTGCACCGAAGATGAACGGGGCTAAGCGACCTGCTGAAGTTGTGGGATGTAAAATTGCATCGATAGGGGAATGTTCCACCTTAGATAGAAGCACTCATGCAAGCCGTTGTGAACAAAGAGGAAGCGACAATGTCGGCTTGAGTAACACAAACATTGGTGAGAATCCAATGCCCCAAAAACCTAGGGGTTCCCCTACAAGGTTTGTCCACGGAGGGTGAGTCGAGGCCTAAGATCAGGCTGAAAGGCATAGTCAACAGACAACATGTGAATATTTCTGTACTACCCCTTGTTGGTCCCAAGGGACGGAGGCGGCTAGGTTAGCCAAAAGATGGTTGTCAGTTCAAGGATGCAAGATGACCCTGCTTTTTCAGGGTAAAAATGGGTAGAGAAAATGCCTCGAGCCAATGTCTGAGTCTTAAGGCTGCGGACATCGTCGCTCCCCAGACCTTGCACCGGCGGGGAGTCTCGTGCACTGGGTATGCCCTTTATGCCCAATGTTTGAGTCTATAGCGCCGAAGTAACCCATGCCATACTCCCAGGAAAAGCTCGAACGCCCTTCAACAAAAGAGCACCCATACTAGGACAAGCTGACACCAACTTGATGAAGATCTAATATCCAATTAAAAAGCCAACCTATGACTAATTCTGGTGTATACCATATTACCAAAAAATGGCATGGTAAATAATTTATCTCTACATGTTTTGTATGATAAGAACAAATGTGAATTCCCAATTGCGAAAATAAGACTGACAAAGATGGAATGCAGGATTGGCTGATTCAGATCGGGATTGACAGTGGCCAATCCAAGTCCAGTCTGTAAGACCAAACCCGATCAGAAAACTAAAAATAATCATTAAAATTAAGATTTTTAGGAATAAACCCCTATAAAAAATTGAAATTAGAAATAAGTCCCTCCAATCTCACTATTTATAAATAAGCCACCAAATTCTTCTCAAAACAAGGCGGACGATGATTTTATTCATTGAATGGGGGCACTAGGGTATAATACAACCTCAAGTGTCTTCCATTAATAGGCGGGAACTGAACCTCCCCGCGGTAGTTGACAATCACATAGGCTCCGCCCTCGTAGACCTTTTGGACTACGTAGGGCCCGAGCCAATTCTCATTCAACTTGCCCTTGGGGTTAGCAGCCATGACGTCTCTTCTCTTGACCATAACGAGGTCACCTTTCTTGAATTCACGTTCCTTGACGAGCTTATCAAAGGCGCGCGCTATTCGGGCCTGATAGACCTGAATATTCTGTTGGGCCTGAAGCCGCTTTCCCTCTAGACTAGAGAGTTCTTCGAGTCTTCGCTCGACATTTTTCTGTCCCTCATGAACTAGCTCGTGCTGGATGGCAACCTTGAGGGAAGGTATCTCCAGCTCGATAGGGATAATTACTTCCGAGCCGTACACTAAGGAGAAAGGTGAATAGTCCGTTGGGGTCTTATATACTGTCCGGTACGCCCATAGCACCTCGTACATCTTTTCTTCCTAGTCCTTCTTGCTGGAGCTAACAATCTTGCCTAGGAGAGTGCAGAGAGTTTTGTTAAAGGCTTCAGCTAGGCCATTGGCCTGCGGATTGTAGGGAGTTGATGTCCTTCAGTCAATCTTGTATTTTTTCGCCAGCCGGTAGACCTTCCGGTTGCGAAAGTGGCTTCCATTGTCTGAAATAATTTGGTCGGGGGTGCCGAACCGGAATATGATGTTGTGGCGAACAAATCTGGCAACGATCTCCCCAGTGACCTCCCTTAGGGCGACAGCTTCTGCCCACCGGGATAAATAATCAGTCACTGCCAAGATGTACTTGCAGCCTGTGGATGAGGCGGGCAAGTGACCCACGACGTCTGTTCCCCATTGAGGGAATGGCCAACTAGGTACTGTAGGGTGCAGCAGCACGGGCGGCCTCCTGGGTATTGTAGCATGCTCCTGACATTTCTGACATGACTTCGCGTATTTGCCGCAGCCGTCAAACATTGTCGGCCAGTAATAGCCAAACTTTTTTATTTCAATTTTCATTTTCAGCCCCGCCTAGTGTGCACCGGCTGCTCTGGCATGAACCTCCTTCATAACTCTCCAAGCCTCTTCAATGGATAGGCGTTGTGAAAGAGACCATCATACCCACGCCCTCGGCGTGCTGGCTGCCCGTTAAATTGGGCATCCCAGGCCCTTTGGGGGTCCACCCTAAGCTAGTCATACCTCGGAACATCAAGGTCCCACTTCAGACCCTCTCCACTATCTCCGGTCCATCTACGGACCCGAGTGTGCACTACACGGCTGAGCTCGCTTGAGTGAAGTCGGCGGTCCGTTGCATTGCTTGCGAGTCTAGGTCTTAGGCTCATAGTGTCACCCCCTTAGTGTGAGTCCTTGGCAACAAAAAAGGTATATCAAAAGACATCACTGGAAGGATCGGTTAGGCCATTCTGGAAAGCGGCCTTTCTAGCATCGAGGAAGCCTTTAGGCTCATCCTTCTCCTTGTACCCTTTGTTGTCTTGGAATCACAATTTGGGCGTCCATTTGGGCTCATCGCCCATTTTCCCTAAGTCATCTCACGTCAATTGATATCAGAGCTATAGGGTGTGTCACATCAAATTGGTATCAGAGCTATACGGTGTACCACATCAATTGGTATCAGAGCAAGTTCTCAACTTGTCTCTACAAGTTGGTCCTAGGGCATTTTGCATTCATCACCCAGTGCATCAACCTTACCCACTAGGATGGCCATCCCATATTGGTCCTATCCATACCACTCGACCCTCCAAAATGGCCCGATCGACCCTCCCTTGGACATAATCCATTTTGAGGACCTTATCTTTGATGGATCACGTTCTAGTGATAATCTAAGGTGGGAGGCTACCATAGAAAAAGACTTTGATAGGATTATGGTATCTGGACCCGCGAGAGTCCGCATTGCCAAGGGGCAACTTCGGGGTCAAGCTAAAGACGAGTGGCAGCACATAGTGGGCCTAAGGGAGATTATAAGGCAAGAGCCCATTGACACATGGGAAGACATGAAAACTGAGCTTAGGAAGATCTATCTTTCCCAAATCTCCCCCTCCTACTTGAAGAGGCATAGACTAAGGAGCACTACCACTCCTCCTTTGTCTCCCGGCCAGTTCAAGGCCATCGTAAAGGCCCAACCTCCACAACACCCATCACCTCCTACCCCGACCAACACCTCTACACTTCACCACCCAACCCCCACCATTCAAATCCAATTGGCCCCCACTTCCACCCCTCCACTAATTTTTTCGAAAAGCATACCTCAAGCAAGTTTTACTTTCAAAAAATATACTTCGTGCAATTTTTTTCCGAAAAGTATACCTCGAGCAGGTTTTGTTTTCAGAAAACATACTTCGTGTAGTTTTTCGAAAAGCATACCTCGAGCACGTTTTACTTTCGAAAAACGTCCCTCATGTAATTTTTTGAAAAGCATACCTCGAGCAGGCTTTGCTTTCGAAAAATATACTTCGTGCAGTTTTTTTCGAAAAGCATACCTTGAGCAGGTTTTGCTATCGAAGAACATTCTTCGTGTCATTTTCAAAATGCATACCCCGTGCACTATTTTCAAAAACTTACCTCGTGCACTTTTCAGCCTACCCCGTGTTGTTTCTTCAAGTTTCATACCTCGAGCAGTTTTTCAACTTTCTTACCTCGGGCAGTTCTCTTGAAAAGCCAACCTCGTGTTGTTTTACAAGTTCTAACTTCGTGCTATTTTTATACTTTCTTATCTCGTGGTATTCTCTTTCTCAATTTCATACCTCGAGTCATTCTGGCACTATTATACTTCACGCACAACACTTCTGTCATACCTCGTGCACATTCTTGAGCTTTCTCTCTTATAAGAACTACCCCAAGCATATTTTGTGCAGTTGCTCATCTGTATTCGAGCAAGCTTTTACCTGGTTAATGTAATACCTCGAGCATAATTCTTTTAACTGCACTATTCCAGAATGCCTTACTGTTCGATGGAATTTCAGGTACCATCTGTTCGTTGGAAGAAATATTCCTCAATGATGAGGACACATGATCTGAGGTTTCATCCCCCTGACATGCATTTGACAGGAGTACACATGCACTGGAATTAGCCAAGGGCGGGATCTGGACTTCCACACTCTCGGTGACCTTCTGCAGCCCTTATAAATAGAACTGGTCGTCGTTCAAGACCAGGGCGCTCGAAGAAGAGAAGAAAACTGCTTCTAATAAGAAGAGAGAGCCAGAAAAGAAGAAAAGCAAGCTGAGCGCTGAAAGTAAATAGAGAAGAGCCGCTGTTGAAGAACAGAGAGTCACTTTAGAGAGAGAAAGAAGAAAGAAGAAGAGCGCCTGAAGAAAGAGAGAGAACAGAGTCGATCAGTCTGACTTGTGGATCAAATCCAGAGTCAATTTGCGTCAATGGGAATGTTGAACTTGCAAGACTTTTCATGCTAGAACACTTCAAAGGCAATATAAATGCATGTAGTGTTTTGTCATCATCAAAAACCATCGCATTTAACCATTTGCTCAAAGAGGGGGTTCAACGAGCTTGTCTAGAGTCCAAGGTTCGCATTCAACTTGGAGTCGAGTCCCCAGCGTGTCCGTCCCGCATCAAATCTTTGATAGATGTTGGCCAACGCCGTAGGAGCCAAGGCCAACTACTGTCCCTCTGCCAACAAGCAAGCCGACCATAGTAACTCGGCTCTCAGCAAACCATCCTCTCCGTGCGGGACAATGAAAGTCGCCAACCAATATGCTAGGTACGCTGTAAGGTGTGTCACGTCTAGAAAACCATGGGGATTCCACCCCTCCCAGGGCGCATATACATATCTGGAATATGTCCAGAAGTGTAACTCCACCTCAGTATACTCCTCCCACGGAGTCTGATCCCTGGCGAACTCTTGGTAGAAGCAGAAGGGCCCGTTGTAGAAGTGACGGACCCACACATTCAATGACACCCGGGGAGTCTGTGCAACTCTCTCTCTCTCTGCCAGGGCCAAGTCCCTCCAGGTCTTCATAAGATACCGATATCTGTAAAACACTCGGTATCGCCCCTATCCATCGGTGTGACTACGGTGGAAGTCATCCAGTACCACCTCCTCGTAACCCTCGCTGCTGATCGGCAATCCAGAGATCTGGAATAGAGACCATAAGTCAAGGGTGGTCTCTCCCTCTACTGTTGCCACTGTATTCCACCGGCAGTTGAGATGCTCCAGCAGCCCTGTAACAGTCTGGTGTAGCACGGGTACGCGTATAAGGTGGCAGTCACCACGTACCTGATCCCAGCTCGGTCCAGCAGCACTCAGTAGTGGTGCATAAAACCCATCAGCCACTCGGTGGCCCCCTGACAATACCGGTGTGATGGGATCATGGCCCAGCGACTATACCAGCTAATGACGGTCTGCTGCATCACCCCGTCCAGGATGTTGTGGTCGTCATAGCCCTCTCCAGCATACTGTAAGCCTACGGGCTCTAGCACCAACCCAGCGGTCCCCTCCGTCTCAGTGCGATGGTGACCGTGCAAGTCCCAAGAAGTAGGGACCAGTGGCCCAACTCTGTTGAGAAAGTAGGTATGAGCACACTTGTCCAGTATGTATCTTCGCATCAACATGAATGTAATATTTAAATAATTAATGTCTTAGCTCTAGAAAATAGGGTAAACATAAGAATGCGACAAACAAGCGATATAAGCCAAGTAACCAAGAATACAGAGTCACGAGATAATTTGAGCAAGTAGGTAAGATCGAGTATATAGCATGAGCAAGTAAGATTAATCAGGTAGATATACATTTGGCCATCATGAATAAGAATGTACGAGCATGTATCTAGAAAGTACTTTACATAACCTTGCAAAGGCTATGTACTAGAAAGTCATTATCAAGCATGTAATTTTCATAACGAGTCTCATGATGTTTCACTCATTTATAAGAGAAAGTACTCCCAGCGTAATGTGACGTCAGTATCATCATACCCCATGGTTTATAGCACCTTTTTGACAATCCGTCGAGGGTACTAGCATGGAGCCATTGGACAAAATCCGTGCCCGATCTTTCATCTTCAAGTTATAAATCCAGCTACTTCCAGGAGATAATAATTTCGGCCAATAGTTTAATTTCAAATAATAAGTTTCATGACCAAGTAACCAAGGCATAGAACGTACCAAAGTTGACATGATATATCAAAGAAGAATTAAGGTACATTATGCTACGATGACATTCTGACAATATAACAGGATTTTCATTAAAGTTCATAACTTAACCTTAACTTGTTAAACATAATTTTAGACTCCAGATAATCCTAAGAACATCTAGGAACTCAAGAAAACCAACCCCAAGGGTCAACGCTCAGGTTAGACACAATCAGGAACCAAGCGATCGTTTACTGGACCTTTTCATGAACCAGGCGGTCTAGTATTGGACCGTCTCTGACGAGTCAAAGCTAGAACAAGGGAACTTGACTAAGAGAACATGTGGTCAAGGGATGACCGTTTGACAGAAAAAAGTGGTCATGATTACGACCGTTAGGCAAGCCTTAGTGGTCGCCATGAAGACCGTTTGGAACTCAGAAACCAAAAAACATCGATGGTGTATGTGCTTTCTAGACTAATTGAGTTTTAATGGTACAACTAGCTCGACGTCCTAGTTAGAATCCCAGGGTCACGGAGACTTACGGAGGCCGTGAAATAAGATCACCTAATCTGGTAACAAGTTTGGAAAATGAGGTACTATTCACTATCTTCAAACCCTGATGTAGAGAGAATCCACATAGATTTTGTGGCAGCCATTTGGAAGGCTAACGTATGCATACCTCTTTAGTCCCTCTTTCCTAGGAATTGGTGATGGATAAGTAGAGTTGAAATCCGTAAATGCCATCAGTCTTTCCTCAAACCCTTGAATGAACTGAAGCTGATATTCCCTGATGAAAAGTTGTCAGGACCTGGGATTTGCTGCCATTCTTATTGTTTAGAGTTATACATATCTATGCTGTTAAGGTAAGTTCTGGTTTCAAATAGTTTGAATTTGCTTGAAAATGTGCAAGATCTTCACGTCTGCAATCCCCAAAATGGTAATGAGGTTGGCATCAAGGGGAGATGATGTCTGTACAATGGTCGAATTTTTGAGTTTTGTCTTCCACTTTGTCTGTGGCACATTTCTTATTTACCACTTTTTAATAATACTGGTATATCATGGTTATCTTGGTATTCTGCAGGGAGTTTGTGGAAACGAGAAAGATTTCTGGGCACGTCAACAAGGCTAGACAAGCTTTCCCGGGCTGAAGTAGTCATTTCTGAATCAGAAACCAAAAGCAGGGAAATTGATATGGCAATTGCGGGTCCCATTGAAAATGATGTACAGAGGCATTTGGTTGATGATCATAAGCAAAAGGATATTAATAGCTCTTCTGCTGTTGTGCTCTCGGGCAAGGTATCTTTTCTCTGTTCTCTGTTATAACACTATTGTTTCCAGAGGATGTTCTAAACTCTTAGATCTTTATCCTCTGTCACAATCCTGGAATAGTGACTGGGGCATATGCATGCAGACACACAAAAGATTGATGAAAATTGGGTAACTTACATCTGTCGACCTGCATGGACACTGATGAAATGTAGGTGCAAGTCTAGCATAAATCCCAGTGAAGACTGTAGCATAAATCCCTTTGCAGTTTTGGAGCCTGCTCTGCATTATCTGAATAAATGTGAACCCACTGCACGAGGCCCAGTCAAGAAAGAAAAGAATAGAAAAGGAGCTCATTTATCTAGATGGTTGAAGAGCAATGTACTGCTCATCTGCGGTATCAGTTTCACACGAATCTATATCAAATTGTAGTAGCCTTCCATATTAGTTCAGTTATACGTAGGTCTAGTTGACTATCCTGAGTCTGGTGGCAGTTCTGTGCACTGCATTGTGTTTCATAGTACGTGCAATGGGAGAATGCTTATCTTATCTGTAATTTGATGTTTCTATTTTGAGTCTCTGTTTCTAGTGAGCCTCCACTAGTTGTAGCCTGACGACACTTCAACGCGTCGGCCCACCTAGGAGTGGTCGCAGGGTAGTTCTCGAGAGAGGATTTTTAGGCTAGCTTTCATGGGCCCCCTTGCTTTATAGTAGCGTCCTATTGGGGGTGAAAACTAGCTAGAGGCCTGGCTCAAGGCATTGGGCTTGTGCGTGCACAGGTGATCAGGGGCATTTGGAAGAGCGCTGATGGACGTGACCCTGACTAGTCACTCGTTACTGTTGTTACTTGCACTTGGTACAGTGTCTCAGTCACAATGTTCAAGATGAGTGTGAGATGCTTGAGGCACAGTGTAAGACATCAATGGACGCATCTGGCTTTGCTTCTAGTGAGGAGGTGCTTCTGTCACATGACATGTGACTTGTGATTTTATGGCTGATTTTTTGTCATTGTTGACGTGGTGCTTTGGGTAGCCTGTGCTTGGCTTTACCGTAGCTTGTGTAGCATACACAATGGTGAGGGCGTGTGTGTGTCGGTGATTTGGGTAGTGTTTTCCCACGTCCGAGAGGTCGTGATGTATAGCCTACATGTTTGTTGTTGCATGACGTGTTCTGACAATGTAATCGGGTTTTCTTGAGATTAGTTTGGCAACTCCCTACTAGGTGTATGGGAAGTTGTGCCTTTCTCGATTAGGAGTAGTTTAGAGAGCCGAGATTTTATCGACTACCGTGGTTTGTTTAGTACGGCTTTCCCTCTTTACTTCCGTTGTTGTTACTCCTATTCCTATTGTTACTCTTACTATTGTTACTGCTGTTACCGCTTTGGTTTCTTGGTGGGCATCTGCGGGACCCCTACTAAGCCAGTGACACGAGACTCACCCCTGACTTTTCAGGTGTGGCTGATCTTCTCCCTCGTGGTCTGGTGGTGCGATTCGTGGTTCTTAGTAGCCAACTTTGCCAGTGTCGGACTTCCCCAGACTTGAGGGTACATTCCCTTTTCTGTTAGACTATACTTGTCTTTACTTGGACTGGACTCTGGCCTTGCAGTTCCTCCCTCCTAATAGAAATTTCATCCTCAAAATTTTAAAGGAAGGATAAGGAGCGAATGGAAAGAAATTATACCTCACTGGAATAAGAAAGGAAAAAGTTGACGCATTTTATCTTCACGCTCCCAAGTAGCTTCATTCCCTGAGTGACACTGCCAAACAACTTTGAATAGAGGGATTATCTTATTTCTCAATCGCTGCTCACGGCGATCTTCAATTCTAACAGGGTACTCTAGAGTGGACAAATCAGCCGTCACTTCGGGCCAAACTGAATCATCGAGCACGTGAGATGCATCAGAAACATATTTCCTCAACTGAGACATGTGGAACACATCATGGATAGCTTGCATTGCCGCTGGCAGCTGAAGATGATAAGCCACTTGGCCCACACATTCCAGAATAGGAAACGGACCAATATAACGCGGACTCAGCTTTCTATGCTTCCCAAATCTCATAATGCCTTTCATCGGAGACACTTTTACATACACCATATCTCTAGCCTCGAACTGTAGTGGTCGCCTGCGCTGATCTGCATAACTTTTTTGTCGACTCTGAGTTGTCAACATTTTCTGCCGAATCAGACGAACCACATCAGCACACTGCTGAACCATATCAGGTCCTGTCAATAATCTATCACCGACCTCAAACCAGTTCAAAGGAGTACGACAAGGACGACCATATAACGCCTCATACGGTGCCATACCGATGCTCGAGTGATAACTGCTGTTATAAGCAAATTCAACAAGTGGCAAATACTGACTTCAAGAACCCTGCCAGTCAAGGCAACATGATCTCAGCATATCTTCTAAGGTCTGAATCGTCCTCTCTGACTGACCATTAGACTGCAGATGATACATAGAACTGAAAGCTAACTCTGTGCCCAACGCTTTCTGAAAATTACGCCAGAAGCCAAATGTAAAACGTGGGTCACGATCTGACACAAGTGAAATAGGAATTCCATGCAATGGCACAATCTTTTCAATATAAAACTCGGCCAATTTTTGCACACTCCAAGCAACCTTAATCGGCAACAATCGAGCTGTCTTCGTCAGATGATCAACCAACAGTCAGATACGATCGAAGCCTTGAGAAGTCCTAGGCAAACCCACAACAAAATCTGTCGTGACGTGATCCCAGCAGGGGGTACCTGGAGGGGGGGAGGTTCTTGGCGGGAGCTCCCCCCTCCCTATGATCCATCGATGAAGACGTCGGAGGGATCCGACGATGGAGCCACCACCGAATGGGGTGAGAGTTCCACCCCTGGAGGGGGAGGGGGAGATCCCACCGGGAACTCCCCCCACCCAGCGATCCACCAGCACGAGGGACCTGGTGAGGGCCGCTGGAGCGAACAGCGAACCTAACTCCTGAGCTGTTTTTCGTATATAAACCCTTGTTTGATGAGTAGTGTGGATGCACACAAAATTGGGTGCCTCCTCTCAAGGTTTTGTCCTCCCAAGATATCATGCTAGGTGTGGGACAACTTCGGGTTGTCCTCTAAAGGGCAACTTGTGGGTCAAGTGCAACGCCCTTAGCCTCGCTTTGGAAAAGGAGTTACCCTGTGGTTAACCACAGGTTAACTCAGTGCTAATTAAATTTGAGCTTTGATTGGGGCTAACGCAAATCTAGTTTTTATGCAAGACTAACCAGGGGATAATCCAAGGTTTCGAAACCCACGGGTGAGGGTTGGTTAAAGTCTGTCCCGGGATTCGAATCCACATACTCATTAAATCTAACGTAAATTAATGCACTCTCTCTCACACACACACATACTCACCCTCCCTCTCTCTCCCACACCTAATTAATGCCCTCTCTTGCTCTCACCCTCTCTCTCTCTCTCTCTCCCCCCTCTCTCTCACACACCTAATTAATACGCCCTCTCTCTCTCACACACACACACGTACTCACCCTCTCTCTCTCTCTCCCCCTCTCTCTCACACCCCTAATTAATGTCCACCCCCTATCTCTCTCACACACACATATATTGTTATAAATTTTATCATGGCTAAGTTTTTAGTTAATAATAATAATAATAATTTTTATCAAAAGTTTTATTATTATAATTATATGTTTATCAAATAAAATTTATTTTCATGATATATTATTATTATAATGATGTTATTTATCAAGTAAAATTTATTTTCATTGTATATTATATTTTTAGAATATATTCAAACTATTTAAAAATTAAGATAAAATAAAATTTTTAAAGATAAATAGTAACACAAAATCGGTAATTAATGCTGGTTGACTTTTAAATTTTAATTAGTGAGATTTTTGATGAAGGGGAAGTGTGAAGTAGCATTCTGGGATGATATATATGCGCATATAGGGATTGTCTAGGACCCCTACAACACATCCGGAGGAATGAAAAGATCCTCAGCAATTTCCCCTATCAAGCCATCTATCTATTTTTAATGCATTACATCCGGTGGGGACACACAGTTCGATTGATGGCATAAACACATAGACTGGTCAGTAATGAGGAAACCCCGGGGAGGGAGAATATATATCGCCCTCATCGGGTGTGGCCATAGGCCATTGGGATGAAATCACCACAGTCCTTTCTACCAAGCAATCTCAGGATTCACTATAGTTGCAGCCCTCAAGGGCCTCCTCATGCTCGGGGAAGAAAACTAAAAGGGAACAAAAGAGAAAGAAAGAGAGCAACAGAGAAACCAGACAATACAGAGGAAGAATCGAGCAATATGCACAGTAAACTGACGAGCGGGAGCCTTTATTATTCTTCTCCACAATTGCAGAGGGAGCAAAAAATGTAGAAATACAGGATTCAAATGAGAAAATAAGAATACAAAAGAAAGGCACTCCTCCGGAACCCACCTCTTTCTACTCTCTCACCCGTCTCTTCTCTCTTCGCCTCTCCTTCTGTTCTTTTCATCTTGATTTTCTTCTTGATTGCTCTCTCTATCTGTTGTTCTCTCGTTCTCTTGTTTCTATCTCCGATTGAGGGCGAATGCTCATTTTTATAGACCGATTGGAAGCAGGGAGTCGGTGCCATCGTCACCGACTCGTTGGCCTGCCGTGCCAGGGGCGCCACTGCATCGCCGGCCCACCCTTTGCTTCATGCACCACCGACTCATCGGTGAAAGGCGCTGCCGACTCAAGCGTAAGGGGATTTGATTGCCACCAAATCAATCGCCACTGAATCACCCTTTCAATGTGCCACCGATTCAGTGAGGGGCATTTCCATAATTTTGACATTTTACCCCAAAGTTAGACCCGGTAAGGGCTTGTAGTCTAGAGTAGCCCTGGGGTTGATTCAGTGGCCCTAGAATATATTTCAAAGCCCTGATTCAGGGTTTCCAGTGATTTCCATCACGTGTCGAACCCGTACCAATTTTCTTAGGTTTTGCCTTGATTCGGCCTTCAGCACTATGATTTGTGATGTCAGGCTTACTTTAGAGCCATAGTAGGGGGCCCAACCTACATATATACACATATATCTCTAAACCACCTGGATACACTAATGGGCCTTTCACTAAAGACCAAATGGGTCTTACACTTGGATCATATAGACCCTACCATTAAACCCAAATTGGGCAAGGAAAGAGCGCCCCTATACAGGGCACCAATTCTTAAAAAGTGACTACTTACAAGGGCGCTAGATCCTTAGGGTATTAAACACTTTTTCGTTAGACAGACCAAGGTGAAGGGTGACCCTTTGATAGGGCTCTACTTAATGAATTGAAGACACCTCAAGGAGGTGCCACTTCTTGAAGAGCGCCCCTCTCATGGGTGCTATTTCCCTGCAGAGTGAAAAATGGAAATTTAACTGTAGTGTTTCGTTCAAACTAGGAAGCCGGATGCTATCTAGGAAGGTTTTGATCTGGAAGGTGTAAACGTAGGAAGCTTTAATTCCAATAGGATTCTTGCATGGGATAGTTAAGTCCCGACCAAAGTCTAAACCCTATAGGATCCTTCTTCCCTATAAATAAAACCCTTCGAGACCCTACAGAGGTTACTGCCACTGTTTCTCTACTTTCACGTCGATTCGCTGCATTCTGCACTACTTCCTGTGGTGGTATGTGAGGGAGAGAATTCTCTACTACTCTTCCTCTTGTGGCTGTGCATTGAAGAGCCACTGCTACTTCTTCTTCTTCTTTCTGAGGCTGTGAGAGGAGAAGTCTTTTTCCTCTATTCCGTTGCAGACAGAGTTGCCGTAAAGAAGGAGTTTTGCTTCTTCTTCTATCTATTGCTGCTACTGCACCTTCTTCTTTGCCTATACATGGAGGAAGGGCTCCCTATTTCTTCTCCAAACCCCTGAAGCTGCAGTGCATCTTATTCTCTGTATCAACCGTTAGAGAGTATCGATTGTTCGTATATTCTTCATCGTTCTTCAAAGTCTGTCATCCAGATCAACCACAAGGTAGGTGTTCTCAAGTTTTAAGCCAAACCCTATAATTACTAAGTCCTCTGCATGCATATAGGTCATTAAGACGGCTTACAGTCTCGGATTTATGGTTTTGTGCATACACTGGTAACTAGCGACCCTGTATAGGGCGCTATTTGATCTCACGACTGAACACACAGTCGTTGTTTTGTTAGCTATTCCAAACCCTAGGTCAGAGTCCAAGGAAACCCACAAATCCACGGCCCATAATTGGGTAATCCTGCGAAAAGTTGAGGGGAAAGCATCCTAACAGGGTTAGGAACCTTCCATGGTTGAATAATCTTCCAAAATTATTCCAGATATGGGTCAAAAAAAGGAAAGAGATGGCTTCGGCCGAGCAGACTTTCATTCTAAGAATGCGCCCATAACCAGCACCACGTTATTTAGAACGCGTTGCTACGATAGGCCGCGTTAGTGATTGACTAGTTAGAGGGCTGGTCAAATGGTCAACATCTCCTTGTAGGAACGTGCCCATGGAGACGAGCCTGTTCTTAAGAACGCGGCGAAGGTGACCGCCGCATTAATGTGGAGTGAACCAAGGGACTCCGTCTGAAATCCAGAAGACCAAGGTTGAATTCAAGGGTTAGAAATGGGCAAAAATAGCTCACAAATTGGTCCAAGAGTCAACCAATTGAGGGTCAATTGGGGCATTTACTTAAGAGAATAAGAAAAAGGCTCAACTTATGGGTCGAAAGCGGGTGTCTACAGATGTCCCTCCCTGATGTCCACTTTGTAGGGGAGCAAGCGGGGATGAAACGGAGGCGAGACAGAGACGACATGGCATGTTGGTAAAGCAGAGATGAAGTGGAGGCGCAGTGAAGTAGACTGATAAGTGGACATCAAGGTAAGAAGACACCCGGCTCTTTCGACAAGTGATGGGAATAATCCAGAAAGCTCCGAGCCAACCACAAGGTCCAGGTAGCATGGATGACCCTTACTTGGAATGATGAAATAAGAAGGAGAATGATCAACCTCTCACAAAAGAGGTGCCCCAGCGCGTGGCAACTGTAGGCTTCACTCAGTCGACGGAATGGACGCATGCCCGACGGATCTGTCGACGCCATCGTGCGGTTCACAATTAATGAGTGGATCAATGAAGAAAGCTAGAAGCTGGATCGAAATGGGTAGAAGAATTCCATGCAAAGGTGATACTGACAATCGAGATCAAGTAGTTTGACCCAAAGCAGACTTTCAAATTCAGAATGGAATGAGATTTCTTATTCAAGAATTAAGCGTGATTAACCATCAATTGGAGGGCCATTTGGGCAATTTATGAATCGTGAATGCTCAAAAGTTGTATGATGACTCCTTTGCTTTAAGGAGGTGAATTTATCAACCTTTCTTTCTTCCACCCGATCAGAGAAATATTTGTTGTTGAAGTATTCCATGAATTCCTCTCACAACACATGGTCGTATGGTAGAGTGGCTTTAACCAACTCCCACCAAGCACGGGCATCCCTTTCTTGTTGAAAGGTGACAAGTAGGATGTTTTCCTCATCAGCGCATTGCATGACTCAGAATATCCTCTCAATTTTCTTCGCCCAATGTTCGGCCTGATCCGGGTCTATGGACCCAACGAACTTGGGAGGGTTCATGCTTTTGAAATTTCTATGTAAATCTCTGGCTCCTCGATTTGCTCCTCCTTGAGCAACCTACTGCAGATCTTGAGTTAAACCCTACACCGTCCTTTGCATCTCGTACCATTGAGCTCTCTCGGCAGCCATCAGTGAGAATTTAGCTTGCAATCACAACTACAAAACTCAAGTGTTTTATTTATTTCTTGATTAATCATTCTCTAAAACTTAGCCCCTAGCTCTACCCACTCTTACCAGGAAGGTTCAAGATCCTATCCAAATTTCTAGATCAACATCTAGAACCTATATCAAGGGAACCTATGTTTTAAGATACCTAAGATCTGATACCACAAGGACTATCACGTCCCGACGCGGAATATCAGAGCATGTATAATAGGGTCCAAACCACAAGAAGAGAAAGGGAAAAGATGCTTTTATTTCATCTAAATAAAATTTTACAACATTCTTAGGCCTTAAGAGACATGATACAACTTTCAAGTATATAATTCTAGTAAGAGCAATACTCATAAAACCTAGGTAACTAAGATAACTTGATCCCTCGTTCACTCTAGCCCATCCCCATGTGTTTGGGGTTCATTGTCAGAATTACTTCCGATGTTAATTGAAAACGTAGGGTGAGCGAAACACTCAGTAGGATTTTATATCTCTTCACTAACCAACTTAAAGTAATTAACATTTTGGATAGTTATTGTGGTTTGTTGGGAAAATGTACATAAAATATGGAATATGAATAGGAGATCGAGTAAAGAATTGGAAGTGATTGAAATTGCAAGTAAATAAGATATCAAGAGTAAAGTTCAAGTGCAGAACGATCATGTAGAGAATGCTATCATGGAATTTGGCCATTTCATGCCAGTACAGCCGAGGGCCCACGGTACTAGCTTAGACCGTTTGATGGGACTGCCCCTCCACCTCTCCCAAGTGAGTCGATGATCCGTGAAGTCTAGGGCTATGACTAGTGGTTCCATCACATGAGAAGTCGAAGCACTCCATTGGGATTCTAGGAGCGAGCCATAGATCATAGAATAACATAAATAGAGCATGGAACACATTAGATGGGAATTATGCATGCTTTTCTAAAATTTCCAGAAACAACAGAGAATAACGGACCATGGTCAGGGCGTTATGTGAACATAATGCGCCTCCCCCAAGCCGTTATACTCACTCAAGTAAATCAATGGATTCAGACGTGCAGACCATAACGCGCCATCACTGGGGTGTTATGCTCAGTATAACGTGCCTCCCCCCTGCACGTTATACTCACCCAAATAATCATTGAAACCACACGAAATATAACACGCCAAGACTGGTGCGTTATGTGACTATAACGCACCAGGCTCGGTCTGTTAAAGTCACCCGAACGCATAAAACCTCCGACAAATCCATAGTTTTTACACCACATAATGCGCTTGGAGAAGGGCGCTATGTGGACATGACGGATGGGACCTAGTCCGTCATGCCAAACGACCTATAAACCTACTGGGATAACAGTCACATAATGGTCTTAGGTGGTCCGTTATGTTCAACATGACGGACTAGGGACGGTCCATTAAGCTGAACATAACGCACCCCCAAGGGTCCGTTATGAGTATAACAGCCCCTGGAAGGCACGTTATACCAGCTGGGAAACGGGAGGGACGAGTTCAGAGCCGAACTCCCCTCCGGTCGAGCCGGATTAGCGGGAAACAAAGAAAAAGGGATAGAGGAAGCTAAACAATGACTTTTTACAACTACGGCATGCATCAAAATGGAAATACAATGGCCATGGTGAATTCTACAAGTATTTTAGCCTAAAAACCCAAAAAATATAACTTGCACAGAAAATGATAAAAATGCCTACGCATGGACGTGCATGTGGTACCAAAGTGATACTAGCGAAGTAAGGAATCCATCCCCCTACCATGATCGCGATGATAACCTCGAAAAATGTGCATGCAGACGACGGAGCTCCGTGACCTCCCCCGACCCGTCCCGTTCCCACGCCCTACGAACCGCGGCCCTCCTCCTCTCTATTTCAGGTCATGCAGTCTTCATAAAAGTTGCATATTTCGACGATAAAAAACCAATGCCAGTAGTTTCGTCTCGTTCCGATGTCGGCCCTGGAAGTTCCACCATGACTATCGGCATCCTGTCCTGCTGTTCGCCCAGAAACCTGACACCGACCGTCTGAGCGACCACGACCTGTGAGAAGATCTGATGGCCACCATATTTTGAGAGTTCGCAGAGATCCCTGTCTGCTACATCCACAACTTGGTCCCGCCACATTTGGAGTTTGTCAGCGAGTGTACCGGCCACCGCACCATGACTGCGCCATCCTGTCCTGCACGGCAGAACTGCACAGGTCTCCAGCTGCGACCACCGCCTCCATCCAGCGACATCAGCTCAACGTCAGACTTACAGGCATCCTTCGGCATCCCTCAAGCTTCGTCTAGGAATTGACAGCACCTCGAGTGGACATCGGAGCGAGGCACACGGTCATTGTTTGGTTTCCCCTCCCTTCATTCCCCCCTCTTGCGCGAGGGTAGTGCGCGTAGTGAATTGCCCCCATTCCCGTGATCCCCCTCCCTGCAGGGAGTGTAGTAATTATAATAGCAGGGGCATCGCCAAGCCTCCTCGACGCAGCGTGTCCGCCAGGTGAGCATGCTCCCCGGAGCGCCCTCGTCTCCGATCGGTGCCGGTCTCTTCAGACTCGGTAAAGTATAGATCTGACCCTTACTTCTTGGCATTGCTTTCTTAGTATCTATTCAACGTTCACGCCTAAGGTGAGGAGAGCTCGTTCTAAATTTCCTGAACATTGAGTGCCGACCGTTGCCGTGTGAGAGAGTGTCGTCATACCCACCCTCGGGCACTGGTTCTGCCTCGGCTGAGTCGGGCGACCTTCAGACCTTAGGTCTGTCCTCCCCCGTATACTCTTAGCGGCTCCAACCGTGTTGGCTGCCCATGGGTCATCGTCCACCCCTCCATCGTCGGGTTACCCCCCAACTCTGAGTGACACGCGTGGTCAGTCCGCTATTGCTCGGGTCCTTGGTTCAAGTCGTGCTTGCTGTTGCACAGGTCCTAGGGCGTCTGATAGCTCGTCCCGCGTCATTTCATCTTGATCTGACATCGGATCTGGGTGTGGTGGCCATTTTTGCAGAAGCGTGCAGATCTATCTCGAGACAGGACTACGGGATAGTGTTGGGAGTTAATTCCCAATAAAATATCCCAGCTCAGATTCAGTGACCGCTACTTCCGGGAGTCGACCAGAGACGTCCCGCCATCGTCCTAGCTGATCACTGCCACTAGAAGATTCCCGGAGACCCACGTTCCAGTGAACCTCCTTGCTCGCTGTCCTGTAGGTCTGATTTGTGTTGATCCAGACCCGCCACCCATAGCTGCCCCAGGAACTCCGCCGACGTGCTGCCCGCCAACCCAAGATCAATGCTCCTGGAACCATCGTGTAGCCTATTACCTCCATGCGTGGAGTGGGCTATAGCATTATTTCTATAATTATTGATTATCCTACTGCACTGAGAGTTACAGGTCTTGGCCGGGACGTCTTCCCCACGCCCCGAGCATGGAGGTACGCACACCACCCCTTTGTTGCATTGCTTATCTAGTATAAGTTCTTTATACCGCTACTCGTGAGCATGTTAGAATCCTAGCTAGATCAATTTAGTCATCGCTGTGAGGATGAGTGCGTGACCCATCCCATGTCTCGATCCGAGCACAAGCGATAGCATTGACCACCCGAGACTCTGGGTCGATTTCTCAACCGCACCGATCGACATGTTTCCCTTGCTAGGGACGATTGTGAGTGAGTACTTCTTGTTGGAGGGGTGCTTGCCTCTTTTGGAACTCTCAGAAAGCTGAATTACTCGCGTCGTCGTTGGTCGCATCGTCTATTGAGTCGTGTCATCCCCCTAGAGTCCCAGGTTCGCATCCAGTTTGGCCTCGAGTCGCATATCATCCCGCATCAGGTGGATGGCCATGAGCCATTGAATTGAAGATTCATCATCATAAGACCACCCGGTGTTGGGAGTCGGGTGCTAAACAAGGTTGACCTGAGCCAGTGCCGATGGCTGAGACTGCGGAGCAGGCGGATGATTCGACATGGGGTTTTAGTGGATCCCCATATCCTACGTAGGCTGGTGCTGCTGCTACGGCTGTGGCAGCATCTGTGATGCTTGTTGCTGCACTTGCTGCCTCGATGCCTGCCTTCTCTTTTCTTTGATCTCAGTGATGACCTTGTGTATTTCACCCCAATCAATGCATTGCCCCTCATGAAGATCATAAATAAAATCTCTAAATTGAAAATAATTCTCTATCGTGTGCCCGGGTTGCCGGTGGAACATACAATATCTAGACTGGTCGACAGTCGGGTTCCAATTAGGCCGTTCTAGAGGAAGTTGAAGTGCACCAATGGGCATGAGGGCTAAAATATGTCCGGGAGGGACTCGAGCAAATGAGGATATTGAGCCCTCTTTGGATCCAGGCGTTTGGGTGCATAGCCATTAGGAGGAGGGACATTGTGATATTGCGGGGGTTGTTGTGGCTGTTGGGGAGCAGGGAAAGAAGGTTGGGCGTTTTGTGGAGTGGGGAAAGATGGCTGGGGATTCTGTTGAGCGGGGAACTAAGGGTTGTGTGGAGGTTGCTGGAAGCGGCGTAGAGTGGATTAGTTAGGAAAAGGGAAAGCAATGGCTTGCACTTGCTCGTTGGTTTGGACCCCTTCGGTGACTGGTCCTTGAGGCTTTCTATTATATTTGGGCTTTTGGGCCACAAAGAGAGAATGAAAGGGGGAGTCCTTGAACTAGATATGGATGAACCTAGCCCGACTATATAACTGGTGCATGTTGGAAATATCATTCATGGCCAAGATATTGCAGAAGGTAGGGGTAGCATTAGAAATAAGTAACTTGACCTTCTCTTCCTCCGGAATGTGACTGGGCACACAGACAGCCATCTGCCTCCATCTGTCAGCATATGTAGCAAAGTCCTCATCAGTTTTCATTTTCTTGGCTACCACATCTGTGAAAGAATATTCTGGGCCGACCCGGTCCTGAAATCTCTGAATAAATTTTTCTTTGACGCCCGATAGAAGTGTCTTCAAGTCTTCTTCGCATCGGCAGTCGTCTCGTCCTCTTCTGATTTCGTGGCTGTCCGGGAGAAGCGATCTACCGCGACTACGCAGAAGAGGTTCGGCCAGCAACCTGAGGCCGTTTGCAGAAGCTGCCACGGCCAACCGCCTGAAGATCTGAAGACGGGGCTTGGCCGACGCCTTCTACATCGAGTCTTATTCCTCCTCCAAGAAACGGAGCTCCGTTCGGCCACCGGAGTGATTTCTTCTCCTATTTCTCCTCTGAGTGCGCAGTTAGCTATGCATGTACGCAGGAAACCGACAATGGAGAGAGTATAGAATGAACTAACAAGACTTCAAACTTTCATGTAAATATATTCAGATGGTCAAGCGAGTAATGTTTGAAGTCATGTCATGTGAATTGGCTATCATGTTATCTAGCAAGTAAATACCTGTTCCGGGTCACGCAAGTCATGTCATGTCAAGTCAAGTACGAGTTTGTGGAATGTCAATCTAGCAAGTAATGCACTTCGGTGCAATGCCACACCGTGATCAATATAGCTGCCATAGGTACAAGTACTTTCGAGTGCTCCTCCCAGGACCAGATCGGGCCCTATATGTGCAAGCATTAAGTCATGTATATTTTTCACATCCACTATAGTTATAGCTAGTATGGAATTCCAAAGGAATGAACCTTGTCGAAAAATAAGGTAGATTTCATAGCATAGAGTTCAAGGACAGAACTTGGAACAAGTAGGACTCATCATGAAAATCCTAGGTAAATGGCGTCTATCAAGCTGTCATGATTTCAGAAATAGCACCCATATGTGTGGTCGCCTATTCCTGTGAATAGTGCAGGTTGGAAGAAAAAAGCGCCCACACGTAGGTCACTATTCAAGGAATAATAGCACTTGGCCGGTCTCCAATTCCTACTGGCACCCAGGTCAGTGTTGCCAGTCTACTGATAGATAGAAAACTTCTCAGAGTGGCTAGAACAATACTGTAAGAGGGCTAATGCAATCACGTTTCTTCCGAGTGATGTGACTAGACACGGTGTCATGTATTTTTAGGGTTTAACCTGCTTCCCCAATATTGTTCATCTGGAAAAAGGATGGTTCGATGAGGTTGTGCATCGACTATCGGCAATTGAACCAGCTAACTATCAAGAACAAATATCCATTGCCAAGCATTGACGAACTATTTGATCAGGTAGTAGGAGCTCAGTATTTTTCTAATATCGATCTTCGATCTGGGTACCATCAGTTGCCGATTAAGGAGGAGGATATCTATAAGACGGCCTTCCGTAGGAGGTATGGGCATTTTCAAATTGTAGTAATGCCTTTTGGACTAACGAATGCACCTACAGCTTTCATGCAGTTGATGAACAATGTGTTTCGGCCCTATCTTGATCAGTGGGTCGTGGTGTTTATTGATGATATTTCCTAATAAAGCACTTGGTGGGAATTCTCCCTCCATGCGTCGGGAGTTAATTTGTGTGGGTTCCACGCCATCAAGCTTGCTGATATAAAAAGAGAAGAACTCTGAGAAGAAGATAATGAGCAAGATAATGAAGATTACAACTGAGAGAACAACGAAGAAGAAGAGAAGAGGAATTAGCAGAGAAAAGAGAAGAAGATAGAGGGAGGAAGTCTGACAGAGATCGAGCAATTGAGAGAGAAAAGTGAGGAGTAAGTTGCAGATTTGGGGAGAGAGTTCGAAGCAGAGCATCGGTGAAGGAGAAGAAGGGAGAGCTGCTCTAGTCACGATCTCTAGATCAAATCTAGGATCAGCTGCTCATTTTTGAGCTACATTACTCATCCTTGAGCTAGATTGGATTTCCTGTTACATCTGTTCATTGTTTTTGCTTTCTGTGTTCATTTCATCCTTTTCTTCAAGCTGTAAGTCAGTAGAGCAAGCTGTGATGCTCAGCGGAGAGGATTACATCCTCGGACAGTAAGCTATGGTGCTTAGCTGTTAGCAAGCTATGAGGCTCAGCAGTCCAAGCTGTTTGTCAGCAGTTTGTAGGGATTTGTCCTCAAAGCTGTGGATTAGCACTTAAGTTGTTTGTCAGCGGAAGCCACACTCAGGTCTAAGTGTGGGGTGGATGTAGGTCTCAAGTTGAGACTGAACCACCTAAAATCCTTTGCATCCGGTGTGATTGTCTGTATGCGTTTCATTTCGCTAGATGCATGATTAGGATTGCTATTCTTTAGTGCTTAGTTCGGAATGCAATTACAGTCTAATGATTTGAGAGCCTCGTCAACCTATTAGTATATCAAAAGGCATGACAGGAAGGATAGGTCAGGCCTATCTTGTAACGACCCGGAACTCAGGATATCGATAACCCGATACAAGTATCGGACTACCGCTACCAAGAATGGGGGACGCCACCCAGGAGGCTGATGAGGCCCCTGAAGGGTTAGTGGAGTTTGTTGAGGGATTGCATTAGAAATTAGAATTCACAGTGCGCATTGTTAATTTTTGGCAATGATTAATTAAAATAAGGCGGAAGTAATTTAAAATATCAGAGTGGTATATATATAAACTAGTCCAGATTTACAGCATCCACAAATATACAAGTCCCCCTCGCACACACGCACACACATGCACACACAAAAAAAGGACCCATTTTAGAATATACAAGTCCATAAAATGAATGATTTAAGAGTGCAATATTACCCAAAAGAGAGGTTCTCTCTCCCCCCATTCCTCTCTTCCACCTTACCATTGCACAGGTTGTGTTTTTTCCTTTTTTTCTCTGGAAGACCAAGAGTAAACCCAGCCAGCCACAATTATGGCTGAATCACCAGTAGCTTGAATCACAGGTAGGTCAAAAATCTCTTGGACAGAGGCCCGGTGAAGTCCATGAGGTCTGAACTCACGTGACCCCAGGTTGGTACCCACCTTTCATTTATGTCCACTGGTGAGATTTGACACCCAACCTCATAGTTGCCCACGAAGTGCTTAGCCAATTCTCCCACCCCTGAGGGACCTTTACGCAGGTTGTTGCCTTGCATAGGTAAGATGGAGGAGGATGAAGAAAGGAAGATGGGGAAACAAGTAGGGGGAGGCCACAACAGCAACAAGGTTAGGGGTCCAATTCCTTCAACCCTCCCCCATCTCCCCTTTTTTCTTCTTGTGACAGTGCCAGCAGCAATCAAGCATCAAAGGAAAACTTGGGCTTTTTTGTTGGGGAGGCCCATGTGTTGCCAACACAAGGGACCAGCGGGATAAGACCTGCTTTCCTCTATATTTTCTGCTGACACCACAAGGGAAGGAAAGAGCCAAGATGGGGTGGGCAATCGGAGGGACAAACCTAATTGCTGCCTGGCCACCGTGATGGACACAGCATCTGGGATGTGCCCTCAGCATCAGCCTGAAGAAACAGAGTGAGAGGAAGGGCGGAGAAATGACGAGAGACAACTGCCACTTTTCATATTGACAGTTTGTTTTAACAGACCTTCCACAAATACTCCCTAGACATTATTATTCCTATATAAGATGGATAACCACATGTCTAACACAATTAGAGAATATTCTTATTATAGTTTTTAAATATGTTTGAAGTCCATAGGGGGCTTTGATAATCACTATGCTTAAAGGAGCACAAAACCTTTCTAAGAAAAAGAAAACACTACAAACAAACTTGATGGAATGATGAATTACAAGAGGCATCCAAGAAGGAAATCACCTTAAGCAAGATCCAAGACACAGGAGATTGAACACTTCTAATTTCAATTTTTAGGGTAAACTTATAATAGGTTAAAACACACAAGATTTAAAATCATGATCTTAAAAACCCCAGAACATTTTACAACACCCCGAGGGTTTTACATATTGAGAGGTCCAAATTTGGTGATGGACCTAATGGGTGGAGGTCAGCGTGAGAGTTCAATCCAACGGTACCAAGGGATCGATCTAGTCAAACTCACATAATGCAAGGGCATTCAGATCGGAAGCTCATACGGAGTAGAACATTCTAATACATTAGGGTCGCTTTGTTATCAGAATAGGGGGCGGATATCACGTCCGATGAGAGAGATAATTTATTGGGACTCACATCCTTCTCTCTCACACATGCACTTTATTTAACCCCGAGCGACGTGTTCGACCCCGGAGGGTCAAACATGGTATCCTAACTGAAAAATAAAGTGCCCCTTCGTGAATTATACATATAAAGGTCAAAATAAATCTTCAACTTCCGACATAGGATTGTCATGAGATCGTGATTTAGTGGACATCGACCTCTAAGCAGGGGAGGCCGTGGGTTAGAATCATGTTTCCCCCAAAGTGGGAGAGCGGAAAACGATATTCTCGCATGCCTCTTGGGCACCGCGAGCACAGTGACTCAGATTCTAATCTCGCTCTCCTTTAATCTTTAAGGAGAGAGATTATTTGATAACAGATTAAGATGGGAGAGCAGATAAAAGAGAGAGCAATGAGTTTCACCACTCTACTCATACACAAGAGAGTTAACTGGGGTCAGTTAGCGTAAACGACCCCCTTGCGCTAACCATATTCGGTTATCAAATACCCCTCAGGTGTCTAATCATTGGATCATTTTCCTCTCCCCCCCTAAAAAAAAAAAAAAAACTCCGGACATGAGAATATCCTTCATGTTTCTTTGAATTACATTTGGCTCCAACATCTAAAACTATCTCAATTTGAGTACCAAAACTTGAGATGACACTCTCAGAGTGAGATCTAAAATTGGTTCGGCCACCACCCGACCAAGCCGTAGAATGACTCACCGGCGACATTGGGCCACCTCACCTAAACATTCGTTTTGTAACACTCATGATTATTGACAAATTGTGAAACTCATTTTGACTAGAGTAAGGCTTACTACACACTCTAAATGTGCAATGTCTTACTTAGGTTCCCTCCCACGACTGGCACCTTCGCTGTCCGAGCTCCCCTGTACTGGAGGTGCCGCTCCGTGGCATTGGGGGTGGTTTGAGGAGGCCTTGGGCATAGCCCTCCTTCCTTACTTCTCAAGTAGGTTATGGAGGGCGGCCTGATCCTTGCTCTGTTGGGGGCCGAGATGGCTGATTTGTTTGCACGGGTGGACTCGGAGAGGGAATCTCTCTCCTAGGCCCGTGGCGCGTTCGATCGAAAGGTCAAACGGTTGACTCTAGACCTTGGAGACCTTCAGTGGGAGGTGGCCTCGCTTCAGGCACAGGTTCAGTCGAACCAAGAGGAGGCTCAGATATCGGCCGAGCAGCTGGCCCAGGCTCGTTACTTGATCAAACTGAAAGATAGGCTCCTGGAGATGGAGCGCAAAGTTCAAGTCAAGCGCGGTGAGCTGTGGAAGACCGAGCGTGAGGAGCTCAAAGGCCGAGTCTGAGAGGCCAAGCGACAGCGGGTGAAAGTCGAGGGCACGCCGGTCGAAGCTGAGAAGAGACTGTCTGAGGCGAAGTAGAGGGCAGCCGAGCTTGAGAGAAAGGCGGAGCTAGCTGGGGTGGAGGCGCTCGAGCAATACAAATGCTCGGAGGGTTACCAGGTGGCTCTCCAGAAGGCCGCCTTCTCTTACTATGAGCCGGGCTACCATCAGGGTCTGCGGAAGGGGTTCTCTCAAGGCTTCCATCGGGCTATCATGGAGGCTCAAAACCAGGTACTTGAGGACCTCGTGTTCCCTTCCAGGTAGCGTTATGACTCGAACTTAGATGCTACCGATTCTTCTTTCCCGACGTCGAGCAAAGGGGAAAGTCGGGGCGCCTCCATCTCGTCTGAGCGATCGTTGACTCTGGCAGCCTCGGGAGGGCACGCGATCGAGACAGTTCCCATGCAGGTGGGGTCAATGTCTGGACCGATCGTCACCGAGGGTGCTGGGGGCAGGTCGCCTGGTGCCGAGGATCCTTCGTCTGCCGAGCTTCGCGATGGGCCAGAGGCCTGATGTATTAGTTTTTCTTCTTTTTCCTTTAATGTGGCCGTGTAAAATTTTCCTTGTATATATGATGGCGGTAATATTAAATGCTGAATTGACTGCTTCTTATCGCATTTGGCACGATTTGACATTGTTCAACCACCTCTCCATGTAAGAGTTGCAATTTTCTGAATGAGCTAAATGAAGGTCTCCGTTTTTACTTAAACTAGCAAAGAGACCTGATAGCTTCTCTGAGAGAAGAAAATAAAAATTTGCTAGACAAGAACTTGGAATGTGAGCAGAGAGAGGAGGAACTGAGTGAAAGATTAAGCTCTATGTCTAATGATGGAGAGCTATCTGAAGAAAATAAAAAATCGAAGGAACAAAACAAAAGATTAATGGTGCTTAACATTGTTTATCTGAAAAGCTGTTATCCCTTGAGAGAGGAAAGTGTGTTATTAAGGAGAATCATTTAGAAATGAACTCAAATTGAAACATTTAAGTTGAATCACTCAAAAACTTGAATGATGCTATGCATCAACAAATTCTTTCATGTGAGGAGAATGCAACGAATTATGAAATTCAGATTTCTTCTCTACAATATGAAGTAGAAGATTTGAATAATTCTTTGTCAAAATTTGTAAAAGGACAAGACAATCTGAACAAAATTCTTGGAACAAAAGTTAATTTTCAGAAAGAAAGGTTGGGATATAACCCTATGAATAAGAAGAAATTTGAAAACAAGCTTCACACTTCATATGTGTGTGACTCTGAGGCAAGTACCTCAACCAACACTCGAATCCTCCAATTCACTGCTCAAAGGAATACAAAACAAACTGCTCAGAAAATGGAAAAATAAGATGAAAAATAGAAAAAGCTTGATAATCAGAAAATGCCTAAAAAGAATGATGGTCACACTATGCATGTTGCTCCTAAGTCATCCACACTCTCACATGCACACAAGAACAAGAATTCATGTCATTATTGTGGAAAAGTAGGACACATGATGCATGCATGTAGAATCATGATGGCTGATGATCAAAATGCATGTAAAAGCATGAACAAGTTTAAAAACACTAGAATTCCTTTTCATGGAAAAGAATCATTTCTGAATGTTCATGCACATGATAAAAATTCACATACAAACAATCATGGCACACAGAGCAGGATAGCTTACTGCTCTTACTGTGATAGATATGATCACAAAATGCATGACTGCCATGTCCACAGAAATGATGAGTTAAGAGGCTACAGAAAAACTTCTGCATTGAAAAAGCCTCATTGTCACTATTGCCCACTGACAGCACACGTGTCAAGCCTGCGCGGGAATATCCGATCACGCCCAATGCGTGAGGGCATTCGTGGTGATAAAAGGAAAGAGAGTGAGGCTTCATATAAGAGGGTTTTTCTTCGAGGCCAAGCAGAAGAACAGATCGAGATCAGAAGAAGAAAGAGAAGCAGAAGGAGAAGGAAGCAGACGAGCCCAGCAGAGAGAGCAGACAGAGAAGAAGAGATTCTGCCCAGAGCAGAGTGCCGTTCGTGGAGAAGGAAGAGAGAGAGAGAGAGAGCCTGAAAGAGAGAGAGTGAGAGAGAGTCTGTTCTCCTCAGATTCAAGGTTCAGTAGCCTGATCTGAGGTTTGCTCGTTTTGAGCTATTTTCCCATCTTGGGATTTCTTATTTTTGTTCTTCCCATTTTTCGTTTGAATCTCATTTTCTTCAAGCTGTTAGTCAGCGGTTGCAGAGGTGCTGCCTCTGGACGGGTTAAGCTGTATTTCCCCAGCGGTCTTGCAGAGGTGTAGCCTCTGGACGGGTTAAGCTGTAATTCCCCAGCTGTGTAGCAGAGGTGTAGCCTCTGGACGGGTTAAGCTGTATTTCCCCAGCGGTTGCAGAGATTGTATCTCTGGACGGGTTAAGCTGTATTTCCCCAGCAGGAATCCACACTCAGGTTAGAGTGTGGGGTGGACGTAGGTTTGCTGGCTGCAAATCGAACCACCTTAAAATCTATGTCTCCAGTGTGTTTGTGCATTTGTCTGATCTGATTTCCTGCTCTAGTTTTTAATTCCACAGTTGGATCTATTCACCCCCCCTATAGATCCACTTTCTACTAGTAGATCGTGTCCATCTAGCCTCCAACAGGCCCAGTTTCGACATGACCAATGCTTGATGGCTTATTTGTTCGGTCTGTCACTAGAAGGCCCAGCTCGGGATTGGTTCTTTTCCCTCCCACAAGATCAAGTGGTGAATTTTTAGATTGTCCAGGATAAATTCATTCAATAGTATCAGGACCAGGTTGGGCCCAAGTATTCTATGGTGAATCTGGCCCATGTGAAGATGAAGCCCAATGAGGATTTCTCAACCTTTGCTGACCACTGGCGTCGCCTGGCCGCGCAAGTCCCAGGGCACATTCCGGAGGGAGAGCAAATCAAGATGTTAATATCCAATGTAACGCCCGAGTACTGCTTCATCTTAGCCCTTAATGATATTACCTCATGGCAATAGCTTTATAGTCAAGCCCGCTTCATCCACCAACAACTCCACAATTCCTTTGACCCTGAGTCCCTTCCACCTTCTATATCCCCTCACACCTCACCTTCCACGTCTACCCCTTATGCACCCTCTATGAGTTAGCCCACCTCCACCTACTTGCCCTCCATGAGTCAACCTTTCGCCACATACCCCTTCGTGAGTCCACCTCCCATGAGTCAGCCTTCTGCCCCTACATACCTGTACACTCCCGCATATCAACCTTCCACAAGTCAGCCTTCCACCCCCTCATATGCCCATCCGTCTCCACCTCCAGTCAAGGGAACGCCACACCCCTAGCAAGTGGATGCCGTCCACTACATACCTTTCCATCCCACTCCTCACATACCTCCACCTAGTCCTTCCGCCAGTTGCCATTTACCCTTGCCTATACAACCCCCACTTCCATCTCCGCAATCTCCACAACCTTCTTCATCCCATACCCCTCGGCATCCATCTTGCCCGAAGCGGGCTTCTCATCCTCCATTGTCGGAGTCTTTCACCGATATTTTTCTGACTTTGATGGCCACTCACACGTTACAGCTTCCTCTGATTATGCCCTGCCAACCCGCAGTCGGGAATTTGCTCCAGCTTTGTGATTATCACTGCCAGTAGGGGCACTTGGTCGAGGATTGCCCTGAGTTTTGGGATTATGTTTATGGCTTGGAGGACAAGAAGAGGATTGATTGGGCCACCATTCATATAGTTGTTCTATATCTCTGAAGCAAGCAGCAGCAGCAAGCACCGCCCAGTCAGCCGTCTCCATCTCTACAAGACCAGGGCACCCCTGTGATTCATCCGCTCCATTACCTGTCCCGTCACCCACTACCTTGTCTACCCCATCACCTTCTCTGCCACCTACACTGTCGCCTACCCTATTGCCCACTCTATCTCCCTCTACCCCATTGTCTTCACCATCTCCTACCTTGGCTTTGTCGCCGCCACAAACCCAGGCCTCTGCTCAAGCTAGTGCTTCCACTTCTTCTACTCCCGTTACCTCCACCACCACTTCCACTCCCAACACTGCTCAGTGCGTCGTGTCGATACGTCGACGATGGGCGCCATGGCCTTGCCTTTTACCTTCTCCTTTATCTCCACTGTCTCCATATCCACCACCTTTGCCATCATCACTGCCTTCATCTCCACCACCTTTGCTATCTCCACTGTCTCCTTCATCATCGCCTTCATCTCCACTGCCTTCACCTTCTCCACTTTCTCCTCCATCTTCCCTACCCAAGCCTGAGCAAGCTATGCCTTTGCCTTCACCTTCACCTGTATCCGCGCCTGTCATTGCCATCATCCCTCCTCCACTACCTATCGCGCCTTCTACCTCTTCTTCTTCTGCATCTACTTCCACCCCACGGAGTGGGCATACACTGCCCTTGGTGCCCCTCAGGTCTGGTCCCCAGCAAGATGTTGAGCCAAGTTAGGATGATTCGATGTCGGTTATGCAATTTAAGCTTCAAGATTATATCTACCGCATGCCGGTCTGTGTTCAGGTCACTGGCTATTTTGGGGCCGATGAGCCTATGTTCCCGATGATGGTTTTCAAGAAGAGCTCTCTTGGATTGGTCCTAGTTTCTTCTCGAGCGAGGCCGGTGGCAATCTCTTTGCTCACCGCGGATCTTACCATTGATGTTATTATTTCCTCTCACTCTGTTGCCATTCAGTTTACTAGCCAAGAAGGGCTCTCTACCCGAATTGTGCTAACTCATACAGCCACCAAGCAGATTATGAATTATATGTTCAAAGGATAATTCACTATATTTTTAGCATTTCCCAAGGACATTCGGCACTTTTTATGCAATCTCCCTCGGTTCGTCAGCACGCCGGCCATGTCAACACTGTGTATCACTCTCCCTCAGTTCCATCCTTCTCTTCTATCAAGGGAGTTATGCTTCAAGCTTGATTGTCGAATAAAAGTGACAAGACTCCATTGTTTTGCAATACTGATTTGCCTAAGGAGTCACCTGTTCAAGAATGTTCACATGATGCTAGCACCAAGTGTCTAGGGGAAATCACTCCGACGAGGCTGCATGTTCATCATCGGGTCAGGCCGTCTGCCAGATGGACCTGTTATTTGAGAAGATGTTGCAAATCAAGAAGCCTGAAGGTTCAAGTCCATGCTAGGTAGGCCCACATTCGAGATATTTTAGCCAAGAAGAGGCGACAGCACAAGTTCAAAGGCTATCAGATGTGCACTCAGGGGTCCACTTCTCTTTCCCCTTCTTTTCATTCATCTTTTCTCTTACTCAGCTCCCACCCTTGTGTGGTGTATCTTCCCATTTCAGATCCTGCTTCTATGATCTTCTCCTCTCTTCTGGGGTCCACAAATCTCCATTCCTTTTCTTCCAATCTGGAGCCTTCGAATTCTCCTTCCTCTCACAGTTCTAGGCCTTGGCCTATGTCATTCTTCCATCCCGATTTCGGGACATCACTTGATTCTTCTTCCCTGGGATTTCTGGGTGTTGCCTCTGCTCCTTCTCCGACATTGTCGGATGTCTATCATTCTTCTTCTCCGACCCTATCAGATGTCCACAATTCTTCTTCTCCGACCACGTTGGATGATTACTCCTCTTCCCCCTTACCTTCGCAACAATCTCATCATCTTTCTATTCCTTCTGTTCCACCCTTTTGGGGTTCTTACCCTATTTCATGCTGCTTTCGAGGCTTTAGTCTGCCTTGATCTTAATTAATTCTTGTTTATTCTGTATTTTGGTTCCTCATTATCAGGGTCTCCGTGCCTTACGAGGGAGTTCTAGCCCTCGTCTCTCTTCCTTTTTATCCTTCTTCGTCCAGTTTGGCGTTTGCCACTCTTTTGTGTCGAGGAGTCTAATCCTTTGCTATCCTCTCCATTTTGTCCTGTCAAATAAGGAATACAAAGCTCGTGCTACTCAAAGCTCGATGATCAAGTTCGTTCAAGATATTGATTTCATGCTATAGATGTGCAAGGTATCTTTTAATTATGCAAGAATATGTTGTCATTTCCATTTTCTGCTTCTGTGCACGGTTATAATGTAGGTTCCTTAACATGTTTGAGTGGCTTAGGGCTAGTTTGGTCTTGTTTAGTTAAAGCTAGTTTGCTTCTGCAACACCCTTAGGCTAGTGATAGCTACGCACTAGGAGTCCAACTCTTTCCCCAATTGTTAACGGTGTCCTTTTGACCATGGGTTTTCCACACACCACACGGTGAGCTATTAGCCAAACTCTTATAGAGCAACACCATTGCTGCTTTGGCCATATTTTGGGTATGCACAAAGGACTTTTCTCTTCTCTGCTCGGCCGAGTGTAGGGGCTAGAGATAGATAGATAAGATACCTAGAGAGGGAGATTTCTACTGCCCAGAAAGATCGACCCAACGAGGTCCTACCAGACCAAACAAGGCCCAGCTCCTTTAAGTGATAGCCCCCCCGGGGCCCACTAGCTTCAAGCCCAATAATCCACTTGGATCAAGCACTTCCTAGGTGACTTTCGGGTTCGGAAGTCCAAGCATTAGATCGATCGAGAAGGTCCCTTCGGGAACCTGATATGTCCCGCCCAAGCCTTGCACCTATCGCTCGGGAGCCCCCTTGAGCTAGTGCCCCATGCTCAGATCGGCTGATGAAAGCTTATCCGCACGACCATTATGTACCCTTTAAGAGCAGGGAGATCAAGGGGATAAGGGAGCTCAAGAGTCCTCGTGCTATAAAGAGCCCACGAAGAGGGCATAACCCCCCCAGAAACTCCTCAGCTCATAGGGCTCTTACGTCCCATGAGTCGCTATATAAACCTGGGAAGCCCTCCTACGAAAAGGTAAGCGCTACTAAGCCACTCTAATCCTGAGCAAGAGCCACTTCACCACTTGGTGGAGAGGAATCTCGTGCCCCTACCTCCTCCTACCTTTCTCCATAGCACCGGAGCTCTACCTGATTTGCTGACTTAGGCATCGGAGGGTTTTCCCCAGGGAACTACCCCTGGGCACCCCTGATCTATTTTCCTTCTTGCAGTTCTTACAATCGTGGTCATCAACCTCAGCTCAGGAGTGACACAAGATAACCCCTCTTCATCTAGCGCCATCTGTGGGAAACGAGCAAAGAGTCAGCATGGCACGAAGAAGCTCCAGTAGGAGGACCTCCAGCGATAAGGGAAAGGTCATGGCGACGGAAGAAGGCGCGCCTTCCCATCCGACGGGGGATACCCCCTCTAATGCTAGCAACCCAGCTGGCAGACTGCCCCCACCCGCGGTGGAAGGGCAACCTCCCATCGGGAGCATGGACGCCCTTCAAACCCTCAATGCCAAACTGGACAGCCTCATAGATCTGATGAGGACCCAAGCAGCCAAGGAAGAGAAGTCGCGACTCCCTCGGGAGAGCCACCCCTCGTGGGGATGCCTCCCTTCAAACTGCCAGGGGACGTTTCACCCTCCGAGGGTAGCGACTCATTCGCAACTGGTCAGGAGGACCTTCACACACCCCTCCCCCAGAGCAGGAAGCCTCCTCCACCTCGAGGAGGGAGAAGTCCAGAGCGCATCAGCCGTTCCCGGAGACTGAGGCCCCTGAGGGGTGCCGGGGCAGCCTGCAGGAGTGCCACCATAGCCCCTCGGCCCAACGATAATAAGAGTTGTCCCTCCGGCTGTGAGACTTCGAGAGGAGTTTCGTAGAACAAGAGCGCGCCCTCTGTGCTCTACAGAAGACCTCTACTATGGAGGATGAGGAGCAATCCCCATTCTCCGACCATGTCTTGAAGGCCGAGATCTCCCCTAGGATCTTACTTCCAACCTTCAAGGCATATGACGTCTAGGGAGATCTGGCCGACCACTATGATAGTTTCGATGGCCTAATGACCCTACATGGGGCATCCGACGCCATCAAGTGCCAAGCGTTCGTGACCACCCTGGTCTAGGGCACTCAGGCGTGGTTCCGAGCCCTCACCCCCGGCAGCATTCGTGACATCTAACATTTTGGGCGAGTGTTCAAGGAAAGCTTCATCGGCAACGGTCCTCCCCGGTCAGTAGCGGGACTATTGACCCTCAAACAAGAATAGGGGGAGAGGCTCTAGGCCTACATTAACTAGTTTAAATCGGAGGCCCTTTGTATCCTCCGCTTGGATGTTGCCTCGGCCATCACCACACTGATCAGAGGCACCCGCGACGAGAACCTCCGGCGCAAGCTGGTGCTTCATCCCCCTACCTCCCTCGCCGAGTTAGTGACCCTAGTCCTATGGCACGTAGAGTGCGAGGAAGTCCTCAACACTTGCCCCAGCACGACGGGCTCGGGACGGGAGGGGGACGAGAAGCGATCGTCTGAGCAAGGCTCTGGCTCTGGCCAGGGTAAGAGGAGGAACTGGGATGGAGACTACAAGGAGCCCTCTTGGAAATACGAGCGGTACACTCCTCTGACCGCCCCCGTCTACGAAATCTATGAAGATATCAAGGGCTCTGGCCGCCTCCGCCACTGCGAGCCTATGAAGGTAAATCACCGCAACTGCCGCAAGCATTGTCTGTTCCACAAAAACCACGGGCATCATACCGGTGATTGTCATCGGCTCCAGGATGAGATCGAGCGTCTCGTCCATCACGGGCACTTATCCCGGTATGTGACTGAGCAAAAGAAGGACACAGTTGTCCCCGAGGAAATCGACAATCTCCCCCGGGGAGTCCAGATCAATGTCATTACTGGCGGCATGGAATTAGGTGGAGATAGCAGCCGAGGAAGGAAGCATCATGCTGAGCGGGTGAGCTGGGCCTCCAAGCCCCCCAAAACCCCACAGGCGAGTGAACAGCAAGCTCTGGTGTTCTCTGACCAAGACCTGGAAGGGTTAACTACCACACACACCGACGCTCTCGTGGTATTGGCTACAATAAACCATTGTAATGTAGATAGGATCTTAGTTGACAATGGTAGTGCCCCTGATGTACTTTCTTATGAATGTTTCCTCAAGATGGGTGAAAAACGAATCGACAGAAGCGACAGGCACAACCAACATCAGCTTACACAAGGAAACATAGTCCTCTCAGCTGACAGCCTGACGACATCATTGGCTCTAGTGCCAAAGGGGACTGAGAACACCAAGCACATAGGACGCCAATGACAATTACATGGAAGAATGGCAGCAAAATCAACCGCATTGGACCACACATAGTATTAAGTCAGTCCTCACTCAGATATCACATCTGATCGAGTCGCGAGCTATTCCACCAGAAAAAGGAGCACAACAAGCTACTGACAAGACAATGGTCCAACACATAAATACTGAATCGTCCGAAAGTAGCACTTACAGGAACGACTGCTAACGACAACAGCACCTGTAGGACTCTACCTCCATACGGCACACAGAACCACGGAACATACTACAAGCAGGGTCGTATCAAGGCACGCGGCAGCTGAACACACGACTACAGAGGACAAGTCATGCATCAGGGCATTCACCAAGGAAAAACTCACAATAATTGAAACCAATCGTAAAATGACAAGAGACACCATAATCTCGGGGGACGCATCTCAAGGATTACGAACACGCCTTGAGAGCACAAAACCCACGAGAGTGAATGCAGAGTAGAGGGTACTTTATCAGCAGGGAAGCTGACGATTTCCCCAACACTCGCAAATGCCAAAACTAAAATTAGAGAAATGACCGACAATGGCACAGTCACGACAATGTCTAGGCACATGTAACTAAGATGGAGTCACATCGAGAAGGAGTAATTCTCTCGACTAGGCAGAATTATACGAAAAGAATCCTCGGCCTGCGGGTCATCAGCCCACACACTTCCGTTGTGCGCTCCACAATGCACGAAGGCATTAGAAAGATCCTCGGCCTTCGCATCTCAGTATACACTAGGCGTCATCGCAATCCCAGAAAATCACAATGTAACACACCTCGAGCACTGATCCAGCGAACAACCGAACAGAAAAAGCCCATGTGCAACGGAGAAGAGCACCAGCTTCAGTACAAAGTCCAAGAAAAAACACTAATCTCAGCCTACCTCTGCGTCCTACAAATGATAAATAAGCCTCACATCACATCAACTGTTGGACACGGCACGGCGAAAATACGGTATGCAACAGCTCTTGACACAGAGATTAGGTCAAAAGTTATGCAACTGTACAACAAGGAGATGATCAGGCTCAAATTAAGTTGTCCACACTTGAGTAGACTTAGGACAAGGTGATACTGAAATGGTAATTCCTAGGTTAGTCTCACGAGGAGATCCATTAACCAGCATGGGATGCATCGAGCTCACTAACAGGTGCTCACCAAGAAGGGAATAGCCTAGTTCGCTCGGACAGTTTCTCAGCCGAACGGGTTCAATCAAGCACTTCAACCTCTACAGAAGCGAAATACATCAGGAGTTGACCAGATTTAAGCTGGGATGACCCGAATATTATAATAACATGTACTGCCATTGCCACAGCTCGAATGGTCAACAGCAACCTGAGCAATTGACAGAAGAATCTGATACCAGCAAATCCTGACCAAAAATGGAAATGCCAACAAGAATAACACTAAGAAATTCTTACACTGTACAAACAGCACAAGAGACGGCTATCGAGTAACAACACCGAACAATCGAAAAATCCAGACAATCGGAAACAACAAGGAAAGAGTAGAATCAATTACTCCGCCTAAAAACATGAAGCACAATGTGGATTACTTCACAGGGCTGTCAACACTGCAGGTGACAAGCCACTGAGTCCACACAAAGGAATAGACCTCTACGAAAATCACAGGCGATAAAACAATCAAGCCACGTTAGCCTAGGATCCACCCTCAAATCCTGCTAATGTCCACCTCATCCATCATTTCATCACATTCTAGCCCATTCCATCGCGTCTCTTCCTCAGTCAACTCGGCACGGTAGCGCGCCCCACGTCGAGAAAAACAGAGGGAAAAGAGAAACGAGGGAGAAAGTAGAACGGGAGAAACGACAAGGATAGGAGAGGAGAAAATCACAATCGCACAAATAGCACTATCATAATGAACAATTAACAAACAACTGAATCATATAATACTCGAGTAACAGGAATAATTAAGACACAAATTAACAAATCGAAAAATAGAAACACACCTTGCAAAAGATAGGACATCACTGCTCAGCATGAGGAAGCTGAGATGCTGGTGAGTCCTGCTGAGGTTGTGGCGGCACAGGTTGAAATTGGAGCTGCTGTGGCTGGGCAAGTGGAGAGAACTGCATTGGTCTTAGCCTGAACGGGCAGTCTCGAACAACATGGCCTGGCTGATCATAGCGAAATCAAACCACCGGCAAAGAACATGGCCTGCCAGGGTGGCTACCACCACACCTCCCACACAATCTCGGCTGACAGACAGTAGGTTCCTGACGTTGCTGAGAAGATGGAATTGACGATGGAATAGCACCGGCAGAAGACTGTTGGGCATGCCGTTCCTCACGCTTCCTTGACTTGCTCCTAGTATTCATGGACGGAGGTGTACCACGATTAGCTGGCACAAGAGAGGAGGCTCTAGTTGCATACGGTTGCCTGCCTTGCCGATCCTCAAACGTCCGAGCCTTCTTAGATTTCTTAAATCGGAACTTCTTGCCTTTGGACTTGGAAGAAGAAGCACCATCGGTAGTGGGAACAATAGAAGGAGCTCCGGGGACGTTCGGCAGATAGACCTGCGGTAGCTGCCCAATCGGTTGAGGGATAAGGTGATGCTGCACACCTGGCTGAGTGGACTCAACCTGGGCACACACTTGAGATATCACCTGCCCTACTCCAGACGGCAGATGAGGTAGCACGGCTTCACTCTGCACTCCACTCTGAACACCCGGCAAGCCTTCCACAACAAGGGCGGGAACTGCTGGAACTTGACCCGGCACTGATGCGTAAACCATCATGACAACCACCGGAGGAGAAGTACCACTTCCCTCCCTGGAAACAGGCGCCTTTCGATGACGAGCCATCAAAGCCTAAAAAGCACATACCGATGAAAAACACATCAACAATCACGAAAAACACCCTAAGTCAGCAGTAGACGACTCAAGTGGACGTGCTCTGGACTAACACTATGCAATGTCAATTCCTTATACGAGTCCCCATCATAGCTCTGATACCATCTATAACGACCCAGAGCTCCGGGTACCGATAACCCGATAATATGGGATTACCACTACCAAGAACTGGAGATGCCACCCAAGAGGCTGATGAGGCCTCCGAAGGGTTAGTGGAGTTTGTCGAGGAGTTGTATAACGAATTAGGATTACAATGCGTAAATTAATTTAAATGATAATTAATAATTAAGTGCGGAAGTAAATTAAACTAATAGCGTGGTAAAATATATACAATATAGCCTTCCATATCAAGGCATACGAGATTAGCAGGAAGATTATGGCCTTTTATAGTGACTTCACTATTGGGGAAATATGTTTTCAATTCTGTTCCCGACCCTAAATGGCTAACTATGGTTAAATCCGATGGTAAAGGAACAGGCTAAATAGGTAATATTTTTGCAAAGAAATTAGCAATAAAGGAGTGAGTAGCACCCGTATCAAATAACACAAAAGTAAGATGAGAATAAATATGAATTGTACCTTCAATGAGTTCCCCTTCTTTGGTTGGTTCATTCTCCAAATGGCATTCAATCAAGCTTGCCACTTTCGTCCACCATTGTTTCTTGTAGATTGTTGCTCTTTCATAAGAGGGCAGTCAGGCATGCGGTCCTCCTGACTTCCACATCTTAGGCATGCACCAAAACGCTTCCAACATTCTTCGGTTGCATGACCAAATTTGTCACAGAATGAGCAAGCAGTTGTGAGGGCCTTTTCTTCTTCTTTCACCTTTTTATTTTATTGCTTCCACTCCCGTTACCATTACGGGATCTCTTCTTGTTATCCCGAGAGGTGTAACTGATGCTAAATTTTTTCTCTTTTCTTCCTTGCTGATCAGACTTTCGGTTCGGCTCCTCCCCTCTACCTTTGAGTTTATCGACCTTCTCCAAGGTCAGTTCACACAAGTGTGCCTGTTGGACCATCTTTACGTAGGTCTAAATATTTTGTGGGCCAAGTTACTGGATGAAGATGGGCCGGAGATCATCCATGAAGCGATTTACTTTTAGAAGATCTGTGCTCACTAAATGCTGAGCATAAGGTGCTAGGTGAGAGAATTGTAATTCATATTCTACCACCGTCATCATGCCTTGACGTAGCGATGCGAATTTTGCCGCCTTCTTCTCCTTGACATGTTCGGAGAAGTGCTTGGCTCGAAAAAGAGTAAGAAAATCATCCCAAGTGAGCGGAACACTTTGAGGTTGTGCCTTCCACCAAGTATGGGCATCTTTGTTTAGCTGGAATGTGGCGAGACGAACCTTCTCTTGGTCGGCACATTTCATGACCTCGAATATACGGTTCATTTCATCTATCCAGTTTTCTACCTCGTCTGGGTTGGAAGAGCAAGAAAATCGCAAAGGGTTTATATAACGCCCGTATTTTAGTAAAAAGAGAAAGAAAGAGAGAGATAGAGAGTTGGAAGAGAGAAAGAAGAACTTCATCGGAAGAACGTATCTACTGGATCATGGATCAAATCCAGGCCAGCCTGCTCCGTGAGAGAGCCACATTTGTGCTTCATTCTTTTACAGCTTTCAGTCCCTGTGTTTTCCATTTCTTATCTTTTCACTTTACCCTTCTTTGTCCTTCTGATCCTCTGGTTGTGAGGTCGGGTCCCTCCTGTGGTCACAAGAGAAGGGAGACTTCGTGTCTCCGATTTTCAGGTGACTTGGTGTCACTTGGGGTTCCCTCTGGTCTGGAGCAAGGGAGACTTGGTGTCTCCAGTTGCAGGTGACTTGGTGTCACCTGTGGGTTCTCTCTGGTTTGGAGGAAGGGAGACTATGTCTCCGGTTTCTAGTGATGGGTTGTCACTAGGGTTCCCTCCAAGTAGGAGGAAGAGAGGAGTCTGTTCCTCTGGTCAAGCTGTGAGGCAGCGTTTGTAGGCAAGCTATGGTGCCCAGCAGTTTTCAAGCTGTGTGGCAGTGGGAAGTCTCACTCTGGTTTGAGTGGGGGGTGGACATAGGTCTGGTTGACCGAACCACCTTAAAAATCTATTGTGCAGTGGTTTGTTTGTGGTGTGAATGTCCATATCTTCTACCTCATTCTCAGGTTATTTGTGCACTCTACATTAGAAGCGTGTCTATGGGTGGTCTCTGTTCGAATCTATAATTGCTACTAAGTGTTTGACTGTTTGCTTGAGAGACTCTTATGTGCTTAGTGATTCCAGTTACTTGTGCAAACTAGAGCCTTGAGTCTGTGCACTCTCTTGGGCTATCTAACTACAACATCTTTAGTATTTCCGAGTGACAGAGTTCAAAGGTTTTAGCAGTTGTCTTTCAGTATGTTCAAAAGTTTTATTCCACTATAAGTTTTTGAAGGGGATTCATTCATCCCCCCTCTGAATCCGGGTCTATCAACCCAACAAGTGGTATCAGAGTGGGTTACTGGTTCTATAGATCCAACGATCTGCAGTGATCCTTGGCATTCCTTTATGCTAATTGCATTTGCTATTTTTCTTCTGATTCGTTATTATGGGTCATCCACCTGTTTTTGATGGCACTAATTTTGATCTGTGGTTTAATAACCTACATACAAGGAAAATAACATGAGATCATATAGTCGGACCTCCTCAAAGTGATGCAGATGATCCGAGCCAAAGAGATCGTTATGAGATGCCCTCATCAGAATGTCCGGGTGCCGCTTAACGAAGAGAGGGCCTCCTCTGCCAACTCTTTGGAAGGTACAAAGTCTGAAGCCAAACAGAAAACAAGCACCCGCGAGCGGCGAAACCAGGGCATCCTCCAATGAGTGAAAGAAAAAGGAAGAAGAGAGTCGAAGAGAAAAAGAGGGAGAATGATCGCCACCCCCTCGAAGAGGTGAGAGTGGTGGCAGGGATGGAAAGACAGGAGGAGCAACGATGTTGCGCCATCACCCCCCCTGGGAAAGTGGAAGAAGGAGGAGTGGGTAGAGGTAAGGAAGGAGCAGGACGAGGCCGTCGTGCCAAACGCCCTCTCCCTCAGCCTCCTTCCACTTCTACCTTCCTCATAAGATAGTGGTGGTAGTCCAGAAGTCAGGAACAGGTGCGTCACCACGCACCACTCCTTCTCCTATGCCGTCTGCCCATCGCCACTCCTTCTCCCATGTCGAAATACTAGGAATGCCTCAACGGCCGCCAAGATCATCGTCTTCCAAGTCACCCTCCATGGTCCGCTGATACTCCCCCAGAATGAGAGACAGATACTTCACGAAAAGGAAGGAAGAGGGGAGAGTTCAACGGAAGCCTAAGCGGTGAAGAGAGGTGAAAACATCCATCGGGACCTTTTATAGGCCGAAGGGGGGAACCTGGCCTTAATTGAATCTCCACCTCAAAAAAATGCAAAAGGCAAGAACCTTTCCCCGAAGTAGTTACTCCATTTTCCCAAAGTGACTACTCTCATAGGGATACGTGAAAAGATAATGCAGTCAAAGCATAGAAAGTGAAAATGTGAGAAGGCGCCAGTGCCACGTCGGCCACCCGACCAATCAGCACACAACAAGCCTGCGAAATGCGTCAAATCCCCATCCTTTTGGCAACCGCAGATATGATAGTCAAGTCACGCTAAATGCGGTAAGGAATTGACAACTTGGATTCTAGAAATCACTGCCATTTTATATAGGAAGAAAAAGTTTTTACATGGTAACGTTCAAAAGAAAAGAGAAAGATCTAGTACATCCGGCTCATATTCCGCCTTGTCTATCATTATGCCCATTTTAATTATATTAACACTTTAACTTATTCAATTAAATGCCCAAAAATAGCCTAAAAATCCGTAAAAGTCGCCTAAAATCACTGGATAAATTCTAGACCCGGGCCACTAAGGATCCACTAAGACACAGGCGTTACACAAGATGTTCACATGTCACACTTCAACTGCTGACAAGCAACCTGAAGAAGCGCCAGATGACCTGAACAGGCCACTGTCATCATTGAGATAGGCTCGCACGATCGCTCAAGTCGTGGCGCAATTAAATCGCGCTACTATCACCTCGTCTGCTCAGCAAGGGTAGGCACAGGCTGAAAGGGCTCCGGAAGAAGTCTGTAGTACCCATGAAAATGAAGACCCAATACAAAGGGATGAATTGGAGGAAGATGTCCAAGATATCACGTTGGCGGAATTGCAACGTGAAAACCAGGAGCTGGAAGCTATATTGCAAGAAATTCTATGGGAGAGAGAAGCACAACCGTAGCTTCCAACGGCACCACAAGTGGTGGAGCACCCTTCTCGAGGCACCACGGTGGCTACCAATACTTCAGCGATGGCAGCAAAGGTCCCGACAACCGTGGACTTTGTACCCCCCCCCCCTGTCGAGACCAATATGAGGCCGTCAAACATGCCTACGACAAAAAATTTGATAGCTCAGAGACATGATTAAGCAGATAGTAGAAGTCAAGTTCGCTCAGCATGGAAAAGGAACCGCCACTATAGACTTGTATAGTGTGTCATATCCTCCTCACCACCGATTTAAGAAGCTACCACCAGACTATCGGAAGGCTCCCAAACTACAGAAGTTTAATAGGCAGAGTTCTCCGCAAGAACATTTGACCTCTCACGTAACGGCCATGGGAGAGCTAGTATTGAATGAACTATATCTCCTTCGCTATTTGGCCACATCTCTCACAGGTACCACCTTTCAATGGTACTCGAGACTGAAGCTTAATTCAGTGGTTGATTGGGTTAATATGCAAAGAAAAATCGTGACCGATTCCAGACAGCCGAGTGCAAAATTTCTCTGGCTAAATTATGCTCCTTGAGGTAGAAGAAAGGGGAAATAGTCCTAGACTTCATCAAACGCAGGAGAGATTTCAGCATGCGGTGTGATAATCCTCCTACTCAGGAGGATTCATAACTCGTGCTTATAACGGGCCCAAACCCAGCTCAACGGCACACCCTCGAGGCCCCCAATGGTACGCCTAGTGCACCTTCAACGGTACGCCCTGCGTGGGTCTTCACCGCTACACCTAGGAGCCCATTCAGCGGTGCACCCCGGAGGGTCTTCGCTGGCACGCCCCTTCAGCGGCACGCTCTGGCTCTCAGAGGCACACCCCCGATGGGCGTTTGTCAGCACACTCCTTGGGTTGCTTCCCCGGCATGCTCGTGTAGACCTTGCTAAGGTACACCCTACGACACCCCTCGCCGACATGCGCCCCTGTGGGCATCTTCACCGGCGCAGCCTGCGACAAAGCTTCATGGCACAGGCCTATTACCCTCCAGCGGTATGCCCACCAGTTCTTCAACGGCACGCCTACAAACACCTTCGCCGGCGTGGTTTGATCCCTCAGTGGCACGCCCTAGGCTCCCGTATCCGTCGCAGCCGACAGACAAAATCTTATGCCTACGTCCTGTGGATCCTTGAGGCGCAGTGAGTGTGCCGAGGTGTCAAACGGGGAGGAGGACACACTACCTACGCTCCCTGCCACCCAAGACCGAAGTCAAATCCCCATTTAATGACCCACGTTCTCACCTCCATCGCTCTGCACTCGAAGGCTCCTGCCGTTGGGGTTTAAAAGCCTCTCTTCCACCAGCGAACAAAAAAGAAGAAGAACGGAGAGGAGACACCAGACGAGACACGGGAAGGAGACAGAAGAGAGAAGAGGAAGAGGAGGAAGGGGAAGAGGAGAACTCTGCTGTGAGGTCCCCTCCAACGACCACCAGAGAAGAGAGTAAGGGAGAGAGAGAGAGAGGGAGAGGGTCTTGATGTAGCAAGAGGCATTGGGGGAGTGGGGAGTAGTCACCCCTGCTCACCCCCCCTCGTTCCTCCTTGTGCACGATTCTTTCTCTTCTTTTTTTTTCTTATGCTTGATGTATTTGGTCTCTGTTTGCCATGAATAAAATGTCCTTTTTTTGCCGATCTTTGTTTCCGTTGTGCATCGTCGGAGTGATTTCACCCTTTGTCTATTCTTCCCCCCCCTATCTAGTGGGTTGGTCGCTTTCGAAGGACCTCTGGCCTTCACCCTCGTCCACTTGCCATGAGGGGGAGTCCCGGCATGATGTATTTCAGTATGAAGGTGCAAACATGATCTATGTAATTATCTGACATACAAAGATTCATCAAAATACACAATATTATAATGGTCAAGATAAGGTTACCAAAGTCAACTCTAGTCAACCTGGTTAACTCCACTGTTGCTAATCAATCAAAACACATTCAACACACAGGACCCAACAGAAGCCTGGTTCAAGGTCCAAAAAGGTCCTAGGATAGAGATATGTCCTTGTTATCATGAGATAGTCAGAACACCTTTTTGTGAGAAGGTTCTATCAGAAAACAGATTTGGAATGTAGCACCCCGACAAAAAAACATAGAAATAAAATCCATACAAAAATCAAAAATTCTATATAGCCCAACCCAAATCCTTAAAGGACTCAACTAGACTAGTGGGCTTGTTAAAATTTAAAACTACCTAGGAAATTTGTAAGGCCCAACAATAACACTAACTCATGATTCAGAGGCCAAATCCATTAATTAGCTAAAACCACCTAAAGGAGTTAATGGGCTTGGCAAATAACAAACCATTAGTATTAGGGCTCTGTTTGAATGTAGGTCGACCGGTGCATGAAGAGGCTTAAGGGTTGTCGATTAAACAAGGATAGCGGCTGAGGTTATGGAAAGTATCGGGTCTATCTAGAAAATTTAAGATGAGCTAGGATTCCATGCACGTATTAGGATTCTTTGAGCCCAAAAATCCTATAAATAAACCCCCCTTGCGATGCCGAAGCATCTTGCTGCTGCTGCAATCGAAGGGCTTTCGTAGGTGCTGCTAATGCCATGAGTTAAAGGATAACCTGTGGAGCATTGTGCCTTTTTCTTGTTCGTCTGCTTCTTCCCTGCGTCGACGTGTGTGCATCCCTATTCTTCTTCCTGCATCGTCTTCTTCCCCTTCATCCATCCTCTTCTCGGGCAAAACACATAAACCCTCGTGTATAATAGAAGCATGCATGAAATCCTAGCTCTATAGTGCCTTACGTTCCTACTATCTTGTTTAATTTCGTGATTTAAGTGTGGTTTAAGCTCTCTATTTAAAGCTTTGCTTCATGAAGAATTTGCAACCACCCTCCCTCAGAAATCTCGGCTCACCGAAAAGGAAACGCATTCGCTCGACATTGTCTAATGTCGAGCGAAGACGATCGCGATCGGACTCCAAGCCGCTCATCAATTTGGTGTCACTCGATTGTGAATCATCGGTGACAGTCAGCTTATTCTTCGCCATGTGCTTACCAAATGTCACACACTCGATCTCAAACTCAAGCCCTACCAGGAACTCGCTTCTGCTTATGTCAAGCTTTTTACTAAGCTAATCTTCGTCCATGTTCCTCATAGCCAGAATATCTTAGCTGACGCTCTTACTTCACTTGCCTCCTCCTTGATTTTTCTCCCCAAGCAGGACTTTTATGCTGTTATCATTTAGAAGTGTCTCACTCTTGATATTAAGGATCCTACATTTCTTAGTGTTAAGGAGGAGCTACTTAAGAAGATTAAGGTAGGAGGGATCATCGAGAACAAGGAAGTCATGCTATTGGATCTGGAAGAAGAATTGACTGACGAGGAAAAGCCATGGTATTACGAGATTGCTAAGTGATATCATGATCAATCATATCCTGAAGAAGCCACGGTGGAAGAGAAGAAGGGAATTAGAAGAATTGCCCAATGATACACTCTGGTTGGAGGTGTGCTTTATAGAACTGGTCTCATTGGTATTTTGCTTAGATGTCTTGACGATGATGAATCATGGAAGATTGTGGAAAAGGCACATTCCAGAGTTTGTGGGGGTCATGTCAATAGCCAGATGTTAGCTAAGAAGATCCTTTGGCTAGGCTTCTATTGGCCCACTCTAGAAGAGAATTGCTCTATCTATGTTTGAAGGTGTGTAAAGTGCCAACTGCACGCCGAAAAAATTCATTCTCCTGCTTCTTCACTCCATCCTATGTCCTCCCCATGGCCTTTCTCCATGTGGGCTTTTGATATTATCGGACCTCTTGGTGGCCCGAACCTCCTCACGAAGTCAAAATCATTTATACTCATGGCCACGGAGTACTTCACCAAGTGGGCGGAAGCGGAAGCTTATGCGGAAATTAAAGCGTCAACGGTGTGTAAATTTATAAAGAAGAACATCATCGCAAGATTCGGCATCCCAAGTACCATCGTCACCGACAATGGTCCTCAATTTATCTCTCAAGAGCTTCAGGACCTCTGCAATAGGTATAACATTGCATTGCATCATTCATCTCCTTATTATCCGCAGGGCAATGGTCAAGCAGAGGCAACAAATAAAACATCTTCCTTCAAAGATTTCACGAACCAATACCATTTGTCCCCATTCTCACTCTCTACAACGACAATTGTAATAATAAATAAATAATTTTTCCCATCAACACGGGGGGAGACGGGGAGTGCACTATGAAAAGTGAAGCTTTAAATGGCAGCCATCCAGTCCAACTAACAGCCTACATCTCTTAAAACCTTCTATTGGTGCACCAAAAGCCATAAAAAACATCTTAAAGATTTTATTCTCGTCTTACTCATATTTCACGATGCTTCCAGGATTCCTCGACAACAACTCATGTTGTAAACTAGGTAACAAACTATACATATCCTCCCATGAGTTATGTACCTGTAAGATTTCGATCAGAGATATAGCGGAAGCATGAAACCTTATGTGAATATCTTTGCTTGCGTTCAAAATCAGACATTAAATGGTAAAACCTACAATGGGAAGCATATTTCATTACCTTTGCATGGTCGAGAATCTCTCAAAAATGTGAAGACAAATGAGTGATAGATCTAGGAGTCGCAAGCCGTTCAGGTATAGGGTCTCTAGATGTAGATGCGTTTTCCTCCGTGATATCTAGACATCGTCTCGATCTCGATCTCAGTTCCACCATCTACAAAGGAAGATGAGAGAAAGAGAGAGGAGCGCACACACGGGTGAGAAAGAGGAGGAGGGCGGGGGCCAAGGCAAACCTTGGAGTTTGGCTCATGGTTTACTCCTTCCACGTATACTTATAGATACCTGGCATTTTTCATAAAAATCTAGTAAATGTCTATAAGTCCATCCTACCCAGTTTGTCTATAACTCTATTATGTGTGACCTTCTAGGCCCAAATGTTTATTTGATTTTCTATACCATTAAGCTAAGAACACATTCTTAACTAAATAATCACAGTTCATTATCTAAAAATGAAATTAACAGGCTTTCTAATCACAATAGGTATCAAACAACACCTCATGATCCAAAATGACATAGGAGATAAGCCACCCACTTTGGAACCTTTCCGTCTGCAGATTCCACACAACTATAGACCCTCGTCCTTACAATGCCCCTAACTAGACTAGGGTATAGTCTTATTGTCAAATCCTATTAAGTCCTCACTTAACTGAACCCTGTACTCCAAAAAGATTCACTAGAAAATTTCTTTTCAAAACACCCCGTAAATTCCCATCGTCCAGTCCTGCCCCTGAAGCCCTGCCACCCGGCGGGGCTTTTCATTTCGAGGTCGCGCCATGTCATCCCGAAATCAGTCACGAGGAAGGGTGGCAGAGCGGTAATGCGTTCGCTTGCTAAGCGATAGCCGGGGCGAAATCCCCGCGCCGGTTCGATTCCGGCCCCTTCCGCCATTTCTGGAAGGTGCCGCTGTGCTGGACGGCAAACAGCCTCGAAAACTGTGGGTGCGGCGAAAGCCGTAGGGGTTCGACTCCTCCACCTTCCGCCATTTCAAAGGCTCGCCCTCATCGGCGGGCCGTTTTCGTTTCCAGCGGGCTAGATCAATCCGGCAGATCGCTGGCCTCATAAGCCAGAGGTTGCCCGTTCAAATCGGGCGCCCGCTACCAGTCCTCCTCGTCAGAGGAACCACCCCGGCCGGCAACAGAGACGCTGCCGGCCGGGGTGAACACTTCGATCGCCTCCCCTCCCCTGGAGCGTCGAACCGGCGGCGCCAGCACCTCCCCCTTGCTGGCGCCGCCACCTTTTCGGAGCACGCGATGCAGCTCACCGCCGACAAGATGCAGGCGGCGACCGGCTGCCCGCGGGGCGCCGCGCTGACCTGGGCGCCGTACCTGTCCGCCGCGTGCGAGGCCTACGGCATCACGACGCCGGCGCGCATCGCCGCCTTCCTCGCCCAGATCGGGCACGAGTCGGGCGGCTTCGCGCGGACCACCGAGAACCTGAACTACTCGGCGCACGGGCTGCTTTCGACCTGGCCGAGCCGCTTCACCGAGGAATCGGCCGCGCTGATGGCGCGCCAGCCGCAGCGGATCGCCGAGCACGTCTATGGCGGGCGCATGGGCAACGACCCGGAAGGCAGCGGAGACGGCTACCGGTACCGCGGCCGCGGCCTGCTGCAGGTGACGGGGAAGGCGAACTACGAGGCCGTGCGCGACCTGCTCGCCCGGCACGGCTGCCCGGACCTGCTGGTGCTGCCGGACACGCTGGCCGAGCCGAAGTGGGCGGCGCTGTCCGCGGCCGCGTTCTGGGACGACCACGACCTCAACGAACTGGCCGACCGAGGGGACTTCCGCACGATGACCCGACGGATCAACGGCGGGCTGAACGGCCTGGAGGATCGCCAAGCGCGCTACGAGCGCGCACGGAGGGCGCTGGCGTGAGGCGGCCCACGGCGGGCCTGTGCGTGTCCTGCATCGCGCTGGCGCTCTCGCTGGCCTGCGCAGCCTTCGCGGCGCATGCGCAGACCGAATCGGGGCCGCTGGCCAGCATCACCGGCGACGGCCTGCTGGCGACCATCGGCTCTGTCCTGTTCGCTCTGCTGGCCGGTTACGCGAAGGGGCAGGACCGCCGCATCACCGCGCTCGAGCACGAGCAAAGGCAGCAGCAGAGCCAGATCAACTTGCTGTCCGAGCGCGTGCTTCGGGAGCACCCGAGCAAGGCAGAGGTCGCCGAGCTGCGGACAGAGATGCACGACGGCTTCCGGAAGCTGGAAGGCCTGATCCTCGGGAGGCGGTGATGGAACGCAAGGGCTGGACGATCACTGGCGCCAGCGCGGTCGCCATCATCGGCGCCCTGGCCATGAACGGCGGGAAGCTGCTCGAGGTCGCCACCGGCGCCTGGCTGTTCCTGCTGAACCTGTCGGCCACGGCGCCGCTGGGACTGGTGAGTTTCCTGCTCGCCCTCTCGCTGGGCGTGGCCTCTCGCCCGTTCCTGCTGCACTACCTGCCGGCGATGCCGTGCAAGGCCTCGCGCGACTTCGTCGTCGATGCCGCGGCGCTGCTGATCGGCCTGGGCGTGATGTTCGGCCAGCTCCGCACGCTCAACGGCGCGCTGCTAGGCCTGCTGGCGGGCTTCGCGGCGCCGCTGGTAGCGAAGGGTATCGGCGCGGCGGTAGGGCTGGCGCGGAGGGCGACGTGGAACTGAAGGCGCTGATCGACCTGTTCGGCGGCCTCCGGGCGACGCTGTTCCTGAGCGCTGCGATTCTGCTGCTGGCAGCTTTCGGCGTGCAGTCGTTCCGCCTCGAGCGCAACACTACCGCACTCGCCAGGCTACAGGCCGATTCGGTGCTGTGGCAGCAGGCGAACCGCGACAACACGAAGGCGATCAGCGACCTGCGCGCCGCGAACGAAGCGTGGGCCGATGCCGCCGCCCAGGTGGCAGCGCGATCGGGACAGGCGGTCGCCGCAGTCGAGGCCGAGAAGCAGCGCCTTGCCGGCGAACTGGCGGACCTGCGCCGGGAACGAGGAACGATCTATGCAACCGATCCGGATGCTGCTGCGTGGGGCCGCACTCGCGTTCCTGCTCGCATCGCTGACCAGCTGCGCCGGTAAGACGGTCGTCCGCACCGAGACCGTCGAGGTCAAGGTACCGGTCACGGTTTCCGTCGACGAGCGCCTGACGAAGACCCAGCCGGAGCCCAAGGTGCCGGCCGGGCAGCTGACGAACGACGACCTGATCGAGACCATCAAGGCGCTGCAGGCCTGGGGCCACGGCATGGTCAAGCAACTGGCCGAGATTGCCGGCCTGGTGCCGCCGGAAGGCAGCGATGCCAAGCATGCCAGCCGGGCCGGGAACTGACGCCGTGGTGTGGCGTATGTGGCACACCCACGAAGGACAAGAGCTATGAGCCTGAGCCACCTGAAGCTGCTGGCCATGAAGCCGAACCGGCTGGCGTCAGCGATCTGGTCCTGCCTGAGCGCTGGTCTGACCTGATGCCATGCCGCTGCAAGGAGCGCCGCGAATGGATCCTCGACAAGGCCCACAAGGTCTGGCGCCACCTGACGAAGGACAAGGCGGATGAGCTCCGAGCTGCTCAAGGCGCTGACCCGGATCGCCGAAGCGCTGGAGGCGCAGACGGAAGCAACCAGGGAACAGGCAGCCGCCACGCTGATGCTGCTTGATGAGCTCACCGCTGACCCCGACGCCACCGATCCGGAGCAGGAAGGAACGCAGTACCTGAGCGGCAAGCCGAGCTGATGGCGCGGCTGTCCACCATCCCCTCAAGGCTGGCCAAGATGCCAGCCAAGCTGCAGGCGCCAGAGCGCTACGGCCGAGGGAGAGGCGGGCGCCCATGGCGCCGCTTGGTGGAGGCAGTGAAGCTCCGGGACCAGTACACATGCCAGTGCTGCGGTCGGATCACCGATCAAGGCGAGTGCGACCACATCATCCCCACCGCCGAGGGCGGAACTGACGACCCAAGCAACCTCCAATGGCTCTGCCTCCCATGCCACGACGAAAAGTCGAAGGCTGAGGCAGCGCGCGGAGCAGGCGGCGTGCCCCACCCACGGTAGGGGGGGTGTCCGAAAAATCTACGGAGGCGTTTAGCGGACACGTAGAAATATAAAGAACGAGTGGTTTGCCTGAAACTGGCAGCCTCAGGACAGGAGGGTTGGATTGATAGTCCTTCAATTCGTCAAAAACTACCTGACACTTGTCATCTCAATTAAACTTAACTCCCAGCTTAGTAAGCTCGTAGAACGGCCTACACCTTTGTGAGTGCTGGGAGCTAAATTAACGTATAAATTGTAACCTCCCGATCAATCCTTAAACTTTCTTTAAATTCTTGGGAGGAGGCATGTCTCTTATTGCTTGCGCCTTGTTGGGATCAATCTCGATACCCCTCTTGGTAACAATGAATCCTAGCAACTTACTAGACATCACACCAAATACACACTTCTTGGGGTTCATTTTTAACTGATATTCTCGTGACCTCTGAAAAACCTTGGCCAAAACCCCAGGATGTTCGATCCTTGTTTTTGACTTCACCACTAGGTCATCGACATACACCTCAATATAGATGTGGATCATATCATGAAAAATAGCCATCATGGCCCTTTGGTAAGTAGCTCCGGTGTTCTTAAGTCCGAATGGCATGACCACATAACAGTAAGTACCCCAAGGTGTAGTGAACGAGGTCTTCTCTTGGTCCTCTTCAGCTAGGCGAATCTGATTGTATTCGGAGAAGCCATCCATAAAAGAGGGGGTCTCATACCCTGCCATGTTATCAATTAAAACATCTATATGGGGGAGGGGGAAATCATCCTTAGGACACGCACGGTTAAGGTCCTGGAAGTCTATGCAAATCCTAACTCTTCCATCCTTCTTCATTACCAGAATGATGTTAGCCACCCAATTAGGATAGAGGACGACTCTGATGAACCTAGCATTGTGAAGCTTATCGACATCTTCTTTCATTTTTAATGCCATATGTGGGTGGAAATGTCTCAACTGTTGCTTAACCTGGACAGATCCTGACTTTAGTGTTAGACGATATTCAACAAGCCTAGGGTCCAGTCCCGGCATATTTTCATAACTCCATGCAAACGCATCCTTATATTCTTAAAGAATTTGAATGAGCACCTCTTCTTCAGATGGTGGCAAATTTTTGCTTATGAGGATAATCCTAGGGTCATCGTCAGTACCCAAATTAATTTTTTTAGTAGGCTCTTCGACTGAGGCTGACAGTTCATCGAATCATAGGCCATAGATCCATTCACCCCCCTCTGGATCAGTTATCTGCTCCCTCATCCCTGTCCCAACAGTCAGCACCGTCCAGTGTGGCTCAAGCTATTGATGAGGAAGATGAAGAAATCTGATTTGTGCCAAAAGAAGCAAATCAGGCTAAAGCTTCTGCCTCCCCCCATGTTGCCAGATCCAGGAGAATATCAAGACACTCGCCAGCCAATAAGGGGACACAATACCACGTTCCTCCTCGGCTCAGAGGTTTAAAACCTAGGGAGTTCACCTCAAAGGAACTTAATGCGTCCAGCAACAATGGCGGGATGCCACTCACCCCACTCAAATCGGAGGCGAAAGATAGCACTCCCTGCCCCTCCTGGCAAGACCAGGCCGTAGTTGCACTGCTATGCCAGAAGCAGCAGGAGATTCAAATGCTGTAAAGACGGTTGAATGAAATGAATCTAAGTCCACCTATGCCGCAATCGGCAGAACATCTACATAAGGTGACACAAGGTAGTGCTAGCTCACCTGAAGTTTCAGCATGGCAATCCTTATGGAAGTTAAGATAGACAATCAGCATGTTATTTGTCCACATAAGTGATGAATTGGGATGTGTGCACCCATGGAAGACATCATCAAACACAATAATCAACAATGCTAAGGAAGAAGTTCACATGGCTGTTAAATGATAGACAGATCAAACAACAACTCAATCATCAATTCGATTTCATCAGCATGACAAATTTTTCATGGATTAAATAGCTGAATTAATTGATCTCTGGTACAAGGTGGAGGTTTGGATCTGAGATCCTGCTCACGCATAGTAAGAGCTCCGGGTAAGCTTGACTTGTCTTTCTACTCTTCATCATTTGATATACCAGAAGTCAAGCAAGGTGTAAGCAACTAATCTAGGTAAGATGTTCATCTCACACCATGGGGGAATATAGATGGAACATAAGAGTTTTCAGACATGCAGGATTTATTGATAGCAAGATAACTTTATAATGCAATGACTACAATGCAAGCCTATCATGCACAGATTGAATACTTAAAGTTTATTTACATACCTATGCCTTGAGCATTTATTTGCAGGTTGAGCATTACTCAGCTCCAAGGCACCCTGCACCCAAAATTCTCATTTTGAGTTTATAGGTACCTAAGCCCTGAAAAATCTCAGGAAATTCTGAAAATTATCTGGAAATTCTTTATAAGTTTCAGAGGTGCCTCACAAATTTGCGGGGTTCAACAGCACATCATCAACAACAGTTCTTCAAGTGAGCTTCGTCAAAAGTGAGGAACAGAGAGTATTGAGATTAACTACTTAAACTCCGTGAATGATATTTGTTACATCAAGCAATGCAGGACTGACTAATTTATTGAAGTGTTATTTAAGACAGGATCTTGAGATCCACCAATAACACATTCAATGCTTGTGGATGATATTTGTATGGCTACGTATGTGAATATAGGAGCAGTATAAGTGATCAGATGGTAAGGTTTTCAGAGAAACTTTTGAAATAAAACTTACACGAGAGTGCCTGCAGGCTTTAAGATAGGAGATAAAAAGACCAATTAGAAGATGGGCAAGCTTTATAGGAAATAGGCAACGGTAGAAAGTTTTATAGGAGATGGATAAAAAGTAGAAAGAGATGGATCAAAAACATGATTCCATCACCTGCAGTGCCAATCACATTCCAAGAGCATGAATCTAGGCATAGGGAGCGCATATTCTCACAATATGTGCTCCCCCCATTGATTGGGATGGAACCCCCATACATAGGGCATGCTCAAGTCAAGAAGGACTAGGAAGAAGAAGAATAAGACGAATAAGGAAGATGATGACACAGAAGAACAATAAGAAGAAGATGGAGGAACAAGGAGGGGGAGGAGGAAAGAAGAAAAAGGGGAGAACAAGAAGTGGGACTCTGGGCAGTAGCAGTGGTGGCCGGAGGGCATGGCCAGGCAATGATGACAGCATGCAGGGGCCATGGTGGCAATGGCATGCAGGTGCAGCAGTCTGCATCCTCCCCTCCCTTTACCTAAGAAGAGCCAATAAATTACACAATAACCCTATCTTTTGTGTTGTATATTCAAACGAGTGGGATTTTACTAAAAATCTATTGCTCCAAGAATTGCTCCCACTCCAATTCCCTTCCATGCTTCCATGCACAAAGAAGCACTGGTGTGGACGACCGAGATCGGAGCAACGAAAATCATGCTTTGTAGTGTGTGTGTGTGTGTGTGTGTGTGTGTGAGTGAGTGAGTGAGTGAGTGTGTGTGTGTGAGAGAGAGCCCTCTGGAAAGATGGCTTTGATTATGTATTTGGAGATGTTTATTTGAGATTCATATCCATTCTATCATTTAAGCTTTTACCATTGCACAAGGTGGCTTTAAACCCATTCAAAACTTGTTCGTGATCTCTTCGACACGGCACGAGATGAAAACTGAGTTTAGGATTTTGTTATCATCAAAATCACTTGGAGAAACTGAACATGCGAGTTGATCCCACATTCCCTTAGTCTCTCTTTATTGTATAGAAATGACTTAGAAACCATTCTAATGCATCGTTGACCTCTAAGATTTGAGAGTAGGTGCCTACCTTCAAGATGTTGAACCAATGCTCCGGGGATGAGGTCCACACCCTAGATCCTCCCAAAGCTCTTCCCTTTGCCCTAAGGTACTGTAGGATGGTCCTCCATGCGTTGGTTCGTCCTCCCACGCGGAGTCAAGGTCCCTCACCCTCTTCTCATGCAAGAGGGATAGAAGATGGTGGAGAGTTGAAGAGAATAGTTGATAAAGGCTTTCTACCCACGAAACCCACCTTCATATATGGATTTCAAGCCTCCCAAGGATTTGCCCAAGATCCACAAGGCTCAATCCCACCCCCAAGGTCGCTGGCTGGAAAGAAGTTAAGGCCATGCACCTCTTCGGGTTGGAACAGATGTGACCCTTCGTCTACTGGTTATAAATGCAGTTGGACACGCTCTTCTGTCATGATATGGGCTGGGACGTCTTCAGATGAAATCAAGAGGACTTCCTGATCTAACCTTGGGATGTGGTTCATTGAATTTCATCAACCCTAGCACGATTTATGAGTTTTCCAAGATTAACATTCATTCTCTCACGTTCCAGTCATGGCATTTTGGTAGCCTGACGTAATTTCGGTATAACGCTAGTATCCAGGCAGAATTCGGCCTCGACCTCAACATGGAAGATGCTACTAAGATCCATTAGAGATTATGGCCTTGGTTTCAATTAATTTAATTAACTACAAATGAAGTTATGAATTTTTAATTATTTACGTGCAAATTCTCTCAACAGTCACACCTCTCCGTGACAGTTGGTGACAAAGGGCTCAGAACCTCAGGTTCTGGTGCGATTTGGGTTTCCATCTCAATAGAAGAGTTCGAGTTAAGGGCCCAATCTTTCTAATGGATTGGTTTCAGCCCATTTTTTCCTCTTTAGGCCAAGAGAATTAGGAGATAGAGGGGTGAGAAATTACTGGTTTAGCAACGGACGTGCAGAACTAGGGTTCCAATCAGATAGAAATTCAGAGGTTAAAGTCTAATCCAGAAGTAGGTTATCTCATAAACAACTCAAACTTAATGTTAGGAATAAAAGTCCTCTTCTTCCAGTCAATGTCATGCTTTCTACACGGAGCATTTGATGTTTTATTTTGAATATGCATATAGGATTATCATAGCATGTATGAACCTAACCTTTAAACAAGGAAATGATAATTTTTGGTTTATTTCACTCAACCCATGCATCTCCATATCTTAGTATGGTGTTATCAGGCCATATTTACCCATTGCCATGTTTTATTATGCATTTATTGGCCCTAGATTCGCACATAGTTTCGTTTAGTTGCTGTTCATAATAAACAAGCAGAAATAGTCCTTTTCCTGACCACCCGACTTCCATAAGTGGCCCAACGATAGACCACTTAGCCCAATGAAACGGCCATCACGAGACCGTTTATATCCCTGCGTTCTATGTTAGTGTTAACCTGAAACATGATGTAGAACAACCTTAATTATTTTATGATAAGCCTAGTTAGGTAGGTCTTGACCCTATTTTAAGTATTGGTTTCATCTATGTGGTTATATTAACTGTTCTTTCTAGTAGATTTCATGTTCTTTATGCACTTGGAACTTATTTTAAAACTTAAGTTTATTTCATGCCAAAATCGTATACTTTTGTATCAAATTTATGTTTAAATGGTTCATGGACTTGTCTAGTTGATTTGATCGTAGTTGTATCACTATCCCTTCTTCTCTATGAGTCATTTTCTTAAGTACATGACACATATCTCAGTATGATGTCATTAGATATATTTTTACACTTAAGCATACCATCTTGAACTTGTGAACCTCTCCGTTGGATATTCCTTCTACCAGCTTAGATGATCTTGTTTCAAGGCCTCCGTAAGTCTCTGTGAGTCTGGAATTCCCACTAGGACGCCGAGCTGGTTGTATCCTTAAAATCTAATTGTCTAGAAAGCAATTGCACTAATCAGAGTTTTTTGAAATCTGAGTTCCAAACAGTCTTCATGGCGACTGCTAAGGGTTACCTAATGGTTGGTAAGTGACCCCCTCAAAATGGGACTTTGGATAGGTTAAAGCCCTAGAATGGGCACTTTGGTCTGGATAAAACCTTAGGTTGGGGACTTTGCCCCGGTTAAACTCATAAAACTCTCAAATTGGAACTTTAGGCCAATAAAAGCCCTAGAGTGGACAGTTCGGTCCAGATAAAACATTAGGTTGGGGACTTTACCCTGGTTAAACCTATAAAACTCTCAAACTCGGACTTTGGATTGGTTAAAGCCCCAGAATGGACACTTTGGTCCGGATAAAACCTTGGGTTGGGGTCTTTGCTCTTGTTTAACCCATAAAACCCTCAAACTGGGAATTTGGACTGGTTAAAGCCCTAGAATGGGCACTTTGGACCGGATAAAATCCTAGGTTAGGGACTTTGCTCCGATTAAACCTATGAAACCCTCAAACTGGGACTTTGGACCAATTGAAGTCCTAGAATGGGCACTTTGGTCGGGATAAAATCCTAGCTTGGGGACTTCGCCCCAGTTAAACCCATAAAATCCTCAAACTGGGACTTTGGACCGGTTAAAGCCCTAGAATAGGCACTTTGGTCCGGATAAAACTTTGGGTGGGGAATTTGCTCCGGTTAAACCCATAAAACCTTCAAACTGGGGCTTTGGATTGGTTAAAGCCCTAGAATGGGCACTTTGGTCTGGATAAAACCCTGGGTTGGGGACTTTGCTTTTGTTAAACCCATAAAATCTTCAAATTGGGATTTTGGACTGGTTAAAACCCTAAACATGGTATTTTGGACCAGTTAAATGCCCTAATGGGGTATTTGGTCTGATTAAGACCCTAATTGGGTACTTTGCTTTGGATAAATCTCTCATTCTTGGAGTTTGGTTTGGGTAAAACCTTGAGTTGGCCCTCTTACAAAAAGGGTCTGCATAGATGCCCTTGTGTCACTCCTTGGAGAGGGATTATAATAAATTTTACTTCCAGGGGGCAGACCGCAAGGGGCGCTACCTCCTTGACTCTCATGACCTGACCTGGAAGGTCGATCCAATCCATGAGAGCTCAAGAAAGAGAAGCAATCTCTTGTGAGTCTTTGGCTAGTGTGCCTCCACCAAGGAGGGACTTGCGTCTCATGCCAAGATTACACGAAAACTCCTGTCCAGTCTAAATGTTACAAAAATACCATTTTTCTCACGGGCTATTCGACTGCTGTTCTCATGAGACGATTCGCAAACCCGTTTTCACATGGAACTTGGAAGGCAATGTGGGAAGATTGGATGGAGTCGTTTGTGTCAAAGATGGATGTACTATCCTATTTGATTGGGAAATGAAAGATAATAAGTTGGAGGGGCTTTTGCCCAATAAAAACCCCCACGCAGGCCCACGAGAGGGGGAACCTCCTCTTCTTCTCCTTTTCTCCTCTCCTCTCCTTCCCTTCTTCTTCCTCTTCCTCTCTCCTCCCACAGTAGACGGTAGCCCCCTTCTTCTCTTCTCACCCTCTCTTCTTCCCTCTCCCTGTTCAACCCCCCATTGTAGAGCCCCCTCTTCCTCTTCTCCTTTTTTTCCTCTCCCTCTCTTCTCCTCCTTTCCTCTTCTTTTCTCTTCTCCTCTCCCTCTCAGTTTTCCCCTCCACTCACACCTCTCTTTGCTCTCTCATCTCCTCCTCTCCACCGCAGCCACTCTCCCTCCCTCCTCTACCTTTTTCTCACTCCACATGCACCACCATCCGGTGGCCATGTCTCGCCACGGGCTCCCTCTCTCTCCCTGTTCGACCGTGCCCCTGTTCCTCTCCCCTGTTCCTTCCTCTTCTCCTCACCTTCCATCGTCTCCTCCCTAACCTCTCTCCTCTCCCTACTAACCTTCTCACCGGCGCCCCTGTTCCCATCATGGCTCCCTCCTCTTCTCCCCCTTCTCTTCTCACTTCTCTCTCTCCCTGTTTCTCCTCCGTCGCATCGCTGGGCCAATGTCTCCTCCTTTCACCATCATCTCCTCTCTTCTCCTGATCCCCCCTTCTTCTTCTTCCCTCTCTCACCTTTCTTCTTCTCTATCTGTCCGTGCCCGGTGGCCCTATCTCTACCGTAGCACACCACTCTCTCACCCATTGTCTCTCTATCTCTTTCTCCCCTCCTGTGCCATGTCCCTTTATCCTTCGCTCGCCTCGTCTCCCCTTCACCGGCATCTCTCTCATTCTCATCTCATTCCATCTCCCTCCATCTTGTCTCCCTCTCTCGTCTTCTCTCCCTCCGTCTCATATCCCACATCTCCCCTCTCTGTTCCCTTCTCTATTCTCTCTGTCTCCCTCTTCTCATACAACACACACACATACTAGTAATATTTAGACATCCACTATAGTTTGATAGCTAATAGAGTTCCAAGGAAATAAGCCATTGTAGGAACATTAAGGTAGATTCATAGAATAGAGAGTTCAAGGATAGAACTTTGTGTAAAGATGACTTTCAGATGAACCTTATATAAAACAAGACAAGTCATAAAATTTGGGTTAATTGGCATCCACACAGGTCACCACCAATTCCAGAAATAGCGTCCACTACGGTGGTGGCCCATTCTGTGAATAGTAACAGACACGAAGAAATAGCAACCGCTATTTCAAGTTTGGCATCCACTGGCCTAGTCGCCAATTCCAGACAGGTGCTGACTTCTCAAAGAGGCTAGAAATAGCGCTCTATAGGGCTAGGTTATCACGTTTCTTCAGAGTGACGTGACATGCAAGGGTTACAAGATTTTTAGGGTACAACCAGCTTGATTGCCTTGAGGGAATCCAAGGCTAGTGAAGACTTACGGAGGCCTTAATGAAGAAAGAATCAGTCCGAATGAAGAAATATCCCGCGGAGGGTCTAATCATCACCAAGAGTTGAGGTGTAAGCATGAAACAATGTGAGAAACAGAGACTCTATCCACGGACTGGGATAGGAGTGCCAATAGACCCGCGGTAGGGGTGAAAACCTGATAAACTGAGAGACAGAAAATCACATCCTCTCTGGCAATCGCTATATTATAAATCAGCATTTGTCAGTAAAGTTGCCAAATCATTATTTACTAAATTTAACTAGAATTTCTAGAATTGATGACCTTTGAGAAAGGTGCCTTATCTTAATATGTCGTCCAACAATACGGACGTCAATTCATGAATTTCAGATATTTATATTAAAATTTCTATTTTACATGATTTGGCGTCCCTTCATAAAGACGTTATATCATAATCTATGTCCGTTATGATGGTCGCCAATTCTTTATAGTTGCATATCGACGTGCTTCAACAAAATACCTTCACAGACTCATGCTACTATTCATTTAACAAATTACTGTTCTTTAGGTGATGAACAGTGCCACTTTGACATTTATGGGGATTTTAAGAAATTAGAAGACATGATGATGAAGATAAAATTATAGGGAATCCAAAAATATGCATAACATGATTTTTAGATACATGGTTCCACTGATATTAAATTTTAGTTTTGCATTGATTTTCTGACTTTGATGCCCCTTATTGGCTAGACTTAGCATGAACGCCCACTTTTGTCGGTCAAGACTGTCCCTATTTGAGACCTCTCCAGTATTGGGGAGTGCCTAGGTTGATCATCTTATCTGTCAATCTCTTGTCCCTGTACTCGGTTGAGCAGAGAAAAGAAAAAAGTCTTTGTGCATACTCAGGGTATGGCCAAAGTAGCAACGGTGTTGCCCTAGAGAGAGAGGTTATGGCTCACCATGAAGTGTGTGAAAACCCATGCCAAAGAGACACCCCTAATGATTGGGGAAAGAAATTTGGACTCCCAGTATCACCAGGCTAAGGTGTTGCAGAAATGACTTCATTTTGACAACCCAACTAGGCAATCTTACTAACTAAACCACTCTAAAGTGTTAAGGAACTAGCATTATGACCATGCGCAAGAGAAAATAGGAATAATAGCAATGATAGCATATTCTTGTACACAATAAAAGATACCTTACAAATCCAGGGAGTTGAAGGCAGCATCATGAAGCGATCTTGATCAACGTGAGCTCCATATTCCTTGCTTGACATGATGAAAGGAAGAGTATAGCAAAGGATTGGATTTCGTGACATAGAGGAGTGGCAAACATCAAACTGGACGAAGAAGGATAAAAAAGGAAGAGAGACGAGGGCTAGAACTCTCCCGTTAAGGCACAATGACCCTGATAACAAGGAACCAAATACATAATAAACAAAGATTAACTGAGATCAAGGCAGACTAAAGTCTCGAACACAGCAAGAAAAAAGGTGAGAACCCTGAAAGGGTGAGACAGGACGAATAGAAAGACAATGGGGAGATTGTTGCAAAGGTAAGGAAGAAGAATAATAATCATCCGACAAAATCGGAGAAGGAAAGTAGGAGTCATCCGATAAGGTTGGAGAAAGAAAATTTTGGACATCCGATAGGGTCAGAGGAGAATCAGAAGCAGAGCCCGAAAATACCAGGGGAGCAGAATCAAAAGATATCCCCAAATCGGGATGAAAGGATGACATAGGTCAAGGCCTAGAATTGTAAGAGGAAGGAGAATCCAGAGGCTCCAGATGGGGAGAAGAGGAATGGGGGTTTGCGGATCCCGAAAGAGAGGAGAAGATCATTGAAGCAGGGTCAAACAAGGGAAAATACACCACCCAAGGGTGGGAGCTGAGCTAGAGAAATGATGAATGAAAAGAAGGGGAAAGAGAAGTGGACCCCTGAGTGCACATCTAACGGCCTTTGAACTTGTGCCACCACCTCTTCTTGGCCAAAATATCTCGAACGTAGGCCTGCCTAGCACGGACTCGGACCTTTGGGCTTCTTGACTTGAAATACCTTCTCAAATAATGAGCCCATCTAGCAGACGGCCTGGCCCGATTATGGAGATGCAGTCTCGTCGAGACGGTTGCCCGTAGACACCCGGTGCCAACAATAGGTGGACATTCTCAGACAGATAACTCCTCAGAATGCTGAATATCATGGAACCACGGAGTCTTGTCACTCTGCACCAAGACATGGAGATTCGGTAACTCCACTTGGTGGTCAGGCATGAAGCACAACTCCCTTTACAAAAGAGTAGGACAGAACTGAGGGAGAGTAATACATGGCGTTGACGTGGCCGACGTACTGATGAATCAAGGGAGATTGCATAAAATGTGCAGAATGTCCTTTGACAGCATGGAAGATACAGTAAATTACCCTTGAACATAGAGTGCATAATCTGCTTGGCGACCATTTGTGTTAGCACAACTCAGGTAGAGAACCCTTTTAGGCCAATGAACTGAATAGCAACAGAGCGAGAGGAAATAACAACATCAATGGTGAACTCCCCGGTGAGCAATAAGATTGCCATTGGCCTCGCTTTCAAAGAAACTAGCACTAGCGCAAGAGAACTCCTCTTAGCGACGATCATCGAAAGTACAGGCTCATCAACCCTGAAATAGCCAGGGACTAGGACGCGGATCGACATACAATAGATGAAATCTTGAACTGAGGAACCGGCATAGCCTTGTCTTGACTTGACTCATCGCCTCCCTGGGGACCAGACCCAAGGGGCACCAAAGAGAGCACACACTCGCTCTGTGGGGTGGAAGTAGATGGAGAAGAGGAAGAGGTAGAAGGTTTGACAGGTAGTGAAGGAGGTATGGCGACAACGAGAGGTTCAGGTGTAGGTGGAGGTGAAGATGATAAGAATAAGGTGGTAACGATAGGCTTGGATGTAGGCAGGGGCAAAGGCAAGGGTGAAGGGGTGGCTTGCTTAGGCTTGGGCGGCGAGGAAGATGGGGGAGAGGGAGGAGAAGGTAAAGGCGGTGGAGATGGAGGCGATGGTGGCGATGGATGTGGTGAGGATAAAGGAGACAGTGGAGAAGGCAAAGGTGGTGGAGATGAAGGAGATGGTGGAGAAGGCAAAGGTGGTGGAGACGAAGGCGATGGTGTCCATCGCAGACGTGTCAACACGACGCGTCGGGCGGCGTTGGGAGTGGAAGTGGTGGTGGGGGTAACGGGAGTAGAAGAAGTGGAAGTACTAGCCTGAGCAAAGGCTTGGTTTTGTGGAAATGATGGAGATGAGGTAGGAGATAGGGTAGGTAATGAGGTAGGTGGAGATGGTGATGGTAACAGGTTAGATGATGGCCTAGGTGTCAAAACGGGTAACAGAGTTGATGAAGGAATAGGCAATGAAGATGAGGTAGGTGGGGGAGTGAGTGAAGGAATAGGCAATGAAGATGAGGTAGGCAGGGGAGTGAGTGAAGGAATAGGCAATGAAGATGAGGTAGGTGGGGGAGTGAGTGAAGGAGTAGATGACGGAGTAGGTGCAATGCTAGATGAAGAATCACAGGGGTGCCCCTGGTCTTGTAATGATGGAGACAGATGCTTGGGCGATGCTTGCTACTACTGCTTGCTATGTGATGTGACACGACCTAGGATGGAGGTGGTGACCCCGATCGCCAAGTGGTACGAGGCGAAGGACGAGCCCGAAGGCTTCCTCGATGCTAGAAAGGCCACTTTTCAGACCGGCGTAACCGAAACTTCCAGCGACGTCTTTTGATATACCACTTAAGGAAGGGGGTACCACAATGGGTGTGACACACTAAAAGCCACTTTGGTAACAGGTTAGGTTAGGGGCGGGTGACTGTTGGGGCCTTTTTGTTCATTTTGTTTATTATTGGGTTTATTGGGCGTGCCAGTCACCGATGTGACAAATTTATTATGCGCTCAACCTGACTCGCGTCGGGCGAGAGTGTAGTTCGGTCGGGACTAGCAGTCTGTCATACCATAAAGGCTATGACGTTAATTACATCCCCTACGAGAAGGGAAAACCTTTGATTAATTGCCGGAAAAAGGTTATAGGTAATGCTGAATTTTTCCTGCTTCTTATTTCGCCGATCAGACCTTCAGCTTGGTTCCTCTACTTTCCCCTTGAGTTTATCGACCTTTTACAAGGTCCGTTCACATAGATGTGCTCGCTGGACCATCCTCGCATAGGTCCAAATATTCTGTGGGCCAAGTTGCTGAATAAAAATGGGACGTAACTAGTCCATAAAGTGATTTGCCTTTAAGAGGTCTGTGCTCACTAGATGTTGAGCATAGGGTGCCAGGCGAGAAAACTGTAACTCATATTCAACTACGGACATCATGCCCTGATGAAGCGATGCGAACTCAGCTGTCTTCCTCTCCTTAATATGCTCGGAGAAGTACTTGGCTCGAAAAAGAGTCAGGAATCCATCCCAGGTGTGTGGTGCATCTGCAGGTGGTGCTAGAATTGACTTTCACCGAGTGCGGGCATCTTTATTTAGCTGGAATGTAGCAATACGAACCTTTTCTTGGTCGGCACAGTGCATGACCTCGAAAATACGGTTCATTTCATCGATCCAGTTTTCAGCCTCATCGGGATTAGAAGAACTGGTGAACCGCGGAGGATTTAAGCTTTGAAAATTTTGGTGTAGGTCTCCAGCTCTTGCCCCCGCGCCTGCTTGAGCCATATTCTGTAATGCTTGGGTGAGACCGGTAACGGTTTGTTGCATACCATCCCAGTCCACACGATGAGCCATGATGAGAGTAAGTTACCTGAGAAGGGTAATAACGTTGTTAATTCTTATGGAATGAGTGGAATTAACCTTATAAATAATTCTAATTACTATCTCATCCCAGGTTCTACCCAATTCCTCTCATAGGTTGGGAATTTCCTTCCTAGTTTCATAGGTATGGGTCCTTAACCTTGAACTTAACCTATGACGCGACTTTTGCCCTAGGACTTCTAGTCCTAGGCTCTGATACCACTTTAACTATCACGCCCCAAGCTTTTAATACAACGGAAGATGATTCTGGGAACGTGAACAGCATACATGGTAAGCCTCTCGCAAGCAAGAAAATCAGAGCGCAAGACAATCACATAAAAGTAACTACACAAGTAATTTTTCCCAAACTTTCACTTTATTTTATAAAAATGAAGAGTACATAGAACCGACTCTGATCATTTAACAAATTCCAAAAAAATATGAAAAAATAGTGTAAACGATCCTCGGAAAGAGCACAACGCAACTGTAGCATCCTCGAGTCGATAAACTCAACAATTAACTCACCACTGGGTTCCGTAACTTATACGAGAGAAAAATCGACGTGGATCGTACAACACAACTTAGGACCCGCAAAAGCGCTCCGAAAGCTCTCCGAATATATCCGAAAGAATCCTGGGTGTTACATCCTCCCCTCCTTTAAGAAATTTCATCCTCAAAATTTAAGGAGCTAATAAGAAGAAGTAGGGAGGAACAAACCCAGAACGCTGGTAATGATCATCAAACTCTAGCCAACACCAACACTCAGAACTTAACAACACAAATCTTAAAAAACACAATTCAGAGGGACACTGCCAGACCATAATCACAAGCACACGCTCTGGATCTCAAGGCAAATCGATCCACAGAACGAGCATGGCACACAAGGAGCACAAGTCTAACACCTCCGAAATAAGGCAACGTCATTTACGTCTCACAGGAAAGGAGACACAACCCATGCCATGAAAATAGCTATCAATAAAACAAACGACAGACACAACAATCATCTGCTTAAACAAGGAAGTATAGTCCTCTCAGCTGATAGCTCTACATCATCGACTTCAGTGCCAAAAATAACAACGAAACTTGACACACAGAATGCCAACGACAGCACTGGACCACAAACACAATCGAGTCAGTCCTCACTCAGACTTTACATCTGATTCGAGTCACATGCCAACTCTATCATAATAGAAGAGTACAGTAAAACTAACCAACAAGACCTCGATCCACTCAGTGTTGAATCAGATTCACATGGAATTCCTCCAAAGCTGAACACAACCGCCAACAGACAACGACAACAACAACAACAACACTTACAGAATCTCGGCTCCGTACTCAACATAGAACCACGGAACACAAACTGCAAGCTGGGTCACATCAGGGTACAATAACAGCTGAACACACGACTACAATATACTAGTCATGCAGTGAGTAGCTTACCAATAAGGGCCCACAATAATAATAACAATAATCTTGGGAGACACATCTCAAGGACCATGATCACATCCCGAGAACACAATACCCAAGAAAAAGTTACAAAAGAGTGGAGGGTACTCAACCAGCATATATGCCAACCAAAAAGTTTCTTAAAATTTATAAACACCCAATTCACCCCCCTCTTGGGTGTCATTGATCGCGGGACTTCAAGATTGAGCATTTTTCTTCCACATTTTTTTGGTTAGCCCTTAATCCTCACCACCCTTGAAATCTGTTGAACTGAACTTTGGTATCTTGATCACCCTAAACCATGTACATTTTTCACTCTTGAGTCTTACTACATTTTGGTTCCTTTCACCATTCCGGGCTTCGTTGCTTCCAATCATTTCCCAAATTCCCCTCTGATGTCAACCCATCCTTCCCTTTTTGCTGATGTCAAAGGGGGAGACTAGTTGATGTTAGTCATTTGAGGGAGCTAAATGAGAGTTGCAGTTTCATGCATATGGATGCTGTGCATATACATTTTTGACTCTGAATTGTTAAATTTGCACATAAACTTGAACATCATTGCTCATAGTGTTGCCATCATTAAAAATGGAGAGAATGTTGTGCCCCTGTGTTTTGATGATGTCACCACTATGACTCATTCTTGAGTTTCATGTGTTTTTAATCATTGAATTCCATACGTCTTTGAAACTTGAATTTCATACGTTTTTTGCTCTCTGAGTTTCATTCCTTTTGATTCTTGAGGTTCATATGTTTTTGATGCTGTCAAATATTTTTGATAATGTTAATCCATGAATATCCATGAGTTTTTGTGAAGTCAGGATCGTTTTTGATCAAAGGAATGGCCAAATGCATGAAAATTAAGAAGCTGAGTTGACTCCAAATGCTTCTGGAGTCGACTCCGCCAAGCAGTCAGCACAGCCAGTTATCGTTGACATATGCCAAGTTATGGGTGTATAATGATAGCTAAGGGTGACAAATAAGTACCTAAGGGTGAAAAATAGCTTCTGCAATGGATATACAATGCAAACTGGAGTTGGAGAGCAAATGGCATCAATGCCATCTGACCATGGAGTCGACGCAGCGAGATGCCAAAGTGAAGGAAGATGAACTGCACAAAGCAGAGCAAAGGCGACAGCTCCTAGCTGAATAGTGGTGACAAATAGCTGGTCTATGGTGACAAATAGAAGATAAGGCTAACAAATGGTTTGCTAAAGGTGAAAAATAGGTGGCCAGGTTGAAAACAAGGAAAACGCAGAAGTAGAGTCGACTCCACAATGTCAACGTCCCAGTAGCCAGTCCAACTTGCACCGCTTCACAGCGTCGCTAGTCCCTTCGAGGACCCTCTGTAAAATAGCGGAAAGCCCACGTTATCGAGCAATGACCCAGGGACCGATCTTCGAGATGGAATTGTCTCGTGGCTTGCTTCAATGTAGTAAGGCCTTTTAGCGTCTCTCTGTAATGTCGGTTACGGCTCACTATAGTGAAGAGTACTCGGAAAACCCGATCCTTCGTTTCCCTCGACACATTTTGGTGTCTCCACCCTCTAACTCCCAGCGATATTTGCCTCTCGAGCCAGTACCTACCTGCTCCTCGCCGAGCCAGAGTCTGTAACCCCATCCCAGCGCACGTTTTTTTTTCCAATTCCATTGCCTTTTGTCCGATTCGCTGAATCTGACGGCCAAGTTCAAGCTGCAGTGCAAACTATATCCTTCCTCTACACTATGGCTTCCAAGGTTCCTAGTCCTCCTTCAGTAGGAAAAACAAAGTTGTTCGGATTCAATCAGATGTAAAACAAACACCGGTTGCTTGCGGTCGGTGGGGAAGACGACCTATTCATGAATCCCCGCAATCACCTACACTCGTACAAGCGGAACCTCCTTCTCTCCACGTGTCGCCCGACATTCCAAACCCACGTGTCGTGCCCTGGCGGCACTTCCCCGATCAAACCTTGATTCCGTAGGTGTTCGTCGAGAAATCGACTGACACGCCCACATTCCACCCAACTGTTCCAGCCCCTATCACTCGGAACGATTAGTCACACACTACCCTGTCTCGTTTGTGCGTTTACATCGTTCTTTGCGTTTTCTAATTAATACCTCCGGAAACCTCGCGTGCCAAGTCGACTTATCTCAGCCTTCCTCATCAGGCGAGTGTATGTCACCGCCGCTGAAAACCCACGCCAGCGGTTCTCCACGAGCGCGGAACAATTATATTATTGTTTAAATATGAAGAAGTTAGAATGAGAGGAAGAGAGACAAGAAAGGAGAGGACAAACCATGTGCATGGGGAATAGATGGCTGTTGAGCACAGAATTTAAAAAATATTTTATAAAAAAATTATTTGCTCTTTTTGAAAAGAAACATTCCCCTGATACAGAGGATAATTCCGTGGTTGCGCATCGTATCAGACGATTTGGGTTCTCGCAGCTCCTGAAGTTGCTTCTTTAACTCCTTCAACTGCATGGGGGACATCCTATAAGGAGCTATCGATACTAGTGCTACTCCAGGTGTGAGTTCAATGGTAAAGTTAACCTCCCTTTCGGGCAGTAAACTAGGTAACTCGAAAGGAAAAATATCTGGAAACTCCCTAACTCCGGGGATCTCGTTTATCTGGATTTCGTAAGACTCGGTGACTACTATAGAGGCAAAGAAAGCTTCACACCCTTGCGAAATGAGTTTGCAAGCATGAAGAGATGGAATAATGATAGGGTGCTTCCGGTATTTAATACCAAGAAAGGAAAATCATGAAAAACTTGATTTTCGAAAGGAAATTATCCTACTACAACAATTTATATAGGCATCGTGATCTACAAGCCAATCAACTCGTAATATGGCATCGTAGTGCGAGATCCACAGGAAGATTATGACCTTCTACAGTGACTTCACTATTTGGAAAATAGGTTTTTAATTCCGTTCCCGACCCCAAGGGAGTAACTATGGTTAAATCTGATGGTAATGGAACATGTGAAATAGGTAATATTTTTACAAAGGAACTAGTAATAAAAGAATGAGTAGCACCTGTATCGAATAACACAAAAGTAGGATGGGAATGAATATGAATTGTACCTTCAATGAGCTTCCCTTCCTTTGTTGTTTCATCTTCTAATACGGCATTCAATCCAGCCTGCCACTTTTGTCCACCATTGTTCCTCGTTGATGGCTGCTTCTTCATTAGAGGACAGTCAGGCATGTGATGCTCCCGACTTCCACGCCGTAGGCATGTGCCCAAACGCTTCCAATATTCTTCGGTCGCATGACCGAATTTATCACAGAATGAGCAAGCCGCCATGACTTGCTTATCTTCATCTTCTTTAGCCTTTTTATTCTGGTGATCATCCATGCTGTTCCCACTCTGGGATCTCTTCTTGTTATCTCGAGAAGTGTAGGTGATGCTGAATTTTTCCTACTTACCTCGCCGATCAGATTTTCGGCTTGGTTCCTCCACTTTGCCATTTTGTTTATTGACCTTCTCTAAGGTCCGTTCACGCCATCTCTACATAGGTCTAAATATTCTGTGGGCCAAGGTGCTGGATGAAGATAGGCCGTAGCCCGTCCATAAAGCATTGTAGTTGATCATCATCAAAATTCCTTAAAGCAAAGTTACGCACAGGGTTCAACACCAGTGATGTCTCCCCTTCGGCTGTGTAAAATGTATTGAATTCGGTATTGCAAACTTCAACCATGCCACAGCACAAGCCTTTGGAGATGGGATACAGATACCAAGAAGCATTCACACTATGAAAGACTCCCGCTTTGATCAAAATTGGGGCATATTCCTTCAGCACGTAGTCGGTAAACTCTATAGCTCTAGCTCAGAATAAATGAGCATCAATCATCTTCAAATCAGCAAACTAGCCGACGGCAAGTTGATACTTGAACTGGACCGCCAGGCAGTTCAGAATGAAAGGTTCATCTCGGTATCCCCACTTCAGCAGTGCCAAGAAAAGACCATAGCTCGATTGCTCCTTGTGTACACGCCCTACGGCGTTGCCCCATTGTCCTGGGGTAAACTCTGGAGCCCAAGTCAACATGTTCTATGCGGGCAGTAGCTCAGTCACTCCCAAAACTACTTTCCACTGGCGTGGTTCCCCAAGAAGATAAATGGTCTCATTGCGCTAAACCACACCCTTCAAATGCTGTGAAGACATATATTTTTTTGGTAAGTAATGAATTTCATTAAAAAAGACAAATGTACAGAAGATTGGCTACTGTCTACACAGTTCGTAGACTAGTAGCTTGGGACGATTTAAATGGAATTGTCTATTTTAAAGAGATACACACTTGAAAGTAGAATAGTAGACTTAGATATCGAATAAGATCTAAAATCTAGTCTACCGAAGTGAAATCCTGTCAAGTGGGATCTAAGAACTCGAGTCGACTCCAAGTTCCTTGAGTCGACTCTAAAGAGACTAACAGTCTATGCATGAGTCGGCTCAAGGGTTATGAAGTCGACTCGACTGCAGATATGAATATTGGGAACTCAGGACCACACATGTCATGGACTCTATTAATGTAAATTTAAATTAAACCTTCTGAATATGGTTTCCTCCCTCCTTGTTAACCGGCTCAGCCCTTGAAATTCAATACAACTTCTTGCATCTTCAAGGATTGATGGGGACATCAGGCGACTTACCCCTCCGGAGGTTCCAGCAGTGATCCGTATTGGCATAATTATATTTTCAGTTCAATACCAACAATTTTATTTTCATCCCGTCTCTCCCCCCTCCTCTTCCTCTCCCCCCCGCATTCGGTCTTCTCCCGTCGATGGGCGTCTCCTCGAGCTCCCAGAGAAGTTCGGATCTGGTCCGTGTTGCAGGTTTCGGACTTCAACCCTCAATTTCAAACTGTCTATGAGACTTTGAGCTTATCCCCCATGCATCCTTTGTGGTGCTGGTCACCCGAGTATCTTTGCGTCACTGCCATCAGTTAGTGCGGTCCGACAACTTAGCGTTCCTCGAGAAAGGTTTCCGTCTCCTTCACAAGCGGTAGTCTCTTTCCCGACGTCTCTGGGCTCTCTCATCCTCGACGGATGATTGTGTTCTCTACTGTTATTCTCTATGTCCTCCTGCTTTCTCCCTGAAAGTCGATGGGTCGGGCAAAGTGTGGATGTTCATGTTCGGTTGGTGTTGTAAGTTGCCTATGTACTGTAATCTCGCTCTGAATGAATGAAATAGCGTATGCTTTCTTTCAGAAATAAAGGGGAAAAAGATTCACAGTTACCAAAGAAATATCAAAAGAGGCATGCAAGATTCTCAAAGAACTAATGTTGTAGCGCGTGCATCCCCTTCTTCTAGTGGCGGGTCCCTTTGACTAGGGCACATGTATGTGATTATTTTTCCTTCCCCCCTCACCGTCGATCCCCAAGCCATCCAACGGTCCTCGGGGCGATGCGAGATCCAAGCATCTTCAGTTGTCTTGCATTAGAGCACAGACCTAAACTTGTCCCGAGCATAACAACTTTCCAACCTGCTTGTTTAAATCTTACAACACAACATTAGCTGAGGCAGACATATTATAACACACGCCATGTTATATTTTCCATTTCTCACACGTCAGATTATAAGAATATATTTGCGAGTGACGTAAAAATCCGTTGGAATTATTAATAACAACTATTATTTGTGGTGATTGCAACAAATATTACTTAAACCTAATTGCAATGGAAATTAAAGTTGAAGCACCAGTGTTGGGGGTTTGTGATCTGATGTGATCGTCTGAAAGATCTCCTTCGGCTAGCAATTGTGAAGGCATCGATGTGGAGGGTGACTAATAGCAGGGGAGGTATGAGCAAGGAAGGGTCCTTGCGTTGGTCAAAAAGAGTTGGGAATCATTCATCTCGCCGTGGCATGTGCTAGGGGAGAAGAGCGAAGAAGAAGACCTAGAGAATGACCTCCAACCCATGGAATCGACGATATGAGGGTTTCTAGAGGCGTTCCTTCACTACATCCATTATTCGAGTCGGATCTCCATCACCGGCTACCTCCCACTCTGTGAGAAGCTTCATCGACTATCGGCATCCTCCTACTCCAGCGAAGGCGAGCCCATTTTCACCAAAAAGAAGAAGCTCGAAGATAAGCCCAACTCGTCCAGAAATAATAGAGAAAAGAAGGAAGAAGAAGAAAGGAAGAAAAGGGTAGCTGAGTGCATCCTCCTTCGAAGGTGCCATAGAGAGAGCATCGTCCATTGAAGAGCAAGAGGAGAAAGGAGAAGAGTCCAAATGCTTCATTAGAAGCCACTGAGCTTTCCTCTATCTTTATGTTTTCTTGTATATCATTTCTAAACATCAAAGCTTGATTCAGTGTGCGTATCTGTGCAATGTTTGCACAGGCTCAGACTGTCTGAGAGTTCTTGTGCGTGTGTATGTTGCTGGGTTTTAGACCCAAAGTAGTTGGGGGTTCATCCCCGTGTGTGTGCAGGCATCGTCCTGCGTGTGTGTTGGAGCTTGGCTCCATGTGTGTGGGGATCTATCCTCGTGCTTTTTTAACAGCAATGAAGCCTCACTCAGTTGTGTGAGTGGTGGACATACGGAGCTTGGTGTGGTCCCGAACCACCTTAAAAGTGCTATGTCTTTGTGAATGCTTGTGCGGTCATTCCATATCCTCTATCTCCCTTCACAGGTACATTTTAAATGCACCATACACTGGTTGGCTATTCGCTATGCACATTACTACATCACACACTTGTTCTTCATACACACGCTGTGAAGTTTAGTTCATTTCATTAATTCACTCAGTGTTGATCTAAAAGGTAGCGATACACATAGTAAATCCATGAACATAATTAAACCTGTCTAAGTGCTCGATGAAAAGTCTATGAACTTAGTTACTCTAACGGTTGGTGTTCCTAAGCTTAGTTTAGTTGACTTTGTTTTGGTGATCTAATTCCACTGTGAGAAGTTTCATGTTTTAAAATTGGACTTAAATTTTTAGAGGGATCTATTTACCCGCCCTCTAGATCCGCCTTCCTGCACTCCGGGACCCAACAATAGGAAATAAGGAGTTTAGGCGGACCAGACCAGCCCTATGGGCTGGTCCGCCTAAATCCTTTCTCCCCTACTCAGTGAACTATTCAATGGGTTTACCCGGGCTAGGTTGGACCATCCACCCTAGCCCGCCTAAACCCTTCCCTGACCCTTCATATTCCCTATAAAAATCCCTTAGAAGCTCAAGGGGTGATAGATATGCATTAATCGATCAAGAAAGACATGCAAGCTTCAAGCTCCACAGCAAGGCAACCAGCAAGGAGATTTGTGTGTGGGTGACTTGGTTGTCGGCTAAGGACACCGAGGGTATGTCGCTCGTACTTCCCTCGCATGGTCTTTCGCCATGACACACAAGTCTATCTCCACCACAGGTGAGACGCTATGACAAGGGTGCAACCATGCGTGCACGTAACGTCACGCTTCCTCGCAGTCATGAGGCCATGTCTGACCGCTCGACCTGAGCCGTGATCGACCCTCACCTAGACATCAGTCCGATGCTTTCGCCAGTCATCTAGTTACAAGCCCCTCATTTGGCGGAGTGAACACGGCCCACGCCACAAGAGGAACCCTCTGTAAAACATGCGGATATCCGCTTTGTCCCTCTTCTTTTTTAGGACAGTCAAATCATCTTTCCTCATTCTGTGACAGTCATATTCATCATGTCCTACCATCCTATAGTAAGGGCAACACAAAAAGGTTTTCTCATTCTTCTCATGATCATGTATGGTGAGTTTTCATGGGAGACTATGATTGCTCGTAGCTTTGGCATGAGGATTGTTCTTCCTCCTTCTTTGCCAACAGTCTTTGACTATGTGACCATGCTCCTTACAGTGATAACACTGAGCAAAAGATTTCATAACTTTCAATTCCTAACAATTTGTCATATTGTGTCCAAACCTCCCACAGTGGTGGCAGTAGGAGAGCTGGCCGCCCTTGCCTGATTTCTTATAGTGACTGAAATCAAAATTAGACTTGCATGCTATCAGTTCATCATTTTTCTTGTCATAGGAATCATGCATCAAATGACCATGTCAACCACAATAAGTACATGAAGTATATTTTTTCTGGAAGTAATGGTGTCTATCATTCTCAACAAAACAAGCAAACTCATTTTTCTATTTTTATTTTAATGTTTTTTCTGGTTTTTGTTTTGATTGTTTGTCAGGGAGCCAACAATCATCATCTGCTCTAACTGGCTTTTCCCTGGCCACATAGAAGATAGTGGGCCGGCCTTCAGGATTTGGCACCTCAAAAGTCCTCAATGGCTTGGCCGCTTGGTAATCAATTTTTGCTACAGGCTTGACGATCCCAGGCAGGATTCTGATATCCTCCAGCAGGTCTTCGAGGTAAGGCGTCCCCGCTGTGGGGCATATAATCAGGGGAAACGCCTTGTATACCCCTTCTTCTTCTGCGATGAATGGTACATGTGGGGGAGCCGTGTAGCCTGGGGGTGGCAGGGGAAACCAGCCATCTGTCCCCACTTTCTTCTTCCCTTTGTCCTGGGTGACTTTAGGAGCTTGCTTCATCTTCTCCAGGTACAGGTTGGCATTCAACAGGTGGCATTCAAACACCTCGAAAGGGTGGAGGTCAGCAAAGATCTTGACTTCCTTCCCTTCACAGGGGTATTTGATGCATTGATGCAGGGTGGATGGCACTACCCTGTTCTGGTGCAGCCAGGGCCGGCCAAGCAACGCCTTGTAAGAAGTGCTAGAGTTGATCACATGGAACTGGACCTGGGTGGCGAAGTCACCAAAGGTCAAGTCAAATTCTGCGACCCCCATGGGCACCTTGCATTTCTGATTAAAACCAGTAATCTTGATGTTCCTGACTTCGACCAGGTGCACGTTAAAGTAGTGCTTCTGGTACACCTAGTAGGGAAGTATGTTCACTACTGCCCCTGGGTCAATCAGGACCTTGTTGATAGGCTGTCCATTCAGCTGCCCCTTCATGTAGAGTGGCCTGTTGTGACTGCAGGTGGGCAAAAGCATGCCATCCTCTGTGAAGGTCACGGCCACTTCAGGTGACATCTCCGCCAAGCAGGCTTCAAGATGTGCTGGCATCTGGAGCGCGACAATGATGGCTTGCCATGTTTCTTCATCTAAGGACAGCATCTCCCAGATGGTAAATCAGGCTGGGATCTTCGTGAGGTACCTGACTATTCGGTCAGCAGCCCGAACCTTAAGTAGCTTCATCACTTCGGCCTTGCTGCGCTTGCCCCCACCCTGGACTTGGGGTACCGGATCAGATGGCACCTCCTCTATCGAGTCTGGTATGGCCGCTCGAGCCTGTGGGGCCTGCTGGTAGGTGTTATCAAGTTAAAGTGACAATTCAATAGAGATTGTTATCATTCATAAAAAATAAAAATAACTATAACACGAGATTTCGAACATGATGTTTAAAAAATAAAGATTGTATGGCTCATTTTTTTATTACATTATAGAAATTTATATGGATTTGTTCACTCACTTAGAGAATCTAATCCACCATTCACAATCATAAAATAAACAAATATTACAACTTAATTATCAAATAGAAAAAAACATGCCTGAATTAATTTCATGTCTCTATTCTCCACGTAAAATAAACTCAATTTAGATAAAAAATACAAATAACAAAGTTTGTTCTCATATGCATAGGAGAGGGAGGGCGGAGAGCAGGTGTGTGTGTGCGATGTGAGGGTGCGGTGCGTGTGTGCATGCAGGTGCGCAGCGCTTCCACGGCAGATGAGAGGGAGGGCGGTGCAGGGCCGCCGGCAAAGGTGCAGGGCCGCCGACAGAGGAGAGGGAACGCGGTGCAGGGCTGCCACGGCAGAGGAGAGGGAGGGCGGAGGGTGGTTCAGGTCACCCGGCAGAGGAGAGGGACGGGGATAGGGACGGTTGCAGAGTCGCCGCAGTGCCCAGCCGGCCGCTCCACGTTGCCGCCCTTCCCACCAGCCACCGGCCTCGCCAGCCTCTCCTAGCCACCCCCGCCAGCCGCTGCCCGCAACGCAAGCCATCGTAGACACCGTCTGCGGCCCCTGCTCGCCCGCCCATTCACCATCGCTGCCATCCGTGCCCCTCGCGGCGAACCCCGCCGTCGCCCTGCGCACGGCCTCCGTAAGCCCTCTCCGCAGCTGTCCGCCTGTGCCCTGCGGGAAAGGCAGAAGGGGCAGCTCCAGATCTTGGCGACGAAGTCGATGCAGTAGAAGGGGTTTGAGGACGGCGGAGCAGGGGGGCTTGCAGCGGAACGGCGGGTAGGGAAGGAGGGGGACGTCCGCCGAGTTCCCGACGTCGGTGCTGGGGAAGTCAACGGGGGTGTTGACGACGGCGAGCACGGCCGGGTGGGGGAAGATGCTGGTGGTGGGGAAGGTGTCGCCGCGGCATGGCAGCGGGGAGACCAGGTCGGTGTCGTGCCACCGGAAGAGAGGTGCAGGCGTGCGCGGCCGGAAGAGGGGAGGGAGAGGGGTTCCCCAAAGCTGTGGATCAGCAGTGTGAAGCTGTGAATCAGCAGTAAGCCACACTTGGGTTGAGTGTGGGGTGGATATAGGCTTGCGCCGAACCACCTAAAAACTTCCTGTGTCTCGTGTGATTGCTTTGCGTTCCTCTATTACCCGCCTAAGTGTAATGTGCTTGTGCTTTTGCCTCAACCGAGCTCGTTTGATCATATAGAATCAGTTCTTGTTCTTTTCATTCACACTCTTCCATATATTGATCTCTTCTCTGCAGTAGATAGCTTTTCTATTCCGCACCTTCTATCTGCTGTAGTTTTATTTTTAAGGGTTAAGGATTTTTGAAGGTAGATCTATTCACTCCCCTCTAGATCTTAGTGTCCATCTAGCCTTCCGTTTTTGGTGTCTTAGCATACCACCAGGTCTTTCAGGTTTTAACCAATAGCTTGAGGAGCCTCGATAAGACCTACAGTGAGTATGAATTAGTTAGAAAAATTCTCAAGTTCCAGACTCTAATTTGGCACACCAAGGCTACTGTTAGGGAGGAGTCCAGGAACTTAGCTACCACCACTATAGATGAACTCATCGGTTCTCTCATGGCTTATGAGTTGAACCTTAAGAGGGTTGATGAATCTAAAAAGAAGAGAAAACCCCTCGCTCTGAAAGTAGCTTCCAGTAGCAAAGGATCCTCTAGTGAGCATAGTTCTTCAAGCTCTGAAGAAGATGCAGATGAATTTTCCATTCTTACGAGGAAGTTTAAGAAGTTTCTTAGAAAGGAAGGAAAAGGGCTTAGAAGAAAATATCAATATGGAAAGAGACAGTCGAAGTGTAAATCTGAAACTGTTAAGAAAACTGACTCTAATGTTTGTTACAATTGCAGGAAAGCTGGTTATCTAAAGGCAGACTATCCCGAGCTATAGAAGGAGAAATCTAAGTCAGAGAACAAGAAAGGAAAGGCAATGATCAGTACCTGGAGTAACGAGGATGAAGAAAATCTCAGCTGCACATCAGGCAGTGATGAGGAAGACAAACTCTTCATAATGGCCAAAGATGATGAGAAGGAGGATAATGAAGAGGTAACTAATCCATTCAAAAATTAGACTCATCATGATTGGGAAGATGCTTATGCAGAGATCTTAGATAAGTATGATGATGTGCATAATGCATTGTGTGTGTCTTTGCCCATATGTTAACAAGAAACAAGAAGATAAAATAAATTGAACAAACAAAAAGAAAAGAAAAGAACAAACGAAATGGAGAAGAAAATGAAGATGTTATAAGTTCAGCTCCCACCTCTGCCCTTCGTGCAGAGGTTATGCACCACATACAGGAATTCAAACAAAACTTGCATTTGCATGCACAAATACAGAAATTTCATTTTGCATGAATGAATCTAGAAAACTCATACATCTGACTATGTTTAGGGGTTTCATATGCATGAATGGATTTAGAAGGCTCATACGCATGAGCAAGGCCACAGAGCTCACATCCATAGTGAGTTTAGAAAACAAATTAAAAAAAGGAAACCATTTCACGAGTGATGTTCAGAAGCTCATGTGCATTGTGGCCTTGTGGTTGGGGAATTAAATCCCCTGCCCTCATCATAGGACCCTATAGACCACGCGTACCTCGTGTGGGCCTGCCTGCCAGATCTTTGAATGCATCTCTAATGCATATAAGAAAGAAAAAACCCCTGCATATTATGTGCTCGAAACCCTCAAAGCCCATGTTTGAATCCTTTTGTCATGTTCTTACATGCCATTGCACAGCCCTTGCATGGATGGGTAGCAAGCACCCATCGACAGCCAAGGGCGCGTTGACGCACCCCAAGGGTTACGTTGACACACTCTTGGTCTGCTGTGGCCCTATAGCCAATAACCCTTTCTTGATCCCCCTGTAGCTGCATAGGCTAGAATTAGCCCTGCACAAATCCAAAGGAGAAGGTCAACTGAACTTTAACAAAATGAAGATGAACGAAGATAAAAAAGATGAATCCCCATAAAACTCATCAATGAAATAAGCAAAACAGGTAAAAGAAACTAAAAAAGAGAAAAGATTCAGATGCCAGCTGAGCCCCCAAGAGGCCAGTTGACTTGGACTGGGCATGGGTCTGCTGATTTCTGAAATTCAGTGGACCTGCCTAATATAGGTCAACTGAATTTCCCAGTTCAGTTGACCTATGCCATGCATAGGCCAGCTACCCTACAGGGCTCACCCCCCAAGAAAAACAACAGAAAACTAAAGTGAAATAAAGAAGAAATGCAATAAGTATGAGATAGAATAGGGCCTAACAACCCTTAAATTTGGGTATAGTTGGTTTTGCTAAAATAGATACATTGGGAAAAAGTGTCTACCTCAAGAGTCGACACTTTCTACCCTGCATGCCGTTTTGTTCACAAAACAAAATGGGCTTGAAAAGGTGTCAACCTGGGAAGTCGACACTTTTCACCTGTGTCTGTTTTCATGCGTTTTGGCAGAACACTCGCCAACAAGAGTCGACACTTGTTTCGAGCATTCCGCATGGGCTTTCCAGATCCAAATGCGAACCCACTAACGTCATGTTCGAATGACTCGCATGTTTACCATATTGGCCTTAGGGCATCCACCAACTATTGTATGTGGAATGAAGAGGGTTTGGCAAGGGCTTTTATGTCTTAATTTATTATTTTCTCTTGGATATATATGGCCGCCCTTTTGGTCCGATCGAACACATCTTGTGGAGTTTAACATTTCATCCTTTCTTGCAGGAGAAGATGGAGCTCGTGCACTGCTGGAGGAGAAGGAAGGCGACGCCGAGTTTGTTCCCTCACGAGTCGGAGCTTCGATTTGGAGGCCACAGCTGGCTTCCACATCTTCCATAGCTACGGGTGTTCCATTCCTCAAGACCGGCTTCTTCCATCTCTCGGTTCCATCATTCCTGTGCTCCCTTCTTTAATCTCTTAGTTGGTTTGAAGATTTAAAGGGACAATCATGTTGTTTATCATCTTTTGAGCTTATGTTGTTAATCTTAGACTGGGATTTGTATTTTCTTATATTATTTTCATCTTAGATGATTTCAGAGCATGCTCCGTGTGTGTGCAGTTTCTCGTCGTCGTGCGAGAACCCACGTGTGTGGGCCGTTGTGCCCGTGTGTGTGGTGGTTGCTACCGTCGTGCAGCGTGTTTAGTGGAATCCTCACTAGTTGAGAGGGGTGAATGTAGGATGGCACTTGGGTGCGTCCGAACCACCTAAAAATCACTATGCCGTGGTTTTACGATTTGTGTGATTGCTATTATATCCTATCCGTTCGTATTATGAGTCTGATACAGTGAGCTGTGAGTTTCATCATTTGTCCAATGCGTTATTTTCATCCGAGTGATCATTGTTTTACGCTGGAAAGTTGTGAGCGTTTGGTTGATTATCATTGCACATTAATCTGAGCTTGGAAGAGCTATATTTCTCATATCAATGGTCTGGATGCAATTTTTTTTCTTTTAAACAGTAGCACCAAAGGCCAAAGGGGATAAACAAAAAATAGAACAACCGATGAAGGAAGGGAACACTCACAAAACTTCGGGAAATGAACAGGATAGCATCACAAGGAATGGGAATGGGCGTCTGTCAGAGTGGGCGCCCATTGAATGGGCTTCCATTGCTCTGGACGTAATTTTCTTTTAGATGACAGAAGTGGAATTTTAATGGAAACATCCAAATTAGTTAATCACTATGGAGTATGTGCACGTGGTGCACAAAGGAAGAAGTGAAGCGGGAAGAGTGCTATGTGGAGCACTAAAGTACGATGTGCTATTGGTGCAAAGGAGATGGCACACGCGGGTGTCTAGTGGAGAAGGGTAATCAAAAGAAAAATAATAGGACATCCCACCGTGATTGCCAATTTGTAGATCTATTTAAAATCCACTTGAATTAAAATAAAAGGAATAAACAAGCTAAGGATAATGTCGTAGGAGGGTTGTGATCACCAGAGGACACACGGGCCTCAAAGGATATAACCAATAATAACAAGGAGGGATCGCGGATATAAATACTTTGAAAAAGCTCGGGGAGATTGTGAGTGTCTTCCTTCTCTTTCGATCGGCCGGCCGATGAAGAGAGTTCTTCTCGATTGATTACCCTTGCAAAATAAAGACAACACCAAGTAAGTAATGGATTAGAAAAGGAGGATGTGTAGTATCAAATCCCAAGTGTAAGTGTAACGTGAGAACATGGACATGAACACACCTTATTGGGTGTTGGCCCTTAAACCCCTATGCAAAGGGTGGGTAAAATATGATGAATGATATGAAATGTGTAACTGTTGCATGGAGGAGACTCAACATGGTTGAGTATAAAGGTTAGAAGAATAACATGAAGATGCATGCATGCGTGAACAATAAAAGAAAATAGGGAGAGAAGGAATAAAAGCCTGGGGTGTCTCTCCAGCGATGGCTATTGATGGATCGTTTGGGAGAGAATCTCCGATCGGATGAATAAATAATGCAGGGAGCTCCCTCTTTAAGCCAACAGTTGGGCAACACCTCCCCTCTATTAATGAAATCGGCCCTTACGCACAGAGAAGATGAAGGGCTTATTTATAGGGAGATCGTGAGTTTAATCCGACACGTTCCTGAAGGCGGTCGTGCCGGTGTGCAAGGAAAGCAAGGTCAAGCTGGCCTGCCATCCCTACGATCCGGGCGGGATGCCGCTGGGCTATCTGGGCGTGGACAACTGGGATGCCGTCGATTACGCCGCGGCGCTGAAGAAATACGTCATGCTTTATGACGATCCCGCCAATGGCCTGACCTATGACTGTGGTGTCGCCGGCGAGTCGCTGCCCGATCCCAACACCGAGATCGTGATCATGCGCTGGCTGGCCGAGCGCAGGAAGATCAACCAGGTGCATTTCCGCAATGTTCGCGGCCATCTGCACAATTTCCTGGAGGTCTATGAGGACGAGGGCGACTGCCCGATGTTCAACTGCCTCAAGGTGCTGCGCGATACCGGCTGGGAGGGCACGCTGCTGCCCGACCACAATCCGGTGAACCCCGACGATCCGGGCAAGCTGCAGGCCTATGCCTTCTCCTATGGCTATATCGAGGGGCTTCTGCGCGCGGCCAGGGAAGAATCCATCCGTGCGACATCGGCCTGAACCATGTTGACGCCGCTGCGCCCGCCCGCCTGCCGCTCTAAGATTCTTCTATATCACCCGAATATCTTTTCGGTATTCCCGCCGGCCTGCGCCCACGCCACTGTCGATGGCAGGCCCCGTATGGCCTGCAACAGTCTGTAAAACCGGCGATTTGCGGCACGCGGCCCGATCGTCCGGCAGTATCGGGAAAGGCGTACAGGGCATATGTCAAAAAGGGTTCCGCTCTGGCGCAAGCTCTATATCCAGGTGCTGGCGTCGATTGTTCTGGGCATCGCGGCCGGCGCGATCTGGCCGGAGACGGGCGCGGCGATGAAGCCGCTGGGCGACGCCTTCATCAACCTGATCCGCATGATGATCGGTCCGGTGATCTTCTGCACCATCGTGCACGGCATCGGATCGATGCACGACATGGCCAAGGTGGGCCGCATCGGCCTGAAGGCGATCATCTGGTTCGAGCTGACCTCCACCTTCGCGTTGATCCTGGGGCTGGTGGCGGCGCATCTGGTCCAGCCCGGTGTCGGCATCGCGGTGCATCCGGCGGGCGGCGCGGCGGTCTCCGAATATGTCCACCGCGCCTCCGAAAGCGGCCTTGTCGCCCACCTGATGGCGATCCCATAACCCAAATCCACCGTTTACTCTCATTCAAACCTCATTTTCAGGCAGATCCCAATCTGCCCAGTCTATTTTGGGACAGGGAACCAATCAGTTCAAAAATCTCCCATGGAAAATCTAGGGACAGAAAAATTCCTATAACAGCATGGTTTGTAGATCTCTGAAATAGCTTCACAACGGCACCAGTTTCGCCTCGATCTGACATCGGATCTAGTCGCAGAAGCTATTTCCTCTAGGTCGCGTAGTTCTAGAACTTCAGAATAGGTTCAGGACAACACTTAGCAACGCCTCACAAATCTGACCGCCTCGTCTTCCACAAGGAGATCCAGTGCGAACCCCTCCAATGGATCGTCCCTCCAGGAGTCCTCTTCACAATAGGACCACTCCCAACCTGATCGGCCACCCGACCAAAGTGTGGTCCCCACTAATGTCAACATGCGTCGTCCAGCCAGCACTGAATAGCAACGTGTCGGCACAACTGGAGCTACCCAAAACGCTGCCCGTCAACCCGAGCTACATACTCCCAGGTCCCACGTGTAGCCCTTTACCTCCCTGTATCGAGTGGGCAGTAAAATTCATTACTCTAATTATTGATTATTTACTGTACCGAGAGTACGGGTCTTAGTCGGGATCGTCTTCCCCATGCCCAGAGCGTGGATGTATCGCCTCTCTCTCCCTCAGCATTTGCTTACTTTGTATGTGTTTACATGCCGCTACTTGAGTGATAGGTTAACTAGCTAGTTCTAATTTTATCAGCACTGTGAGTGAGTGAGCATAATCGTCCCGTGACTCGACCCGAGCACGTGAAAGAGTCGAATACCCTTGACTCATAGCTGGTTTCTCAACTGCGTAGATCCGCACGCTTCTCTTGCTAGGGAGGAATAGCGAGCTTCTGTTGAGTTAGTCGCGTCTTTGCTAGTCGTGTCATCCAAATAGTCGTGTCATTGCCTAGAGTCTTAGGTTCGCTTCCAAATTGGTCTCGAGTCGCACCCCGTCCCGCATTAAATTGGTATTAGAGCGAGTTGAGTCTAGGGGAGTCTTTGCTTTTTAAAAAAAAGTCTTGAGAATAAGGTCATCTTGTCCTAGGTTTGCATTTCATCCCAGTACCCGGTATATCAAAAGGCGTTACTGGAAAGATAGGTTACACTAACCCTTCAGGGGCCTCATCAGCCTCTTGGGTGGCATCCCCAGTTCTTGGTAGTGGTAGTCTGATATTTATATTGGGTTATCGGTATCTTGAGCTCTGGGTCGTTACACCCAACTTGCTAGAGTTTTGCCGTATGATACAACTAGTGCGTCCAAGCCATGGGTTGGCCCTAACTTGTTGTAGAATGGCTGGACTATATGTGCCTTCGAGGTGCTCGAGGAAATTCTCGATACGCGATCTCGGGCCGCATAGGTGTGCTAAGGGCTTTCGAAGCCCGTGGTTGACTGGGAAAGGTGCTCCTTTGGCTTTGGAATGATGATGGGAGGCATTATGGGGGTGAATCCCGACCTCGTTGCTGGGTGCCACGTGCCGTAGCTTGTTGTCAGGGCTCCCCCAGGTCAGCCCGGGTGGCTTAGTTAAAGGTAAGCCAAACCACATGCTGGGTGATCGGGGGTGGCCCCCATCACTTGTAGGGGTTGCCATGAGTCACGGTGAGCTGGCTAGGGCCCTCAGTTGGGCCCGACATGTCATAGAAGGGGCTGGATAGATAATGCCTTGAAGGTGTTTAGGAAAATTCTCGAACCCTTATTTCTCATTATTTTCTCTAGGAAAATGTCTGGGTATAACAGATATGAACTACTATAGCTAAATGGTTGGTTTTGAAAATGCCTCATGATTGCTGGAATGTCACTGCTAATAGCTATTCTTAATGATATCTACCTAAGCTATCTTGAAATTTTAATTCCATCCCTCATGTGAACATATGTTCTACTGTCAGTATGTCCTTGTGTTCATAAGTATTGTATTAAGGGGGAGTCAATGTGTTGTTGAGACGTATGGTCTGGTGTTAGTTCTGTGAGACAGTCTGAGTACTCTTAAGGCTTGAGTTCAGGGAGAGATGCCATCTGTTCAGATTAGGCCAAGGTTGTATGTGTGTGAGTCATGCTTAGAGGGAATCAACTCCTATTGAATTCATGAGTTCTGAGATCATTATTCCTGATCTGGCCTAAGACTCAGTTATGTTGCTTCTTCGGGCTTCACTTTCGGTCAACAAGACCACAAAAATCAACTCTAGTCCTTATCGACAGGTTCACAAATAGCTTCTGTTTGATCTATGTCTATACAAACCTGTTGACTTGATTGCTTGTAGATCAATCAAAGTGATGAAGGATGCTTCATCAGTCAACCCAAATATATCAAGGAGCTACTGAAAAGATTTGACATGAAAAATTATAAACCTATAGCAACTCCTATGGGAACCAACACATCATTAGATGTGGATGAAAATGTATACTTGTGGATGCAATGAAATATAGAGGTATGATTAGTTCATTACTTTATTTGACTGCATCTAGACCTGATATCTAGCATAGTGTTTGCCTGTGTGCTCAATTTCAAACTTGTCCTAGGGAATCTCACTTGACTGCCATCAAGCACATCTTTAGATACCTTGCTGGGGCTCAAGACATGGGATTGTGGTTTCCATCATCTTGTGAGTTTAAACTCATTTCTTATTCAGATGCGGAATATGCTGGTTACAAGTTGGATCACAAGAGCACGAATGGCTATTGCCAATTTCTGGGTGGGTGTTTAGTTTCTTGGGCTTTCAAGAAACAACACTCCGTTCCCCTCTCTACTACAGAGGCAGAATATGTTACGGCGGGGAGTTGCGGCACCAAAGTGTTATGGATCAAACACCAACTCCAAGACTACTTGATAGATCTTGGATGTGTCCCGATCTTGTGTGATAACATGAGTGCAATTAACCTTGCGAAAAATCTAGTCCTCCACTCTAGGACTAAGCACATTAAAATTAGGCATCACTTTATTAGAGATGAAGTTATTAAGAAAAACTTTGAGCTGCACTTTGTTGAATTAGATAATCAGGTTGCTGACATCTTCACCAAACCATTGTGTAATGACAGGTTCTCAACCCTAAGAAGAGAGCCAGGTCTGTGTAGACCTCAATCTAATCAGGTTTGAGCTACTTGTTAACTTTCTTACTGTCTATGTTTTTGTGACTGCTATGATGGCTACAAAAATACCTATTTTTGAAATGATCTGATGAATAATTGAATAGCTCTTGTGATGATGGTTGCATTCAGGGGGAGGTTGTGTACATGTGTGATGTTGCATTTTGATTTCTCTACATTGCATATCATTCCATGACTAAATGATATATCAAATGGTGTGTTGTGGAAAGACAGGTTAGGCTTGTCTGAAAACTCTCACTATGCGTGAGGACTGACCTCCGCCAAGTATCATAAGTCAAAATTACATTTAAAATTAGCTAAACCTTTTGTTAAGATTTTATAGATGCCATTGAGCAAACTAACTGGTCTGTAATCATCCAATGCCTCTGCATTTTCTTTCTTTGGAATTAGGACCAGAAAGGTTGTATTAAACCATTTCACATTCCAAGGCTTCTTCTGGAACTCTGAAACTGCTGCCATTACATCCATTTTAATTGTTTCCCAGAATTGTTGATAGAACCCCATTGAAAAACCATCTGGCCCTGGTGACTTATTCGGGTCCATTTCAAAGACAACTTTTCTAATCTCTTCTTCTGAGAATGACAAGACCAGCTGTTTAGAGTCTTCTTCTGAAATTTTCTGGAACACATCACTATTGATTTGTGGCCTCCATTGCTCTTCTTACTTGAACAATGCTGCATAGTGGTCCACTCTGATTTTCTGAATTTCTGGATCCTCTACAACTCTTGTACCAGCTTAAGGCTTGCAATATGACTTTTCCTTTTCTTCACACTGCCCATTGCATGAAAATATGCTATGTTCTTATCCCCTTCCTTAAGCCATAGCTCTTTAGCTCTTTGTTTCCACTTAATTTCTTCTCTATTGTCCATTCTTCATATTCCTGTTTAATACCTTCCCACTTTCTTCTCCCTTCATCTGATAACACTCCTTGATCATTTTTAGTGTCAAAGTCTTCAATGGTACGAAGAAGATCTTGCCTTATTTTCCCAGCTTGCCCAAAGGTTTGTTTGCTCCATACTATCATCTTTTCTTTCATCATTTTAATTTCTTTACCAGTGAATGACAAGCATTTGTTCCATTCGGTGCCTCCTTCCACCATTGCTCCACCAGTTCTTTAAAATCCTCATGCCTTTCTCATGCTATCTCATATCTGAATATTCTGCTCTGTTTTTTGTGCTCATTCGTGCTCAACATTATAGGCATATATTCAGACAGGATTCTGAGAAGTCCTTTAGCAACAAGGTTGCTAAATCTCTGTTGCCATGCTGCTGATATAAAAATTCCGTCCAATCTTGATTTAGATTTCCTCTCTCCTGGGCCTATCCATGTGAAGAATAATGAGCTGAGTTGTACTTCTAAAACCTGTGCCAGCTGTGTCCAGTGTTGGAATAGGTTCATCTCCACCGTCCAGTTGACTTTATTAGACCTTTCCCCACATGAATTTGTGTGGACATCTTTCTCATATGCTTTTACTTCTTTTCATTAATCATTTATGATTTGTTCATCTGATCAATACTGTTTGTCCTGAGTCTATTTAAGAAGAATTCGAGCATATACTTTATTTCCCTTTTTTCGGTTGGAAGACCTTATCCATTGGCTTCTGCTAGTTATCTATCGAGAATCAATACCAAACGGATAAATCCCACAAGACGACACCGGGGGACATTTCTGGCTGCTCCTGTAGACATTCCCCAACCAGATGTCAAGAATGGCTCCCAGATCACATCAATGTGCATATGAACATGTCCGGATCAGAAGGTTACTAAAGAAATTTGAAATCAATTTTGGGCATTGAGCCTAATGGACATTTCGCTTCTGAAGCACTATAAGTCATAGGTGAGACCCTCAGTTGGAAAAAATACACAAAAAGAGGGAGAGTAAAAACAGTGACTAGTAGCCAACTTGCGCCCCAAGCCATCCACTCATCCCCAAAACGCAGAAGAGTGTGTTCTTCATCTTCCTTCTGCCACTACTGAACTGCTATGAGAAGATCATCAACAGTTAATACTTCTTCAGTGCTGCAACTCCATCGAGCTTCCATCTCTCCCCTTCTTCTGCTCTGATTTATTTTATTTTTAGAAGGGTTTCTGTGTGGCTTTGCATACTTTGTAATATTTGCCTATCGTGAGACATGCTCTCATTTTATCTCTGTATATGGGCATACTTCTCTGTCAGGAAAAAGACTACCTCAAGGCTAGTGTTGGTGGCAGGCACCACTGCACCACATCAACTTGCGTGAGTGGTTGGCGGCAGGCACCACATTGACCTGATTGAGTGTTTGATGGCAGGCAGCTGATCAACCTGTTGTGTAGTGATGAACAGCGCACTGTATCAACCTTTGTACTAGATACTCCATCTAGTGAAATCCTAGGTCGTTTGCACTGGGGACTGGATGTAGGTCGAAGACCGAACCAGGATAAAATCGTTGTGTTCTTGGTGTGATTGCTCTGTCTTCTACATCTATTCTGTGTATATATAGCATTTGACAAAACTAATATATTCCACTGCTATTTTCTGTTCAAATGCACTACCATAGTTTAAAATTTTATAACTCCAATTCACCCCCCTCTGGGACTCACGGGCTGACGCCACCATATAGAATTGGTTGGTTGAGTCAGCGGCCTTCCCTGCCCCGAAGTCGATGTCGTTTGTAGCGTCTGCCACGTTATTGGCGATCGTGCACCCATAGAGGGCTCCGGGAGCGGGCCCGGACCAAAAGCGCTGGGTTCCAGAGCCGTCGCCAACCTTGAAGTTATCGAACAGGGTTGACCACTGCGTATCCCCCTCCGAGGTTGGCGCAGGATCCGGTGCCTGCTTTAGCACAATGGTGCTGTTCGAAAGCGTTACACTGGAGACGGTCCCGCCCGTTATCGCGACAGCGTTGGCGTTCTGCGAGGACATAGTGCCGACTGCTGCGTTCAGCAGATGGAAAGCGCCTCTAGATGCCTCGTAGAGCAGGCTGATGGCGTTGTCTTGCACCACCTCCCCGCCAGTAAGTGGGACGGGACCGATGGGGCTGTCTCTGAGCACTGGGATCGCGCCACCACCGAGATCTACAGTCAGAGCGTTCGTATTAGTGAACCCCGCAATGAAGTCCACCACCTGACCGTCCTGCTGGGAGAAGCTCGAGGCGGCGATTACCTGAGCGTTGGGCGTCCCGGTCGATACGCCACCAAAGGCAATGCCGCCCACCGCAGTATCCGCCGTGAGCTGGTCCCAGATCAGGTTACCCGCCGAGTCCTTGACGATCTGGCGATAGACGCCGGAGCCATAGACGATGGCTCGGCCGGCGGCGTTCAACAGGACTGGATTGGTATTGAGGATCGACTGCCCGGAATCCTGCCATGTGTCTTTCGGCGTCAGAGTTGACGGGATGTAGTACCCGACCGTTCCACCGGCCAACGGGGTGCCGTTCTGATCGCAGAAATACTGTTCGCCGTTCGGGAGAAGAGTGGCCATGAGGGCTCCAATAGAAAAAGGGCTCCCGAGGTGGGAGCCTTTGACATTCGGTGGGTGCGTGTGCGGGAATGAGCCCACGGGAGGGCTCAAATGGACAAGATTGACGAGCTGGCGGCGAGCCAGATGGCTATGCTAGCCATGCTGTCCGCACTATTACGGCAGTTACAGCTTATTGGCGCTCTGGATCAGAAGCAGACGCGTGAGCTTTTCGAGGATGCCTTGCTTCAGGTAGAGAGCATTCGGGCGGTTTTGCCGGGGTCCGAGACCCAGACTAGGGCGCTGTTTCTGGAAAATATTGAATTAACAAATCCTAAAAAATCTGTAAAATAGTGAATTAACGATAGAGTGAACAGGCGTCATATTGTGAATTAGCGACCTGGATCCTGGCGCTAATTACCCGATTACAGTTTTTCGTAAGTTTTCACAGTAACTTGATGACAGGTTATATATTACAAGTACTATATTCCAGTCCGTGAGTATTGTCACACATTTCTCGTTGTTTTATATCGATTACCCTCAACTCTCTGTGACTTATAAGCTCTCCGTTAGATATTCCGTTCATTTAGACTAGCGAGTTTGTCATAGAGACCTCCGTTAGTCTCCGCTAGCCTTGGATTCTCTTAAGGTAACCGAGCAGGTTGTACCCTCAAAACCTATGATACTTGATTTGTACCATGCCACTTTGATATGGTATACCAGCCCTCATGATATGCTATATGGTAGTCATGAGAAAATCCTTAATGGAATGGGAAAACCATGCCATTGATGTCCTTAAAGAGTTATGCGTCAAGGACACTAATTCTTTCAGCTTGATCATGTCAAGGATGAGTACCCATTATAAATGAATGCTTATTCCTAATATCTTGGCACCTAGTTAAGGAGCCATATTTCACCTAGTTTTATCGGAATCGTGATTATACCGTTACTATTGTCAAGTATCTCTTATGTATCATGTTCAACCTTGAACTCCAATCTCAAGAATCTACCTTAAATTTCCTACAAGGCTATTCCTTGAAAACTCCATATTGGCTATAACCATAGTGGATGTCAAACTACATGTTCAATGCCTAGCATTTATAGGGCCCGATTTGGTCTTAGCAGGAGCGCCCGAAAGTACTTGTGCCCGAGGGAGTTGAATGATCATGATGTGGCATTGCGTCGAAGTGCTTATTTTCTTGAGACATTCCACGAGTTCTTGAAATGAAATGACATGACATGACTTGACTTGAAATGACATGACTTGCGTGACCTGAAAAAGGGTATATACATGTTACTTGCTTGAAATTGATAGCCAATTCCCGACTTGACATATATTACTTGCTTGAATGCTTTGACAACATTATCATAAATACATGCTTGACATGGTTGTTCATCAAATGTCCATTGATATCAACTCTTGATTTCGAGTGCAACCGCATATAGCATTAGCAGAGTTCTTCAATGTGGCATGTCAAATCTATCTCAAAAAAAATCATATCTATGAGCTCATGTTCCAACAGTCCAACAATGTAGCTGGAATAGTGTAGCTACAGTCCAAAAACTATCCAACATCTCAAGCAAAGAACTAAGCAGACTATGAGAGATTTGCTAAGTAGATGTAGCAGTCAATACAAGTATTTTCTTCAACTTAAGGGCAGCAAAGCCAACAGCTCAACAGTGCAGACTGGAAGAGAAAGTCTCAGCTCATCAACTGTCAATTCACCTTCTAACTGGGACCCCTTCTCCATGATAATGTCAAGCAAATGTTCTCTTGGTTCTAAAAGGTTCAAACTGTTCAGATTTTGTCTATGAGGCCCGCTATGCGGAGATCAAAGATCAACATCGCATAGAATTCCTCAATTCTAAAAAAATTCAATCTGTGTGGCTCAGAAGTCAAGTACTCTATAGAGTTCATTGACTCTGGAGGATCAATTAGTAATGAGAAGTAAAGGCTTAAGAATCTGAGTTTAGTCAATTCTGAAATATATAGTAGCATCAAAACTAGGTTCCTATGTGATACAATTCAGGGAACCCTAAAAATTAGTTAATTCTGAACTCATTTGACTTTGAAATACAACTCACCTTAAAGTTCAGAGGGTCAAAATTCTGTGAAGCTCAGTCTATAAGATCAATACAGCACAGATCTTGCCAAATCTATAAATTCGGTTGGTGGCGAAAAGGAAAGTTTCAAAGGGATAGCATTGCCCATTCAAAAGTCTGAGACTCTTGAAATCAAATCCTCTCAAAAGAAGAGAAAAGACTTTCTCTTTATAATGCAGCTCAGAGAATTCAGAAGATGGCTCTAGCTAAGCTCAGTTAATCTGCAAATTTGCAGAATCCAAGTACATACAAGTCAATAGACCAGACCACATTCCAAGAGAATTCAGTAGACCTTTGTCTGCATTCTAGTTTAAAAAAAATCAAATCTTTAGGGCCTACTACCCACTACAACAATAATGGGGCGTAAGGCCTTGATTACCAAGAACAAGGTCATAAACAAGCTTATCATGTCATATTCACCAGGTATGTAAATTTTTAGGGGCTGATGTTATAAGGAGCAGAAGTTCTGTGTGGATGGCAACCTGCGATGCCTTATGGCATTGTCGTATTACATGTATCTGTATGAAAATTTGGCGCCGAGCTCTCAGTTTTCATTCTTGTTTTTTTTTGAAAAAATCACTTTTGCTTCGCCTCCCAGTTTCTCTTAACTTGAATGGTTCTTCTTCAACGCGAACGCTTATTAAAAGGGTGAAATTTAGTAACTTGTTCTCAGAGTTCTTTACCAGGTAATGCTTGATTTGGCGAGATCAATATTCTTATCAACACATGAGACGCTGGAGCCATCGCTTAAGTTGACGGGGTTATCGCCTAAAAGTTACCGGAGCCTTCGCCTGTTAAGTCATTGGGGACATGCACGTGTGCATCACCTAACTTGGGCGCATCGCCTGAGTTGAGCGCTCAGTTGGAGATTGTGTGACGGGCATCGTTTTAAGTTGGGGGTTGGCTGGATATTAGACGATGGCAAGACACTAGGCGACACGTGTGTGTGTGTGTGTTTGTGTGTGTGTGTGTGAGAGAGAGAGAGAGAGTGAGAGAGAGAGAGAATGTCGTGAGAGAGAGTGAGTGAGAGTGAGAGGGTCGAACATTGTGTGTGTGTGTGTGTTTGTGTCTGTGTGTGTGTGAGAGAGAGAGTGATGTGTGATAGAGAGTGAGAGACGAACATCTTGTGTGACAGAGAGAGAGAGAGCGATGTGAGAGAGAGAAAGAGAGAGAGTGATGAATGTGTGTGAGAGAGAGGATGACTTGAGGGAGAGAGAGAAAATACACAGTTATCGGTAAAAAGTTAAAAAGGGAGGGACATTTCTAGTATTTCAACTATCATGACTATCAGATTAACCTAAAAAATACTAATCACACTGTGTTAAAAATATGTTAAGTCACCTTCTTATTTTCATGTTAACTCTCTTATTAAAATAAAGAAAAATATTCACATGAGGTCAGTCCCATGACAATTTGTCATGGTGTCGACACCTAGACCCTTAAATGTATGGGACCGACATATAGGGAGATCATCTCTCATGAATTTAAGAGTCCAGATGCTAATCTCATGATAATTTATCATGGGACCGACACTACGTGAATATTTTCTTAAAAGAAAAGTGAGCTAACTTTGGAACAAGTTAATCAAGGCTGCTTATTCATTTTTTAACCTAACTTGGGCAACATCGCGGCCAGCACGAACCAGACGCCGGGCATGCACGGGCTGCGCTTCTACACGATGGACACCATCAACTACAACTACGGTTCGATGGCGGCCCGGCGCGTCGAGATCGACTCGACCGGCATCAAGATGGTGAACGCCCAGGGTCAGGTCCAAATCTGGATCCCGACCGACGAGAACGCCACTCCGCTGTTCCGTGGCGGCATCGGCCTTCAGTTTGTCGAGGCCGGACTTGAGGACGGCGCCGACGTAGTCGTGACCCGCGCCTTTGAATTTGAGACTCGCGATCTGTTTTTTCTTAGACTCGATTTTGCGCGCGAGGTGCGCCAGCTTTACCGATGACGCAGAGTCGGCCTGATCGAGCAGCTCCTGCAAGACGTCCTTGAGCGGTCGCGGAATCGACAGACTCTGCGCCTCCACGCCTTCCAGGTACATGAGGACGAGGCCGCACATCATCTGCAGGGCATCCTTCTCCAGCTCCTCTTTGGAGTCTTCGCCGGTTTCGTCGTAGCGCTTGCGCGCCACGGCATCGCCGAGACACTCATAGGCTTTCTGGCAGCGCTGGAACTCCTCGGTGGCGCCGGCGTCCTTGTTGCGGTCCGGGTGGTACTTCGCGGCGAGGCGCTTCCACGCGGCCTTGATGTCCTCTGCCGTGCAGTCCCTGGCGACGCCGAGGATCTCGTAGTAATCAGGCGCCATCGACCAACACCATGTTGCCGCTGCGATCCAGGCGCGGCGGCCACGCCCAGCGCTCAATATACTCGACGCGCTTGATGACGTCGTCGATGCTGATGACAACGTTCTGCACGAGACCGGCGTCGCCGAACTGCTCGTTTTTATTGAGCGCGGCGGCGAGCGCGATGAGATCACGGCGCATGATCTCAAGTCGATCCTGGGTTGATTTGGATGGCACGCTTTTGCCCTTTGGGTTTATGTTTCACGATTTGACGCGATAATCAAGGATGGGACTCTCTTGCTTCTCGTCTCGATAAATTGCTCTGAGTTGGCTTTTATCCATCTCGACTAGCTAGATGATTATGGATGACTTGTTACCGATGACTCTCTAACAATAAGGTGGTGTCCTGGCTGGCATCGGAACGTTGCACACCTCGGTGTTCTGTATGTCAATAACTCTCTACTAAGGCATTCCGTGAAAAATTACACGGACTTATGTTTTCACCAGACCAACACATGCACAGACTTGTATTTTTCAACAAAACTAAAAACATGCACGGACTTTGCTTTCTACCCTTAACACTGTTGATCGAAAAAATGACTTTTCCCTAGTGGCGGCAATTGAACGAAATTCCCTTATCCCTCTCTACTAAGAAAGCTTAAGAAATAAATGATGCCGAAAGGGAGGGAGCAGAGACAGATCCTGTGTGATCGCCACCCAAAGTGCCAGACACGATGAACGCTCCGTACTCTGAGAAAGGGGAGAGACACTCGCCTTAGCACCAGTGTTGCAGGGATGGACAGCCCCTGGAGAGCTGTTCTACGTTAGTGCGGTCTAGGGTAAGCCGCATGCAGACGCCAGGGGGTAACGCGGGATGAGGAATCGTGGCCGATGGACGACTGGAAGATGACCACAGGATGAGTATGTGCGGCTTTAGGAAGGCCGCCCGTACTGTAGGACGGTCACTCGTAAGCCGCCTAACCTGACCACGCCTCAAGTTGCAAGGATCGAACCTCCACTCTCTCCGGTCGGCCAGAGGGAGTGGGCCCCATGCCAAGTGGTTGCTGACCTGCAAAACAACGTGTAGCCAACAAAAAAATAAACCCAGATTAGACTTATGAAGTGTAGTAAACGCCAGTAATGAGAGAAAACAACCTAATTAACATGGAATGGGGCTAACCTGGAGGTTTTAAACCCCTAAGGGGTGCCAAAAACATGGGTGGGATGTAAAAAAAATGATGAATGAAGATAGAAAGACGTGGAGGGAATAACGAGAAATGACGCATGCAACGACAAAGTGACCAGCGAGACTGACAACAAACAACGCAATGACTAGACTACTCCCTTGAACTGGAGGCCCGTAGGGACACAGAAGGCCTCCCTTCCTGTGCTAGGGTCGCTTAATAATTCGACAGAGCTTCACCGTCGATCCCTGATCTCCCCCCCTCTCAAGCCTGGCCTCTAGGGTCTATTTATAGAGCACCTAAAGTCCTAGCTCGAAATTAGGGTAATTAGGTATTTTTAGGTCTATATAATAATGCAAAAGTTAGAGATAATTGAATTATCTCGAAGCTGGAAGAGACGACATCAAAAAATGGTGAAAAATCCATGGAGGAATCATCAGAGGAAGTTAGGAGAAAAATCACGAATGAGAGAGAAAAAGTCTTAACGTCTTCCAGTTTCGAAGGGATGTGCGGCCACACGATAGACCACACATTGTAGTTGTGCGGCCACCTATGAGCCGTCCAAGCCTGTCGATGATAATTAAAATAAATGTGAGAAATACCCAACTTATTCTCCGAACGGGCCAAAGGCTTTGGCGTTGGACTCTAAGGTATATGCGGTCTACAGAGAACCGCTTATGCCTGTCGGTGATAAATCATAACCAGGGGATAATAATTAATTATCTTAATGACATTAGGACTCTTCGGGATGGACGGCTCAGGATACACCGCACAATGGATATGTGCGGCTACAGAAAGGCCGTATGTACACTTGTTGGTGATAATTCAGAAATGGCTAAAAAAATAAAAATGCATGAGCGGTTGGAAGGGGGCTGCACAAGTGTTGGGCGCTTGAAATTCATAAAAATGGGAAGAAAAAGCAAGCCCAAGGCCCATTAAGCCTTGAATTGAAATGGACCCAGCCAGGAAGGGAGGCTACCTATAAAATAAGCCCAAAAATATGCCAGAAAATAGCCCGACGAGTCGAGGACAACTCGAGACATCAACAAATGGGAGTAAGAGGGATGACCCGACTTATCGGTAAAAACGGGTGTCAACACCTCGGTCAAAATCATTATTCGAAGAACCTTGCATTGTGCAAGGACAATCCTCCGCACCCACACAAATACACGATGACTCGATCTTAGCATAACAGAAAGTCCAAGCAAGTAGGGTCATCCTGACCCTCTAAATCACTTGGGCATGCTAATCGAGAAACAGCGATTGATCCAAATATCCAAAGATAGTCTTGACCCTCACGAGACATTGAAGACATTTATAAGGTCAAAGGTCGACCAAAGGATCACAACCGGGTCGATCTACGACCAAAACAGATGAAGCAGGTAGGTCGCGGTTGTCAGCAGATTGCTACCTACAAGTAGGACCAAGTCACAGTTGAGAACAGACCGACACTTGTAGGGGAAGGAGATAGTGGTTCTTAGTGGACCGCTACTTCTAGGTAGCGGTCAAGTGCAGACAGCCACCTGCCCATGAACGAAAAATACAAAATTCAAGGAATGACGTCGATGCTTTACGAAGCAGTGTTGACGTCGACCAGAACGCAGTTGCGGGATGACCGCTACCATCAGGTAGAGGTTCCCCAATGACCGCTATCTAACGGGGGAAAAGGGGTAGGCTGGTAGTGGTTTTCAATCGACCATTATCATCAGGGGCTTCCCAGGTTGCTATTCCCACCCAACTGCTACTTGAAGGTAGCGGTCGTCGCAAGACCGCGACCTCAACCGCCTTACCTACATCGACTAAAAAGAGAACGCGGTCCAAGCCGGACCGCTACTACCGCCGACAGCAAAACGTGGTCACTGGTACGACCGTGACTTGCTTCCGATCCGAAAACTATAGAATCACACAAAACTCAATCGTTCCACATCCCAATTGTCCCAGAACGACGGGGGAACAATCACAAATCCACTACAAGCCTTCCACAAGCTGGAAGGGATCCAGAAAACCACAAACAATAAGAAAAAGAGCGATTTCATCAAATCAACCCAAAATGACCCACATGGACGTCTGGCCTCATACCGGCCCCAAATCACAAGCAAATGCAGTCAAATTGACAGGAATTGATCCCTGACATGCCATAGAGCATGAACCTAGCATTAGAATCAAGAAATATCACCCATATTGGCAGATTCGCCTCACATACCCCAGAGCATGCTTTTACCCTTAAAAATAGAAAACCTGCTAAAACTCGCGCTAATCGACGCAAAATTCAAGTGAAACAATCACAAGAGGTAAGGAATCCATCCCCCTACCTCCACCGACGATCTTACGCGCCAAAAATGCTGATTCCACATCGAAAATACCATACGAACCCACGCTGGCTTCGAATCCACTAATGGGATCGCGCCACGCCACACCCCGATCCTCGCGCCAACATACTCCACGTCGCCTCCACGTCGTCTCTGCGTCATCCCCGAGCCTCCTCCGTCGGTCGTCGGAGTAGAGGGGAAGAGAGGAGAGAGAACAATGGGGGAGAGAGTGAGAGAATGTGAGGGGGAGAGAGAGAGGGGTAAGGGTTATAAAAATAAAAAATAAAATAAAAAATAAATTGCAAATATTTCTAAAATCTAATTTTATGCATTGACATCATCAAAACACAGAATTCAACATTCTCCCCCTTTTTGATGATGGCAACAATAAGTCGTAGTGGCTTATGAAAAGAGATTCATCATCCTAGAGAATTAGTTGAACACTCGAAGATTTTAAAAGAACTGAATTACAGAAGGAAGATTTATTTGAGATGCCAGGACGACCGATCAACGGAAATGATACCAATTAGGACAAGGATGACAGGCAGTCACACACCAAAACTTCCAAAACTTTCACTTGCCAATACTACAACAACCAAAGCCAAACCTCTCCAAAACCTCTCCCCCTTTGACATCATCAAAGAAGGGGCAAAAAGACCGATTGACTGAAAGATCAAGGGATCCCAGATACAATAAGTTCACAGATTTAGAAGTGCCAAACCTATCTCTTAAGAGTTTAAGTGAGGTAACCAAAAATATTTGCTTGGATGTTTCAGACTGATGATCTGGAGAGACATAGAATAATAGATATTGAAAATTATCTTCATACAAGAGTAATGAGGGTGAGCAAACTGTCATATAGATGCCTTGAATAAGCTATCTAAAAGCTTTACTAGTTGTACTTTCAGATATTTCTCAAGTAAACAATTTTCCAACAGTATTGAGAGCAAACAATCATACCAAACTAAGCAAATTGGGGCTTTGAATACTTGCAACATGATTTTATGAAGGAGTTTCTTTTTCCATTGAGCAATGTGGTTTGACCTACACCTTTCTTCATGAGGAAACACATTGGTTAGATGCAGGAATCCCCAGTTACTTAGTGTGGTAACCTAAATGCCTCTCTTTTGATAACAGAGTTAGCAATAGGGATGTCTTTTTATGTGAGGCACAACACGTCTTAGGTGAAGTGACCTAGTTACTCAACTTTCTATGCCATTGCTTTGCCATGGATTCATAGGCAAAGCCTTTTTAACCAAAGATAATCTGGCACTTCATGACTCAACTTTACTCCACTTCAAGGTGAAGGAGTTGATTTCTCAGTAAACCAAATCTTTGCTCTGAATTGATTTTACCCCTTGATTATAGAAAAGTAGAATGCGTAGACAATACTCTCATGTATAGATTTTATGCTCGAGTTGGCCACGTGCGCGTGCGGCACATGCAGATGAACGTGCGGCATATGCCACGAGAGACAGAATAAGTTTGATGGACAATGATCAAAATGGATTTATTCATGACAAAAAGCTTGAGAGAGAAAATGAGAAATTAAAGGAATTGAACATGGCCATTTCTAAAAGATTGTTGAGTCTAGAAAAAGGAAAATCTGTGGTTCTGGGCGAGAGAGGTGAGGCTTTGGGGGGGGAGGAGCCAACGGTCTATTCCCCACCATTGTATTATGTTCCTCTTTTCTTTTCTTCCCCTTTCTCCTCCCTGTGATGTATGAGTCCCTATGTTCACCTTTCTATGAGGAATAAAGGAAAAGGTCGCGATGTGTTCTTGCTGGTGTGTCTGTCTTAGGTGTCTACGCTCATTGCTGTCTCGTGTATCTTTCGTGGTTTCCACTGCCCCTGGGCATAATAGGCTCCCCCCTTCTTTTTGCTCATGCCCTACTTAATAGAGCCATCAACTCTCTCTCTCTCTCTTTCTCCCCTAACCAGTGGTATACTACTCATCAGAGCTAGTGCTTAGATCTCATAGGGTCTCCAAGGCCTGTGGGTAGTACTACCATCTTGAGTTCTAAAGGATTCATGCTCTCAAGATTTCCCCTTTTGTTTTAGCCTAGAAGTATCCATAACCAGTAGGGACTCCCCATGGCTTTAGCTAGTAGTTTCTAGTCTTAACCAGTGGCCTTCACAAAAAGGGTTTAATTGGCAGCCCCTCATGGGCATTTAATCAGTGGCCCCCATGGGCACTAATCAGTGGCTAGTGTGAGGTATCTAACTAGTGGCCCTCTTAGGCTTTTAACGGGTAGCCTCTCCTATCATGGACATAACTGATAGAACTTTATTTGACCGGTGGCCCTTCGTTGGGCTTAACCGGTGGCCCCTTCATGTTTTAATCTCTTTTACGTCTGGTTTTGCACCGTGCCCCCGCATGATCATCTCTGATGTTACTACTTCCGTGAGTATCCATATCACTTTGGGACCATCTCAGACTTCCTTGGATGAGTACCCGCTTGACACCCCTCGATCATCCCGGGTCTGGGGGAGATGCTGCCGAAATTCCGTCAGAAACATGGCTAATAAAAGGAATAAAAGACCAAATAATTATAGCCATGAGAGAAGATGAACAAAAAAAAATGCATAGGGCCAATGGACTACAAGGATTACTGACCCTAATCCAAATCTCTCAAATGTTCCATTTTCCTCAATCGGCTCTTTGATTCCTTGTTCTTCCTTTCCTAACCCTGCACCAGATGTATAGCCCATCTTGGACATTATGTGCCATCCTACATCTTGAGGTTTCTCCTTAGGTACGGGTGACTCTAAGGATTCGGGAGATGGAATAGATGGATGGGCATCTAGGGTGGAGATGATAGGCTCCTGGTCCTTTGATGACATGAATGTGGCCGGGTTAAACATCATGGAGATGTCAGCCAAAATTTCTAAAGCAGGAGCAATCTGAGGGTTAGGATTATGTGGAGAGGTTGACTGGATATTTGGAATGGCATCTTGATTTGGGAGAGCAAATCCGACATCTAACTCATTAAAAGGGATGGTTTCATGTTGAGGAAGTTGAATCGGAGTTGGATTGATTGGGGTGACGGTCACAAATGACTCATCAACAGTAAGAGCAAGTTCAAGCTGAGTTGGCAGTATGGTTGGGGTAAGAGTTGGATTGATTAACGTGAGAGATGATAGTAGCTCTTCTCGCGCAGTGTCTTGATGAAAAGTGGATGAAGTTGAGTGATCCTCCATCCTGAGTGGAGAAAAGACACCCTGACCTGACTGCCGAGTAGATGAGTTTTTAGGTAGAATGAGGACCAAAGGCCTTGCCCCTTTAGGTGGAATTGGAGTGGAAGGAGGGATGTCCTGGCTTTGTCAAGGTGGTTCACTCTTGGGTCGGATCAAGATCAAAGGTCTTGCCCCTTGTCCATGGCCAATCATGTTTCTTGTGTCTGAGCTCACTATGGGTTGGTCATTCACCACTTCTTCCTCATCATATTGCCAATGTTGTCCTCTTTCTATTAGCCTAGATTCTTGATTGCCCCTAATTGTGGCTAACCTTTCTTGGGTGTAGGATGAAACATGAGATGATTGGTGGAAAGGAAAGGAGTTGGGGATGTTCTCCACTCCCCTCATGGGTGCCCCGCAACTTGCAGCGGCAACCTCATGGTTGGTGAAATTGGAAGGGTAGTTAAAGGGATTGATATATTCATTAGAACTTACCCCTCCCAATGTTGGGACATCATCCTCATCTAGGGCGAATGGAAATAGGGTATTCTTGAGCTGAGCTTGGATAACACGAGCTCTTTTATGCACTGAGTCAAAGGTCGACGTAGCTGTATTAACTATTGCCAATGAGGTCGATGCTTCAGATAATCCAACTCTGAATCCCTTAACTTAAATCCAGATTCGATAAGGGAGCTCAAACCTGCTGAGAGTAAATCACTGGCATATGATCTCAGGAAGGGAAAGTGAGAGCCACGCGAACCCAGGAATGAATGATGGGCACGTGATCTGAGGTTTGATGTTAGAAATATTCTTCTCTATCATGCCACGTGGTCCAATGGAAAAGAAATGGTATAAAATCATTTTATCCAAAAAGCTTTTCTAGAGCCACTATTTTGGTATAAATAGAAACCATCTTCCTCCGAGATGAGGGTCGTCGTAGTAGTAAGTAGAAGTGTTGAAAAAGAAAGAGAGACCACCAGAGAAGAAGAAGACAAGCCAGTGAGTGAGAAGAGAAAAAGGAAAGAGAAAGGAAAGAGAAAAAGAGAGAAGAGCTAAGAAAGAAGAACAAGAGGAAAGGAAGAGGAAGAGTGAGCACGAGTTCTAGCAGCCAGTTCTGATTGATTATGAGGATTCATCAGTTCTCGGATAAGATCTAGAACCGTTGTTGCTCTTGCTCCTGAGAGAGCTATATTTGTTTTGATTTTCTGTTTCCTCTATCTTTTCTTGTTTATTTTCATTTTCTACTTTGTTCTTCCAACTTCTTGTTTGGGGATCGGTACCCTCTAAGTCTTCTTGGAGGAAGGGAGATAGTTCTCTGGGTTCCCTCTGTGGATCAGAGGAAGAGAGGATTGGTCCTCTGGTTGTAAACAACAGTTTGTTGCTTATGGTCTCCTTCTATGGTTGCAAAAGAAGGAAGGATTGTTCCTTCGGTCACTACGTGTAGCAGTGGGTGCTGATCTTGTGGGATGTAAGATCAGGTCGAGGGATTTGTCTCCCTCAGTCTCAAGCTATTTGGCAGCAATTGTTGCAGACTGAGTCTGCGTCTTACTTTGGCAAGGGAATCCTCACTCGGGTTTGAGTGAGGGGTGGATGTAGGTAGACTGGTGTCTGACTGAACCACCTAAAAAATCTTGTGCACCGTGGTTTACCTTGTGTGTTTGTCCTTATCTTCTATCTCCTTCATAGGGACGACTATCTGTTCGGTTGAGGTTGATATGCTCGACATCAAGATGAGCCAAATAGGCAGCCCCTTCTCTACATAGCTTGTAGGATTGACAGATTTTGATCCAATATGGCCAATTTGGGTCAGGATCAGCCAATGTTGATTTGATTTCAAAGCGAAAACTCGATCTCTCTTTTAATTTAAAGAGAGAAAGATAAACATAGTTATCCACTTAAATCGTCTAGAATTGGTCAGAGATCACCAATCCTTCACCAGATCTAAGCAGACTCCAATACCAACGTAAATCAGGTCAAACCTAGCTGATCCCAACACCTGCTCTGCACCCACAATCCTTGCTCCTCTAGAGCTTTTGAGAGTGAGGATAGAAAGGGAAAGAGCAGAGGAGGGTTGAGAGAAAGAACTGAGGGTTAAAGAACAGAAGAGAGGGAGAGACCAGCAACTGGCTGCTCCTGGGGTTCGGGGGAGAAGGGAGAGGTCAACAATGGGGAAGGTTGTAGGGATACTGATGATCCCTCCCTCTCTTCATTGCTAACAGCAGTAGCAAATGCCACAATAGGAGCTGTTGCAGACACAGTTGCTGCAGGATGTTTTTTTCAATCATCAACCACAGACACTGCAGCCACTACAGAGCAGAAGAAGGCCAACAATTGGCCACCTTCCCCCTCCCCCGCCCCCAGCATTTTCTCTGAAGTCACCTTCTATGTGATTAACGGTGATACAACTTATAAAGAACTGCTGGGGAGACCTTGTTGCATGAGAACTAGGTTGTGCTTTCTACATGAGATCAATGTCTAAAGTATACCCTAGGAGGGAAGGAGAATGGGAAAATGACACAGTTCCCGATTTATTGAAGATTTGGCGAGCCACTTCCACATACGTTAGGTCCAAAAGAATGTCAGATGAGAAAAACCGCACTGATACCATGTCAAAGTCATACATATATGTAGTCACTGTTGGAGAAGGGACCGATTGAGGCCGACTGCCAACCCCTCTTTCTCTCTCTCTCTCTCCCCTGTTAACCCAACTATGGTTGGGGACGTTCGCCGAGATCGAAGACGCCATCCTGCGCCTAGCAGCGGGACTGGCAGAGCGCGGCCTGAAGCCCGGCGACCGCATCGCCATTCGACTGGGTAATTCGAGCCAATCGGCGTTGCTGTTCTTTGCGGCGATGGCCGGCGGCTTCATCATGAAATATATGACTAATGTAATTGTTTTAAATGTAAGCAGGGAAAGCGTAGGACTTGGATCTCCTAGCTACAGGTCCAGGTAGTGTACCTCACACTACCGAACTTTCAATGAGAGAGGCTCGTGATGATGGGCTTCGACGAGTTCCTGGGCGTAGAGGTGACCAGACTGGACAAGCCACTGCTCTACACCCTGCACGACCACTAGGATCCGGTGAGCCAAACTTTCCTTTTCCCGTGGGGGCACATGGTCCCCACATTAGGGGACGTCACGTGAATCACTGGATTACGCTTGCACGGGCTACCGATCAGCGGGAGGACTTACCCCGACTACCAGGAGCTAGCTCAGAGCTTACTAGGGTTGGAGCTGCTGCGACTAGAGTAGTAGTCGACCACCTGACGATAGCAAGGTTGTAGGAGAGCCTCGGCTTGAGCGGTGTGGGGATCGCGACTGGGGAGCTGCCAGAGCAGCATCTACAGTGGCTCGTGGACCGGGCACCTCCGAGAGTGGCAGCTGAGCCGGCACCAGAGGCGGACATGGTGCTACAGAGGTTTCGGATGCTCTTCTTCGGGATACTGCTATTCGCAACTAGGGCCGACGTCATCAGCTGCCGGTTCCTGCCACTGCTGGAGGATGTGGACCACATCGGGGATTATGCTGGGGGTGTGACGGTCCTGGCATTCCTTTTTGACCCTCTTAGCTCCACCAGCCGATAGACGATGCTTGGTGGGTTCTCCCCACTGCTCCAAGTATGACTTGACTCTTAAAATGATTATGCAATTTGCTATATGATCCCTATAACTACTATATGCTGACATTTGATGAAATGTAATGCAGGTGTGGGCCTACGTACTCCTACGTGGGCTAGGGAGAGGGGAGGAGACATACCCGGACCGGCTACCCATCGCGAGGTGGTGGACGGCCCCACGGGAGGTTGGGTCACTACAACGATAGGTCCAGGCGATCCAGGATGACCTGGACACATTGTCGTATGCCTCAGTAAGACCTAAACTCAAACTTCGTGTCGAATGCAACTATATGCTTATGATGTTGATGCAATTTCCTATTTGACAGGTTCAGTGGACACCGTACCAAAGCGAGGGGCACGAGGGCCAGCCCTGGGTGGTGGCGGCCTTGGCCTACGCAGGATGAGACATTTGGCTCCACTACATGAATGTGGTGGAGCCACTCTACTACAGGCTGGTGATGAGGACAATCGACATCCACTAGCTAGTAGTGGAATTTTCGGCACCCAAGAAGCTAAATGAGCGAGTTGGGAGACACCCCCAAGGGCTGGCTGTGGAGGTTGACTGGACAAACCGAGTAGCTGAGCAGATTGTGGATTGGACCTCACTTGGGCGAGTGGTGTCCGCCAGTGCTGAGAGTGACGAGGCTTACTACACAGCCTACTCCCGACACTATAGGGACCAGGTGTTCCATGGCGCCCGCCGACCGGTATGACTTCTATCCTGCATGCATTTCTATTATGCTTTCTATATGATTATGCACTGACACTTGGACTTCCTACATGCAGCTTGACCGCCATGGGAGGATCGCAGAGTTACAGGGTCTCCTCCACTCCACCATCCAGGAGAGAGACGAGCTCTGACAGGCACTGGCCCTCATGGTGAGTTTCGTTAACCCTTGAACATAATTATGTAAAATGTTTATGACATTGACTACTCTAGACTTCCACAATGCAGCGAGCTGAGGGAGCCTAGCGTCAGGGAGCTGACACACCTTCCTCCTCTTCCCAGACTCCTATGGACCGTGCCGAGCAGGATGCGGAGTTTACGAGGATGGCGGCACAGACTGAGGTGACCGAGGCGGCTCTCGCTGAGAGGGTAAGTAAACTCTATGCTTTCCTAGTTGTTTACTATTTTGAAATGCAATTAACTAACCATGATGCATGCATATGCAGATGATCGAGCTGACAGTAGCCATGAGTGAGAGCACTCGGCTGAGGGACGAGGTAGAGCGGAGCTGTGCAGTAGTGCGGTAGGAGGTTGCCCGTCTCAGGGATGAGATGGAGCTAAGTTGTCCAGCAAACGCTGTCGAGGTGGCGCTCCTTCGTGCAGATCTAGAGTGACTTCGGGATGGGGCTGCAGAGATGGAGTGGGTCCGGGCCGAGGTAGAGTGCTACCGGACTGAGGCAGAGTGAACCCAGCTTCAGGTGGCGAAGCTAGAGGGGGCAATGGAGACTTATGAGCGGATCAGCCGGAGGGCGGAGCGTAGCGGAGCGTAGCGGAGCTCCGAGCGACAGCACACACAGGACGGATAGTTCGTACCGTGGTTACTTCACTAGCTCCTCTGGTCGTTAGAGAAATGAGGACGAGGAGCGGTGCCATCGACACCGCGAGGAGGCTAGCTCTGCGATGGCCCCGCCATCAAAGAGACATGAGGGGTGGGGAGACAGCGTAGGCCCTGAGGGACATGCCTGATGTACTAAGACATGATTTATGTACATGGATGATATTATAGTGACAGTGACATGACATGGTTTTTTCTTTCGATTTTCTTTTTGCCAATGAATATGTGAATGAATGAAATATGTGGATGAATGTGAATGCTTGACACTAACTTACTAACAACGAATCCTAGAATAACACGAGATAGTGGAGAGAGAGGGATGAGAAGATTTGGGTAAAATAGTGCAGAAGGGCAAATATTAAGGCATCAGGTTGATAAACGGTCAACAAGCAGCCGCTCATGGGTACACACAGTCTCCAGATGAACCGCGTAATGCTGTTCGGCCATGGCCCAAAAGAGGTGACAAACGGTCTCCATGGGACCGCGAAGAATGAACACACAATTATAATGTGATTGTTGGAGAATACAAATGGTCTCCATGGGGCCGCGTGTACTGCCAGAGGACGGAGTGTGTAGAACATTCAAAAATTGTCCTATTTAGGCCATCTTAAGGTCTACGTGGTCTATCGATAGACCGTGTATTGGGATTTCCTGGTAGTTCCGATCGGGACTCCCTTGGAGAGTCCTATCCCGAGACTAAGAGTCCTAAAACTGCCCCCCAAGCCTATCCTAACCCAATCTAGAGTCATCCTACATCAATCCTAATGGGATCAGGCCACATCTAAGAGGAGGCTCCAAATTTATCCTTCACACAACACCCTTCTTGCAAACCTTCAAAACCTTCTTAATCCTCCTCAAAACACCATGAAGCAGGCCTTGGAAGGGAGATCTATGGAGGGGGCAACTTATGAAGGGCCGAAGCTAGCTAGAAAGGAGCACGGCGTGCTATAATGGCTGACCACCATCCCGGGACATTTGAGTTCCAGCCCTTTGAGGGAGGTAAGATAATGTTATTTCATTAAATTCATTCAATTTTTCTCAAATGCAGAGGAGTGGAAAACTTAGATTTTTATTAACCCTATCGCCATAGATCGATGTTATCCAATAGGAAAATATGTCTAGGACTCTTGGGGATCGATTCTAACCCAATAAGGACTCCTTAATCGATCTAATCTCTCAACCCTAGGCCAAACCCTATAAATAGGGCCCAGATTCGACCTACGCGAACCCTAGTTTTGGAGCACAAGATTCAAAGGTAAGGTGTTGATATTTTATGTTAGTCCTTTAGGGTTTCTTGTTCCCTTTAGTATCTTCTAATCGTCTGTCGAATTTCATATTAGGAGATCAAGCATCTAGAAAACTAGAGGGATCAGAAGTACCTATTTCTACACAGAACGTGTAGAGACGGGCATGTTCTTCCGAAGAAGATTTGAAGTTTAGGTACCTTAGCAGAGGTATTTTTAAGTTGAGCCTTTAGAGTTAATTGTTCCCCTTTATGTCTTCTAACCTCCCTCCAAATCTCGTGAGAAAAGATCAAGTAGTCAGGATGTGCAGGAACGAGAACCTTCTTCTAGCAACAAATTCGAAGTCTAGAGTCCAACCCAAAGGTAGGTTATCTCATGTTGGCTTAAACATCAAGTTAGAAACAAAATCCCTCTGTTTCCTAGTGATTTCATGCACTATACATGGAGTATTTAGCATTTTTCCATGATTGTGCAATCTTTTTTCTTACTACATGCCATCCATGTACCCCTAATAAAAAGAGAATAAGTTTAGCTTAAATTCATGCCTATTCCATACATTTCTTCATTTTAACCATACTGTCATGTGTTATCTTCTTGTTCTCTATAGTTTTCATGCATTTATTTGCCCTAGAATAGGCTCTGCATACGGGTATTAGCTTCTGTCTGTTACGGACATAAGGCGGTTCTGAAGAGACGGTCCCCGACCGGCCGCTACCTAGTTTCTGTAACCAAATTAAACTATATATAATCCCTAGTATATTTGATAGTAATCATGCCTTAATCTTATTATTTTTTGCTCCTACTCATGATTAGAAGTTCAGGTTATTTCATGATACTCATGATTTCTGTTACATCATGTTACATATTAGCATGTTTAAAGGTTATTTTCATGTATATTACTTTCCTGCCCAACTCTTATAGTTTTGTACTTAAGAATTTTAAATGCTCCCCAATGTCCTTTTGGCCCTTCTCGGTCTGCTTCCCTAATACCTTTACTACCATTACACTTATAAGTAACAATAATATTTTCTTATGTAAAAAAAAAGTAACAAAAAAAATAAAAAAAGAGAAAAGAGAATGCTTGGTTACCCCGCTTGCATGCTTGCTTATAATATAGAATAATACACCTCCTTGAAATTTTCTAGGACCATGTTTCCTTGCCAAATAATATTACCCCAATTACGGATGTATGCGTGTCGCGTGATACGCTCGAAGGGAACCCAATTATGGCCGGTGCACATGTCAAAGGGAAGAGTCATGGCAAAATTACTAAGTCCAACTCACAAAATAAACCCGAGGCAACACTCCTACGCTTCGCACTTAATGTGTTCAATGGCCTTCGACCATAGGGATTGCCCGACTTTCTTCTTAGCACTCCACGGATGCTTGAATTCTTGCACTCGCGTGAAAGGTAATCGTGAGGAAAAAGCTGCCTACCCCAATTAAAAAAAATGATGCAAAAAAAGAGAGAAGAGAAATGTGAATCTGAGTAGACGGGAATCCCCACTGAAATAAATGAAGAGACTCGCGGGAAATGGTGAAGCGAATTACAATAAGGATAAATCCTAGTAGCTGAGAATTCCTATTGAGACACATGAGGAGACTCTCACCGAACGGTGAAATTCGCAACCAAAATAAATAGATGGGGGCTATATGACTACCAAAATCAAGAGCCTGAAACCCATGTATAGGCGGTAAAGTAATCCTCGAGGGTTACTTAGAAAACCTGCATATCCCTATATTTGGAGGATGACTGATGGACTCAGCTCTCGGTCTAAGGGCACCGCCAGAAGCCAAGGGGAGCGGCCGGGGAAGCTCCTGGAACTCTCCTCAGGTTACTGGTTGGATTGTATCTGCGCAGTTGGGGTAGAACGGCTCTCCCGGACGACACCGATGTCGAAATCCAACAAGACCACTCGCCTACGAAGTTGCCTTGATGAGCTTTCCGGCGATATATGGCACGCCTCCTGAAGATGCCCGAAGACTCCGGGGTGGGCTCTGCAACTCGTGCCTTCTCTGCTGCCAGCGAACTAAGAACTGTAGGTTGAAGAGGGGAGGTAGAGAATGAGGTAAATGGGAGGGGAAAGGGGGGTACTATGTGGAGGTCCTTAGCTATCAGCTCATCGGGCCGAGTGTTCACTTGGCATGTGGTATATTTTACTGCTTTAGATTGTACATTTGTTGGACTGGACTCTATTGTACTTAGTTATTTATTTCTGTTAATTGTTGAATTGTCCTGCTTTATTTTTCATTTTTATGTGCACCACACCTATCCTTTTAGCCCTTTTGAGCCCTCCAGCTCGTGGGCGGCGGGCCAAGATTCGAATGGTATCGGATCTTCCTGGTATCCGGATCTTGGGTCGTTACAATCACTCTCTTACCTTTTTGTCAAAAAAATGGGGCTTAAAGTAGAGGTGCCCCGCCGAACTTGTCCCCACACTAGGGCAAGGGCAAAAATGGCAATAGCCCAGCTGTGGTGAAAATCTAAAAGGGCGATACAGGCAAAATCAGGTACCCTGTCACGTGAAAACCCGAAAGGGCACGTGGGAAAAAACAAGAGGGGGCCGGTGCCGGGGAAAATTTGAAAGGGCCCTTGTACTGGCAATGTAGTTAAAGAAATGATGTATCTTCCTGCCAAGGGACCCCTCTCAGGGTCAAATTCTCAAACACCTTCATAATAGAATATCCCCACGTGTCCCACCGGAGAATAAACCACCAATAGACAAGGCCAGACTGGAATTGGCCTTCCGCCTGTTCTGGTGATGAATACAACCTCTCCTTGCTTCGGCATTTAACCAATGCCGATGAATACATCTGCCCTGATCTTCGTCTTCATCAGCAAGATCAGTGAATGTAACATTAACTTGGACTTTACATCCTTGTTAATGAATACAACCTTTCTTTGCTTTAGCATTTAACCCAATGCCGATGAATACACTAGCCCTGATCCTCGTCACCATCGGCGAGATTAGTGAATGTAATATTAACTTAGACCTTACATCCTTGTTAATGAATATAACCCTCCTTTACTTCGGCATTTTACCCAATGCCGACAAATACACTAGCCCTGGTTTTCGTCACCATCGGCGAGATAAGTGAATGTAACATTGACTCAAACCCTTCGTCCTTGTTGATGAAGGAAAATCTATCCTTTGCTTTGGCATTTAACCCAATGTCGATGAATACACTAGTCCTAATCTTCGTCATCATCGGTAAGATCAGTGAATGTAACATGAGAAATAAAATTGAAATAGGAGGAACCCTCAATGAGAGAGAGGACTTGAGAATACCCCTGGACAGCCCGGGGTCGAAGAGAAGAGTCTATGGTGCGGCATGGCTTCACCCCAAATCAAAAAAAGCCCCCCCCTCGTGCCCATGGCCCTCAGAGGCCATTTATAGGCCCTAGAAATCCTAGATCAGATTTAGAGAATAAATCATAGAAAAATAAAGTTTTGATTGATAAATTTGTAGGATAATAGTGGGATAATGCCCCTAAAAGGGATAAAGATCGATTTGGCCCGAAATCCTCACCGTTAATGGTTCAAACTAGGACTCTAAGGCATCCTCGGTAGGAGAAAATGGAGTCCAGGACAAATAGGACTCTGCAACAAGAATGTGGTCAGTCGCGAGACTGCCACCTGAAGAACGCGGTTATGCGAAGACCGTGACCTGGCGAAGGAACAAAAGGCCAAAGAAGTTGAGTTGACGCACCCACGGGCATGGGTCAATGCACCTAGGAAAATAAATAGAATGCGGTCTGGTCAGCAATTATGATCTGTGGATCACGGTCGACCGACAGACCACAACTAGGGTCAGCAGATGAAGAAATAGGTCGATGTATTGAATTGGAAATTGGTCAATTGACATTGAGAATCGATCAACCGAACTGAACTTTAGAGTAAGAAATGAGTTGGCTAGACTAGGGAAATAGGTCATAAAATGTGAAAAATAGTCTCCAGGGCTTAATGGGCTCGAAGAATGACCAAAAATGGGCTCGAAATATGCTCAAGCAAGACTCCAAAATGACGGGTAATTTGGGACATCATGACAAATGAATAAGAGAAAAGACTCAACTCGTAGGCTAAAAATGGGCGTTAACACATGGGTGCTCTCTTGACTAGAGCCCTAGCTGCTTTCCAAGTACAACCAAACCTAGCTATTTTAGTTGGTGTTCAGCCACACTGCAGGTGCTCTCTCAACTAGAGCCCCAGCTGACTTCCAGGTGACAGACACGGAGCGTGTGCGTGTATGGTGATCTAGAATGGGAGGGGTTGAATAGATCACCCCTAACAAAAATTTTCAGCGAAGAGGTTAGGATCACTCGAAGTTAATATCAGAAGAATGTGCAACGAGAGGCACTAAGCGGCCCAAGATCAAAATACACATGTTCAAAAGACGTAAACAAAAGTATACATCAAAAGTAAACTGTACAGATGAGTCATCATTCATAGAGTCTCAAAACAGTTGTATATAACCATAAATTATCATAATCTCCCCTTCCAGGGTCACAAAAGTAATATAAGGAGGTGGGAGAAAATTATGAGGCGGCTGAGGGGGCCAACCGGGTGGTCAAGGCTCCCAAGACGCCTGAGCATAATGGGGAGGTACCCATGGCCTCGGCGAAGGTAGAGGATCCCATCCAGCATAAGGATCGTGAGGTACCTACCAAGGCTGCCCAATGGCTCCCCTCACTCTTGCAGAAGTCGTGGCCCGCGGTGGTTGAGGTGCTAGGGCTCTAGCTGGTGAATGAAGAGAGAACGCCCTGTGCTCTAAGACCACTATTGTGCCGTCCATCATATGTTCCCTCATGACCAGTTCAAAGGATGAGGTCATACCTGTCAGCAAAAACAAAAAGGAGCAAGCTCTAACGTAGAGGAGGGAAAATGACTACCAAAGTTGTCTTCGTAAACTCCATGCTCCAAAGTCCGGCACAAGGACGACGCACCTTCGCAGTCGATGCCTACGTGGGGAGCGAATCCCCTTACATGCACTGCAACAAATATTCCTCGCGAATACCCCGACAAATTCTCAAGGGGATCACTCTATTTATCTCTTTCACCTTTTATCTCCTTCCTCTCTTCCATTTTGCACTTGTGGGAATTGTCGCTAAGACTTACTCGTTGAAGGGGAATGAACATGCATATATAGGAGGGTGAAAAACTGTTCGCGAGGGTGAAAACACAAGGAAGAGGAGAGGGTAGGGCGGTCGAGATGGTGTGCACTGGTGCCTACATGCTGACACGGAGGCGTCGTAAAAAGGATCGACGGCACTCCGAAGACGCGAATGGGACGGGATAACTACTACCTTGCATAGCTCGATCTCACACCGGACGATCTCTCACCGGGCAATCACTCTCTTCTCACAAAGGAGTTGGAAGAGAAGGGGAAGCAAGAGGAGAGGAAACTCTTCTCACGTAGGTTGTAAAATTTCAATCTTTCTATCATATACGAAAACAACACACTAGCCCCCTTTATATAGAAAAGGCCACACTACACTTGGACCAATATACCCCTAGTCTTTTTGCATGGTTTCTGGCCCACCGCCGGGGGTGGCGGTTCAACACTTGCCTCTTTAAGCGCATAAACAGGGGGGGGGGCTGAGAAGTGACAAGAGAGGGGTGAGCTTTGGGGAGTAGGGAATGAGAGAAGATAGGAGTTGGATGGGGGCCGGCGGTGTTCGGTGGGAGAAGAAGGATGGAGGGAGATGATGGGGCGTCGGTTTATTTTTTTGAAATCGACAGCATAAATATGGTCCATCGATAGACCGTTCCACACTAAGACGGCCTGATACAAGAATGTGTTTAATTAACCAACCAACTCCCTCTAAATGGTTGAACGATGGCCATTTATCTCTTAGGCGGACTCCCATTAGACTGTCTTTAGCCACGCTTGAAATTTAGATTTGGCTTGTCTGTACGGTCCTACTTGGACCATTTTTAACTTATGGCGGTCTTTAATGGACCATTTTCTGGCTGAAATAGTGAATGCCTTGAATTTGTTCTTATCATTGTCTATGCAGTACTTCTAGCTTATGCATGAACTAGCTTTTGTAATTATGCACCATGTCTCACACTTTGATTTTGAATCAAACGCTCACTTGCTATCTTTTTACCCCATTGAGGGGGAGCTATAGACTACTACATGCTTGACACTAGCATGCTTGCTTGATGGCTTGACACTTCATACATGTTGGGTGCTGTAGTGTAGGAACACGGATCTAGAGGGGTGGTGAATAGATCCCTCGATAAAAATTTAATACTAATTAAAAACTCAAACGCCATACAGCGAAAGCTTAACAAATGCTTAATATATGATGATGTATATTAAACTTAACATGGGATGTTCACGCAAATGGTAGATAGACCTATTGAACTAAATGGTGTGCATCTGTAAAACTAAGATCGATGTGAAGCGTAATATTCAAATCATCTTGTGAATGGAGGTAGGAAATATGGAATAATCACATAGGCATTCACAATGACACGATGATTTTTAGGTGGTTCGGGACCACGACGGACTCCCTACGTCCACCCCTCACCAAACTCGATGAGGCTTCACTAACATGCTACAAACCGTAGCAACCATGGGGACGAACCCCACACACACAGGGTAAAAACCCCAACACACGTGCTGTGAATGCAGCAAACACGAGGATTTCTCCCCACAAGTACTAGGTTGAAATCTATGATATTTTTGATGCCCACGCCCCCTGCTTCTGTGCTCTTGAAGACTCTATCCTAGGAGATGCCATACCATCCTCTGTCACTGTGTCCACTAAGTCCACTTCTATGCCAAAAAAATCTAGCAAGAATGGGCTCCAACTTCTTGGCCACGGTTTTGGAGATCCTGAAAATGGGGAGGTAGTAGATAGGGAGGCTGTCGAGCACCAATTTGCAAAGCGCCATTCTCCCCCCATATGAGAGGAGCATTGTCTTCCATCCTGTAGGTTTGGATTCGTACCTCTGCACAATCACTTGTCAATCAATACAATGTAGAGCCCCTGGGGATACTGGTACGCCCAGGTAGAAGAAAGGAACGTCTTCTATCTGATAGCCCAAAATAAATGTTGCTCTCCTGATTGATTTCTCCATATTGACCCTAGCTATACGACTTTTGTTGTAGTTCACCTTCAGTCCACTTATCTTGTACAGTAGCTCCAACATCAACTTGGCATTAAATAACTGGCTCTCCTCATCTGCTAGGAAGAGAATAGTGTCATCATCATACTGCAAATGGTTGATGCTAGCATTGTGGTGCCTAGCCTAGAATCCTCTGATGAAACTTGCCCTTTCAGCCCTCATGTACATCCTGCTCAATATCTGTGCAACTAGGACAAACAAGAGGGGGGACAAAGGGTCTCCCAGGCGGAACCCTTTGCCATTATGAAAGGATGCAGTGGGCTGCCTATTAACAAGGACAACAAAGGAAGTTGAGGAGATACATGTCCGGATCCACACAATCCACCTCTGATCAAATCCCATATTAGCCAAGGTACGTAGAAGACATTGCCCTTCTCAAAATCTAGCTTTAGCACCATCCCTTCTTCCTCTAGGTATGTATGACATACAAACACTCATGAGCAATTAGGAAGTTCTCCTGAATATGTCTTCCCCTGATGAAAGCCTTTTGATGTCCATCGACCATTGCCAATTTACCTTGTTTAATCTTCTGGCCAGTAGTTTGGTGATAATTTTGTATGAACTATTCAACTAGCTGATGGGTCTGAAATCCAAAAGTCTTGTGCCCCCTGTTTCTTTGGAATGAGGGTCAAGAAGCTTTTGTTGATGCCCCTCAAATGGGCCTATCCTCCCCGCTCATTGTTTGCTTGCTAGGTCCGAGGGTCATTCGGTCTTGTGACTACCACCCCCAAGGTGGTTTCACATCAAACAAGCTCACACTTACAAAATCTTTACCTGAAGTCACCTCGTCGAAAAAGTAGTCATAGTCTACCTTCTCGCCCGATGAAGACTTGGTCGGGGCAGGCTCCTCCCTTGCCGGCGAGGGAGCTTTCGTCTCAGAGTCAACAGCTTCCTCTCCACCTGAACTCGACGATGGTGACTTCTCAGACTTTAGCCTCTTCCTCGAGTACGCCTTCATCAACTGGGGAACCTTGAGGGCCTGCACCCACCCGGGGAGGGGTGCGATGGGAGCTGTCAAATGAAGGAGCATCTGGATTAGATGAAAGTCGTTGGGCTCCCAACGAATGAAAATGTTAGCCACGCCAGTGAAAATAATTACCCCATTTGGTCCCCGCAGCTGGAGGCGGTCCAGGGATTGTCTTCTCGATGGAAGGTGCAACCTCAGGTGCGGCAGCCTCACCCACGTCCAGAGTAAGAGCAGGTGATGGCTCCTCCGCGGCGGCTGAAAGAAGAAACCCGCATAATGGCCTTATCCAACAAGGCAAAAAGGTGTTAAGTGGCACCGCCGACCAGGGAGTCTAACCTGTAGGCTGGCTTGGCTCAGCCTGAGCGACCGGGAACGCGGGCGCGAACTTCTCAGCCTCTACCTTCCTCTGATCCAATTCCTGCCGGCTGACTACCTCGCCGAAGACTATCACAGGCTTCACGCGCAATCCCGAGTGAGCCTCCTCTGCACCGACTGAAAGGAAGAAACGCGTGTGTTACGCATGCACAAAAATTTCACCCTGGGAGGTGACTAAGTCCTGAAGAATATCAGTACCCCAGAAACCTTACCTGCGGGATGACTTGGTTCAGTTCGAGCCACGACAAATTTCACAAAGGAAGGGACTGAAGGCAGAGGGGAAGCTGAAGCGATACAAATAGCCTCCACCCTCCTCCGCTCTACCTCCTTCCGCCCGGCTATTTTGGCGGCCGCCAATGCCTTCTCTACGGGCGACCCCTTTTGAGGTCCTTTGGTGGCTTTAGGCGAGGGAGTTGGAGTGGACAGCGGCTCCGACCCAACCCAGGCCTCACCTACGTCGGGGGTCGGCGAGGGCATCGGTTCCTCCCTAGCTGATGGACAAAAAAGGAGCAAAGGCATCCGGGTGTAAGCAATGCATTCTGACACAGAAATAACACTCCACAAGGAAGATGCTCTTGACCGAGGAGTCTCACTCGTGGGTTCAATCCGACCGGCCTCGAATTCCTCAAAGGATGGGATCAGAGGTGGCGGCGGAATGGTCTCTGCAGCCTTGGTGGCCTCCGTCTTTCGACGCTTAGCGCCGCCCTACAGCCTTTGCCTCATCCAGGGACTTCTTCACGGGTGATCATGCCCGAGACCTCTTTGCAAGCGGAGGCAAGTGAGTTGTAGTCGGAGCCGGTGGCGCCACCTCAAAATGTGCCAGCTTTTCTACCTGCCGGAGGAGGTTGCGATAAGTCACCATCTGCGTGCTGTCCGGATGATCTTTGAAGAGGAGGGATAGGAAAAGTGAAAAATTGATTAACATCTGGCACCCTGAAAGAGGCAGCCATGAACGCAAAGGAAGAGAAATGGCAAATACCATGTGGGCCGGTATAGAGCGACAGTGATATCGGCCAATAACTGAGGGATGACTCTTTGTCACGTCGGGCGGCCTCTCGGACCAGCCAACACACATCCTTGATCGTCTGGCAGTGATCGGCAAGGATGGCTAAGTCCGCGTGTTTCTTGGCAGACAGATGGCAGAATAAGTTGAAATGATCCACCCCCCATCCTTCAGGATGGGCGCCAGCTGGGCTTCAATTGTCAGCCTATGCACCCGCAGAAGGACATAGAACTAGGTGGTGTCTTTATAGTTCTGCGGCTTCTGCTCTTCTCTCCTCATGAATGTACGGTAGGGGCAGATCAGGTCCTTCTCAGCCCGCCAGCTAGTTGCGGGGGTGCCTTCCACTTCTGCCGGCAGCAGATAATTAACCAGTTCCAGGTGGTCAGATCTGATGTGGCAGAGGTCCCGTAGGATCTTCTTAAAGTCATCCTTCGCCACCGGAGGCAGCTTGGCCTGTGGCACCGATTTGCCCTCTCAGGCCGCCTTGCGGGCGATCATATAGTTGGCTACATCCTTGCTCTTGCCACGCCACAAGCGTAGGAGGTGCTCTGGGTCAATGTTGAGGACGGGCACCGACTGCAGACTCAGGAACCTTCTCTCTGCCCCGTCCCAACAGTCGGCCTTGTGTGACCGATAAAAGGCCGTGCGGGCGTTCCACCATTTTACATATTCGGGTGACACCCGAGGGACGCGACCAGGGGCTGGCACTCTGAGTGTGGCGGCATCTGCTCGGTGGAAGAAGTTCCACCAGACTCTGGCGTTCTCCGCGACCAAGCCTCCCCGAAGAGTCCGCATCACCAAGCCAAAATGGGCACTGTGCATGAGAATATGCTGGTCGTAGCCGAAATTCTGACCAAAGTGGAAGGGGTAATACGGCTCCAGCAGCAACGTCTCCCCCTTTCTGAATGCCAGCACGCTAGGACGAATAGACAACGCCCAGTCCCTTAGCTCAGGTTCCAGCAGCGGACGAACCACATTTGCTTGGCTAATTGGGTGGACGTACTTCTCCACCTGGTCATCCTTTCACTCTCTCCTGCTGTTCACCAGGGGGTTGGAGTGAGCAGCCAGTGCCCAAAAATGGATAGTCCCGGCGGCATCTTGAGGAACTGTTGTCAATCGGCCCCGGATATCATATAGCCGCAAAGAAGTAGGGGCTGACTCAGCACTGGCAAATTCAAGCATCTGTGGCATGAGCCCCCAGTCTTGGATAGCACGCGGGGCGAACTCTGAAAACAAAGAACAGACCCACGCATTGAAGAAATGCAACGGGCACATGTACCGGGCCTGTCGCAGGAACTGGTGGGTGCTGATATCCCCTAGCGCCTTGTATATTAGGCAAAGGGTAGCTAGACATAGAGACAGCTTGATCCCTCACGCCATCTGGCACGCTGGGTAAATTGCATCTGACCGGATCATTGTTTTATCTCCGTACGGCATTGCAAATGAGCACAGCCAGTACGTTAAATACACCGCGCAGTGCGTCAGGGGATCGACCTCCATGGGGTTGGGCCCGCTCTGTCGCCCCCTGGAGGGAATCTTCACATCCGTCTTGGACTTTGCACGCTTCTTGAGGGCAACGATGGTGCTGATGCATGGGAAGTCCTCATATTGCTTCGGCCCATCATAGAAATATTACAGCCACAGGGTCATCCTGACCCTCTTTCTGTCTCCACGACGAGGCTTTCCTCTTGGTTTCAGTCGTCGCCTTTTACCTATTTTTCACCCTTATTCTTCTATTTGTCAGACTTGATCTCTTCATGTGGGGTTGTGGGTTCTAGTGGAGGCAACTCCAAAGACACATGGAGTCGACGTTTCTTCTATGCTTTTCAACCCTTCAGCATTGTTGCCTATTTTTCACCATTAACAACCTATTTGTAGACTTATCGTCTATTTGTCACTATTGTTCACCTATTTGTCACCCTTATTTCAGATTAGCCGTTGCTGCTACTGCTTCTTCATTTGACAGTTATTCTTTAGATTGTGAACTCTTCAAACAAGCTCTGAACTTGACTTTGACTTTAGCCCATTTTGACTTTGACCAAATTGATTTTGACCACTTGATTGGAGAAGAGTTGACTGAGGTCAACTGTTGATCGTCGTTGCTTTTCTTCTTCAATCTTCATGTGCTTGACTCTTCCTATTCAGTTTTTCAGCTTCATCAGTTATTTGTCGCCGTTATAGGTCTATTTGTCACCCGTACGACCTATTTGTCACCCTTAAGGTCTTATTTGTCAGCACTATTTAATACATGTGACCCTTGTTTTGAAGCTTCTGCTGGCGGGTGGCTCATGCTCAACAATTGATGCTGAGTCAGCTCTAAGGCCATCTGGAGTTGACTTCTCTTCTTTCAACTTTTTCTTTTCGCCCTCATGAACCTTAACATGAATCAAGTCATCTGGACTTTGAAACAAAACACATTCACAAGTCCATGAAGCAAAGATCATCTAAACTGTCATAAAGTTTAGTTATCATCAAAATCCATATGCAAAGCACATAACAACACAAGGCCACAGAGGTATCCTCTTATGGCCTGAGTAATGTCATCTTGCCCGCTGGTGGGCCAGACCATTGGCGATGACATCCGAGCTTGTGCCGGCGGCCTATAGGTGAGGCACCTTCACTCGGACCTCTCACCATGTCTTCCGTCATTTGAATAAATATTCGCTTGCCAGCCATAGGCTCAGAAGGCTAGCCTTCGAGATGCTCGAGCCAGCACCTCAGACTTTTCTTCTTCATCTTCCTTCTCTTCCTTCTCGAGCCGGTCAGTCCTGACGGGCTCTAGTTCGGTTGGGGCTGGGGCCCGCTGCTTGGGCACCCACATTTGTGTGTAGATCTCAATCAACACAGGCAACGATGAATGTTGACATTGGAGCCAATCACTACTGTGAGCTGGACTTACAAACGAGTATTTCACCAAAGTTTCAACAATTTCTACAACCTCATTTTTAGATATCATTGAGAAGCCTGTCTTATCACATATCAATTCATGAAGTGCCATTTTCATTATGTAGCAAGTCCATTGTATTGAAGGTTTGGCTTAAGCAACAGCATAAGCTGTTATGAAAAGACATGGACCCCTATCCTTGATGTCAACTTTACTTAGTTTGCCTCCCTCATCCTATTTGGAGTAGTTAACATGTTTTTCTTTTTCTTATTTTGGCAGGACATTTTCAGAAAATTTCACCTGTGGAAGTTGATTGCATCTGTCTTTGGCTTCTCATCTACACCTGAACTAGTTTTTGGACTGTATCTTCTCTATTACTTCAGGGTATTTGAGAGACAGATAGGCTCCAACAAATATTCAGTAAGTTATTGTTTGATTTTTGTTTATTCTCATCGATTATTGGATAGAGATTAGAGTCCTTGCATGTCAATCATCAGAAGTAGGGATGAAAGAGCTTACATATCTCATCGAATTATGGCATTATTCTTTTCTTTATCATGTACTAAAAGTGCATCCTTAACCTTATCTTTTATATCCTTACCTTTTCCATTAAAAATTTCTGGATCAAAAACCTAAGGGTCAAGTTATTGAATAACAGTCCATGCTGACATATATCATCTTATGCCTTCTAGAATATTCCAAGGAATGGATGGCAATTTCTATTTTCAAGTATGCAACATCAGCATAAATAAGCTTATGTCAAAAATTATACTTCACAAACATTTGACATGCTTAAAAATAAAATTCTAATCCTCGCATGAGCAAACAAAGGTCATGCTAAGTGATATTTATTCTGATCTGACATGGGGAATGGGGCAAACCTGCAAGCACATAAAGGAGAAAAGTCCGTGATTAACTGCTTGAAAAATTTTATAGGTGAAGTATTGAGAAACCACACTCATTGATCAGTCTTTTATCAATGGCCTGATAATAGATCCCCATGTCAGATGTATATGTATAATGTATGGATTATTAGATAGTCAGGTTTGTGTATCCAATTCTTTAGTCTAAATGTAGAGCATTTGGTCATTTGGCTTGGGAGACCTCCTCTCTCCACACCTTTTAGGAGATTTTATCCCCTCTTAGAGAAGGAAAGACCCTCCAATCGAGAACTCCTCTCATTAGATCAGAATCTCCTCCACCAAGGCCTCTGTAAGCCCCCGATACCAAAGGATTCCCTCTTTGGTAATCGAGCTTATTGTACCTTAAAGTTCCCCGGGATTAGTTGGCCTATACGTGGTGAGAGAAATAACCTAGTTGGCATCAGAGTCAAACCATATTGAAACTAGGTTCTTCCCTTGAGTGAATTACACCAAACTTTGTTAAAATCATCTAATTCACATCAAGGCCCAACTAAAAATCAAGCGTAAACATCTCACATTGTTTGATATCTTTGCAAATTTTCTTGATTGAATATTGATTGCTTTGCATAATGTTTCACTTAAATAACCAAATCAACATGTCTAATTACACATACAATCATGACGATGACCAACCAAACACATCATATAATCATCAATTTTATAATTCTCACCACAACTCTCATGCGGGATTTCATTCTAATTCTCATGGTTTGTTCCATCCCATGGGCAATTCTCGATTTTATGATCCCTCACACCAATCGCGAGCCAACTCTCCCCTGGAACCATCTCCTTTATGCAACCGGGAGGTCTCCCAAGATTTGCATCTCACCCCTCAACAAACCCAAGCCCTTAAGGCCATTGTTGAGGGTTTAGCATCTTCTTCTCATCTTCCTTCCACTCCCTCTCAGGAGGCCCATCACCCACTGCCTTTCATTCATCCTCCCTCTCGGGTGGCCCATCACCCACCCCTTCTTCCTCTCGGGTGGTCTATCACCCGCCTCCTTCCAACCATCCTCACCCTTCACGGCCTCAAGGCCCATATATTCCTTGTACCTCAGTCCAACCGGGTCCTTTCAAGGGTTAACCCCTCCGTGCTTCATATCAAACAACCCCTCCAAGGTCTCATGGCCAACCCATATCACAAGTTACTCCCCTCCAACAAGCTCTTCTTGTTGGAGAGCGGATGGATACGATCTACTAGCAGAAAGTGGATCCAAAGGGGGGGTGACTGGATCCAAATGCAGAATTAAACGATCTACCAGGAAATCAAAACGAACAAACACACAATCGCACTGGAGACACGAATATTGATTAGCCATAGAAAGGGGTCCTGCAAAGCTGGTATTGCCTCTGTCTGACAGTAGAGAGAAAGCAGTCAACCCAGGAGCTACGATTTGAAGCAGTGAATGCTCGACCAACCGCGACCTACCAGAAGGTGGTAGTGGGAGAATCATGATCTGGCTACTGTTCATGCCAAATAGCGAATTGATCTGCCCTCGTAATTTCCTATTATATATGAATATCTAGCATATATTTTATGCTATTTTGTTATGGTTATGTTTTTGTCATATTATGTTTTAAGGATTTTATGTTTTTTTATCATATCATGTTTTTAAACTTATTTTCATCTTATGCTAGTTTCACAAGTAGACCACATAATTTGGTACTAAGGGATTTTCATTTTTGATGAACTCCTTACGCATCGATCTTTGTTTTGACACGTTTCTTCTCACTATTTTTCCTATCTTAGTTACTTGTACATAGCCCGTTCTCCGATATATTTGCTATTAGTCACTGCACATGATAGGAACACTTTCTTGAACATGAGCACCTCTCCGTTGGATATTCCTTTTGCCAGACTAGGTTATCTTGTTTCATGGCCTCCGTAAGTTTCTGCGAGTCTGGGATTCCTACTAGGATGCCGAGCTGGTTATACCCTGAAAACCCAAAGTCTAGATGAGCACTTTACGATTTCTTGTGTTCTGTCCTGATCGTGGCCTAGCAAATAACCACATTCTGCTGATCGCGACTGACCACCTGACCGCGTTCATGTTTAGCCCAGTTTTTGAGTCGACCCAATTCCATCCTGAGTCGACACACTACCTGTTTGTAAACTGTTACTTGATCACGTTCTCCTTATCGTGGTCCCCTGACAACCGCATTCTTTTAGAACTATTCAACCCGAGGGTCTGACCCAAGGCAGTTGACTATGTTCTATTTATAGTCCCAGATGACATTCTGATTATCTGGAATCTAAAACTATGTCTAACAAGTCATTAAGGAACTATGGAACTAAGAAAGATGTCGTTATGCTTCCAAAATTCTTACGTAGCTGTGGACGCACTTATGGGGACTCTTCATTCTTTTCATTATTTTATTCGTCCTTTCGTTCGTTTGTTCGGTTTATTGAGTGTGAGGGCGTGCCAGTCACCGAGGTGACGATTTATGCGGAAATCCTCTCTCAGCCCGTCTGTAATCTCTTTTGCCGCAGGGATAAAAAATATGCATTCAGGCAAGCTTTTCTTTTAATAGCACCAAAGAGATATTTGATAAGGACATTTGTTCAGCTTCAAATCTAAGCATTTAATGAACCTCATGGTAGAAATCTTGGATGTCTACATTCTCATTGGTTCAGGTCAATTCCCTACTTAGTGTACTTTCCTAGGAGCATATCCCATTGGCTAACAGTAAAAAGGTAGCAGACCTATCAGCAGACTTTTCCTAAATTTGAACCCTATCACAGTAGCCTCCAAAAAGTTGTGTCAGATGTGATGATGATGGCTGGAACTTTTGTCAGACATCGAACCTTCCTCTAGACCTCGAAATCTATGATTTTGGGGATTTACAGTATGTATTTTCCCTCTCGGGATTGCCCCTCAAATTATAAGAAAACTAGCTTGAAATGCTGTCGATAGGACAGTGTTGCTGGCCTACCTATAAAGTGAGGTCGACCTGTCTGATGGATGGGGCATTTATAACGCTCTCTGGAAGAGCCACAGGTCGACCTCCTGATAGAGGCAAGTCGACACTTCCAAGTGATATTACGTTTATAACACTTTCTGGAAGAACCACAGGTCGACCTCCTGATAGAGGCAGGTCAACACTTCCAAGTGAGCTTCATTGGACATATGGCTGCTTGACTGGTGAGGTCGACACTTTAGTGCAGTGAGGTTGACACCACCGTTGAAAGAACTTCTTTTGAGGGAACCTTTGAGGTTGCTTGGGTGCGTGCATTGGGCTTCATCTTTTGCCATTTCTGATGACTCATTTGGTTTATCTATCAGTGAGAATATCAACAATGTCAGCAATCAAGGGATGAGAATTATTAATGACTCATAGTGTTGGAAATCATCGAAACCATAGGGACACCGCAATCACCCCATGGCTTGGCCTTCTTGAGTTATCATAGGCCACAATATTGGTAGGGGTGGGCCTTAATAGATCTTCTAAAATATTACAAGCTCGCAGGGTACTCAATGGATAGACATTAATAGAAGCTCCGGTGTCAACCAAAGCCGCATCAATACTCACCTTATTCAGGATAATGGAGATGCAAAGTGGCATTTGGTGAGCCTCGGGAGGTACCAACTTGGTGACCAAACATCGGCTCACGAACTCGGCTACCTCTCTTTTCATGTTAGGCCACCAAAAGGTTCTTTTTAGATCTTGGTGCATTTTTGTAGCACCAGGATGAATAGTATACCTCGATCGATGTGCCTCCTCCATGATTTTATCATTGATGGTAGAACAATCGGGCACACAGGTTCTTCCTCAGAAAAGTAGCCTTCCAACATCTGCTAAAAGGAAATCTGGTCGTTGATCTAATTTCTCTTTAATTTCAACAATCAGCAGATCATTATCCTACAGCTCTTTGATTTCTGAGAGTAACTTAGGTTGGAGTCTAATATTTGCAATCAAAACTCTATCTTTCTTCTCCTCCACACAGAGGTCTAAGTTTGTCATTTGCTCCAACAAATGCCATTCTTTAATCATTAGGCTTGATGATGATGCCATCGACTTCTGACTAAAAGCATCTGCTATGGCATTGCCTTTTCCTAGGTGGTATTGTATAGAGAAATCAAAATCCTTTAACTACTTCAGCCACCTTCTTTGTCTCATATTGAGTTTCTTTTCAGAGAATAAGTACCTGAGACTCTTGCGATCCAAATACACAATAAAGGCCTCATCATAGATGATGCTACCAAATCTACATGGTAAAGACTACAGCAGCCAGCTCTAAGTCATGCACGGGATAATTCTCTGTGTGTTTTTTCAATTACCCTGAGGAATAAGCAATTACCTTGTCATATTGCATCAATACACAACCTAGGCCAATTCAGATGCATCAGTGTAAACTTCAAATCCTTCTCCTTCTATAGGAAATGTGATTATAGTAGTCAGGCAATCTTTCAAAGTCTGGAAGCTCTTCTCACATTCCTCGGACCATATATAAGGAGTCCCCTTTCTTGTCAATCTTTTCAAAGATACCGCGATCTTGGAGAAATCCTTAATAAATCTTCTAAAATATCCTACCAATCTTAAGAAGCTTCAAATTTCAGTCACGCTAGTAGGTTTCTCCCAGATCTTTATAGCTTCGACCTTTGAAGGATCGACTACAATACTCTTTTGGGAAATTATGTGACCTAGAAGAGAATCTTCTTCTAACCACCAATCACGCTTGCTAAGCTTAGCATATAGTTTGTGATCTTGTAATAACTGTAGGACTTTCTTGAGATGAAGTTACCCATTAAAATAAGGATATCTTGGCCCACAGTCAACCAAATGAGATCAAACTTAGCCCATTAGAAATATTGGGTCCTTGATCCAAACTCTTATGTTGAGGTGGAAATCCATTTCACATAAGAACCCAATGTTCTGAGCCTTTTTCTGACAGCTACGACAAAAAGGCGTGACTATTGGACGAATTCATATGTAATTAATGGAAAAATCATAACTTCATCTCTAGTTGATGAAAGGACATGAAACTAAGGCCATAATTTCAAATGGGACATTATCCACAACTTCTCTATTGAGGTCGAGGCTAAATACTACCTAGATTTTAAAGTTATACTCGGATTATCTCAGGCTACCCTGAGATCGTGATTAGAATGAGGGAGAATGAATGATAATCTTGCGAAAATCATAACTAGGGATAGGAATGAGGAAATTTGATCAAACCACATCTCAAAGTTAGATCTGTAAGTCCTGTTGATTTCATCTGCGGACATATCAATCCAAATCCTAACATAAGAGCATGCCCAGTTGCATTTATGACTAGGTAGATGAAGGGTCATGATTGGAATAGAGGAGAAATAACATTAATATTGTGAAAATTATAAGTCATGCTAGCATTGATGGAATTCGATGAGACCATGATCCAGAGTTAGATAGTGAAGTCCTCTTGATTTCATATGAAGACACCCTAACCCAATTCCCAAAATAAAAATGTGTTTACTCACATTTATTATCTGGTAGATGAAGGGTCGCGACTGGAACATAGAAAATGAATGTTAATGTTTTAAAAATCATAACTGGGGCTAGGAATAATTAAATTCAATGAAACCACAACCCAAAGTTAGATCTTGAAGTTCTCTTGATTTCCTCTGAAGACACCCTGACCCAAATCACAACATACAAATGATCAGGTAGATGAAGGGTCGCGACTGGAATGAACAGTAATCTTGCGAAACTCATAACTAATGCTAGGATCGATGAAATTCGATGAAACCAAAGCCAAAATTTAGATCATGAAGTCCTTTTTAATTCATATGAAGACACCCCAGCCTGAATCTCGATGTATAAGCACGTCCAATAGAATTCCTGACCGGTGGTCATAAGGTCACACCTGTTCAAACCCGAAGAGGTGCTTGACATTAACTCCTAGCGCGGCGAGTCGATGGGCGCCACGTTCGGGTCGTCGAGCTCGTCGCGGTCGAGCACGAAGTCCGTGTTGCGCACGGGTAGCGCGTCGATCTCCACTATGGCAGTCGGCCGGTCGCTGACCTCGGTGTCGTAGTTCTCGAACTTCGATGCCGTCGAGACCGGAGAGCCCAGCCAGACGGCGCCCGGGTAGGAGCCGTCGAAGTACGGGTAGGCGGTCGTGGTGCCCTCGTCATAGAGGGCATAGTCGACCTCGAACCAGTTGCCGACCGTCGCGGTATTAGCGTTGGTGATGGAGAGGACGGCGGCTTCCGACGCGGCCGTGTGGTCGAGCGCTCCGGCCTTGAAGATGGGCTCATTGGTGGCGAAAGCCGGGCCGCCGACCAAGCCACCGCCGATGCCACCGCCGGAGGCCCCGAACCAGACGTCGTCGACATAAACCGCGCCCGATGCAGACGACTGACTGACGATGATCTGCGCGAACGCGGAACCGGCAGGTGCCGAGATGATCGGGTTCGTGATCAGCGTCCACGGCTTCCAGGTCAGCGAGACCGACGGCATCGTGGTAGTGGTGATCAGCGTCCCGGCGCCGTTGAACCATGCGACGCTGATGCTTCCCGATGCGCCCGACCCGGTCGCGAACATCCAGCCCTCGACCCGGTACGTATTGCCCGCAGCCACGGGAATCCCAGACGTGCCGGACGGGGTGCTCATCGGCGAGGTGAGCGTGGCCGAGGCGTCGCCCGAGCGCTTGCGGAACGTGGTTCTGGTCGCGCCCGTCCATCCGGTGGTGTTCGTCTCGAACCCCGGGTTGGGGACTAGATTCCCGCCGAAGGAGCCGGTGTCGGCGACCTGGATGTTCAGGGTGGTGGAACCCGATGCCGAGGGCACCGACGCCCATACGCGCGAGGTAACCCCTGCAGTCAGGCCCTGGAGCGGAACCTGAATCCCCGCCCGGTAGGGTGCCGCGGCCGAGTTGAACGTGACCCGTGCACGCCACGAGAGGCCTTGCACCGCCGTCACGGTCACGTCCCCGAGTGGCACCCAGGAGGTGAGGTCGCCGTTGTTGAAGCCCGAGTTGGGCACGCGGTTGACCCGGGTGATGAGCGCCATCAGGCACGCGCCTTGAAGTCGAGGGGGCCCTTCCCATACAATTGCAAATCCAATAATGTAAGGATATAAATGCAAAGTAAAGGGTGCAAATGTAAAAAATAAAAAGTAGATGCCTCGCTCTGATGTCCCATCAATTCTCCCCAGGTGGGAAGAACTTAACCCCGTCGAGTAGGGATGCGGCTACTCGCGCGGCTCCTACGGATCTGTCACCATACCAGGTAGCGCGGGTAAGCTCCACTCCTAGGAATCATCACCTGCTCATCCTGTATATACTCTATATGCTCACGCTGCTATGGGAATGAGACTGGTGGTGGAAACTCCGGGGTGGGGTCACTTTCAAAGGAAGGAGATGGCTCAATGACTCACTAGGAATCACCATTGGGTCCCTATGGGTGACTAGATCCAATACACGGTAGGAGGAGCCGATCCCCTAATCGTCAGGCAAGTCCACAACATGCACGTTAGATCCGACTCACCTTATACTTGAAAGGGACTGACACCATGAGCTTGCATAAGATTGACTCGACTCAACGTATGTAGACTTCGACTGGACACATGCAGACTCCCAACAGATTAGATGACAACAAAAGAAAAAGATTCACACATGACCCTAGACTCATACCTAATGCAATGACATCACCCCTAAGTGGACATCATCCGAGTGCTGCATCCTGGGTGTTGATAGGTTCCTCCGGAACTTCGTCATAGAATTCTTCAGCTAATCCCTGCTCAGCCTCATAGCGGATAGACATAAGCCCGGAAGGTGAGGCTTCTCCAACCCTTTTGTCCCCTAGGGCTAGTGATGTGCGAGTGGGACACTAGCCTACAAAGTGGCCAAACCCCTGGCAGCAATAACATTGCTACTGTGACCCACTAGGCTCCTCGATGAGTGATCCCTTACCCTTATCCTCTCAACAAATAGGGGTGTAGGCAATAGGGGAGGGGGTGTAGGTGCTGGAGGATGGACAATGGGTGCTAGGGGGTGGGCAATGGATGCTGGTGGTTGGGGTTGTGGGGGAACGTCCCTCGGTGGGGGAGGGCGTAGCCTTGGTGCGGGTGGCTCCTAATAGGATGGCTCTGGGGGTCGAGCCATGGGAGCCCTCTGATATGGGCCCTATGAGGTACGTGGCTCAACCCCATGATGAGGAAGGGGTCCCAATCATTGGGCAGGCTCAAACTCGGTCTCAAACTGCTCTAACTCCAGAGCAACCTGATATACCTCCTCTAAGGTCTTAGTATCACGACGAAAAAGCTCATACTGATAGTGGGGCCGCAAACTACGACGGAAGCGAGAGACAGGCATGGTGCTCTCTTCCGTAATGTCACATCGCAAGAAATACTCATCGAACTCCGTGATGTATTCGGATACGGATCGATCTCCTTGGCTGAGATTCTGCCACCTATTAATGAGTCAGTGACGGTATGTGGCAGGAATGTACTTTTACCAAAACTTGACCTTCAACTCACCCCATGTATCAACTTGGGGCTCCATACGCTAAAACAATAGGCTCTCTACATTCTTCCAATAGGTCTGTGCCTGTCCTATCATCTTCATGGTCGCGAATCAGACTCTTCAGTGGTCCATCATGTCGAACCAGTCGAAGTACCAATCCATGCTAGCCTCTCAATCTAAGTTGACCTTCGGTTCCATAGCCATGGATCCGTCAAACGTGGGAGGGTCCACAAGAATGGTCCTGAGGGTCCGCTCATCCTCATCATTATCACGGTTCCATCGTGGAACACGACGGTCATGACCATATCCCCCATTCTCATTGTCGGACTCATAGGCAACCACCTCAGGGATTCGGCACCTCCTATCATCTACCCCTTGAGCCCTAGGAGCAGCAGGTTGTTGAATCGGTTCCTGTTGACCATTTGTCAGTGTGGGGTGCACTCCAACTAGGGGTCTCTCTAGGTTGGCGACTCTCCCTACCAGACCATGAAAAGACTAGTCTGACTCTTTTGGCACTATCCTTTAAGGCCTTCATCCTCTCTTCTAGGCGTGTGCCTAGACCATCCACCCGCGTACTCAACCCTTCCATTCTATCCACTCGCGTACTCAACTCATCTACTCATGTACTCAACCCATCCATTTTTCCCATAAGAGCTCGAAACATGTTAACCACCGATGACTTATCAAGACTAGGGACTCGGGGATCGGCCATAGGTGGTGGTGGAGGTGAGTACTAGGTACCTCTACGAGTGGGCATGCAAATGACAAGGGGTGGAATGCATCGACCAAGATGAAGTGATGCACCTAGACTTAACCAATATCCGGTACATGGCACAGGTGAACCTCACGCGAGGGGCTACCTTCTGAATAGGCATAACCTATCTTTCCAGTAACGTCTTTTGATATACTGTATATTGGGATGAAATGCAATCCAAGGACTAGACTCTTTTTTTTATGCAAAGACTACCCTAGACTCAAACTTAGGCTCTGATACCAATTTGATGCGGGACGACGATGCGGACTCGACACTGACTTGATGCAAACCTGGGACTCTAAGCAAGCTCGTGACTTATCCCTAGCGAGGGAAGCGTACGAACGTGCGCGGTTGAGAAACTGACAATGTGCTTGGGTGATCAACTCTCTTTCGTGCCTGGATCGGGTCATGGGACAAATTTTGCTCTCTCTCGCAATAGTGATTACAATTATTTAGTGAGCTAGATTAACCTATCACATGCAAGCAGCAGCATATAGAAATATACGAAATAAGTAAAATGCCGAGGGATGGAGCGGAAACGATACCTCCACGCTATCGAGCATGGGGAAGACATCCTCGGCCAAACTTCATACTCCCGGTACATTAAATAATTAAATTATAGCAATGAATATTACTGTCCACTCCACGCAGGGAGGTAAAGGGCTACACGTGGGACCAGGGAGTAGCAGCTCGGGCTGACAAGCAGCTCCGGTGGTAGCACGCACCGACAATCGTGGGGTCCAGGTCTTGGTCGGTGGGCCGATTGTGCCGGGAGTGGTACCGCTGCGATGGACACTCCTAGAGGGACGATCCCTAGGAGGGGGACGCACTGGTTCACCTTGTGGGAGGCGAGGCGGCCGGCCTGGGGGTCGTTGCTGCTTGCTGTCCACGGACCTGCTCTGCAGTTTCAGGGCTACGCGACCCAGCGAGAACAACTGCTGTGATCAAACCCGACGTCAGATTGACGCGAGACTAGAGCCGCTGCGAAGCGCTTTTGAGGATATATGCACACTTGTTGTTACAAGAATTTTCCTGTCTCTATATTTTCCTTGGTGGAATTTAGAACCGTCGGACTCCTCTAACTCAGAGCTGGCTGGGCAAATTGGGATTTGCCTGAGAACTAGGTTTAACCGAGGGGGAAATGGTGGATCTGGGTACTGGAGTTTTTATGGACGAGAGACTTTCCATTTCGGATCGAGCTGACGCAACGCCGTTTCCGCCGCCGTGCGCAAAATGCTTTCGGGATCGAACATCAGCGGCGCGATGAACGGAATGGCGCGGCGATTGCCGATTCGTGCCAGCGCGGAAATCGCGCTTTCACGCACGTCACGATCCTTGTCCTGTAACACTTCACACAAGCCGTCCAACGCCGCGCCGTCGGCAAAATTTCCCAGCGTCTTGACCGTTGTCTGTCGCACCTGCCACGATGGGTCTTTCAACATGTGGAGCAGGGCGGCGATGGAACGGATTTTGCCACAACGCGCTGCGGCTTCGACGGCAGCGGCGCGCACATTCGCGTCGCCGTCGCGCAGCAATTTCTCGATGCCCTCGTAAGTCGCCGGGTCGCCGATGTTTTCCAAAACGCCCAGCGCCGCGATGCGCAACGCCGGATCATTTCTTTTCAACGTCTCCAACATCGCTTGCGGCACGCGCGCGTCGGCGATTTCGCCCAAAGCCTTGACCGCGGCCAGTTGTTTTTCCGTCGTGCCGCCGCGCAATACTTCCAATAATGATGGCACGGCTTTGCTGCCAAGTTCGGCGAGCTGGTTCAAATTTCCCGAAGCGAGAATCTGCAACACGCGTTGCGAATCGTCCGCCGGACGCCAGCCCAATTTCTCAAGACTGCGTGAAACTGCGGTGCGCACAGTGGTGTCCGGGTCTTGCAACGATTTGGCCAGCAGGCTTGTCACGACCGCGTCGCCGCGCCGGCCAAGAATTTCCGCCGCCGCCACGCGAACCAAAGGCGACGGGTCATGCAACATTTGAATCAATGGTTGGATGACGCGATTGTCCGCGATTTTTGCCAGCGCGTGCATCGCCGCGATGCGCACCGGCGGCTCGCGATCTTTCAGCGCGAAGACGAGCGGTTCGAGTGAATCAGTCGAGCCGGTTTCCGCCAATTTGGCGACGACGGCAAGTCGCGCCTGCGGACTGCTTGCCCGAAGCTGCTGGTATGTCCACCACAAAATCATGAATCAGTCAAAAGATAGCTTGTTTTAGGCCAAAAAACGGCGGATTTCAAATGGATTTGACTCGAAAAACTATTCTGTTCATGGCCTGAACTTTTTGATGACGCGTTTGATCGCGGCCAAACCGAGTTCCAGTCCCGTTACCAAAGTGTCCCTTGGAGAGAGGAAAAACTCTTTTTATATAATTTTTTAGAGATTTTACACTTTTCTTTTATTTCTTCTTATATCTCTCTAAATCTCGAAATTCTCCGTAAAGTAAAAGTTGACGTGACATTAACACATTTAGAAATAATTTTGGAGGAGGAGAGATTCCAATAATTGGATATCTCAAAATCCCTCCCCTAAACTCTTTCCAAACGTGTCCTAAGACGAGATTGGTTCACATGACTATGCGAGTCCGAGCACCTAGCACAATCATGGACCGACATACAAGGTTAATAGATTTCTTACCCGTTCAAGATGGAATTGGTCATATGATAAATCACACTTATGTAAATTCTGACGGACCCATAAGATAGATCACACGAGGACTCAACATAAGGAAAATTCAGCAGGACTGAGGTGCAAGTTCGATTGCAATAAAACTTATTGTGGATTGGACAGGATGCAATCAGGAAGACATGAGGGCTGTGCATATACTGTAAGAGAGCTCGTCAAATCATCTCAAGTACTTATAGTCATGTGCTCGATCTACGGAGCTCGATGCAACACCTGCAGCAAGAAGTTGGGGGTGTTCTACAGCAAGTCAATCAGATTGAGCAGCACCTTGCTGCTCCGGAGTCCAGACCAATCTTGGAAGGAAATTCTGATTTGCCTCTTTTGTTTAAGTCTAAAATTTTTGATTTCCCGCGTTACGATGGTTCATCGGATCCCTCGGCTTGGATTTGTAAAGCCAATCAGTTCTTTATATTCAATAGAATTCCCGAGGTGCAACGATCACCACAGGTAGATTTTTTATCTGTCTTGGACGAGATTGGTTCACGTGACTATGCGAGTCCGAACACCTAGCACAATCATGGACCGAAAGATAAGGTTAATAAATTTCTTACCCGTTCAAGATAGAATCGGTCATATGATAAATCACACTTATGTAAATTCTGATGGACCCATAAGGTAGATCACACAAGATCTCAACATAAGGAAAATTCAGCAGGACTGAGGCGCAAGTTCGATTGCAAGAAAACTTATTGTTGTTTGGACGGGATGCAATCAGGAAGACACGAGGGTTGTGCATATTCTGTAAGGGTCATTTTGATAACAGAATAAGGGAGAATAGGATGAACACACTGTAGCGTTGTCTACAGCTGAAGCTGAATATGTTGCTGCAGGCAACTGTGCTGCCCAAGTACCGAACTATTTTGGATAGTGAGACGGGCGGCCAAGCGGGTATTTATCCCAAGGTTTGGGATTGAGCGTGCGTTAGGAATGCGCCAAGACTTGGGTCCGAGTCAATACTCGAGAGCTTCCCGAGCCGATACTTTGGGGCTCCACGCTATTTCCCTAGGGCTTTCCTCTTGATCTGACACTTTGACGGAGGGGCCATTTACTTAGTGCGCTGTTGCTGGGCTTGGTAGCATCATCTACTGGGCCCTTAGATGCTCTAAACAAGCTGAGCGGCCTTAATGGGCCACAAGAATGGAGTGGCCTTAATGGACCAGCATTTGGACTTCTAGGACAGGCCGTGTTATTGGGCCTTATCCTCGGAGGAGAAAATCATCTTCTACATACTCCATGCACCACAAAATGGTAGTGTAAACCATATGGCATCCTCTCTAATTCATGTTTTCTTATGGCTTACCAACTTCAGCATCATAATTGCCCAGAGACGTGTGTCCCTTTGTTAAGGATGTAAGGTTTTGGAGGGCTTCAATGATGTGACCTCAGACTCACCCCTATATCTTATAGGGGAAAGCACTACGAGAGATTAGGTTTGGAAAGGAAGGAGCCATATGATGCAAGTTTTCTTCAAAAGGGAAGGAAGCATCACCTCGCATTACCACTAACGTCTAACTCATCAATTATAAGTGGATGATCATTGTCACGGAGGGGCTATGAACATTGCGGTTTTGGATAGGAACCGACCCAAAATTAATATGCATCCGAATCCACAATGGACCCATTTGATGTTGGTGGATTTACTCTTGTTCACTCACACCGACACTTTGAAGGAAATCGGATTGGACGACAGACGGTTCAACTTCCACTAACTAAGAGACCCAGTTTGAACCCGATATTCCATTATATAATCCATTAAGGCATCATTTCAAGATTCAAATTCGCGAAAATCTGAATCGTAAATCTTATGTCGCATAGGATAATCGATTTGTTTCTAGAGAAATCATGAGTTTGTGTGTGTGTGTGTGTGTGTGTGTGTGTGAGAGAGAGAGAGAGAGAGAGAGAGAGAGAGAGAGAGAGAGAGAGAGAACTCAATACGAAAGTAAATACGTACACCATACATGTATAATTTGATATTTGTCCATACTGCTTGACGATCCTCGTCACATCTCCCTCCAGTAGCTCATCTCCACCCCTATAAAAGAGGGGACGGAGGGGGGGCTTGGCTCACTTGGTGGATGGAGCTACCTCTCCCCATTGGAGAAACTTTTTTTTTTTAGGGTGATGAGGAACTTGGCGAATCAGAAAATCCTAAGCCACGCACTCCTCGAGGATTGAGCACGTGACCAGGAAAAACCCCCTCGGGGTGAATCGAACCTGGGACCTCCAGCTTGTTTAGCAGGGGTCATCTACCATCCGATCCACCCTGGGTCCTCTCCCTTGAAGAAGCTTGGAGAAGCCTTGAAGACTTGAAGCATCCTCCTTGCGCAAAAAGGTCCAAGGAGGGCTGAGGACTTACCTTTTTTTGGAAAGACATGAGACATGGAGTATGAAGCATGAAACATGAAGCCCAAGGAGAGACGGGTTCTTTTGCTCATGTATGCATAAAAGAAACAAAAAAGAAGGGTTTTACATAAATACCCCTGTCATCATAGGACAGAAATTATGCATATGCACTTGTCCTAGGTGTGTTTTGAAGATTAAAAAATTATGTGAAGACTTGTGCTAGTGCAAGATATTTTCTGAACACTTGAACTTGCAAACATGCCCTTGTGCAGCATATTTTCTGAAGATTGGAAATTTCAAATATGCCTTTGCACAGATGTTCACTGAACTTTGGAAATTGCCAATATACCTCTGCACAGGGTATTTTCTAAAGATTGAAAATTGCAAAGATACCCCCGCACAGGGCATTCTTTGAAGTTCAGAAATTATAATGATGCCCCTACACAGGTATTTGCAAGGAAGGTCAGGAAATTACATAATTATCTCCTGCTGTTGGTAAAGTTACAAAAGAGGTCCCTGCTGTTGGGAGAATTCCAAAAAGACCCCTGCTAGTGGCAAGCTGCAGGGAAAACCTTAAAAGATCAGAAATTGCAGGAAAAACCCTGGAAAGATCAGAAATTACAGAAATGTCCTGATCTGTCAAAAAATTATAGAACCCCCCCGTCTCCACGCAACTGGAGCAGGGCACGTTCGATCTCCACGACACCGTCGGCATCACCCACGCGGTAAGATCTGATAGATCAACCTCTGATAAGTTGCCCTAGCATTCTTTAACCTGAATGAGATTCGGGTGTAGCAATACACGCCAAAGTCAGTGATGAAGGCAGTCTTCTCAACATCTTCAGGGTTCATCCAGATTTAGCGATACCCGGAATAAGCGTTCGGAAAGCTAAGAAGTTTATTACCCGAGGTTGAATCAACCAATTGATCAATGCAGGGTAATGGATAGAAATCCTTTAGAGTGGCTTTATTAAGGTCGGTGAAGTCAACGCACATCCGCCATTTGCCTGAAGCTTTCGGCACCAGGATGACATTGGCAAGCCAAGTTGGGTAAAGGACCGGGCAAAATAATCTGATTTTCTTCCCCTTACTAACCTACTCTTTAATGACCGCTTATTTTTTGGGGGCGTGCCTTCTTCTTCACTGTTGAACTGGTTTCACCAACGAGTCGAGATTGAGGTGGTGTGTTACTATTTCCTCGGGAATTCCAGGAAGATCCTCATCAGACCATGTGAACACTTGAACATACTCCGAAAGAAAATCTTTATATTGCATTTGCACTTCAGGCGATCAATCTGCTCCAATCTTAATCTCAAGAGCTAAGTCATCTTTGAGGAAGACCGATAGCAGCTCCCCACCGGGTTTGCCTGTCGCCGCCTTGTCCTCGATTACCCCACGCTCCCTATCCTTATCTTCTTGCCCTGCGACTTCCATCGAGATTACATAACACCTCCTAGCTATTGCCTGATTATCTTGGACTTCCTCTGTGCCATATTTAGTGGGAAGCTTCATTTTTTGGTGATAAGTGGAGGGCACTATCTTTATCTGGCTGATAATACCTCTGCCGAAAATAGCATTATAGGTCGACATCCCCTTGATCACGACAAAGTTCGCCATGAATGTGACGGCTTTAGGAGGGGGACCGAGGGTAACAGGCAGACTTAGGGCTCCCTAGGGATAAGTTGCCTGGCCATTGAACCCACAGAGAGGAGTTCGAATCAGACGTAATCTTGATGGGTCTTCACCCATCTTCAAAAAGCATTCATAGGCCAGAACATTGAGGGCACTACCATTATTGATGGGAATCGAGCCCATGCATCCACATTTATTTTTGCATTTATGTACTTTTACTTTTATTTATGTCCTTGCATGTTCCTGACTTTGACCAGGTGCACATCAAAGTAGTGCTTCTGGTACACCCGGTAGGGAAGTATGTTCACTGCTGCTCTCGGGTCAATCAGGACTCTATTGATAGGTTGTCCATTCATCTGTCCCTTCATATAGAGCAGCCTATTATGACTGCAGGTGGGTAGAAGCATATCTTCCTCTGTGAAGGCCATGGCCACTTCAGGTGTCGTCTCTGCCAAGCAGGCTTCAAGGTATGCTGGCGTCTGGTGTGCGGCAATGATGGCTTGCCGTGTCTCCTCATCTAGAGATAAGATCTCCCAGACAATGAACCGGGCCGGGAGCTTCTTAAGATGTCTGACTATTTGGTCTGCAGCCCAGACCTTGAGCAGCTTCATCTCTTCAGTCTTGCTGCGTTTGCCCCCACCTTGGACCTGGGGTACTAGATCGGAGGGTGCCTCCTCCACCGGATCTGGTGTGGCTGCCTGAGCTCGCGGGACCTGTTGGGCTTCCCCTTTCTCTCGCATGAATTCGGCAAGGCTCGAGATGCCGTCAAATTCTTCTTCTGGCTAAGGAGGGGCTGTTGCTGGGGAAGTTGGAAAACCACTTGCTTCTTTGTTCGGCTAGGGCCCTTGGGGGCGTGACTGCCTTTCTATTCGAGCCAACAGGAACTCAGTGAATGAGGGAGTGCCCTGACTTTCAGGTTCTTCAGGATAAAGACCCGATGGAGGAGGGATCTCTGTGCCTCAGACCCTGGGCTCAGGGACCTGGTATGGTTGCTCTCCCCTAAGCAGGATGTTATGATCAGCCTGAGGAGGGCATCCCCATTTCTTGCCCAATCAGGTGACAAATTGGGAGGTGGATGCTTCAGCCTGGTTTGCTTCTGCTAGTTCAAAGGGTAGCTCTTCTTCTCCTTCTTCCAGAGAAAGGGCAGTGTCAAATAATGCCGAGAGGGTGTTGCAGGCAATGCTGACTTCCTTCTTCTTCTTATTTCTGGGCCTCCTCCTCCTCTTCTTCTTCTCTGCGGCGGCCGGTGGCTGCTCCTGGGGAAGTTCACCCCACAAGGGAGGCTCTCCTACCACATGGGTCTCTACTTCGGGAGCCAGTTCGAGGGACTCGAACTCCTCCCAGGGGACATATTCTTTCAGCTCGACAGGCCGGATCTTGGGCAATTTTCTGCAGGCCTATTTGTAATGTCATTGCAGCCAGTAGTTCATCGACCAACCTATTTGTAGTATGCTTCTGATATATGCTTGATTTTAGTTGTAGAGTTTGGGTTATTGCTTGACGTTTTATGTATTTATTTCTTTATGTCATATTCTTGCCCTCATGATTTTTACTTGATTTTCTGCTAACCTATTTGCAGTATCATTGCAGCATGCAGTATCATTGCAGCATTGTCTCTAGTCAGAGCCCTGCTACTATGCTTGTAAATCCTTACTCGATTGTTGTTTTAGTTACTTCGTGATTGCTTGAATGCTCGATTGTTCTTGGTGGTGCGAGAGATGACAAGGATTTTACCATTTTTTTAAGTGTCTTCAATGTAATAGTTGTACATCGAAAAAATGTGTAAATGATTAAGTGTACAAGCCTTGAACAACTCCGAAATAGTAGGGTGTTAGGGAGTGAAAGAGAGAAAGGAGGGATCTATTTAAGGGTGGGTCTTGTAGTCTCTTTTCTTTTTTTTCTTCACTGCCTAAAAAGGCTCACCCTGATGTATTCCGGTAGGATTGAATGAATGAAAGCACTGGACGATGGTCCAGATTTCTCACCATACTTATATGTGTATCTCTGTATTTTATTTTCTTTTCTTTCCATCCTTTCTGATCTTCTAGTAGACGTATAGGTGTATCTCACGTGCTCCGGCTTTCTTTGAATGAGAGATGCACTCAATAACCCCAAGGAAGGGTCCTGAGTTTACAATACTTCTGTAAGTATGACTCGAGATATTCAGAAATTGTTGAACTTCCCATCAGACTCCCAGATCAAAACAATGAGTTTTGCATGAACACTTGCAAATAGCATGCATAGGATCCATGAGCAATTCTTGCTCTTCAAAAACTTACTCTCCTGCAGAAAGAACTTCCCGTCAGCAAGATAAAAGAAAATTCGCATTGAATCTCCCCTTAAGGTGATCATGCATTGCATGCATTTCATGAATTTATATGAGTTTGGGCAGGGCAGTCTTCCCATTTAGAGGCCAATGGACGGAAGAAAGATCAAGCAGATAAGGATCTGAAGAGGTTAAGCAGAAGATTCTTAACTTCTACGTCTGCGGAAGGAAGAAGTTGTTTTGGATTCTACCAAGAGTCCTGCACATTATATCTCTTTTTTTATATAAACGAGACCAAGGACAACTATTGAGGGATTGCACAATGTGTGCTAATTTCACAAATAGTATCCGGCCTAAATTTTATTGATGCTGGAGAAATCATTTACAAGTATTCCACGGGACATACCCCGAGTATGAAACAAAAGGAAACAAAGAAAGAGAAGCATTCACAATTCCTTATCTCCTCTAGCTAGGAAGACCGGCTGCATCCACTGCGGCAAATCCACGAGCTCTGCTAGGGAGGTCTTTCCAGCACCTGAAGTCCTTATTAGCATGGGTGGTACAAGCTAAGGATGCTAAAACATCCGTGACTGAGTTCCCTTCCCTATAGATACGCTGCAGGTTCCAACAGTTCCTTGTGATAAGGTCATTGATTACATATCCTCCATGGAGGATGGTTACTGGACTGGATCATGGTGATAAGTGCCTTGGAGTTAGAATATATAACAACTACAGGGAGTCCACTCTTGGCCAAAATTCTCAACCCATCTAATAAGGCTCTTGCCTCTGCCACCGCGCGGAAACAGGGCTGGATCCAGGAGTTTGTGGGATTGAAGATCACCAAACAGCTCTTGCGACAAATAAAAAGTTTAGATGCAAATAAAAGGACCAAATATTATCATATTCCACAAATAGGAATATTATGATATGGAGGAAAATAAACAGATGTCAATTATCACAAATATATCTCTAGCATTAACATAATAATATATGGATGTAAAAAAAAGGGCCAGATATAATTGCAAAAATGTTAGAATCTAAAGATAGAGATGTTAAGGCATAACAGACATTTAAATGGAGACGCAAGGTCATGACAATACCTCTAATATTAAATGCAATAATCAACGATACAATACCATGCTGAAACTAAGCAACAAAGGCACAAAAATAAAGTTTCAATGTGGTCTTGCACTTATATTCAGTTTTGATTGCATTAATACCCTTTTGAATTGCCTTCATATCGAAACTGATTGTAAAACAATCCCATAATCATTTAAAGTTTTACCAATAAACTTATAAAAGTCCAGAACTTGATGGCCAGTGATGCGGAGCGAGTTGCACAGATTATTTTTGAAGAGAAGATTTATCATGAATCATTGAAGAGATCTGAGATGCAGATTATTTTTGTTCAAAGATTTTGCATTCATTGGAGTCGAATAGCACCTTGTGTCCTTTATCACAGAGTTGACTTTTACTGAACAAATTGTGCTCAATGCCCTCTACTAGCATGACGTTCTCAATGAGATTGGAAGAGTTCTTACCGATTGTTCCTATACCAATAATTTTGCCTTTATCTTTGCCTCCGAATCTCACCTGTCCTCCATCTTTCTTGACAAGTTTACTGAACTTTTTCTTGTCTCCGGTCATGTGCCCCAAGTAGCTGCTATCCAGGTACCATCGATTGTGGTGGGCTGCCAAGCATTCTTGTAGAGAATAGATCAAGCAAAGAGTTTTGGAACCCAACCTGTTATGGGTTCACAAACATTGTTGAAAGCATGCAATAGAGATTTTGGAATCCAAATTTGCTTGACATGTTGATTCTTTTGATTTAAAGAACAATGGGTGCTGGTGTGTCTAAATGTATTGCATGTGATGCAGATAGGTTTTAACGAATTCATGAAGTATGGATTAGATTGTGGTTTGGCTTTTTGGTTTCTGAATTTGTTGAATTGGGTATGGTGGGTACCCATGTTTGGTTGACTATCGGTCCTTTTATTGTTGGACCAGTCATTCTTTTTGGGATTTGAGTGGAAATTATGGTTGATGTTCAAATTAGGCCCGCGATGAGTAGATGCAAACTGAGCATTTTGACTAAAGTTTGATTGATATTTTTGATCCATGATTGTTTTGCTGTGTCTTCTATAGATGGGTCGGCCAGGTTCTTCTTGGATTCAAAAGGTGAGCTGCATCAACTCAGTGGCCTGATGTGTCGACCTGACTGCCCAGCCGACCTTGGTTGACCAATGGTGTGTCGACCTGGTTGTTCAACATGTTTCCTATAGCTAGACAATCTATTGCTTCTTTGATTCTTGAAGTTTTGTCCTTTGACTTGAAGGTTCTGAGTTTTGATTGTTCTGGGCTCAGGAACATCCTTCCTTATTGGTTCTTCCATTATCAATTTTTCTTTCCCTTTTTTAGGGTAAAATGAGATGGTCTTCAGTTCAAGTGTCTTTTTCTTAGTGGGGTTGAACCCCAGCCCTTCTTTTCTTAAATTTACCTGGGTACCCAAGATAGCATCCAGATTGGACTTACCCTAAAGCATTGTCTCCATGGATCTCGATAGAAGTGGGGCAAATTGACAAACTGTCGGCCCGAGGCGATTTCAGACTATGGCCATGTCGGGAATTCTGTAGACCACATCCGATACTATAAGGCGTCATTGATTTTCTCTTGGCACCCAGTCCGAGGGAGTGAATTATTTAAGTGTGTAGCCCGAGCTCACCATTTTGCGCCCTCGCAACGCGGACCGACCTGCGCGGTCAGGTCCGAGGGAGTTTCTTTCATTTTTTTTTATGGCATTGATCTTTGCATTCTTTTTTTGTTTGAACCTTTCTCTCTTTTTTTTTTATTATTTAACCACCACTTTTTATATATAAGAGGCGTGCCAGGTTTGAAGTGGACAAAAGGGGAGGTTAAATTGGCACACCCCTGGGCACACCGGAATTGACCACACCAGATAAGGACGTGAACAGGGTGAACAAGGGGGAGGCGCGCTGTATTAGGACTTCAAAGGAGGCATAGAAAGGCGGAATTGACCGCGCCGGGTAAAGGGGATGAACAGGGGTTTGATGGTGTTTTAAGAGGGGGTTAAAACGGCACGGTGGAACAGTGACTGCGTCGTTTTAACCCGCGCCAGAATAGATTCTCCCGAGGGTTGATTCAGAGCTGCTTTATTGTGTTTTCTTTTTTTTTCTTTTCACCTATGAGCAAGTTTGGTGGTGGTTTGTTCACAGAGGATTCAATGTGTGTTGTTCTTATTCTTGGAGGTTGCATTGTCTATTTATTCTTGAGTGTTCTCAATCCCCTGACAAAAATTGGGTAGCATGTCCCCTGGACCGAGACTTGTCAGAGTTAATAGAAGGCCACCAAACGGATTGCTCCAGGGTGACCCTCAAAATTTGGAGTGACCTCACGGCAGTTCGATAACCCGAGTGTGAGTATGGAGCGTTCGAGGGCTAGCCTTCAAGAACGACCATGGCTCACGGGCGAGGAACTTTCGAAGCGGGATGAGTGTTTGCCACAAGGGTCATAGATGTTCATCCGTCGGTGGATCACTTTGAGGGTCATGCCATGAAGAGGCAAGCCTTAAGGTCCCCGGATGATCGAAAGATGAGAGAGAAGCCAAGATTGGAACAGAGAATACCAAAGTTAAGAAAATAGCTTCTCTTCTTTTATTCATCCACACAACCGGGAACACCTATACTATCGCAACTATTTAAATAAATAAAAAGACATAACTGACTTAATAAACTCTAAACTAAAAATAATCCATAAATTAACTATGAAAATACAAGAAAATAATGATAATAATCTTCATATTGAATGACGTTGATGCTTCCACATAAATAAAAAATTATCCTCCTTAAATCTTGTAACTCGCTCTGCATCAGCGGTGGTGACAGCGGTGATGTCCCTCAACTAGATGCTCTCCGAGGGCATCCACACTGACATTATCATCAATGCCACTAATGGAAGCATAGGAGCCCACCGCGCCGTCCTCGCTGCCTAGCCGCCTGTCTTCCATAACATGTTCTCATGCAATCTTAAGGAGGAGGAGCTGTCCGCCGTTGACATCTTCGACATGTCGATCGAGGCCTACCTGGCCTTCCGCAGCTATATCTATGTCAATGTCCAGACAGACGAGTTCCTGACCCACCGCCTTGCACTCCTCCATGCCGCCAAGTACACCATTGCCGACCTCAAGGAGGCATGCCATGAGAGCCTCACAGATGATATTGACATGGAGAATGTGCTTGAAAGGCAGCAGACTGCATACCTCTACAAGCTGCCAAAGCTGAACAACAACTGCCTTAGGTACTCGGTGAGCTTTGGCAAGATATATGACATTGGTGATAATTTCAACTCCTTCTTGCAATGCGCAGATAGGGATTTAATAGTTGAAATCTTCCATGATATTCTTCCTGCCTGGAAAGATTTCTGAAAGCTACAAGGGGTGGTGGCTGCTGTAATTGTGTGCCTATGAATTGCAGGTTGCTGCTGTAAAACTGGATTGTCTAAGACAATATTGTACAGAGTGTGGTTTACGGGTGGAAAAGAATGCATTGATTCTTTGGTTAAGAAGGGATTCATTAGTATCGGATGTAAAACTCTTGTTTGAATGCATCAAAACATGTACTCATTTCGTTGAAGAAATTGTTTCCATGAATTTTGTGTTGACAGTTTGGTATTCAGATACAGTAATAGAGCATTGTATATTGGACAGGGTATATAAAATGTTTACCCTTTAGAACCAAGCTAATATTTTTAATCTCATGAGAGTCAACTCTAATGTTACAATTTAAATTATTGATAGGTTAGTCATTTCCCTCCTACTAATAGCGGGCGATCGAGATCGGCGGCAGCTACGATATGCGTCGGCTGATGCCCGAAAATCAGTGAAGCCAGGCGCCGCCGTCGACGAACAGCGCCTGTCCGGTGATCGACCGGGCCAGCGGTGATGCCAGGAAGACCGCGGCCCGCGCCACATCCTCGGCGCTCGCCAGATGGCCAAGCGCGGTGCGGTCGCGCGCCGGCGCGTCCAGGCTGTCGGCGGTGCAGCCCGCAGCGAAACGCTTGAAGTTCTGCACGACGCGCTCGCCCATCTGGGTGTCAGGGGCGGCTTCGGTGATCGCCATCAGGTCCAGTATCTCCTGGCACAGTTCGGCCCAATCATCGTTCTTCATGTTCGGCAAGAACTTGTTCGTCGCGCCGAGCGCCGCCTTGCGGAATTTCTGGTAGTTGAACAGCGTCTCAAGGTCGATCTGGAAGGTCTTCTCGTACATCGTAACCCGGTAGATGGGTTCCTCGCCGTCGATCTTCTCCATGCTGTCGATGGGAACGCCGCCGTCCGACTTGCCGCCGACGCCGTACTCGCGCTTCTTGCACTCGGTCTTGTCGCAGAAGATCGCGCTAACCTTCTCGCACAGATACCCGAAGTCCTTTGTCCGGACGGAGTTCTTGATGGTCCGAACGTCCGTGCGCGGGAGCGGCGGGTCCATGAACTCTTGGTTGAACTTATCGACTTCCTCTTCCCAGGTGTCGGGATACTTACGCTTGTAGACGACGGCAACGTGCGTGAGCGCGGTGTTGCGACCGCAGCCTTCGCCCTCGCCAACCGTCTCTTCCATCATATGCTCGATGCACGGCGGTATGTCCGACTTAGCGATCTTGCGCTTGCCGTCCTTCTTCACCGCGATATCGAGATCGGAGGGGTGGACCGCGAGAGAGTTGGCATACGCCTCAAACTCCGCGATGGTCATGTTCTGCTTGCCGTCCGCGCCAGCGCAATGGCACTGATCCCCGAAGTACGGCATGTTCATCCAGTTGCCGATATCGTCGGCCTTGTCCTGCGCCGGGAAGATATCGACGTGGTCCTCGGGCAGGGCGAGCCTGCGCTTCATCGCCTCGGCCACGATGCGCACACGCGCCGCAGCCATGGGCTCGGAGAGGAAGCACCAGAGGTGAGCGCCGCCCGACTTCGAGCGCGTCATCACGAGGGGGAGATTGAGTTCTTCGATCCGCGCCGCGAGGTCTTCGTGCAGCCCGGTTTCCTGATAGTGGTCTACGTCAATGCAGAACCACCAGCACTTGCCGTCCTTCATCACCGGCACAATGCCAAGGCGTTCCCTGCCCTCAAGATGGGCCTGCCACAGTTCGGGCGTGACGGGAAGCCGCCGAGTAGCGGCCTTCCCGGTGCGTTTACCACGATCCGTGGCTTTGCTTCCGAGAAGGCCGTAATACCCGTGAACATCGTCACGACCTTTGAAAAGGTCGCTGATGCTCCGCATGGTTAGGCGCGTTCGTCCGCCACAGGAGCGTCGTCACCATCGGACTGATCGACGGTGAAAGACTTCTGCTTGAAGGACGCAGCCAGCGCCTCGTAGTGCTTGAACTCGGCCTCTTCGACGACGAAGCCCGCCTGCAAGAACTTGTAGTTCTTGAAGTCGTTACCGTCGCGCGCGTCGTCCACGGTTTCCACCGTGTACAAGCGGGACTGCAACGGACCCTTACCCATCTTGAGCAGGGCGTTGAAGTCCTTGGCCTTCGGCGCGGCCGTGCGGGACAGGCTCAGGGCGACGATCATGCCGTCCTTCGTCGGGAGCGCCACGATGTAGTTGTGGTGCGCCGTCGCAGCGATCTTGCTGTCCTTGTCACCCGGAATTTCCGAGCCCCACTGGTCCAGGCCGTCTTGGTCGATATATTCCTGCGTCTTCCAAGTCACCTTCTGGACGCCTTCGACCTTCACCTCGAACGAGGTGTTGGGCTTGTCCCAAGCGTAGCGAACGCCGTCAGGCGTCTGCACCGGCTTGGCGCGGGCCAGGATGCCGCCGCCGTTGTCCTTCTTCGGACGCCACAGGATATACTCCTTGGCGCGTGCCAGGACCACGAAGGGCAGCTTCTCGCCAGCGGCGACAAGCGTTGCGCCGGTCACGTTCAGGAACAGGTCACCCCGCTCCACGTCACCCGACTGCACTTCCTTGTTCATGTCCTGCCCGATCTTGAGGCGAGGAACGGTTACGTCCTCCGCGCCAATATCTTCCGTGCCGGTCGGGCCGGTAAAGCCTTGCAGGTACGCGGGCAGATTGTTTTCCACGACGGCAACAGCGCCGCCCTGTTCAACTACGGCAACATCGCTGCCGGTCTTTTTCTTGCTCATGGTTACAAACCCCTTCTTCCTTGTTCAGTAATCGCTCACTTACTACGGCGGAGCATTGCCGTCTCGATCTTCGTGGCTTTGATGAACGGGGGGAGTTCAATTCCCTGCTCGATCTGTTCCTTTGCGAAGGCCGAAAGACTTGCGGGAAAGACGTAATCCCGAATGAGATCACCGTGACCCTGACCACGCAGCCAATCGTGGAAGCGTTCTTCGTCTTCCTTGAGGACAGATGCGTAGACCTTGACTTGGGTGTAGATGGTGCCGACGCCTTCGGTCGTGAACTTCTCGATCTCGTTATCGTCCATGACCTTCGGTAGGGTTTCTTTTTCCAGAACGCCGATCTCTTGGTTGATCTCCTTGAGTTCGGCTTCCAGTGCTTCCTTGCGATCCTTGAGGGCGCGGAAGCGCTGCGCGTGCTGCGTCAGTGTTGCGGTGGTCATTTCGCCCTCTTCGGTTTCGCGGTGTTGGACTTCGGCAAGACCGTGCGGCCGTTGCGCACGCGCGGGTGGATCGACTGATCCGCTGTCGCGTCGCGTTCCTTCTTGACGGTTTGCTTTTTACGTTCGATGGACTGGACGTGGTTCACGCAGTCGGAGGTGGCCGGAAGACCACAATGGACGCAGATCATTTGGATTTTCCCCTTGCGCGAGCGTAATACCACAGATGGCCGAGCCACGTCAAATTTACTAGGGTGATTGCGATGCCCGCCCACCACGACACGGGCAGCCCGAGCGCGGCGTAGAACCACAGGTTATAAATGCCCCAGGCCGCGAAGAACGCAGTCGGCAGCCAGTGAACACCGGCAATGGACTTGCTCTTGCGGATCGCCTTGATGTTCAGGAGTTGCAGGCACGCGCTGCCAAGCTCCCACGCCGCCTGCGTATGGTCGGGCGTGAATATCTCTTTCAAATCCATTCGCGGTAGTTCTCCTTCAAGACCGCCGCGCTTAATTGCGCGTCCCCTCGCAGTACCTTGACGATCTTGGTATCCACGGAGTTCGGCACCAGCACGTCGCGGTATCTAATGAGGGTGTCTTTATCAGAACCGATACGCCATGTCCTCTTTTCTGCCTGCTCCCGGCGCTCGGTGTCGAAGTCGTTGGAGAAGAAGACCACCGTGTTGGCGACCTTGAACTCGTCGATGCCGATGCCGCCCGTGGAGGTGGTGCCGAGGATAACCTGCCGCTCGCCGCGCTTGAACGACTTGCGCACGGCCAGCTTCTCGTTGTCGTTCATGTCCCCGTGAAACTCGAAGAACTCGATCCCTTCCTCGCGCAGCAGCCGGGCCATCCCTGCCAACTCGGGCTTGAACCGGAACCACACGATGCTGCGGTAGTCCTCGATAATCTCAAGCGTCTCTTTCATCTTGGGATTGCGGGCAGGGGGTATGATCTCGTGATCGACGCCGTCCTTGCTGATGTAGCCGCCGCAGATTTGCTGCAAGCGGGTCATCTGGGCCAGCACGATGTTCGCCGTGATCTGCGTGGCGTCAACCTCCGCGAAGAACTCCTGGCGCATGGTCTTGTAGGCACGCGCCTGCTCGGGCGTCATGTCCACGTAATGCTTCTTCCAGTCGCGCGGCGGCATATCCTTGAGGTGGTCTTCCGCGCGCAGGCGGAAGGAGAACTTGGCGATCTTGTCGGACAACTCGTCGAGGTTCTTGTAATCGACGATCTGCTTCATCTGGAAGCCGCCCATCTTGCAGTAGCGGTTCCGGAACGGGAAGAAGCTGGTATAGCCCAGCGCCTTGTCCGACAGGAAGCGAGCCTGCGAGAAGATTTTCATGGGGGACTTGAGGATGGGCGTGCCCGTCAAGATCGAGCGCTGCACCGCCAGCTTGCCGAGCTTCGTGGCCCGCTTCGTGCGCTGCGAGCCCGGCTTGCCGATCCGCGTGCTTTCGTCCGGGATGATCCGGGTCCGGTACTTCTTGGTGAACTCCATCAGGAACGCGAAGAACTGCTCGGTGAGCAGGCTCTCGTAGTTGATGGAGATAATAATCAGCTTGTCCGTGCGCGCAATGTCGCGCTCGAACTTCTCCCAGGCGCGCTTGTTGTCGCCGGTCGCGTTGGCGATCCACACACCACGGATGGTATGGTCGGTGCCGAGGTGATCCTGAACGGCGTCGATCTCGCCGTCCTCCTGCATGTGATCCCACGCCACCCAATTCGTCTTGACCGAATTGGGATTGATAACGATCACGGCGTCGATCTGGCCGCGCCCGAACGCGCGCTCGCTCACCTTGAGCGCCATGCGCGTCTTACCCATACCCGGATCAGCGAACAGCCCATCGTACTCCTGATGGTTGTCCTGCCAGTCCATGTAGAGGTCTTGGAACGGAAGGTTAGTTGTAATCCTCGGTGCTGCCACGATGCGCCCCCACGCCTTCCACGATGCCGTCCAACTCTCCGTCGCGGAGGTTGTCGAAGTCCGGGTCCACAAGACCCTCGCCCACGCCAGGGAGGTTGTACGACATACGGTCGGCCACACCCTTGCTGATACGATCCCGAGCCTTCGCGCTCGGCACTTTCCCCTTACGCCCTGCCATCACACCACCTTGATCCTTCTGTCGGTCAGCTTGTCGATCTTCTCACGCACTTTGCGGTTGGCGACGATGCAGCCGTGCGACCCGTCGAAGGGGGCAGGAGTGGAGTTGTCGCCGTGGATACGGAAGAGGCTGCGGCCATACTGCTCGCCAGTGCCGGGCACCGGGTCGAGGTTCATCACGAACGGGCCGAGCTTGGAATGCGGGTACGGCTTGCCGATGGTGTAGATGGCGGCGGGTAACGGCCCCCGCTTCACCTCACGCTCGAACTCAGGCTTGTTGGCGTAGAGCCCGTAGCCCGAGTAAATGTCCGAGGCGAACACGCTGCCGTCCTCGTTGAAGATGGTGGCCTTGCGGCGGTCGAAGATAATCATGCGCGAGCCTTTCCATTGTAGATGGTTGCGATGGCGCGTTTGCCATTCTCGTAGGTGATGATGAAGGACTGCGTCCACGAAGAGGGCGCGTCGTCGTTGTACCCAATCTTCATGCCGGTCATCGTGCCCGCCTTGAACGCGCCGCCGTCGATGCCGCCCGAGTGGTCGTGGCCGGTGTTGGAGCGCCGCCCCATCTTCGCGTAGCCCTTGATCGAGCCGCGCGATCCGTTCGCGCCGAGGTCGCCGTGCATACCGCACTCGATCCCGCCGTGCGACTTGCAGATGATGAAGGACTTGCCCGCAGGGTGGAAGCTGGTGTTCGCCAGCGGCCCGCCATTCATGCGCTCGATAGCTAACCCCAGGAGGTCCGGCATGTCGTGGTACATGGCGATGTAATCGGTCTTGAGCGTATTGAGCCACGACCAGAACTTCGCGTTCGGCGGGTCCCAACGTCCGTCCGTCTCCGTCACCCAGCGGTCGAGCGCGCGGTCGTGGTTGGAATTGATGACGACGGTTTGCATCCACTCCCGCTTGATCTCTTGCAGGAACGAGCGGACGCCTTCGACTTCACCCTCAACGCTGGACCGGCCTTCATAGTGACGCAGCACGTTCTGGTACGGGTCCTTCTTGTTGTGGTGACTGCGGCGGCCGTTGTCGAATACGTCGTGGATGAACTGGTACTTGGGGCGCAGTTGGTCGATGACGCCGCCCTGCCCCCACATGACTTCCTTGGCGACCGGGTCGATAATATCCACGTGGCAGTCGCCGGGATTGACAGCCTCGACGCGGTTGCCCGTGGTGATGACGCCGTTCTCAACCTTCACGTCCCAATCGTAGATCGTGCCGTCGCTGTCGGCGTTCAACTGGCGGCACCACCAATGGCCGTCGTCGTCAACCTCAACCAGCAGCGCGCCATACGTGTGGTAGAACTCCGCGATGAAGCCTTCCTTGCGCTGAATATAATTGCGCAGCGTCACGACGCCCGTGGTGAAGTTCAGCTTGGTGTCGCCATCGAAGGTGGCGATGGGGTCCATGGCGAGGCGCGGGTGCGCCATAATCATGCTGTCGCGGCCCGTATAAACTTCCAGGCGGGTCAGGGGGCGAGCGGCGGTCGGGCTGATGTTCAGTTCGCCACACCACACGAGGCCCTTGGCAATCTCCGTGCGCTCGTTGTTGATGAACGGCACGATCCGCTCGTCGTACCAAATGTCTTCCTTGGTCGCCTTGGACTTCTTGTCCAGCTTGCGCTGATAGATACTGTTGCGCGCGTACAGGAAGGTGGAGACGTACATCTGCGCGCCGTAATACTCGGCCAGCGAGCGCAGGTTATTCCACGTGCCTTCGTGCAGCTTGGTATTGTTCTGCGCCCCGGTGAGAATGTAGCGCTTGTGCCTGGCGCGCTTCTTCTTCATGGCCTTGACGCGCTCGACGGCGAGCGGCGTCTTCTGTTCGGGCCTGGACTTCGCGCCGACTTGCAGCGGCTCCATCAGCCCTGCCTCGACCGCCTTCACGTAGCGGCGGCGCACGCTGTCATAGGTGATGCCCGTGGCGCGAGCGATAGCGTGAAGAGAGCCGTACTTCGCGTACAGCTTGGGTATGTCGGTGTGCTTCATTGACAATGCTCTTTCACATGCGTCAGCAGTTCGGCGTGATGACGAGTGGACTTGGCGAGCGAGGCGCGGTCGCGCGCCCATGCCTTGTAGGCTTCCTGCTCGGTGATCTTCACGGGAATTTCGACCACCTGTTCCGGGGTCGTAAGTGCCTCGGGCACTTCGCAATGGCCCAACACATTCAGTGTCGAGCAGGCACTAAGCAGCAGCACGGCGACCAATACGGTCGCAGCCAATAAAACTCTCATTTGGTATCCCCTTCGGCAGCAGAACTACTTACCTGCTTCGTTAAGCAGATAGATCACATCGTCGGGCTATTAGGGGGTTATTTACAAAATGACCATTGGGGGTCCCAAGAGCCACCTCACCTCTTCCCCATTGGTCCACCTATATTTTGGGCCCATGTGGGGTCGGTCAAAGCCTAGAAAGGGATAACTGAGACCTTCAAACATGGACCCGGTGTTGAGGATGGGATAGTGATCTTTCTCAGGGTTTCGGTCACCCTACATGCTTCAACGCTGCACATCCCGCTCTTAATCCCTCCATCCATCTCTCAAAACCTGGTGAATTAATTAGTAAACCCACAGACACAGAAGCACCGGTGGAAACATGGGTTCCCGGCATGAAAAAGGCAAGCCCCCGTTTGAGGACTCTTGTGTCAAATGGCTGCAGATATACCTAGAAAAAAAAATAACTATGCAGTGGTAGGAGGGGTATCCCATGGAGAGAGATCGAGAGGGTAATATGAAAATAGTGGGAGAATAAAGAAATTGAAACCAAGGACGGTGCATTTCTGGTGCTGTAATTAACTAAACTACAATATACCACTTGCCCCACCCCTCCCTCCAAAGGAGGCTTCTTTGAGGACTTCCTTGGCTGCCACGGATCTTTAGGACCTACCCCCGGGCAACCCGCTCTATTTAACCTGGGTCTCTTGCCTCTGTAAAGCTTCTTTCTAAACCCACCTTAGAGATCAGACCACAGGTCCGTCCTTCTCTCTCATCTCACATCTTTCATATCTCCGTTTTCTAAACTCTTGCCGCAATTATTTTCCTTCTTTTGGGTGCTTGCAGCTCGATCTCCGTGTTCCCATCCTCCTGTTTCCTGTTTGTTCTTGGGTCTCCCACCTTGCGGATTATTCTGCTGTGGGGGAGACGGGATTTTTTGATCGGTTTCCTCTTGTGGGGATTCTTTGATCTTTTGTCGCCGCCGGCCGCTTCATGAGTGCAAGCATGGAGGATGTGCCGGCCCTGCTGGGAATGGAGGAAGGCTGCATAGAGCTGCCCCCCGGCTTCAGGTTCCATCCCACAGACGAAGAGATAATTACTCATTACCTCCTCGAGAAGGCCATGAACAAGGGCTTCAGCTCAAGAGTCATAGGGGAAGTAGATCTGAACAAGAGCGAGCCATGGGAGCTCCCAAGTAAGCTCTCCCTCCCTCGTTCTTCACTTGTTTCATGCCATGGATCTTCTTCTTCTTCTTCGTCGTCGTGATCATCTTCTTACTTTTTTTTCTTCCTAATAATAATATATCGTCTTCACTTCTTGTGACGCTCCATAATTTGCAGGTAAGGCCAGGATGGGAGAGAAGGAGTGGTATTTCTTCTGCCAGAGGGACAGGAAGTACCCAACAGGGATGAGGACGAATAGGGCCACGGAAGCGGGGTACTGGAAGGCCACGGGAAAGGACAAGGAGATCTACAAGGGGAAGAACTGCCTTGTTGGTATGAAGAAGACCCTCGTGTTCTACAAGGGAAGGGCACCCAAGGGCGAGAAGACCAACTGGGTGATGCATGAGTACAGGCTAGAAGGCAAATCCTTCTACCACAACCTCCTCAAGGCTGTAAAGGTATATAAACATATATACTACTTCTCCACCGGACTGGATCTTCCATGAATTCTATGGCATCTGATATTTTTCTTAATCCACAGCGTGTGAACAATATTAAATACTACTTTGTGTGATTGCAGGATGCATGGGTTGTTTGCAGGGTGTTCCACAAGAACGAAGGGGCAAAGAAGACCCCATCCCCATTTCCCGAGCCTGGTGGGATCGATCCTTTTGATGTCAAGCCAGAAGACAACCACATGGCGCCCTCCCCTCCCTTGCCACCTCTCACGGAGTCCCCCTACGACAGCTCCAGCAAGTTTGGTTCATGCTTCATGGACGATCGCGATGGAGGGGACTTCAAAACGGCTCCTTCGTCTTCACCTAACCCATTCCACTTCCCCTCCTTAGGAAGCTTTCCAGACCTCCAGAACTGTTTCCTTGACAACAATATCATCACATACTCGGACTACAACCCTCAGCTGGTTAACCCTCCCAACCCACATCCTCAGGCACCCGTGTTCTACCCTCAAGCGGCCTTCCCGTCGCCTTCCCACTCGCTTCAAAGCTCGCCAAACGTGGGGTACCCTCCACACGCGACGTTGAGAGCCCAGGCCGCGCCGCAGGAAAGGGAGGGCGCCGCGCTGAGGGGGCACTACTACAATGTGGAGCAGCAGTACTCCAACCAGACGTCGACCATGGTGACGGCTTCGCAGGACACGGTGCTGAGCACAGATAGGAACGCGGAGGTCTCTTCTGTCTTCTCGAAGCATGGCGGCGTCGGCAGGTCCCGGCCGCCTCACGAGGATGTGGGTCGCCCGTCGTCCTCCGCGGGGCAGACGGCGTACCCGGAGAGTCTCTGGAAGTATTGAGAGTACATGAAATTGACAGTCGTGCACGTTTGAGACGGTTTCCATTAACCTGCATGTAGCATCTGCTGGTTTCTTTGCAAGGCCCCTCTCCTGGCTATTCGTCTCCAACGACAAGGCCTTGTTCTTCACAGATTCTTGCTGTACATATAGAAGCTTGAGGTGTTGGTGTCTAAATATGTAGACTGATAATTTTCATTTCTTCCATATGTGATTATATGGAAAGTGAATTGGGTAGCCTAGGAAGTATAGAGTCGCTGTGAAATGTGAACATTATCATGTGGACTTGTTGTTTTGTTGAGATATCTAACTCATTCCTGTACCAAATTTGTTGGATTCCACCCAACACAACCTTTTCATGTCTTGATATTGATGGGCAGTTTGATTGAATGCATGAGTTGGTTCCTTGTTTGGTCTTGTTCTTGAGACTTGCCTTGCCCTAGAAAGATGCAAATTAAGACGATAAGAGAGAAAAGAGATGAACACCACACCCTTGTGCCGGCCCATATGTGAACTTTAATTTTCAGTTACATTAGCTGCCATTTTTTTGAGACATGGGCTTTGATGTGGTGCTCTTGTCATCACCCCCTTTCTGAAGGCTGTGCGGCGAGGGAGGAGAGGTGCATGTGGCCATGCCATGAGGGAGGAAAAGGAGGCAGTTAAAGCCTCAAAGGAGGGAAGGGAATTAAAAGCATGCAAAAGAGAGGGGTGTTTGCAGGAGAACGGAGGAGGAAGAGCTTGGGTGTTTCTGTTCATGTGTTTGGCTTCCTAGATCTGGGGGATTCCCATGGCCTTGCTTTCCGGTTGCTCCAAACTTGGCTGCGAGGGCACCAAGCCAACTTCCCGGCAACTCCTCCGATATCATGCAGCACAACTGGGGATGGAACTGGAATATGCCTCCACTCCACAGGGATGCATATTCCTTGTCACGTGCTAACTGGCTGTGCCCATTTCGGCGGGCACGTGCGTGCCCCTTGCTGCCCTGTGCACCTGTTCTGGTTGTCTGCCTACAGATTTGGGTCGGAAAGATCAGGTTGGAACCCCATATTCCCGTCTCAAATCCCCTTCACCACTTCACGACTTTTCTTCCTCTACCTGTACTCTACCTCTCCTGAAAATCCCATGCCCTAATTCGTCCAATAGAAAAAGTTACCTTTGTAATCCTTTTCTCTGCGCAAACTGCCTCTGTGCAGATCTGCAAAAAAAATAGAACCCTAAAGACCAGGTTGGTACGCCTTCTTTCCATCTTCAAACCCCCTCCACCCCTTCATAACTCTTCTTCCTCTACCTGTCCCATACATCTCCTAAAAATCCCACGCCCAAATTCGTTTTGTACACAAACTTACCTTCGTACCTACTTTGGCCGCGTAGACTGTTTTTATGCAGTCCTGCCAAGACAGTCCCCAAACCCTTCCAAAGGGACGTCCCCAAAAATGTCTCCAAACGTCCTGAGATTTTGAGCACTGCTTACACACATCCTAAACCCCTCTCCAGAATTTTCTTGAAAATTTTATAACCATTTTTCCCTGCTTGCCACGTCCACTTTCACCCCCACTTAGTTCTGACTGCACTGAACTGCAGAACTGAGACCAGTTTGTTTTCCCCTCCCACGCCCAAAACCTCCACTACACACCACCCCGCCTCCGCTACCCAGTCATCCCACGCCTATCAGCTATCCACCAAAGAAAACCCCGCCCCATTCGCCTCAAGGAAGCCCTGGTTCCAGCCCCATCTTTGGTCCCCTATCTAGGTGCCAGTAGACTGTCCAGATTGCGCAGGGTCTGCTTTGAAATTCGCCAAGACTACCACAGTGCTCCATTGCAGTCGCCACTCGACCGGCGTCTCTGGGACATCCCCCGAAGCGTCCACGCCAAGTTTTGTGACCAGCGGACATGCTGAAGGTGGTGTACCGGGCTCGTCTTCCCGCTGCTTCCGTACATGCGCGCAGACCGGCCTACAGTCTACCCCTCGCTCGAGGCCATTCCGGTGGTCCCTGCCAGCGCCGTCAACTTCCTCATCATCCAGGAGGCTCGCCATCCACTACAACGTGCTACCAAGGATGTGGGTGACTTCCTCGACTTCCGTGACGCATTGTCCACTCGCGGCCCGTCATCCCACCATTGATTGTGACTCCTTTAGTGGTGGGGACAGCTGGGGCCTTTCGCCCTGTAGCGCACGACTCGAAGAGAGGAGGCAAAGTTGAATCCTTGATCTGGGCTTGCACAATTCAAGCTCGATTGTAAAGCTGAGGGAATGTGTAGAGCTCGCTGAGCATGAGGATGGCCCTGAGTTGAGGAGTAGCGTTGTTCACTAGCATGGTGACGGCCAGAGACTCAGGGATAGGTACCTCCGTCCTAGAGGCCATGATTCTCCAACGGTTGGCGAAGTGAATGAAGTCCTCGTCGGGCTTCATTTTTTCCATGACCAAATCAAACAAGGTAGAAGCAATTGAGGACATATGGCCAAAATGAGCGAGAAACCGCTCGGAGACTATATCAAAATTTAAGAGATCAACGATCGAAAATGAGGAGAACCATCGTAGGGCCTCGCCCTCGAGGGATTTTTAGAACAGACGGACCAGCAACTCCTGGTCATATAGCCATTAGTGGGAGTCCATAAGGAAACCTGAGAGATGATGGTGAGGGTCGGTGGTACCATCGTACCTCCTATACTTAGGAGCCTTGAAACCCGGCGGGAAGTAAACATTAGGGAGTTTGCAATATTGTGCCAGGGAATGAGGGTGTAAAGACAGCATGCTTTCGGACACCACTTGCCAAATGTAACTTTGGATTTCCTGTTTAAATGCGAGATCTACCCCCTTTGATGGAGTGACCGAGATAGGAGGAACTGGGGGTTGAGGGGTCCCTTGAGGAGCCATAAAGTGGCTGGGTTGAAGCAGAATCTCCCATGGGGGTCGGCTAGAGGACCCTTGGAAGGGAGTTTAGACCTGAGGAGGCGTAGCTTGAGGGGAGACATGGGGAGCAGCGGGGGCTTTACCCCGCGTGACCATCGTGACCAACCCCTCGGGGGCATAGTAGGATAGCACGCTGATCAACTCCTGATCCTCATGCGGTGACAAAGTGGGAGCCCGAGGGCTGACATGATTGTGATCACTATGAGAGGATGTCGAATCGGCAAGGATGCCATTGTTTTGTGCAGGTGAGAACATGCCTATGAAGGCAGCCAGGTGGGTGTCCTCTATCTCAAATAGAGGATTGCCCCTAATTTCTGATTCGTGTTGAGGAACAAAATCCTCCTCAAATAGGCCATAGGACCCTAATTAAAGCCTAAAAAGGTCTGGTCCATATTCCAGAAGCTTAAATTTATGTATTTACGGAATTTAGGGGATAAATTACTACTTATCAGATAAATAAATGGATAAATAATAGAAGAGTTTGAATTAAATTGAAATACGGCGCCCAAGGTTAAAAGGCGGTCTATCGTGCGATCGCCTGGACTTTGAAAACGGTCCTCATTGGACCACCTCTAAGAGTCCGATCGCGAATAGTTTGATCGCGTGGAAAACTATGATTTCTCCCAACCAAATCATCTGGGATCGATGCTATCTACTAGTTGGAAGGGTCTAGAACGTGTTAGGGTCGATTACAAGCCCTAATTAGGACGCTAGGATCGTTCAAATCTATGAAACCCTAACTAAACCATATAAATAGTCTTTAAGTCCAACCTGCGTGACCCTTACTTTTGGCTCACGTGGAACTAAGGTAAGGAGACACTATTTCAAGTTGGTTCTTTAGAGTATTTTGTTCATAATAGTGAGGTCTAACTGCCCTCAAAATTTTGTCTTAGGAGATCAAGCCATCAGGGAGATAGAAGCGTGCAAAGTCACTGGTTTAGTTCAAGCAACCCAGGAACTTATGCGACCAGGCCAAATGGATCAGTAGATTAGAAGCCCTAAATGAGGTAATTAGAAGTTAGTTCTTTAGAGTTATTTATTCACCTTGGTACCCTCTTCCTACCCTCCAATTTTCGTGATCTAAGGTGAATGGAATCAGGAGTTAGAGGGGCGAGAAGTTACAGGTTTGGTTCAAGACGAGCAGAAACTAGGGTCTACTTTCAGCCCAAAATTCAAAGTCTAAAGCCCAGTCCAGAGGTAGGTTATCTCATGAACGGCTTAAACTTAATGTTAGGAATAAAATCTCTCTCATTGCAGTCAATTTCATGCTTTATACATGGAGTATTTTGTGTTTTATTGAGACTGCGCAACTAGTTCATTTTCCATGCGTGAGCCTAGCCCTTTACTGAAAAAGATGTAATTCTTACTTAATTTTATATCCTCCTGTGCATATTCTTGGCCCAATTTTCTTCTAGCATGTGTTACTACACATTTTTACATTGTTTTCATGCATAATTTGCCCTAGATTAGCACATATTTTGGTATTATTGTGCTTCCATTCATTCATCCTTTCTATTCCTGAGCTCCCACACTTGAGTGGTGTACCTCCCTTCCTCTAATCCAGTTTCTATGATTTTGTCCTCTCTTTTCGGGTCCGCAGACCCCCATTCTTCTTTCTCCCCTCATCCGGAGCCCTCGGATCCTCCATTTTCTCATGATTCTAGGCCTCAGCCTATGTCCTCCTTTCATCCCACTTTCAGGACTTCTTCTGATCCTTCTCCTCCCGTATCCCCGAGTGTCTCCTATTTTCCTTCCCCAACCCTGTCGGGTGTCTATCATTTTCTTTCCCCGGCCCTGTCGGGTGATCCTAACTCTTCTTCCCCGACCCTATCAGGTGATTCTCGTTCCTTTTCTCTGACCACGTCAGATGATGCTTATTCTCCTCTTTCTACTTACTCCTCCTCACCCTTTTAGGGTTCTTATCATTTTTCTTGCTATTTTTGAGACTTTAGCCTACCTTGATTTCAGTTAATCCTTGTTTAGTCCGTATTTGGTTCCTTGTCATCAAGGTCTTAGCACCTTGACAAGGGAGTTCTAGCCCTCATCTCTCTTCCTTTCATCCTTCTTCATCCGATTTGGTGTCCGTCGCTCCTCCGTGTAGAGGAATCTTTGATCCTTTGCTATCCTCTCCTTCTTTCATCCTGTCAAGCAAGCAAACATAAAGCTCACTGATCAAGAAAGCTTCAGGACGATACTTTCATGTCCATGGATTTGCAAAGGTATCTTTTATTTTGTGCAAGAACATACTATCATTTCTATTATTTCTGTTTACTCTTACACATGATCATAACATTGGTTCCTTAAAACACGTTTGAGTGGCTTAGTTAGGCCTTAGTCAGTTTTGCTTAGTCAAATTTGAGTTCGCTTCTGCAGCACCTTTAGGTTGGTAATAGCTCCGCGCTGGGAGTCTAGTTCTTTTCCCGATCGTTAAGGGTGACCTTTTAGCACGGATTTTTCATACACTTCACGGCAAGCTATAGCCGATCTCCTCCAGAGCAACACTATTGCTACTTTGACTATACTCTGGGTATGCACAAAGGCCTTTTCTCTTCTTTACTCGGTCGAGTGCAGGGGCAAGAGATTGATGGATGGGATGACCAACCTAGATGCTCCCCAATACGGGAGAGGTCTCAAATCTGAAATATATCTTCTTCTTTCTCATTTTTATAAATTTACATTAGAGGAGAATTACAAGGTTGTATAAGATGAAGTCTTTCATCACTCTTTTCAAGAGGAGAATCCTTTCTGCAACACAGTAGACTAGGTGCTTGATTGCACAAAGCTGTTAGAATCTGAGGCTGGGAAAGAAAAAGTCTGATTCTGCTGGGCAAAATTATTGACACTTGTGCCATGCAACTTTGTTTTAATTAATTATTGATTTCGAAGAGTGCTTTTCTCCAACATCCTCAGGTGAGGATTGAAGGTCGACCTCCCCAGGGAGGATTTTTATATGATTGAACCTGTGCCTCTGGGCTACATTTTGGTAAAGATTTTAGATATAACTTGGCTGCAAACTGGTTTTAGGAAGACATATATATATGAAATTTTGAGAGTGGATTGTGCTGCTTGTTTAAGCTTTTATCTTTGTTAATTTGTTATGGTAGGAAATGTCAATTTGGTTTGCACCCTGTAAGATCTTATTATATCAAGTCTATTTGATGCCTAAGGTGTGGTAGCTTTCAAGTCAAAGCTTTGTATGTATCAGCAAGTCAGGTCCTTCTCTTCAAGTATATTTTTTCAAAGTGAGATGACAGAACAATAATCACTGGTGTTAGGCCTGAAAGAAGAGTAGTGAATGAAAGCAGGTCCTTGGTGGCAGGTCCTTGGTGGGAACAAAGCACCATGATCTGCCTGTAGTCTAATCCATGTGCCTTGAGGCATTCTCTGAAGCCCTGCTATTTCTTATAGTTTTTTTTAGCTTTTCAAATAAAAGCTTTGTATGTATCAGCAAGCCAGGTCCTTCTTCTAAAGGTTATTTTTTCAAAGTGAGATGACAGAACAATAACCACTGGTGCCAGGCCTGAAAGAAGAGTAGTCAATGAAAGCAGGTCCTTGGTGGGAACAAAGCACCATGATCGACCTGTAGTCTAATCCATGTATGCACCCTGTGCCTTGAGGCATTATCTGAATCCCTGCTATTTCTTATAGTTTTGTTTCGCTTTTCACCCATGCTAGATCTAAGTGTCCATTAGCTCTTTCAAAAACTTGGGAACATTATTTGTACTATTTGTAAGAGAGGAACACATAATCAGGTTTAGAATTACTGATGTTGCTAAATATCTCCGCGTGGGTGTACATAGGAATGAAAGAACAACCACTGCGGAAAATAACACTCTGTGGGTTTTATGGGAACAAAAGAGACTAAAGAGCACGTGTGTGAGTGTGGTGTGATCGCCAGGGGCTGGAGGCCCCAAAATGAAAGATCACCTTCGCCCTTCGCCTCAGACATAGGAAATGATGTGGACTCCTTCTTCCTCTGCTTTCGATAGGCCAAAGAAGAGGGCCTTCTGGTTGGTTACCCTTGCAAAAGAACAAAGAAGAAAAGAACAACTGAGTCAGAACAACGACAGCATAGTATTAGTCCCTTGTGGAAAGGAGGATGAAATTATGAACGAACACATACCAGGTGGATGCTGTTTTTAAACCCCTTTTAGTGCAAAGGGTGGAAGGATGCTATGAGGAATGAAATAGTGTGTAGTGATGCACAAAACAAAGAGCCTCTCTTAAGTAGAGAGGGATGATGCATACAACTATAAGAACAAAGAAGAACAAAAGGGGAAGAAAAGCTTATTAGGTAGCTGAGGATGGGATTTGACGGAGCTTCAACAGCATGAGGATGACGTGGAAGCCATAGTGGATGAAGCAACCCCTCCCCTGCGAACAACGGGGCACCTGGAAACCTGGCAGAGCCTTCTCTTAAAGCAAACTAGGAAGCGAGGAGATGGGAAATGGGAGTGGCAGAGTTTCTCCTTCCTCTGCTGGATGTGAGGCTCTGTCATTTATAGGCAATGTTTTGAATGAGGCATCTTGGGTCTGGGACTCATTTTGTTTGACACGTCCCATTGACCAGGCATCTCCTTTAATTTAAAAATATTATTATACAATTGTTTAGTATTTTTAAATGATAGAGTGCATCTCATAGAGGAGACGCGTATCATAAAGGCGTCTCCCTTACCAGACGCGACCTTGTTTCCACCGAAAGTTGTCAGAGTTGGCCGACAATGGAGAAAACGATTGATTTCGACACTAAAGCCGTCATTACTTTTTAAGGATACGTCTGGTCAGCAAGACGTCTTTGTGTTTGGATTTATTTGAACCGTCAAATTGAGGGTCCACCGGCGTGCTGCACGAGTCTTTAAAGAAGGCGTCTGGTTTCCTAAACGCCTTTAAAGGATGCTTCCCGCATCCACGCCGCATTTAAAACCAGAGCTACTGGATGATGCCGGGATCACAGCTATTCAGATGCGCGACGCTGGCGTCGATCCGGAAGACATTGAATCGATATTCGACGCTGACTGAGAAGGACAGGTCCTGACCGATGCCCCTGATCATCACCTCTATCATCGCCAGCATCATCATGGCATCGGTCGGCATCTACTGTGCCGTCACGGGCCTTCCGACAGAGGCGAATATTCTGTTGGGGCTGACAACTGGAATTCTGCTTCTCAGTGGTCTGTATCAGCTGCTGAGGATCGAATGATTCAAATCCCGCCGCCCGGCTTCCCCTTAATCGACACGTGAGGCAGCGGGAAACTAAGCGGGACGGTTGACGGAGACAACAACCGTCCCGCACTTTGAACACGGAATAGGGCACCGACCTATCATGACGTGACACACACAATCGTCTGAGTAGTCAAATCGAGCGCACCATGGACTTTCTCGAAGCCTAAATAAATCGTCACCTCTGTGACTGGCATGCCTTTGCACTCAAAAAATTGAACAAATAAATAAAAAGATGAACTAAAGAATGAAAAGATGAAGTGCCCCTGAAAGTGCATCCACAAGTCTGGCACGCCCAATGGGACAGGACTTCCCTTCATCTCCTTTCCAAGATTAGGGGCCCAACAGCCTCTTCTTAAAATTCTAACTGTCTGGTTTAACCGTGCAGGGTTGCAACCCCATAGTTGTGATGGCGGCGACGTTTGGACCCGTCGTCGTCACGAGTCATGCTGAGCATGGCTATTTGGCTGTGCCGACAAAGTTTGACAATTTTTCTACTATCGTCGACTTCCCCAATTTCTTGGGGGTCACATTTGTGGAGCTCCTGCATGTCTAGGAGTTGGAATCAGTCGCTGTTGCCAAGGCAACCCTGACTGAAGCTGCTGCGGTGGGTTGCCATGCTCACCACATTCATTCTCTCACCTCCATCAACAAGAAGCATACATCGGCCGTCAGGAGGGTGGCCAGGAAGAATGTCAATGCATTACAAAGCCGGCTATCGACTTCAAGAAAATTTGTGCTCATTGGAGGCATCCAGGCCTTTCTGAATGGCCGATAGGCCAAAATCACACCCGATAGGGCTATCCCAATGGTGCCAGTACATAACTCCTTCCAAGTGTTGGCCCAAGGAAGACTCTTACCAAGGCAGGAGGGATTGGAGGATGAGCAACTAACACCTATCGCGGACTCTAGAAGAACATATAGGGTTCCCTAGAGGGCCCTGTAGTGAGTCTTATAGCTTCCAAAAGCGGGATAGACACTTTGAAACCACACGGAAGGGAAAAAGGCACCTTCACCATCAATGTACGATCCTCGAACTCAGGCGATCATTCGCGCCAATGCTCCCAGACAAAAGTAACCCACGTCATGATTACAGAGATGTCGCCTACCACTATCAGGTGTGCCTTGTGCCCCAAGCATATGGTGGGGCTCACTAGCCCAAATAATACGAGGAAATCATCCTCAGAGCCATCTTCCGCCATACCCTCTCAAACTCGACTCTCTGTTCTCGAGAAAGTACTCGACATCTGAGAGTAGGGGGTCTAGTGAGGAGGGTAAAATTGGCTCGACCCATGTAAGGCCCATTTTCGCTAGGCCCAATCAGGCCCTCAGTCCACAATGCACATGTCGGGCCTCGATAGCTGCGGCCCATCATGGACGGCCCGGGACAGATCATTCTTGGATCCACCAGCGCATAAAGGGCTTTGACCCAGGTATAACGACCCTCAATGGGAAACTCCCCACGATCACCGGGAGACATTACCCCATGACTTGCGCCCTTCCCTGTTAAGGAATAGGTCCTCGCCATCAGGACAACCCCCTATAAATGGGACTTCGACAGACAGATAGAGGACACAGTGATTTTCACCAAGAAACACACACTCAGCTCCAGACAAGGGAAAAGAGAAGCCAACTCACTATCTAGAGAGAAGGCCTTTATCAAGCTCCGGCTGCCCCCCGATCACCCTTATCGCCCAGCGAGCACTCTTCGAGCACCCATTGGCCATGATGAGGACTCCCTTTGAAGGCAGTTTGTCTCTCTAGAGTTGCATCGTCATTCCTTAACTCTCTCTCTCTCAACTCTCCTTTTTGCTTCTCCGTCACCCGCATGTTGACTTAAGTATCAGAGGGTTGTCTCTTGGGATAACACCTGGGGCTCCTTCTGACGGCCTTCATTTTTTGTGTTTGTAGGCTTCCACGAATGTCGGGTGGTCTTCCCCAGCACATAAATAGAAAAGTGTGGTATGAAGGCTAGGAACTATTCTTCCACATCTGCTTCGGCCTCATCCCCCATTCTCTGATAAATCCCCTTGCAGATTCCCCACTAGGGTCATCCATATTTTAGCCAAAATTGGTCCCAACCCATTTGGAGTCCCCAGTCCAGAGCACCGATGTCAACAATCCAAGTCTATCCTGCAGTCCAAATCACCGGCGGCCAGAACAAGCAGTCCACCACAGGGAGAACCACGATCTCTGCCGTCATCCTATGCCTCAGCCCTTTAAAGAAGTTCATCAGAGGTTAGTCAGCTTTCAGTCAAGCTTGGTCTCACCTCATTCTTATTTTCCCACTGGGAGTTACTCCCCCAACAAGCCTCCCCTGTCCTACCAGCATTCTTGACAGCGTGACTTCACAAGAATCAATGGTACCGGCATCGCCCACCTCAGAACGGGGTCATTCTAGCTCGCGAAGATCCCTGAGACATCCCTCTTCGTTATGACTCTAGCCCCGCCTCATTCTGGTCACGGGTTGGATAGAGACACCCCTGCCAAATCGAGTCCAGATTCTTGTCCTAGCGACCATCCTGACCCTACCTGAGTCCAGAGGCTTCCGACGAGCTGTCTGGGTGAATTGGGAGGAGATATTTGGTTGGGACATCGTAGAGTGGATCACCTTTCAACCAGAGTTGGTACCCTCTCAATCCGTTGCTCGAGCTGGGAGTACGGCCCCGATCAATAGCTTTCTAGTCTGCAGGAGCGATGCGCGATGTAGTCCCACAAAATCCATCACCCCAAGCGCATCTGAGCTCAGAACATGGCAACTCTTCCTCCTGGAGTGAGTCAGGGCATCCAGCTGTCCTATGCTTCCAGTCTCGCCACCTTCGGACATCCCGACAGGGACATACGACCCTGGAGAGCCACTAGTTATAGGAGACAGAAACAACAATTAGAAGGTGATGATAGGATTTGATCGGCTCCCGATTGTCTTCATTTCCCACCCCTGCCTGGCCAGCTTACAGCCCCTCCCTGCATGGAGGTACCTTTGGTTGCAATTGGACTTCCCCACCCCTAGTCCAACCCCTCTGCAAGGGAGTAGTGCATGTACTAGTAGGTCTTTGGCCAAAGCATCATCGGCGCGTCATGCTGGTAGCCCACGCTTCCCCGCTCGTCCTCATCTCCAGTCGGGGTCGGCGTCTTCAATTAACATTTTATAATAATTAATTAATTCTACAGAGTCTAATCCACAAGTATAGTCAACAAAAATAAAAACGTACTCTGTTGCGGGGCACACCCCGGCATTAGCAAGCTAGCGTACTACTAGTGCTTCGACCGAAAAAGCTCCATCTCCAGGAGAACGCTACACCTGAAAAGCAGGGAGTGTGCCTCATCTCATTGGCTCAGTAGGGATTTCACGGATCCCCACTACAACAAAAGCGGTAAATGACAGTAACAATAACAACAACAATGACAATAACAATAGTAAATAACGACAGTCGGGATGGCAAGAACGGCTAGCTAAGGAAATATGGAACCTCTACGCTAGCCCGGTCCCCAACAAGGGAACCTCAACCTCTAGCTAGGATCGCTGAGTCACAGCGAACCCGTCAACCTACTACCGAGAGGAAACCTCGCAATGATACGGTAGTAACAATTTGACGAAAATCACTAATAAGGCCACGCGGCCCACAAACACAACCTCTACCCTTGGGAGGACAACTACACACTGGAAACCTCGGTCCCGAGCTAAGGCCAGTGGAAGAACCTTGCCCACACACACGCCCATTGTAACGACCCAAGATCCGAATACCGGGAATGACCCGATACCATTCGAATCATGGCCCGTCGCCCATGAGCTGGAGGGCTCGGAAGGGCTAAAAAGATAGGTGTGGTGTACACAAAAATGGGAAATAAATTAGGGTAACAGATATAATAACATAAATAAATAACTAACTGTAACAGAGTCCAGTCCAACAGAAAGTACAATCTAAAGTAGTAAATCGTACCACATCCTAAGTGAACACTTGGCCCGACGAGCTAGCAGCTAAGAACCTCTACGCAGCACCCTCGAAGCTCGAGGAAGAACCACAGCACCAGAAAATCAGGGGTGAGCCTCCTATCACTGGCTCAGTAGGGGTCCCGTTGAACCCCAACCGAAAATAACGGCGGTACGAAAAGTAGTAACTACAGCAAGAACAAGAGTAATAGCAGAAACAGTAAGACTCGGTGGCCGGTAAAATCTCAGCTCTACAGCTACTCCTACTGTACCGAAACTCAACACCCCGATCCCACAGTCGGGGAACAACTAGACACGAAGCACCAGACAACGACTACCCTAGTCATGCTACTAGGAAAACGATACGACGTCACTGTCATGGAGGCTTGTCCTCACAGATAAAGGCCCACATGGAAACTATGCGGTCTGGAAACACAGTCACAACCTCGCTGTCGTGAACTCTACGCCGTTGAAGAAAAAGTCCTAGGTGACGCTCACCAAAAACCCTAGACCTCGGGTCGGGGAAAAACACCCGAACTACACACGAAACCCCATCTCACAGACGGGTAACAGGAACCCGCGACATGTCAACTTACGTCACGTGACGGGAGTACCACCCACCAAAAGTAAGGCTGGATGCATCCACTGATGACTTAGTCCGCAGCCTCAGGTGTCCCGCTGTGATGCCCCAAGCGGAGGCTGAGACACCGTACAGTAACTAAGAACACAGAACAAGGACTAGCTGGGGTCGCGCTCGTCAGCGTGGGTCCGACGCCCCCAGCCACGTGTGCACACACAGACCATGCGTCCTAGGTCAGGCCCTCTAGCTGGTTCTTCCCCCAAAGTTCAGACTCAGGCTGCGCGTGGGGGCCCTACGGTAACCAGCCTAACAACTGTCTCACTTGGGTCACGCTTTCCACCACTCCCAAGTGGGTTTGCACCCGCGTGTGCAGGAAAGCTACGACTAGTGGGGGCTCACAAAATGTGAATACTGAAAACCAAGCGCTCACCCATCTCGAGTAACATGAGGAAACAGGTGGCTCACGGCCACCAGACTCTGGACAGCCCACTAGACCTAATAACCCAACGGTCCTTGAGCCACGAGACTCGGGTCAAGATCGTTGCACGTGACGACATAGCACCATCAATCAAGCCTAATCCCTAGGTCTGAAACCATGGTGACTTGATTCTCAAGGTAGTTCACAAGTCACTGTGCGGATCTCTCATCCACGGGACACATGAAAAATATCCAGTCCTAGGCTGGTTAACTGGACTCAAAGTCTAAGGCCACACACACATGGCCCACTCAGAGATCACTTTTCGCAGAAACTCACGTCGCACGGAGAAGGCCCTCCGTACTCATGCCGACTCGATTTAACACAATCACGAAGGCTCAGAACACAAGAGGGTCGCCCGGACCCTTAAAACTCATGGGCACACTAATCGAGGTAATACGGTACCTCTGGACACCCAAAAATATTGTCACGGTCCCCACAGGATGTCCGGGACACTCACGGGGTCATAGGTCAGTCATTGGGTCTTAACCGGGCTGACCGGAGACCAACACAACATAAAACGGACACGACGAGCACGAAAAATCACCTAGCGGTCCTCTCTAGACCGCTAGGGAGCCTAGCGGTCTCCTCCGGACCGCAAGGCCCGGCCTAGCGGTCTCCTCCGAATCGCAAGGCCTGGCCTAGCGGTCCAGCCAGGACTGCAAGGGTAGAAGACAAATCAAACCTCAAGCGGTCAGTCTCGGACCGCCAAGCAGAGTGGTGGTCCTCCGCTTGACCGCTAGGCATAGCCTAGCAGTCAGTCGCAAGGCCGCTACCCCACTGACCTCAAATGATCAAAACACAAAAAAATGGTCATGCCCTGACCGCTAAGCGATGTCTGGCAGTCTTCACCAGACTGCTAAGCCCCCCTGGCGGTCCATCGCGCGACCGCAAGGCTCGAACTGACATAGGGGGACCCCTAGCGGTCTCCACATGACTGCTTCGCACCCTAGCGGTCCCTGGAAGGACAGCTAGGCCGTCTCGAGCATGAAATCAACGAACACTGCGAAAAATTCAATTCCACACCCCATTCACACCCATGTGATGGGAAAAATAATGAAAAACTAGTCCCCTGCCTCTCTAGCATTGAGAGGACCTATTTAAACCCCAAAAATGTGATCAAAACGCTCGATTTGGCTCACACCCCAAAACATGATCTTTTTCCCAAACTGTAAAAATAAACCCTCTCTGCTCACCACGGCCTACAAAACTCGTGGGAAAGGAAGTACGCGGGCTAAAGATCCGTCCCCCTACCACCACCGAAGATTTCACACGCTGAGGACGTCGATCCATCGTGAAATGCCCACGAAACCCTCGTCGGGCACCCGAACGCATGCCCGAGCTCGCCGCCGCTCCACCGCCTCGATCCTCACCCCATCCTTCCACTCCTCACCCTCACGTCGTCCCTGTCTCGCCCACCATCACCCCCGTTGGCCGCCCGGAGGAGAGGGGGAGAGAAAGAGAAGAGAGAGAATGAGAGAAAGAGAGGGGTGGGGGTTATATATATTGGAAGAACAGGGTCCATGACATCCACCATCAAATGTTAATACAACATAGCAAAGGGATACAAAATAATACATGAAAATGTTTCATAAACGGGTCATATGGACCTTAAAGGCGCAAATGCATGTGAGCGGCACCGAGGCCAAGCTGGATAGGGCCGAAGCCCATGGAGGAAGGCGCGCCGAAATAAGGGTCACCGATAAGCTAAGAGGCGCCCCAGGCAAGGAGACACGTTGATGTCTTAGAACCATTATAAAAAAATGAGGTTCGATGAAAAAAAGAGAGAATACACAGAGAGAAGGGCACATTGCGAAGAGAGAACAGTGAGCACAGAGTGAGGGGCGAAAAAAGAAGAGGTGAATCAGAGAGCTGAGAGTAAAAAAGCAGCGAGGGAGAAGTTCCAGAGAAGAAACAAAGGTTCAAGTCTACAATCGATAGTAGGTGGGTGTATGTCGCTGGCGATCATTGCCCCAACGGGGCTATATTCTTCCCCATCCCCTGTTCCCTATTCTGATTCACTTCTTTGTTCTTCTCTTGTGTCAATTGAAGATGTTAATTCCCAGGGTCTCGTAGAGGCTCGAGGTATATGTGTGATTGCTCTATTTCATGATAGAGATGTATTGCTCAGTCACATATGTACAGTGTGTGAATAAAAAAAATATACGTTGATGCATTCTCTGTCCTCGGATTATGTATTTCTATTAAATTTCTGTGCATTCAGTTTTATGTAGATTACATTCGATTCGAGATGTGCGTGCGCTTCTCGTTCTCCATTTAAGATTCCTTACGATTTTTGCCCTCTCCATTTGACCCTTGGTAATAGCCTCATGGCTTGCAGTCTCTCACAGAGACAGTGGGAGCTACCATCCTGGTTGCATGTGATACTCGTAAGGGAAATTCATATACAAAGGGGTATTGATTTATCGAATTTTACTTCGACTAATTGAGGTCTTTGGGTGAGTGAATTAAACTCTACTACGTGCCAGAGACCCGAGATAGCCCATCTCGTGGTCCTCTATTCACCCAATTGTGAGGATATTATGATGATTTTGTCTGATTTTATTTTTATAATAATCATATAATCTCTCATGGATCCTCCATGAAGGAACTTTCCAATCTTTTAATCGCTTGTCCAGCAACCATTTCCCTGAACAACTTAATCGGTCCTTAACCTGTGTTGAGTTTTTCTTGATTTTATTTTGATGATTATAACATTAATTTATTTTATGGGCCAACTTGATTATTAAGTATGTTTAGAAATTGCTGATTGTAGGCTTAGACTGTCTACGTGAAGGAAATCAAAAATTATCTAGAAACCGTCTGCGGTGTCTGAAATCGGTGTGCAACCACGGTGGACACCAACTGCGAGATTTATGTTTATTATTTCTATAATCGATTTTTCTTTTTTTGTTTGGTCTCTTTTGTGGATGGTGAAAAAAAAGAAGAAGAGGAGGAGGAGGAGGAGAAGGAAGAGGACAAAAAAAGCAGGGAAGTCGCGTAGAGAAAGAAGTGGGGCGGCTGAAGAAGAATAGAAGTAGGAAAGAGCAAAAGAAAAATAAAAGGGGGGAAGAACGTTTGTGAAGAACAGTTCGTCACCTTGGAAGGCGGGCTGCTGGTGCAAGAAGAAAATTTGGAGAAGAACCCCGCGCATCTTCCTTAGAAGAGTTGCCGCCTCTGCACTTTCAGCAACATTCAAGTTAGAAGATTTAATTGATCTTCGTCGAGACTTCGAATGGATCAAAAGTTACATCACATCTCTCACTTTTTAGATTTGATCTTTATAACTCTAATTCTATCTCGATGCGTCTTTTATAATATTCTGTAGAGTTTTTAGTTAGGTATTTAGATCCTTCATGATTGGGAGGCTACGTATCGTGATTTCAAGACGAGATAGTACCTTTGTGTCTAGTGATTTTGAGACGAGCTAACGTCCTTGTGTCTGTCGAGAGCTAGTGTCTTTGTGTCCAGCGAATTGATAGGTGAATTTACAACATGATGGCAATTGATTTGTAGTGGTAAACTAACACCCTTATGTCTAGTGATGTTCAGTGAAAATCTCAAAAATTTATTAGGTAGTGGACGTAAATTAATACGACGTTGTCTGAACCACTATAAAATTGTTGAGTTATCTTTGTGTGATTAGTTCATTGTCTCTCGTCTTCCTTCTTCTAGAGTTTTAGTAGAATTAAATTTTGATTTGTTAGATTTAATTTGGAGTCGCAGTTTGATTTAATACTCTAATTCACCTCTCCCCTCTTAGATTATTCGGTCCAAATTTTATTTTAACTTGGTCCAGCACAGGCTGGACTCCTAGCGGTTTGCTTAGCGGTTGGTGGTACGACCGCTAAGGAATAAACGATCGGTCGACCGACCGTTTGCAATAAGAAACGGTCGTTTGCACAACCGTTTGCAGTCCATTTGCGCGACTTTAGAAATCAGATCATATCTCTCAAACGGTGCAGAACTAATGAAAGTGATAAAAGAATAAATTATAGATAACTAAAATATGAACAACTTTCATGAAGAGAGCAAATGAAAAGTTGATCAGAAGAGGGAGAAAATAGGGCTAGAAGATAGATAAAATGTTGGGTCTACTGGTGCACAGCGTAGTCTACTGGAAAAATATGAATAACTCCAAATCAGTGTAGAACTGGCTAATGGCGTAGAAGAAGAAGTTGTAGATCTCGAAAAAATTGAACTTTAGTGAAGGGAACATTTTGAATAGAGGAAAGAAAGGGGATGAAAAAGGGTTGCGTTCAGGACTGTGCAGTGAAAGAGAGTCGAATGCTTGATGAAAGTCGACCTAAATGGGCCGAAAGTCGACTTGGAAGCCTGAAGTTGATAAGCTAAGGCCCAAGGCTCTAAGAAATCATGATCTCTAATGTCTAAAGGTTAGGGAATGACGAAATGGGCTCGAAATCTATCCAAGGGAGTCTCCCAAATAATGGATAATTCGGGATATCAAAAATGATGAATAAGAGAAATGACGCGACTTGCGGGCCATAACGGGTGTCAACAGATGCCCCTCCTTCATGTCTACTTTGCAAGGGAGTGAGCGAAAGCGGCACGGAGGTGAAATGGAAAGGAGATGGAGCGAAAGCGACAACGACGTGGAATGGAGATGAAACAGAGATGAAGAGGAGAGAACTGATAAGCAGGCATCAAGGCAAAAGACATCCGTCACAACCAACAAGCGACAGAAATTCTCTCGAAAATACCGAACTAACCACTCGGAGTGATTGACAAGGATGAGACATGTCTGGAGAACTAACTAAGTGAGGAAAAGGAAACACAACCAACCTCATCGGGGACACAATCCACGGACAATGAGGGGAACGGAAAGGAACACAGCGTACGAGCAGGAAAAGGAAAGATAACTGAGATAAAATCCAGATAGGAATCACGCTGGCCAACCTGACCAAGCGGGCAGATCACATTTAAAGCTATACCATGCTCCTGAGCATAAGTTTAAGCAGTGATCAGCACAAGACCTTCCCTTTCTTGCAAGGGAGTAAGGAAAAATAGGGGAACTACCTCATCAGAAAATCTAAAAGTCGTGCCTACCTTGAGCGGTTCTAGTTCATGTCCCACTATGCCAAATACCAAATCCTCAAGTTCCTGGCTTTCCAACTTGACTTGGTCAGCCCCAAATCCTCTAGTTCTTGGCTTTCCAACTTCACTTGGTCAGTCATAAATCCTCAAGTTCCTGGCTTTCCAACTTCACTTGGCCAGCCCCAAATCCTTAAGTTCCTGACTTTCCAACTTCACTTGGTCAGCCTCAAATCCTCAAGTTCCTGGTTTTCCAACTTCACTTGGTCAGCCACAAATCCTCAAGTTCCTGACTTTCCAACTTCACTTGGTCAGCCCCAAATCCTTAAGTTCCTGACTTTCCAATTTCACTTGGTCAACCCCAAATCCTCAAGTTTCGACCTCCCAACTTTGTTGGGTCAACCCCAAATCCCAAGTTTTGGCTTCCCAACTTCACTTGGTCAGCCCCAAATCTTAAGTTTCGGCTTTCCAACTGCACTTGGTCAGGTCCAAATCCTCAACTTCCTGGCTTTCCAATTTCGTTGGGTCAGCCCCAAATCCAAGTTTTGGCCCCCCAACTTCATTTGGTCAACCCCAAATCCTCAAGTTTCGACCTCCCAACTTCGTTCGGTCAGCCCCAAATCCAAGTTTCGGCCTCCCAACTTCGTTGGGTCAGCCCCAAATCCAAAGTTTTAGCTTCCCAACTTCGTTTGGTCAGCTCCAAATCCACAAGTTTCGGCTTTCCGACCCCCAGACTTTGTTTGGGTAAGCCTCAAATCCAATGTTATACGTGTTACACTACTGGTCTTCAAAAAAATAATAGAGAGAGACAAAAAGAACGAAAAAATGGGACTTAAAATAGAGGTGCCCCAACGGACTTGGGTAGCCAGTTTACTGGTTGCTCAAGGGCAAAAAGGTCGTAACCTGGCTGAGGTGAAAACCCGAAAGGGCGCCTCAGGCAAAAATGGGTAACCCCTCAGCGTGAAAACCCGAAAGGGCGTGCTGGAAACAGTTAAAGGGGGCTAATTTTGGTGAAAATCCGAAAGGGCGGGAGGAGTAGTGTTGTACATGGTTTGCTAGGTCGAAGCGACTCCGCCGCGGCGTGGGTGAGCCCACGCTTCCCCGCGGATTCTCGTGTGATGAGGTATTATTGTACAGATGTATATGTTAAAAGCCTTACATTCTTTTGGGAAAAGAATAATGAGAAGAAGTTCATATATGTATATACAATAATGCAAGGACACATACACAATATATGTGGTTAGGGGCTCTTTTAGAAAGAGCCCAACCTATATATATATGTGTGTTATGTGTTATGTGGGGGCTTTTCTCCACAACCAAGCATCATAAGGGAGAAACCCCACTTCCCTTCTCTCCTTCCCTCCCCTCCCTCTTGCTCTCTCTCTCTCTTCCTCTTAAGGGAGCAAGGCTTACGGAAGAAGAAGGGATTTTGGAGGATCTACGGTTCATGCACAAGGGAAGAACGAGTGGATACCATCATTGCATGAGGATCCGTGTGGATCTACTCCAGAGGCCTTACACCTATGTGGCTATACGTTCGAGAAAATCTGCATTGGATGCTGCAGACAACGTCATTTCGTGCTAGGTAAAGATCTACAACCCGATTTTGGGGTTGGGTAATTTAATTGCATCGATTAGAGCACGGTTCTAGGATTCTAAAGGGGCCTAGGTTCGATATTGAATTTTATTATCCACTGTGCTACCTGAACTAGGCCTGTTGGAAACCTTACATCCTTAACCTGTGTACTTCCTTTCCCATAATTTTGGTAGGCCGAGGTGAGCCGTGAGCGGGTTTATTTCTCGCCAAGGGGTTAAAAGCATGTTTTACGATGGGTGACGGTTTCGTCAAATCGATCGGCATTTTACCATTTATTTCCTTCCATTTTTATGGTTTGGGACCCGGGGGATGGTCCCCGTTGTTTTCCCCCTTGATTGGGATCAAATGGGTGTGGAAATTGGGCCCCTAGGTGGGGTTCGGGGTGATCTCTGCCATTTTTGATCGATCGACTGGTAGGGTTCGGTCGACTGATGACGTTCAACACGGGACTGGGACTCTGCCCCAGTTCGGTCAAATAACCAGCCTGGTTCAGTCGACCGACCAGGGCAGAACTTCCCGTACTGTGGGCTGGTCGATAGCCTAGGATGGGTTGTCAATCGACCCATGTTGGTTGACACGACAGCATCGACATCCTCGGTCTCACCGAATTCGTTCCCGGCAAATCGCTCACCGTGGTGCTGAACCACAAGAACGGCACAAAAGACACCATCACCGTAAACCACACTTACAACGAACAGCAGATGATTGCCTGGGAAAGGAATCATTTCATCTCGAAAGAAGAAAGCAATGCAAAAATGGCACATTTGAAGAAACAAAAAGAGGAACTTAAACAACTACTTGCCGATTCCGATAAATCCAACAAAGTCGATTTCACAGTATCGATCGGTATAGTAGTTCAGGAAGCCAGTGCCTTGAATACGCATTCCTGAATACGGTGGGAACAACATTATTTAAGAACCGCATCCTGGCAATAGCCACCATGCACGGAAAAGAAACGGTCATCGGGCCAATCATGGAGAAAAGTCTGCAGGTAAACTGCAGGCTTGTTCCAGGTATCAACACCGATATACTGGGAACCTTTTCCGGGGAAATCGAACGAAAACAAGCCCCCGTTGATACACTGCGTTTAAAATGCGAGCTCGCTTTTGATCTCACGGGAACAGATTTAGCCATTGCAAATGAGGGATCATTCGGACAGCACCCCCATTTGTTTTTTGCCAAAGCCAACGAAGAACTGGTAATGCTCAAAGACCGACGGTACCAATTGGAAATTGTAGCAAGCCATCTCACCACCGACACGAATTTTGACGGCAGGGAAATAACCACCGAAAGCGAGGCATTGGAATTCGCAAAAAGAGTCCTCTTTCCCTCCCACGGATTGATTCTTAAAGGACAACAGCATGCAAATACGTGTATTGAAAAAGGAATCATGCAACAAGAGCATTTACTTACTATTCTCAGGAAGCATTTACCGTCCACCGGTAAGCTATGGATTGAAACCGATATGCGAGCCCTATATAATCCAACCCGAATGCTTGCTATTCAGCAGGCTACACAAAACCTGGTCCGAAAACTGGAAAGTAAATGCCCTTCCTGCCACTATCCCGGCTTCTGGATTGCCCAGGTAAAAGACGGTCTCCCCTGTTCTCAATGCGGATCAGCTACCCGATCAACCTTCTCACACATCTACGAATGTGCAAACTGTCTGCATATGAAAGAAGTCGAATTCCCTCATTCCAGGTATTTCGAAGATCCGATGCAAACGATCCTCATTAATGCACAGTGCAAAGACCAAATGCACAGAACAAATGCAAGCAAGTTTTGTCAATCATTTAACCTTCCATGCAAACATATGGTGACTCATAGTGTCTGCTATCATCAAAACCACAGGGGCACAACATGGGATTGGATTTGGCTTTGTTTATGCATTTAGAAATCTTGAAAGTCGTAGATCATTTTCAGAGTTTTGTCATTACACACGGTGATCTCAAGCATGCTTAAACACACTCAATCCTCACTCTTGATTGCTTCAACATGGCATGAGATAGAAACTATGTTCAGGGTTTTGTTATCATCAAAATCAATCAGAGAGACTCAACACTATGCACATCTGAAACTTAAGGTCGATGCACATTTTACTTCCCCTTGAATAAGGTCGATGCACATTCTGATTCCTCTTGAATATGGTCAATGCACATTTTACTTCCCCTTTAATAAGGTCGATGCACCTTCCATCGTGTGCCCTGCAAGGTCAATGCATCTCCACTATCTGCAGTATGCATTCACTCTTTGAGTATACCTTTTTCCCCTGCCTAGGTCTACCTCATTCCTGGACAAGGTCTACCTCCTTTGCCCCAGAGGTCTACCTCACTTTCTCAGGTCTACCTCACCTGCTTCTAGGTCAACCCTTGTCTTCTTCACCAAGGATCAGATGACCCCTTTAAGGAAATAAATTATCCCTGACATAATGTTAATAAATCGTGAATCTAAAAAAGGAAGATCAATTAATCAAACTTTCTTCTGTGATATCTATATGTCTTGTACATGATTACATCTATCATTGCTTGCATATATGCTTATACAACCCTTCTATGAGTTACGCCCGACCGGCTGCTTTCACTATGCGTGATGGTGGTCCTTAGACCTACGTTCTCCACCCTGTACTGAGAATCAGTTTAATAAATAAATACTATCACATTGTGTGCTTGCATGCAATCACATCCTTCATATGTTCTATTGGCCCCGTGATCTCTCTATTTTTGGCGATTAATCAAGGGTTGTCCCTGATGGGAATCAACACTGGGCACTAATTTTTATTTTTTATATTTGTGTTCTTTTATTTATTTTTTATATCCTTGGGAAAACATATGTGTAATTGTAAGGCTTTATAAGCCAATGTGTCAGAAATAAAACAAGAACTATAGCAATATATCAATTCAATAATCTAACTACAACATAGTCCAGTCTGAATAAAAGTATAGTCTAAGGCAGGGAAGCGTACCTAACGTCGAGTGAACACTCGGCCCGGTGAGTTGGCAACTAGGAATCTCTGCGCCACACCTCTGAACCTCGAGGACGAATTGCCACACCTGAAAAGCAGGGGGTGAGTCTCGTCTCACGGGCTCAGTAGGGGTCCCGCGGAACCCCAACCGTAAACAACAGCGATAACAAGCAGCGCGAGCAAGAGCAACAACAGCGGCAGGAACAGCAAGGATGGTGGACGATAAAATCTCGACTCTACAGCTACTCCTACCAGTAACGGGGAAAAAGGACTCCTGATTTCACAATCGGGGATCAGACCACCTAACTCTACAGCTACCGAGGGAAAATACACGGCAACACCACCGTGGGGCCTGTCTCTTAAACGAAGCTTAATCAGGACCACGTGGTCCACGGGTACCGTCACAACCTCATTGTCATGAACCTGCCCCAGCCAAGGGGTGAAACCCCAGGTAACTCTACTGGGCGCCCCTAGCCACAACCTCGGGAAACACATAGAAACAGTCCGAAAAACCATGCCTCGCGGTCAGAAAAATGCAATCTCGAGTCACAGGAACTCATGTCACCTGATAGGAGTACCTGCTCACTAAAAGTAAGGACGGATGCGTCCATTGACGACTTAGTCCGCACCTCAGGTGTCTCCCCATCGCCCCAGGAGAAAACTGGGACACCACACAAACAATCACATAAACAAGAGTCTAGTCGAGGTCGTGCGCGTCAGCACTCGTCCGAAACCCCCGACCATGTGTGCACTCACTGACAGACTGTACCACGTCAGGCCCTCTAGCTGGTTTTCCTCCCGGCCCGAACTCAAGCCGCTACAGGGGAGGCCCTACGGCAAACCAGCCTAAAAACTGTCTCTCTCGGGTGTAGCTCTCCACCTACCCCTAGGTGGGTTGACACCGCATGCCCAAGCAAGCCACTGTAGCTCTCCACCTACGCCCAGGTGGGTCGGCACATGCGTGACCATGAAGCTACGACTAGTGGGGGCCACCACACAAATGACTCTCGGTGGAAAACACCGGAATGCGGACATGCTACACACAACACGCAGTCCCCGCCGGATGTCAGCGGCTCGAGACTCCCGCTCAGCGTGAAGGTGCCGACGTAGGGGCGCTTGTGCACCGTCACGGTGAGCAGGGCCAGGCCGTTCGAGGCGCTCGCCGTCGTGTCGCCGGGAGCTGCGGATGCGACATCCGCGGGGATCGTGGCGGCCGCGGTGAATCCCAGCACACCGGCCGCGATGACAGCGGCGACACGAGCGGGAAGACGAAGTCGGAAGCGGGGCACGTGGATGCTTTCTGCGAGACGGGCAGGGAGGTCGTTGCTGTCACGTTAGGGACGGATCCCGCTGCTCGGAGGAGTTCATCGCTCGGCGTCAACACATGTTGATCGACCCGGAGGCGCACGCGCATCGGCTGGGGCGAGCCCAGTCCACATGTGTTGATTGAGGCCCGCATCCCGCTCGGGGAAGGACCGCACGACTGCTGAACTGACGCTGTGGCGACGCTCTCGCGTGCGCCCGACATTCCTGGAGGGGGATTCTCATGAACACACGACAACCCAGCAGCAGACCGCCATCCAGCTCGAGCCTGGCGCGTGCCGTCGTCGGCTCGATCGCCGCCGGCGCACTCGCCCTGGGGGCCGTCGGCGCGCCGCTGCTCGCGGAACCGGCGACAGCGGCCGACGTGCCCGACGCGATTACGAGCGTCGGAATCGTCGAGAACTCGATCAACTCGGGCGTCACCCCGATGCGGCTCGAGGTGGTATTCGAGATCGGCGCGGGCATCGGTCGCGGGGGCACGGCACAGGCCGGCGACACCTTCTGGTTGCAGATGGACCCGCGACTCTCCTCCGCGAACGGCACATTCGACGTCTACGCGATCGGCAGCAGCACCGACGTCGTCGCGCGCGTCACCATGGTCGGCGGCACGCGCGCGACCTTCACCCTCACCGACTACGTCGAGAACCGCAGTTTCACGGAGGGCGCGGCCTTCTGGGGAGTCAGCTTCCGTGACAACAGCATCCCGAGGGGAATTTACGAGTTGACCTTCTCAACCGCGAGCGCGGACTTCCCGGACACGCTCGTGGTGCAGAGCACTCACATCCCCTCGCCGGGGGGCGTCACCCCACCCCTGCTGAACGGGGTGTGGCAGAACTTCGAGCAGCGCCGCGGCACCTGGAAGACGATCATCAACCCACCTTTTCACGTTTTTCACTCCCTTACCAATTTTAGCTTGAGCTGAAATTTGGACTGAGATTTCTGTCCACCAAACACCTTCTCTACAATTGTTTTCATAATTTTTAGCATTGGTTTACCCCTCTGTGAAATTCATGTCTCAGACCAGAGCCTGTTCTGTCCCTGAAGTCCAGATCTGACCCCCTTCCACCATAAAATCCTTCCCACCACCAAAACCACTTCTGATCAACCTCAAACTTTGAGGGCTCGATCAACACATACTCCACCACCTTCCATAGCCACCCCACCTTCCAGATCCCACGTTTTTCCCCCGTTCCACTGTCATCTTCCTATGACTTAGGTTCTGCCCAGCCTATTCTGGGACAAGCAACTAGTCTGTTAAAAAATCCCCCATGGAAAAGCCAGCTATAGAAATATTCCTGTAACAGAATGGGTTTGTAGATCTCTAAAAGAGATTCACAACGGTGCCAGTTTCGCCTCGATCCGACATCAGATCTGGTCACAGAAGCTATTTCCACCGGGTCGCACAGTTTTAAATCTACAGAATAGGTTCGGGACAGCAAGCAACAACATCCAACAGTCGGACCGCCTCGCCTTCCACAAGGCGATCCAGCATGATCCCCTCCAAGGGATTGTTCCTCCAGGAGTCCTCTTTGTAACGGTACCACTCCCAGTAGGATCGGCCCTCCGACTGGAGCGTGATCCTCCAGATCACTAGCACGCGTCGTCCGGCCAGCACCAAGTAGCAATGCGTCATTATCGTCGAAGCTGCCTAAAACGTGGCCCGTCAACCCAAGCTCGCCACTCCCGGATCACTATTGTAGCCTTTTACCTCCCTACGTGGAGTGGGCTATAGATTTAATTATGTAATTATTGATTAATTATTCTACCTGGAGTTACGGGTCTTGGCCAAGACGTCTTCCCCACGCCCTGAGCGTGGAGGTATGCATACCACCTCTTTTTATCGCGTTTGCTTATCCCATATATGATCTTGATGCCCCTACTCGTGAGCATGATAGGGTCCTAGCTCGATTAAAGTAATCACCACTGTGAGAGTGGGTGCGTGACCCATCCCGTGACTCGATCCGAGCACATGAAAAGTGCCGACCACCCTTGACTCTACGCCGGTTTCTCAACCGCGCAAATCAACATGTTTCCCTCACAAGGGACGATTGTGAGCTCGTACTTCTAATGGGGGGCATGTTCGCCCCTTATGGAACTCTTTAGGTGCTGAGTTGTTCATGTCGTCATTGGTCGCGTCATCCAATGAGTCGCGTCATCGCCTAGGGTCCCAGATTTGCATCAAATTGGTCTTGAGTCACATCCCGTCCCACATCAAATTGGTATGACCTATACCTGGGGCTGAAAGGGAGCTACATCACCAGATCCCTAATTTGTCTTGATCCTTTTAATCCTTTCTCATGGGAACCCATCGCAAGGGGTCACACATTCTTTGATCCTTTCGATCCCTTCCCTAGTGAACCTCTTGACCCACCATATCCACTCCATTTCTTCAAAGAAGTTCACTATCACACACCGACCCTATAGGCCAGTCATCCTACACGGAGCAAGGAACCCGTTAATTGGGGTAATGTAGAAGGTGACTTTGGCTCTCCTGGCCCTCCCAACCCTCGCATGTCCAATAGGAAGTCATTCCAGGAATTGTTTGTTGTGTCCCCTAGTTTTGATGATAACTAACCATGAATTATTATCATTAAACCCTTGACAAATACCTAACAAGTTTGGCTTAACATTTTTTAAAACATACACCCAAGCATGTCGGCACCTCCCCTTAACATGTCGACACCCCGTGAAGAAATCCCAAATGAAGCTGTCTCTGTCCAGGCTCTGGATCTACAAGGTGTTGACCTCCTGTGTCAAATGTCTCGACACCTCGGTTCAAGGAATCAAGCCCTCCTTCTTCTGGAATGGATGTCCCGACACGTCGAGCTCATGTCTCGACACCTCGGCCCAAGCTGCACGCGAATGGATGTTGCAATGATGCTAAGGTCCGTGCAATACTTCTCAAGAACCAAGCAAGGTCCGTGCACATTTGTAGTAAGGTCTGTGCTCGACTGCTTCAAGAAACAAGGTTAGTGCAAGCCTGCTAGCTAGGTCCGTGCACATTTGTATCAAGGTCCGTGCATTGCTCAAGAAGTCCGTGCAAGTGGAAGTCCTTGCAAGTCTGCCATGAAGTCCGTGCAAGTGGAAGTCCGTGCAAGTCTGCCATGAAGTCCGTGCAAGTCTGCCATGAGGTCCGTGCATATTTGCTACAAGGACCGTGCACACTTAAGCGAGCGTAAGACGAAGTCCATGCATATTTGCTATAAGGTCCGTGCACACTCAAGCCAGCGCAAGACAAGGCCCGTGCAAGACTGCCATGAAGTCGGTGCAAGTCTATGCATTGCTCTATAAGGTCCGTGCTATTCATGCGACGTGTTGACACACTACCTGGAAAGTGTCGACACATCCAGGATTTCCTAGAATGGATCTAGAATCGCAAGCGCCCGTTCTCCTACATCCGCAAACCGATTTGGAGGATCTGTTTCACTTAAAAGAGTCGCCGGAAGGACTCTTCTGTCGGGAGATAAATGTTTAGCAGAGTTCCCTCTACTTTGTTGAAAGCGTGGTAGTCTTTGTTCCCTACCTACCCATATACCAGCTGGGGTGGTAGGTGAGAAGTCAACTTTCACAAGAAGCCCAATCAAAATAATGTGGACATGACATTCTGGTTGCAGTCTTCACCTAAACAACGTAAGAGATGCTTCAACCTACTATTCATACATATATATACATGCATATGGGAAGATAAGGACAAGCATGGAAGAAGAGCCAAACAGTCAAGCTTATTGAGCAAGAAAATCTTCTTCCCGATGCTGTTGGAGATTGTGCAAAAATCGAAGATCTCCTTCCTCCAGCTGAGAAGATCGCAAGGGACAAAAAATAGCTTTCCTCTACAGCCGTAGTCACTAAAGTGTTAGCTGAGGACAGCAGCCACCGTCTCCCTTGCAGTCTTGGTGAAGACCTAGGAGACAGATGAAGATGACACAGGCTTCGTCTCCTCCTGTCCAGACAGAAGTCTCCGCTTCTTGAGAGCTTCCCGATATACTCTATCTGGGTATTCATATTTTCATTTGTTTTTCTTCAAAATAATCACTCTCTTTTATCTGTACCCTACCTGTGAGTAGGAAGATAGATGACTTTGGTCACAAGTCTGTGGTTGTTGGGTTGTGAACCCTCAAGCTGTTTGGCAGCAGTGTTGTGAGAGATCATCTCTCTCTGTTGGAAGCTGTGAATCAGCGGTAGTGCTCTTGCACTAGTAAAGCCTCACCGTGTTGTGTGAGGGTACACCCTAGGTCAGGCCCTCTAGTTGGTTCTTCCCCCGAAACCTGGACTCAGGCTGCGCATGGGGGACCTACGGTAACCAGCCTAACAACCGTCTCTCTGGGTAATGCTCTCCACCACTCTCAAGTGGGTCCACACCCGCGTGCGCAGGAAAGCTACGACTAGTGGACAGGTCACTGGAGGTAAGACTCAACTCGTGGAAATCACTGATCAAAAGGAAGCAGAGTGACAGTCCTCCTAAGACCGCCATTCTCCTGGCGGTCACCCCAGGACCGCAAAACAGGCCTAGCGGTCTCATGGAGACCGCCAGGCTCAGCCAGGCGGCCGTGCCACGTCCGCAAGCGGGCAAGCCACAGGATTGACTAGCGGTCTATCGCCAGACCACTTCCCTTACCATGCGGTCACCTACTGACTGCAAAACACCAATAAACGGTCGTGCCCCAACCGCAACCCAATACACGACTTTCAACGGTCAAAAACACACACCCCAAGGGTGCACTGACCAGACGAGGGAAACGGTCACCAGTTGGCCGTTACCCCAAAGTTAGCAGTCTATCGCCAAACCGCAAACTTGGCTTGGCGGTCCCAGGTGGACCGCTAAGCCCAACCGACATTTCAAAATCGCCTGGCGGCCCCCGTGATTTAGAGTTCGGCGGCGATTCGGCGGCTTTTCAACTTCCTAGAGATAAGGGGACAGATCCTTACCCTATGTTTCGCTTTCCCCGTGATTTTTAGGCCAAGGAGAGGTCGCGAGGGGCGTTTTCAAGCTGGGAGGGTGAAAATTCATGTTTGGGGTTTGAGCGTCGGATCTCTCGTTTCTCAGTGTTTTTGGCCGATCTAGGGGTACAGAATCATGCTAGGAGGGGTTGGGGATGAATACCGCAACCCCGACCCGAGCACGGGAACGGCGGTAACAACTCAAAAATTTGATCCACGTCCCGATCATCCCTCGATGATGGGGAAACAAAGGGGAATTCATCCCCAACCCTCCTAGCATTATTCTAAGCCCATAGATCGGTCCAAAATCCCGAGAAACGAGAGATTCGGTGCTCAACCCCAAAACATGTAATTTCACCCTCCCGGCTCAAAAACACCCATCTTGACCTCTCCTCGGCCTAAAAATCGTAGTGAAAGCGGGAAAGAGGACACCTAAAGATTCTAACAAGGTGATCAAGCCCAAACCAGCAACTGCTGAAACATAGTCAATCCATACCCAGACCCAATTTCCTAGCCCATTAAACCTATCCCTCAGCAGCTCCGGCCCAAGTGCTGATGATCATTCCCATCCTACTAGCCTTGACCATAAGTTGAAGAAGAAGATGATTTTGATGTTGGTCTGGCCCGAATTCTATCCTATTCTTTAAGCATAAAATTGAGATTGGAGCAGAATGATAGATGAAATATTCTATTGCTTTGTAAAAGGATGCTTTGTGATGTTGTACGCAATCTATCTAACCTAACAGATGACTGCATTATTCAAGTAAAAATGGGATAATACCTCTAGGTTTTTGCCTTTTTGCCTTTTGGAAAGTGGGTGGTAACTACCTTTAGGTTTTCACTGGTACACATGCATTTCTCAACAAACAATCTGATCAATTGCCAGTAAACTAAAGGATTATCCAGGAATATGACACTGTCCATAGATAATTATCCAAAAAGTCAAAGGGCACTTGAATATTGGCCACACATCATTCTCCGTGACAGATCCACAACTGAAAGGCAAGCATATGTTTGAAGGCATAAAAGAACCCAGGAGCTTAAATATTGTGTACTCAAGTTGAACAGTGATAATGTAGCATAAAATCCCTCCTTTATTCAACCTACATTGAAATTTAAGAAACTAAAAGGAACCCACATTTTGGCATTTCTTTTGTTTCTGCTTTGTTCTTCAATTTTTCTTTAGAAGAGGTGAATTAAAGAATTCATTTAGAAAATGTGCACAAGTACATTGACTCCAGAAAGCATTACACTTGTGTACTTTGGATACCAAAACAGGTATGTATTGGTCACCAGTGAGCACGTAAAAATCCAACAAGATCAATGTTATAATTGTCAGCAACATGCATCCAAGATATGTAGGACTTAAATGAACATGTCCATACTATTTAACAGTAATGGAAAGATATACCTATTTGTGAGTAGGTATATCATTCCCAAAATGCTAACACTGCCTCCTTTTAAAAAACTGTTTAGTATCATGGCTACAACAGCTAAGACCCCGATATGCATAGTTTTTTTCATGGTAGTGATCAAGTGTTAACGAGTGTATAATTTGAGAACATTCTGGTACGATCACACTTCCTTTTTAGCATCTCATGCTTAGTTCTTTTAGTCTAGTTCCTTCTTTAATTTTTTTGATGTCATATGATTGAGTGACATTGTTCACAATATTGTGCCTTGTGGCTTGCTTTGATTGTCATGACTATTTCGCTGCCACATTCTGAGTGTGTTTCCACTGCTATCAGTTCAGGATGTGATAGTGGTGGTAGGCTAGGTAGGGTTGGCATAGTGGTAGTGATGGGTTTGGTGATGGGAGGCTTAAGTAGTGGGAGTGAAATAGCGATTAGTGGTGTAGTGGAGGTAGGATAAGTGGAAGTAGAAGGTATAATGGATAGAGGATGGATGATGATAGGTTTAACAGAGGCATGTGGTATAGGAGATGAATGGCGAGTGATAGGTTTAGTTGTTGGAAGATAAGGTTTTAGTGGTGGAGGATTTGGGGTAGCAGGTTCCGGTGAAGGCCGGTGGTGTATCGATGCGAGCCGTTGAGTTATTGGCTCATCATCATAGCACCACATGGTTTGGGAGATGGGGGTTACATTAATGATGCTGGCATGAGCAAGGGGTTGGTATTGTGGACGTTGTGGTTGCGGGAGTGGAGGTTGGTGTTGGTGTAATGGAGCGGGAGCAACTTTGTGGCGTGGAAGCATTAGTTGGCCCAAATGCATTGAGTGGACGTTGAGGTGGGCGATGGGGGTTAATGGGTTGGTTTTGTAGATATGAAAGTGGTGGACTATGGTAAGCGGAATGGCTATGTGGTGGGTGGACAGCATCCACTTGTTCATCTAGTTGAGGCATTGGGCCAACTTGTTCAAAGGTATCCAATATGGGAGAGTCATGCAATTGGGCTTGGATGTGACGAGCTCTCTCATAAAGGTCTTCAATTGTATCAATTTTATTAATGGCTAGAATGTGCCAGAACCTGGGTGTGGAGTTGAAAATCATGATTTTGACTTGCTTAGACTTAGACAATGTGTCTCTTAATCTCTTAGCCATTAACCTCCATCAATCCGCAAATTGAATAAAATTCTCATTGGGCTTCATTCTCTTAGCCACTAGATCCGTTATTGAGAGAGATGGGCTGACCTGGTCCCTATAGCTTTGGAAGAATATTCTTTTAACAATATCAAAATCAGGAGCTTCATTTGGTTATAACCTAATCGCCTTGGATCGAAGCTACCTAGCATCGAAGACTCTCTAGAACTCTTTAGAGATCAACCCTAACCCAAATTAGGACTCTAAGTTCGATCTAATCTCTTAAACTCTAGGTGAACCCTATTAATAGAGTTCAGTTTCAACCTGCGTGAACCCATAGTTTGGCTCGCAAAGTTCGACATTAAGGAGTTAGTATTTCAGGTTGGTCCTTTAGAACTTTTTATTTACCTTAGTTTTATCTAAATTTCCTCCAATTTTCGTGCTAGAAGACCCAACCGTTAGAGAGTTAGGATGTCTGCAAGTCACTAGTTCGCTACAGGCTACAGAGGAGGTAGTACGCTGACCCAGTGAAGATCAAGTGATTAGAAGCCCTAAACAAGGTGAGTACGAGTTGTGTCTTTAGATCTTTTTGTTCCCCTTTCTATCTTCTACCTATCCTTCAAATTTCATGTATTTAGGTCAAGAGATTAAGGAGAACGAGGGGCAAGAAGTTGCTGGTTTAGCACAGGATGTGCAGTAACTAGGATCTTCTTCCAGTCAGAAATTCGATTCATAGGAGCACTTTCAGAGGTAGGTTATCTCATGGATGGCTAGAATAACATTATAGGAATAAAAGCCCTATGAATTAATTCCGTTTCATGCTTTCTACTAGTAGTATTTCATGTTTTATCATGACTACGCAATGAGGTTAAGTTGTATGCTCACCCTTACACCTTAAGAAAAGAATTAAACTTTAGCTTAATTTATGCACTCCCATGTATCTTTAAGTTTTTATATAGTTGTATCTGGCCTTACTTACCCACTGGCATGTTTGCCTATGCATCTATTTTGCTTTAGATTAGGCATGTTCTTTGGTTTTACATCTTCTGCTACAAGGGAAGAAATAGTCTTCCTTCGACCGCCAGAGCTCTTTAGCGGCCCTACGATAGACCGCTAAAGCCCACAAACGGTCCACAGGAGACCGCTAGGGTTTTTTTTGAGTTTCTGTGTTATGGTTAATCGAGTCATAATGTAAAATAGCCTTATTTATCATATGATATGCCTAGATAATTAGGTATTATTCCTATTTTAAGTACTATATTCATAAACTAGGTTATGCCAATGGTTCACAGTAATAGATTCCATATTTCACTTACGCTTAGAAAATATTTGAAAATTTTAAGAAATGACGGAAAATACCTGAGAAAGTCAAGAAATGACGAAAATGTCACAGAAAAGTCAAGAAATGACAAGTGTCCGGAGATGTCAAGAAATGACAAAAATACTTGAAAAAGTCTGAAAATGACAAAAATACCTGGGAAGGTCAAGAAATGACAGAAATTGTCCTAAAAAGTCAAGGAAAGACACAATTGCTCCAAGTTGTCAAGAAATAACAAATACACCCAAAAAGGGTCCAAAATCACAGATATACTCAGAAAGAGTCCAAAATGATATAAATACTAAAAAAGAGTCAAAATTGTAAAAATGCTCAGAAAATATCAGAAACTACAAATATACTCCCGCCTTGTGCAGAAATGTCCTTTATGGACATCAAGTCAACTTAAGAGTCCGATCACAATCAAAAGAGTGAAGTCTGACGGTCCGATAGTGATCATATTGATGATTCAATGGTCCGATCGTGAAGAAATTTGAAATCAACAATCAAATCTTCGTCAAGAAATGATTCAAGGGTCAGATCGTGATCGGAAGCAGGTCCGATGGACTGATACTGATCATCTTGCTGATCTAATGGTCCCATCGCGATGGAATTCAAATTCAACCGTTCAATCGTAGACAAAACCAAATTCAACTATGCGATCATGAACAAAAGCTAATTCAAAGGTCCAGTTGCAGACTGAAGCATATCCAATGTTCGGATTGTCATCAGATGTAAACCAGAAGACCCGATCGTATAATCGGGGTCAAATGTCATGATCTTAAAAGACAGCTTGTAATTCAAATTTCATACGTTCAAGGGATGTAAGTGTTCAAAGTTCTTTGCAAAAGTATGCATCTTTAATGGGTGATCAAGTCCATAAGATAAAACCCTAAACATCACAACGAACATCGAGGTAAAAGGTGTTATTTGACAGTTAATCAAAGGTGTTCGGACTTTATGCCGACGTAAATAAGCACTGATCATGGTCAGTGGGAAAAGGTCCAACACACGAACCCTAAATCGTATGATAAACTCAAAACGCGAAATAAATGAATGCTAATATATGCTGATGATACCTGACATCCCCGACTTTTAATTCATCATGACGAAAATACCTGGAAAAGTCAAGAAATGATAAAAAATGTCCCGTCAGAAAGACTGTTTGTGTTGGAAAAAGGAAAATCTATTTGCTTAGATGAGTTTGAAAAACTAAACAATTTGTAAAAAGAAATTGATGATTACAAGTCTGTCAATGAAACTTTGAAAATTAGAGTTGCTGAGTGCGAGGAAGAAATGGCTAGTTATGAACTTAGTATCTCATCCCTCCAATGTGAAAATAATGATCTTAATGACTCTTTGTTTAAGTTTGTTGGAGGAAAGGACAACTTAGACTCCTTGGAAGTAAGGTGAACCTTCAGAGAGAGGGGTTGAGTTACAACCTTGTAAATAAGAAGAGTTTTGAAAATAAAATCTACACATTATTCGTGTGTAGCTAGGCCAATCAGCACCTCAAATCTACCAATTTTTCAGTTCACAGCTCAGAAGAATTCTAAACAAGCTGCAAGTCAGAAAATTATGAAACAAACTGAAAAATAGAAAAGGTTAATGACTTGCAAAAAAAGTCCAAAACCATCCCTGCTGCCACCGTGCATGTTGTACATAATTCTAATGCTCGTACACATGCACCCAAACATAGAATTTTATGTTATTACTGTGAAAAAATTGGTCATATGATGCATGAGTGTCGTATCATGAAATCTGATGATCTGAATGCATGCAAAAGAACAAATGGTTTCAAAAATTTAAGTTTTCAAATAGAAGAAGTTCATTTGAAAATTTCCATGTGCATACTAGAAAAGGTCATGTTGAAAATCATGCTATCCAGAAAAGGACAATCCAGTGTTTTTATTGTGGCAGGTCTGGTCATAAAATGCATGATTGTCTTGCTTTGAATAATGATGAATTTAAGGCTTGCAAAAAACCCATTGTCCCAAGTAGGCCAAAATTGTTCTCAAATAGAAGGTATTACTGTCATAACTGTAGAAGGACTGGCCATACAGTCAAGGGCTATTGGTACTTGAGAGGAAATCTCAATTTCCATGATAGAAATGGGAAAACTTCTACCTTCCCACAGAAATGTCATGCATATTCTCTGAATAAAAATTTGAATGCTTTTATTCATTGTCATTATTGTGGGAAATCACGACATACAATGAATTGTTTTGGTATTAAAATTGATGATTTTAATGTTTTGAAATCATGGACAGCACCAGTGAGAGGTGCAGCTAACCTCATGGAGATCTTATTTGATAAATCTAACTTGTGAATAAACAGATTTGAATGTCTTAGTTGATGCTTTATCATAATTCCTAAAATCGTGGAAAAAATTGGTAAAAGTTGTAATCACCCAATTCACCCCCCCTCTTGGGTGTCATTGATTGCGGGACTTCAAGAGGTTGTCCAAGGGCTAGTGTCCTGCCCCCTCGACAGATGGCCAAAATATATTGTAAACCATGGGGTATAATGATTACTGGTATCGCATTGCACTGGGAGTATTTTTTTATAAACTAGATGATTCCACGAGACAATTCATGAAATTACAGATGCTTACTTGAAAAGTACATTCTTGTTACATGCTTGGTACATGACCCATTCTTATGCATAGCCTTATTTAGGTTATGAAATAGTACATTCTTGTGATATTACATTCTTGATTGAAAGGCCAAATTGTATTCTTGCCAGATCTTTCTTACGCTTATAATCTTGAAATATCATCTTGCACTTTGTTATTAGTCTTACTACTTGCTATTATCTTTTTTACCGCATGATTTATTGCATTTTATTTCATTATGTCTTCTAGAGCTAAAATATTAAGCATGTAAACTATGCTATCATAAAGATACGAAGTTACTTACTTGGCGAGTGCGCTCACTTCCTCTTTCTCTAATATTTTAGGAAGCTCTAGTGGATCGGAGTCAGATCATTCCAATGGTGGTTCTGAGAGCGATTGACAAATGAGAAGAACCTTAGACAGTCTTGAGTCTGTTATTTGAATTTAGAATCATTCACTGTAATAGGCAGTGAAGTTGATCATGTCTCTGTTTTCTATTTTCTTGAGTCTAGTGAGTCTTGTTGCCAAGTGAGTCGATGTTCGATTGTATCTTTGATTATTTATGTAATTTTTCTATTTTTTGATCACATGATGTTGCGTATATTATTTATGTTTTTGTATGAATGAATGTGGTGCTATGATTGTCTTGCTAGTTTGAGGCTTACTTTGCCGACTATTCATATTCCCGACTTGTTTTCTCCTGAAATCTCGAGACGTGACAGTTAAGATGGTATCAGAGCTAAGGCTTATTAAGTCCTAGGAAAATATCAAGTTGTAAAATTTAAGTCCAAGATTCTAGGGATTCCCAACCTATGAACTTACTTATTTGTGTTTGTTTATCCCCTCCGCCCCCCTCTTTGTATTTCTTTGGCCCCCTCTGTTTTTTTTTACATTAAAAAAAATACAACCCTTTTGTGTCTCCATACAACATATAATCCTCCCCGTGCCCCCCCCCCCCCCCCCCCCCCCCACACGTGGCCCCCCACCCCCCCAAACAAGGAAACACCCCCCCAAAAACCCCCCCCCCCACCAACCAAAAAATTTTGTTTTTGTGTTTATGATTTTTGATATACCTTTTTATATTATGTTGATTTCCACGTCATGATGTGATGTAAGCGGAAGATTTCTTCGGCTTCCACGTTAATGCAGGCATAACCCAAAACTTTTTGGAATGCGGATGATTCCACAATAATTTCTTAGGACTCTTCTGTTGACGTGCATACACATGAAACATCATAATCTGATCACCATTTACGAGCTCAGCACATCAGTAACAGAGTCACACACACATTGCACCTTATGATACGAGGGGGAGAAGAGAGCCACCAGTAACATTTATTCTGCCATATATGACATCAATTTTTAATTAAAAAATTTAAAATTTATATATTTCTCTTGAAAGATATTCTCTTTTATGAAGAAGATTAACGGAGAAATTCGTACCTCACGATGGAGGCGCGAGTCAAACTCTCACGTCTTTGTTCAGGGAGAAGAGATGAACCACTGCATTGCATTACGACGCGAGATTCTGAATTTACATCTCTCTGTCATCTCATGCGACACGCCTTATCTCTCTTAAACACTACCTAAAAAATAAAATTTTGATAATCACGTCGTGATACTCTCGTTTATCACTCCCTTCTCGTTGTTCAGTTCAAAAATTAGATGGCATAAGATGTCAAACTTTTAAGTTCGATGAGGTTGTAACACGGAAGGACGAAGCTTAGGTCATAGGTTGACGTCACCTTGGTCGTCTGACGTCATAGTTGAGTAGGATAAATGATTTACAGATGGAAGGTAAAAGATGTGGCACTATAATATTTGCCGAATAAATAAATATCGCGAGACATGGAAAGTATTGAGCAATCTCTCGAATCACAACTCGCCTCTGTATTAGGCCAATGTTGCCGATGTCATGGATTGTATGTGTGCTCGATATAAATTTTAATATTTAAACAGAAGCTATTAAGCTGATCTCGGCATCATCGCCCCAGCTGGTCTGGATATCCTTGAAGAACTGATCCTGGCCGTGTTCTGCAACCTGGCGGCGTACATTATAGGATGCCAGCATACCCGGGTACGACTGCCAGCTTCCGGCCAACCCTTTGTCCGTGCCGGTCATCAACACCATCGTGACCTTGCTTTCCTTCAGCGAATCGGCCCAAAAATACACCGAGCCCGAATCTTTATTGCTGATGATGCGGGCATGACCGTTATAACAATCGGGCGCCAGCGTACCGAAACCCAGCTTAGGCCTTGCGGCGTCCAGATAATAGACCTTATCACCGAGAGGCAGCCGAACGATCACATAGTTCAACTTTTGAAGGATCGGATAGCTGGCCAGATTGAACCCGTAGTCACGCGTGCTCAGCAGCACGGGATCGGCCACAAAACCCTTCTTACGGAGCAGACCCGTCAACAGCAGATTGATCTCACCCACGGTACCGCTATTGTTGCGAATGACATCCTTGAGGTTCGTACGGACAAAAATGCCGGAGCTCGTCGAGGTAAAATGCTGGCTCACGTAGTAGTATACCGCCTTGGCCGCATCCAGCGACCCCCTACCGCCAGGTATCTTGTCCGCCAGCGCTGTGATCGCATCGTCATCTTCGTTGAGCGATCCGGCGAATGCATCTCTTGTCAGCAGTTCGTCGGTCGCCTTGGCCCAGGTATTCGTATGGGCTGTGCTTTCCTCCCCGTTGTAGGTACCGGATAGCTGAAAGCTGATCTCATCGATATAATTGTCCGGCGTAGTCAGGTAGCTTTCCGTACCGAAGGCCGGGATATCCTTCATGACCCAATCGCGCTTCACGGTGACAGCGCTGACGGTTAGATCCTGGTCCGGAGCGCCCAAACCCGCGGCATGATCCGGTTTCTCCGAAACGATATAAGTTGCACTCCCCGTTGAGCCTTTATCAACAGCATAGGGATGAATGCCCTGCCGAACGAAGACATAATTCAACGTCTGAGGGATCTCCACATGGTATTCGCTGGAAAGGCAGGGATAATGTACGGACTGGAATCTCCACGACGGCAGGTCAAAATCATAGTGCGATGTGATCGTATAGGTATATTCCAGGATCGATCCCTCCTTCACACCCGGTACCGAGAATGTCAGCAACTGCAGCAGCGCGCTGACGATGAATTCCAGAAAACCGGCCATGCAGGCTCCAAAGCGTTGATCGGCCGGTTCTATCGCGCCCCGATCCCACGCGGCAAGCGCGGCCCGCTTGACAGTGCGGGCGAGCCCCCCTTATGTGCGCGCCGACCCAAGGTCGCCTTGGGGCCGTAGCTCAGTTGGTAGAGCGCCTCGTTCGCAATGAGGAGGTCAGCGGTTCGATTCCGCTCGGCTCCACCAGGGGTCTAAAAATCAGATACTTAGGCCGGGGTTCGTCGTGCTGCTACACGCGGTGCTACACCCATGGCCTTTGCGAGACACGTCGTCAGACGCGGCGGCATCTATCACTTCCGAGTCAGGGTTCCGGGTCGGCATCGGCTGCTGGTTGGTCGGCATGAACTGTGGCGTTCGCTTCGGACCGTCCTGCCCGTCGAAGCCCGCACGCGTGCGGCCAGGCTAGCAGCGCTGACACACTCTCTCTGGGACGCGCTCGACCTGACCATGACACCTGAAGACGCCAAAGCCCTCGTAGACGCGTGGCTAGCTAGGAAGCTCGATGAGGATGCCGATCTTCGTGATATGAAGTCAGGCGATCGCCACGCCGTTGTCGTGTTCCGCAAAACCGACCCGTGGCTGGCGGATGAAGCTATACGCACCCTAGATCGTGCTGCACTCATCAACCTGATCGAGCGCGATCCCACGCTTAGCAGTCTGTATGGAGACGGCGAGCAGCCAGCCCATGACCTCACCGACGCGGACATAGCCCTCAGGGGCTTCATGAAGCCTATCGCATCCGCCGACGCGCAGCTCAGCATGGACGACGACGCAATCGCCCTGCCGCTGGTGAGGGGTATGCTCGACGCCGCCGGCATCGCCGTTGAAGAGAAATCAGAGGCATTCCGCGCGGCTGTTCGCTTTATGATGCGAGCGCAGCGCGACCTTCAACTCGCCGTCGTTCGTCGTGACGACGCAAATTGGCGTCGCTGGTCCAGCGATGACCCTGCCGACGCCTTGGTAAGTGCTCACGACTTGATGAGCAGCACGTCGGATGACGCCTCTCAGGTCACCCCCTCGGGGCGGGTTAGGACACCCTCCGTCGCTAGTTCGGTTGCCCAGCCACCTCCTGATCAAGCCGCAACACGAAGAGTTCGGTGTCTATGAGGTTATGAATGATGAAGATCCTATCGAAGAGGGGGATGAGGAATACGAAGAATATCAGGACGAGGCTGACACTTTTGCTAGTGACATGAGGAGATTCGATAAGCCGTTGGCCTCAATAGAAAAGCCTACCAAAGAAATCAATCTAGGTAGTGAGGAAAACCCTAGGATTGTCCTCATCAACAAAAACTTGCCGCCCTCTGAAGAAGAGGCACTCATTCAGGTTCTTCAAGAATATAAGGACACGTTTGCATGGAGTTATGAAGATATGCTGGGATTGGACCCTGCGCTCGTTGAACATCAATTAACACTTAAGCCAGGATCCATCCCGGTCCAGCAACGGCTAAGACATTTCCACCCACACATGACACTAAAAATGAAAGAAGAGGTCGATAAGCTTCACAAGGCTAGATTTGTTAGAGTCGTCCTTTATCCCAACTGGGTGGCTAACATTGTCCCGGTTATGAAAAAGGATGGAAAAGTAAGAATTTGTATAGACTTTCAGGACCTTAACCGTACGTGTCCTAAAGATAATTTCTCCCTCCCTCACATAGATGTTTTAATGGATAATACAATAGGGTATGAGACCCTTTCTTTTATGGATGACTTTTCTGGTTACAATCAAATTCACCTGGCTGAGAAGGATCAAGAGAAGACCTCTTTTACTACACCTTGGGGTACATATTGTTATGTGGTCATGCCATTCGGACTTAAGAATGCCGGAGCTACCTACCAGAGGGCTATGATGGCCATTTTTCATAATATGATCCACATTTATATTGAGGTGTATGTCGATGACCTGGTAGTGAAATCAAGAACAAGGATCGAGCATCCTGGGATTCTAGCTAAGGTCTTGCAAAGAGCACGAGATTACCAATTGAAAATGAACCCTAAGAAGTGTGTATTTGGTGTTTCATCAGAAAAATTACTTGGCTTCATTGTCAGTAAGAGGGGTATTGAGATTGATCCCAATAAGACGCAAGCAATAAGAGAGATGCCTCCTCCCAAGAATTTAAAGGAAGTTCGAGGATTGATAGGGAGGTTGCAATTTATACGTCGATTTATCTCCCAGCACTCACAAAGGTGTAGGCCATTCTACGAGCTTACTAAGCCGGGAGTCAAATTTAACTGGGATGATAAGTGTCAAGCAGCTTTTGACGGATTGAAAGATTATCTATCAAATCCTCCTGTCCTGAGGCCGCCAATTCCAGGCAAACTCCTTATTCTTTACATTTCCGTCCTGGATGACTCGGTAGGTGTTGTCCTTACGCAAGTCGATGAGGAAGGTAAGGAGAGGGCAGCCTACTACTTGTCTAAACTTCTCAACCCCTGTGAGCAGAAGTATACAGCTATAGAGAAGACCTGCGTAGCTTTAGTCTGGGTAGTTCAGAAACTTAAGCACTATTTCTTAGCTCACGAGGTTCATCTCATTGCTCGCATAAATCCCATCAAATTTCTTCTTGAAAAATCTATCCTCACTGACCGATTAGCATGATGGAAAAGCTTCCTTTCTCAGTTCGACATCACTTACATCCAACAAAAGGCAATTAAAGGCTATGCCATCACAGAATATCTTGCTCATCACCCTCTTCCCCGATTCGACCCAGTCCACTCAGAGTTTCCAGATGAGGAACTGATGTCCGTTAATGAACCTTTAGATCCTATGTGGACATTACATTTTGATGGAGTTGGAATTCTCATGGGAGGGGGATCAGCATGGTCCTTTTAACACCTGAGGGTATCACCATTCCACTTTCTTCTCAGCTTGCCTTCCCTGTTACAAATAATATAGCTGAGTATGAGGCTCTTCTGGCCGGATTGCAGGCCGCTCATCAATTTGGTGTTACCCAGTTACGAATTATCGGTGATAATCAACTCATTCTATGCCAAGTGCTCATTAAATGTCGCACACTTGATCCCAAACTCAAACCCTATCAGGAACTCACGTCTGCTTATGCTAAGCTCTTCACCAAGCTAATCTTCATCCATGTTCCTCGCAGCCAGCACATCTTAGTAGACGCTCTTGCTTCACTTGCTTCCGCCTTGGTTTTTCTCCCTGAACGGGATTTCCACACTGCTCTCATTCACAAGTGCCATACTCCTGCCATTAGGGATCCTGCGTTTCTTAGTGTTAAGAAGAAGGTGCTTAAGAAGCTTAAGGATGGAGAGATCATTGAGAATAAAGAGGTCATGCTTATTGATCTAGAACAAGAGCTGACTGACGAAGAGAAGCCGTGGTACTATGAGATTGCTAAGTATTATCATGATCAATCTTACCCTGAATAAGCTACTGCAGAAGAGAAGAAGGCTATCAGAAGAGTGGCTCAAAGGTATACTCTGGTTGGAGGTGTGCTCTACAGAAGGGGTCTTACCGGTGTTTTGCTTAGGTGCCTTGATGACGATGAATGTTGGAAGGTCGTGGAAGAGGCACATTTTGGAGTTTGTGGTGGTCATGTTAATAGCTAGATGCTAGCTAAGAAAATCCTCAGGCTAGGCTTCTATTGGCCCACTCTAGAAGAGGATTGCTCAATCTACGTTCGAAGGTGTGTTAAGTGCCAACTGCACACCGATAAAATTCATTCTTCTGCTTCTTCACTCCATCCTATGTCCTCCCCATGGCATTTCTCCATGTGGGCTTTTGATATCATTAGACCTCTTGGTGACCCGAACCTCCTCACAAAGCCAAAATCATTTATACTCATGGTCACAGAGTACTTCACCAAGTGGGTGGAAGCGAAAGCCTATGCGGAAATTAAAGCGTCAACGGTATGCAAGTTCATAATGAAGAACATCATCGCAAGGTTCGGCATCCTGAGTACCATCATCACTGACAACGGACCACAATTTATCTCTCAAGAACTTCAAGACCTCTACAACAGGTATAATATTACATTGCATCATTCATCTCCTCATTATCTACAGGGCAATGAACAAGCAGAGGCAACAAATAAAACTTTGATTAAAATTATCAAGAAAACATGTGAGGCTAATAAATTTGCGGACTGGCCAGAGAAGCTAGTCGAAGCTCTATGGGGCTATCGTACCTCCATCCGAACCCCTACTGGGCGAACCCCATTCGCCCTTACTTATGGAATGGAGGCGGCAATTCCATATGAAATCCTAATCCCCTCTCTTAGAGTGTAACTGGACAAGGAGTTCTCTGTTAATGAACATCGTGAATGTCTCCTTGCACAGTTGGAACTCTTAGATGAAAGGCGTCTAGCCGCCTCCGAGCATGCAAGAGTTTATCAAAATAGGCTTTCACGGTTCTATCAAAAGAAAGTAATTCAGAGAAAATTTAAGGTTGGAGAAATGATAATAAAAAGAATTTTCGTAAAAAGAAATATAAAATAATCAAGTATAATATTACTAAACTATCTAGATTTGGTCAAGAATCCAGATCTCTAAGCTGACACTCGTTCGTCCACGCATCAACTCAGAAAGTAGGAACTATCGTCCCAAACCTTGGATGACCCAACGACCTATCCGTGTGATCAAGATTTCCTGGAACCATCACTGTTTTTGATGAAGGGGAACTCAAATTCCAGGTTTATCAGAACCACAAGGTCCTTGATATACTATAATAGCATAAGTAACATATAATACCAATGCGTACAGAGAGAATACATGACGATGATGATGCCAAACCTGAGCGCCATGAGATCTGCATGACCTATCTTTCCTGCGCTCAAAGATCATCAGCTCAACCAGTTTCATAAAAATATATTCAAAATGCACAATTTCATCGAAGAATGCACAAGATCATCAAAATAATTCGTGAGATGGTGATGTTAACCTCAAATGAAATGACGCCCTCCACAAAGGCGTTATCATAATAAATGATGACCGTATAAATGACGTTATTCAGAGTCACTCTTTAAATAGGAAATGAATTTCAATTCTGATAAATGACGCCCCTTCATCAGGCGTTATCACAATAAACGACGACATTCCAAAGGTCGTTATTCAAGTTCAGTGTTCGATTGGGAAAAGGACTCCACTCAGAATGAATGACGCCTTGCATAAAGACGTTTTACCAAAACGACGCCCCTGAGATAGGCGCTGTTCAAATAACTGACGCCACTGAGCATGCCATCAATTGACCAGGACTCCGTATCCTTGCCAGAAGTGAACAACAGAGAATCCTGTTCCCATTCAAACTGTGATTTCATGTCCGACTGTAATCCTTGTCCAATCTAAACTGCAATTGCATGCTGCAAACACTATAAAAGGAGGCTTCCGGGGCTGGGTTTTGTGCATTCCACAGAAAACTTAACCGTAAGGATTTTTCTTACAGAACACTTCTCTCCACAGTCTTCTTTTGGTTGCAGGAACAGAGCAGCAATGGAAAGAGCAATGTAACGTCCCTCCAAGAAACCCAAAGTATCTTTTACAAGAATTGACGAAATTGAAGGGCATATCAATGGGAGGATAGCCATGGATCAAGTAAGTTCCCTTTTCTCAAAGTTTCTCTCTCTTCACCTAGTTAGTGGAATAGCTACCATGACTAAAATAACTTTGTCTGAGCTCCACCAACTCTCCCACTAGTAGATCTCATATATAATTATAATAAATATCTATATGCTCCGCAATCACACCTTCTTAGGCATGCGGGGCAGGCCACATCCTCTATCTTCATCGGAGATAGATAGATGCACATTATTTCTTGTTGTACGACGAGATGGCTCCATCAAGCAACATGAATATCAAATTTGTGGTGGTTATTAGCTATCTTAGTTACCAGTCCAGTTCACATTATCGTAGTCAATCGGTCTTGCATTACCCACAAGACACGGCTCAACATCCTTCGCAAGTACAAAAAATGTGTGGGACCTAGATCGTTCTGATGACAACTAACTCACTCACTGTGAAGCTAATATATGCCCGAGCACATAGCAAGGCATACACTAGAATCTCAATTGCATTCACACAAGGTATGATCATCATCTCTTCTTTTTCTCCTTCTATCTTGGGACCTTGACTCACACTTAAGGCACACCCTTATAAAGTGGAATATCAATGGGTTGTGAGTTATGCAGTCTGAATCGCTTTAATATTTCACTACTATAGGTCTCCTTAGTTAAACTCGGGAACATTTTCAAGCGATTTTACATAATCTTCACTCCGAGCACATAGCTCACCTAACCCATGTCTTGTATCTCAAAGATGAAAAACACCCACTTATCAGTAACATTGATCAATTCCATATCATTCCTAACTATCAGGGTGCACCTCGAAAAATGACCTCTAACAGTAACCATCATCCCTTATTGTCCAAGAGAGATGTCGCCAACTTGGTGCAGTTGACAAATGTGGACTTGATTATAGTATCTTATGATCTTGCCTTGAGTAAGTCTTGCTCCACACCCAAAGTAATTACACACTATTTTTTTTTGAAAATATGATGAGGTGGGGGCCAACCTCGCCTATCCGTTCGTGTGGCCCATCCCCCCGTTAGACGGCCCCATTTTTTTTAAAAGAATAGTCTATGTAAATTTGATTTTTTAAATATTTTTTAAATATTTTAGGCCATCCGACGAGGAGACGGATTGTACGGATAAATAGGTGAGATGAGCCCCCACGTCACTATATTTTCAAATAAAAAATAAAAAAACTTGATACGTTGGAAGGGATTTGTCCTTGTGGGATCTGCAGTATTCAAAATGTTGTAGCATCAAATGTGGCAATTAGACTTGTTCCTTTTTGAGAAGATGGTGAAAAAGAAATTTGTGTGTTCAGTTGACTTGGCAGTGGCCTCCACGTTTGGGTGAAATAATAGTTGTAAACATATGGTGTAGAAGTCGTTGGAGTGTAGGAAATGTGTTTACATTCATGTCTTTGGGAAGTTTAGCAGGAGTAGGTTGACCAGTCATAAGAGAATAGGCTTCTCTCTCATCAAAGTTAGTAGTCTGTTGGCCTACTCCAAAAAGAGAAATGCTCAAGGCCAAATGAAGGATCTTTTTAGAAATCCTCATTTCAACATCTCCAACAATTGTTAATAGATGCCCATTCACCATTTGTACATTGTGGTAAAATTCCTGAACCACATCTGGATAGTATCTTTTGTGGGCTGATATAAATCGTAGCCATCCTTGTGTCTCCAAGATAGGTATAAAGTCAAAAAAAAGGCTCGAGTAGTTTGTGGTCGTTCAGATCGAACCATCTTGGAAAGATGATCACACGAGATTTGAAGGGTCTAGGAACAAGGTTCACTGATGATACCTCTTCTGAACTCATGGATTTTGCTTTCGTGGCCTTCTTCTATATTTTGCTCTTAGAGGAGGAATCCTTCAATGAAAGTTCTATGGCCTCTCTTTTCTGTGGAAGTTCTGAGGAAGAATCATTCCGTGCCCTAGAGTGAGCTCCAGATTGAGGATTTGATTGTTCTGGCATGGCCGGAGCTTTCCCTTTCATAGCACGAGCTGCCCTAGCTTGTCAGAATTTCTTTGGAGCCATGGAGAGGTATGGGTAGACTGGAGAAGAAGCATCGGACAGTCGGTGTGGCCCAGAGAAGAACATGAATGTCGTCGGAATGGAGTAGAAAGGATGAGTTTCGATGGCAGCGACTGGAAGTAAGAAGCAAGGAGAAGTCGACTTGTTAGGTTTGTTTCCCTAGAAATTGTTTAAAAAGTGAGAAACGGTGGGTATATTGGTGAAAAGGCTCCAATATTTTATTAAACTAACAAAGATGAGGGTTGAAGTTGGATTTATCACTTTCATAAACACTTTGGAGGCACCATTCTCTTTTTCACTTTACCTCTTCGGCCAAAGAGGCGTTGATTGCAGAACTAACGTTTCTGTTAAAGACGTTAATTCAGTGAAGACAGTGGTCATGAACAGTAATGCCTTTTGGGAACTTTCTGATTATATTTGTACATCCCTCCTTTTTTACTTTAATACAATTTCGTGGTACGAACCACTTTAAAAAACAAACCCTATATATGTAAACATTCTGAGAAGTGAAGTAAACTTTACACATCTCATGCATAATCTACTTACTATTGCTGGACTGGTGATAGTTCGTCTCCATTTCATATTTTTCTCCCATTTGTCAGAGGTATACTGGATGCTGATATTAGTGAACACCATGTTTTACAGGCTGAGGTTGTTAGCGCAAGCAAATCAGTGAAGATACAAACTCTCTCCAAGATTATGATATTGCATTTGATGAGATTCAGCTATGGAAGCAAAGGAAGCACCAAACTGCACAAACCTGTTCACTTTCCTCTTGAATTGGTTATTGGCCGTGAATTGCTGGTTTCTCCATCTGCAGAGGTTAGTTCCCTTTTCAGTTGTATTTCCATAGGTTCGGATAAGAAAATGAATGGCAGAGATGCTTTTTCCGTTGGCTAACTTTTGGTTTGTACTGTATTTTCTTGTCCTTGCTGAGCAAGGTCTGCCATATCGGTTCTCGACTTTGTCTTGGGGGTGGGGTGGGGTTGGAGAAGAGATCTTGGTAAAATCTCGGGAGATCGGGATAATGTAAAAAAATAGGTATACATGTACACATGATAACAAAGTGATCATTCTTAAGGAACATAGATAATTGCATACATTCTCAACTGTAAATCACACAAGTTTACATTTGTCATACAACAAAATTACATAAAAGAACATCAACACATATCTATGATGAAAAGATATGGGCAGCATTCATAGTAGTCAAGGCAGGGGCCTAAGCGTCACCTAGGTGCCGCCTAGGCGTCAGGCATGGTTGAAGGGGCGAGGCGCCGGCCTGCCTTCTTTTTTTTTTTTTTCAAAAGGCGAATCGGGTGGTTGCCTAGGCTGACTGGGCGCCAAGGCGGCCGCTCGGTCGCTTGACCCATTTATCCCCTGATCGGATCCGACCCGTTTAGGGTTTTAAAATTGTGGATCCTCCTTTTAAACCCCTCGCAGGGGGGGCGGGCGGGGGTAATGCAATGAGCGCCTCTGTGAGAGGGAATTGAATCTAAAATAGAGGCTGATGGACAGTCGTTGTATCAGTTTTGATGACATAGAAACCAAATTTCGTTCCTAAATGTGCTATAGATAGTTTAAAATTGGCTAATCCAGTGGGGGATGCACACGTGGTGCACAAGGGGAGCGTGCCACGTGGAGCACAAAGGAAGGGACACACGTGGGTGCCTGAAGGAGGGACACACAAGGGTGTCAAAGGGAGGGGCACACATGGGTGCCGAAGGAGGGGTAATCAAAATAAAAATAACAAGAGTCTCACCATTATCGCCAATTTGTGAACGTGTCAAATAGACATTTAAGGAAGAGGAGTAAGAGGAATTAATTCATGAAGATGATAATTACAAAGGGAGAAGGGAGCATGTGATGCTACTTCTAGGAGGGTGATCGCCAGAGGGGTTACCTCAAAATAAGAAAGGATGATCACGTAGAATACCTTGTATGCGGGGATGAGTGCGGTTCTATCTTCCTCCTTCAATCGGACGGCCGATGAACGGGGTTCTTACTTTGATTACCTTGAAAAAAGAGCACAAATAAAGACAAATAATAGGATTAGCCAAGAGTGTAGTATCAAATCTCTATTAATATGATCTTGTGCAAACTGGGCATGAACACACCTTGTGGTTTCTTTTAAACCCCTAAGAGGAGCGAAGGAGGGAGAATATGAATGCAAAACTAACCAGTAGTATGCTTAATACTGCTATGACTAATGCACGGAGGATGATGATGATATGCAACAAATAATGAACAAACAAAAGGATGAAAGGTTGGCCCCTCCTGTGCCTACAAGCAGAAGGGATGGAACCGGTTGAAGAAATTAATCCAACGAAAGCATCAGCAAAAAAATAGCATGAAACTTTGGCAAGAACTCTTAATCTCCAGAAGCATGTGTCTTCCGTTCCTCCCACGCGTGGAGAAATTGCAGGGTATTTATAGTGATGAAAGCCTTATTATAATAGGATTAAAACAAAGAAGGACCAGGGATCCCCTTCCGAAATTGGCGATGGAGTCAAATCATGGAAGGGCACTATCTGTGAAGGTTGCAGGCAGAGAGGAGACAAAATTGAAATCGCGGCCTTCCTATAGTCGCTGTTCAAAATAGAGAGAGAGGGCAGCCCACTCAAGGCAGAGTCCAAACCTGACTTGGGTATCAAAGGGAGGAAATCTCTTCCTTCCTTAATCCACCACAATCTCACCCCAATTGGGTTCCTAGTCATGTGGGCCGACCACGGGCCATCCAAATTTAAGCAAGACTTGAGCTGCACCTTAATGGGTTACCTTTAATGGGCACCCAATTAATAGGCTTGAGGGTCAAATGCTAATAGCTCCCACTTACATATTACGAGCAACGTTGTGCATGCTTTTATCTCAAGGCTTTGTTCTTTATGATCATATAGTGGAGCATACGACCTCCACGATTTTTCGAACATCTAGCAAATATTCTATTAAATTATCACCAAACTAATAGATCACTTAAATCAATCATGAACTGTACCTCGGACACTTAATATTCACTAGACTTGACACTTCGGATCTCTCAAACATAGCAGTGTCGAATCTCCGAGAATATTTTGCACTTATGACTCTATCACCTCATAGGGGACTAAGTCTCTTGGGAAATAAGTAACAAATCATGGTGCAATGCCTAGTTATCTTTCCATGTGCCGCTCATACCATTCCAACTCTTCTTGACCGCTTTCCTAGAGATGACTCGCTGGGAGGTATCAATTATCACCCTAATAGAGCATGCTAAAGTAGCGACATCAGGTCATTAGAAGAACTAAGGGATATTATATTAGTGTGATCCACAAGCTCACACAATGATGAAAAAGAGATCTATTCATCATTTCTCATATACGGTAGTATATAGCATATGCAATATGAAATGCATGTTGTGGTGTTCTTCCACACATGGGCAGGCCCTTGTGTAATCCTAATAACACCACATGAGGCTCCATGGGATTGCTACGACGTCCTCAAAGTCGATCTTTTCCCATATCTCATCTTAGCTCAGCTAAGGCGGCATATCATTGATGTTCGTGATATTCTGCTCACATCTAGTCGGGACACCGACAATATCAAACACCTCATCTTGCTCACTATCGACATCACTAAGGTGGATCACGCATATGAGAGGGTCGATCCTAGCCTGATGACACTTCAACAATGTATAAACTATTTATTTCATCCAATGTATATTGGAGAATGAACAACTAATTTTCATTAATGATGTCAAAGGAATTGTATGGCCAAGAGTCATGGATCATATGTACTTTGTCATTACTATTGGAATGAAATAAAGTTAGAATTTTGAGGAATTCCTCGTGCAATTACTTTTATGTAATTATCTTACGCTCTGATTTTCTTACTGACGAGAGACTTACCATGCCGACTGTTCATGTTCCCGATATTCCTTCCGCTGTATTAAAAGGCTCGGGGTGTGACAGATTTTCTAAGAAGATTTCGGCAACATCTCCCCCTACCCCGAAATCTATTGGGGGAGAAGTATAGGAGACCCGTCCATAGTGGGCTGAGATGGGTTCCAAAATAGACAAGCATATCAAAATGATAACCCGGACCCAATGGTGGGTAGTGACCACTTTGCTGATTAGTTTTGACCCATTTTGGTACCACAGTGTGTACACGAAGGCTTTAAGGAAAGCCGATGCAGCTATGGACCGAGGGGCCTAAAAGGATTGGGTCACTATTCACCTTTAAGGCAGTCAATGTTCTATCTCCCTGGTGAGATCATCAGAGCTCACATTGTAATGTATAATGAAGCCCCGTGATTCGATGGGACGATCAAAAACCCCCGGGGAATCATGACGCGATATCAAGAAGTAATTTCCTGGGAGAATTCCGACAGCATCTCCCCTTACATCAGAGTATGCCAAGGGAGATGTATAGGTAACCCGTCCACGGAGAGCCGAGACAGGGTCTATAATAAATGGGCATATCGAAGCTCGAGGGCTGAAAAGGTTGGGGAATAATGAAACACTATTAACCATAAGTCGGTACTTTCGATATTCCCCTAATGAAGTCTTTGGAGATCATGCTTATTCGGTAGCGAATCCCCATGCTTCAGTTGGGTGGTTGAAGAAATATGGGAAAGCACTAGAAAATAACCTCATGAGATAATTTCAGCAGCATCTCCCCTTACCTCGAAATATGTCAAGAGATGTATAGGACACCCTGTTGCATGATGCCCCTATTGTTTTTGATGGTGTTAACACTATGAACACTCTTGTATGTTCGTGGAGTTTCTTTGTGAACTTCGTGTCATTTTTAGTCCATGTTGTTATAAGTTCATGTCATTTCTTTGTGAACTTCGTGTCATTTTTAGTCCATGTTGTTATAAGTTCGTGTTGTTTCTTTGTGAACTTCGTGTCATCTTTGACCGGCATGAAGAAGTTGGAGATAAGGGACATCCCTATTGTTTGAGAATTCTCGGATGAATTTCCTGAAGAATTGTCAGGACTTCCACCTGAAAGAGAGGTAGTCTTTTCTATTGATCTAGTTCCTAGCGCGTCTCCAGTTCTGAAAGCTCCGTATCGTATGTCTCCCGCAGAGTTAAGGGAATTGAAAGGGCAATTACTAGATTTACTTGAGAAGGGGTTCATTCGTCTGAGTACATCCCCGTGGGGAGCCCCGGTGTTGTTTGTAAGGAAGAAGGACGGATCACTGAGGCTATGTATTGACTATCGTCAATTGAACCAGTTTACTGTCAAGACCAAGTATCCATTATCGAGAATAGACGAGCTGTTCGATCAGATAGCGGGGGCACAATATTTTTCCAAGATTGATCTTCGATCGGGGTATCATCAGCTGTGAATCAAGGACGAAGATATTTTTAAAATAGCATTTCGAAGTAGGTATGGGCATTTCAAATTTATTGTGATGTCTTTTAGTCTAACAAATGCTCTTGCAGCCTTTATGTAGTTGATGAATAGTATTTTCTGGCCCTACTTAGATCAGTGGGTCGTGATTTTTATTGATGATATTTTGATATACTCTAAGAGCAATGAGGAGCATGTAGAGCACTTAAGGATGGCATTGCAGATATTAAGAGACCATCAGTTGTACGCCAAGTTTAGTAAGTTTGAATTCTGATTGTAAGAAGTGTCTTTTCTGGGGCACATTATTACCAAAGATGGAATTTTTGTAGATCCCTCTAAAGTAGAGGTAGTGAAAAACTGGGAAAGGCCTGCGAATGTAACCGAAATGAGAAGTTTTCTGGGCCTAGTAGGTTACTATCAGAGATTCATTAAGGATTTCTCCAAGATTGCGATACCTCTGACCAGATTGACCCGCAAGGAGAATCGATTTGAGTGGTCAGAAGATTGTGAACGGAGTTTCCAAACTCTGAAAGAATGTTTGACCACTGCCCCTATTTTGACCTTGCCTTCTAGAGAAGGAGGATTTGAAGTCTATACTGACGCCTCAGGCATTGTCCTAGGATGTGTGCTTATGCAGCATGGAAAGGTGATATCTTATTCCTCTAGACAGCTGAAGAATCATGAAGAGAATTATCCTGTCAATCAAACTTTTGTCCACTTATGTCATCATCAAAACTCCACTTATGTCATCATCAAAACTCAAGGGATGCACAACAAACCCACTGCGTGCCAAGGGTAGAAGACTGTGACCGCTGGACTTGCTGTCGGAGCCACCGGTCCAATGGCGGCAGCGTGTCACCGGGTGAAGAAGAAAAGGCCTTGCACCGGGTGCAAGGCTTGGCAGGTGCACCGCTGGAGTGGCTGGCGGGTGTGCCGACCAAGGGGTGTCTTCGAAGCACGCCATTGAGGGGCATTCGGGTGTGCCATTGAGGGGCATTCAGGTGTGCCGCTGGAGGGCTGTCACTAGTGTGTCATTGGAGGGCGCCAACTAGTGTGCCGTTGGAGAGGTACCAAGGGTGTGCCGCTGGAGGGCACAAACTAGTGTGCCGTTGAAGGGGCGTTGAGCTTTCTTCAGGAACTCAGAAACTGTGAGCTTCCTGGGACATTCTGCATAGCCAGGGATCCAAAGGTGGGTTCATGGCAATGTATAAATTCAGGAGGGTATCCTACCTTTTCTTTGTCATTTAATGAGCCTGTGCGAAGGTGAGAACCTACCGGGTGGTGTGTTTCTCCAGGCTTTCTCTTTTCAACTTCGATGTTAGTGCGGGACTGGGGAATCTGCAGGCGTGAAAATTTTACGTGTCCACAGCTGTGTAAGAACTTCCAACTGGGGTCATAAGAGGACCATACCGGACTTCTCCATTGGGCCGTCCAAGATGGCCACCACCATGAGAGGATCTTGTTGAGCACCTTGATGCAAGAAAAGTTCTCACCGGGATGTATGTGTCTCAAGAGAACCCTCTGATATTTAAGTCAGTAAGTAAGTGGGGGGAAGGAGAGAGGGGGATCGTGCTATTTATTTCATGTAACATCTTGAATTTTAAAAGATTAAAACATATTAAAATTCATAACAAAAAACTCAAGATATATTTATTTACATTTATATGTATCAGATTTACTTCATGAACCCATCAGATGAATCCACTTAGTTTAAATAAGCCATTTAGACAAAGTTTAGAAGAATTAGATGATGAACTTATATGATAAAAAGTAGATGGAAGAGAGTTAGGCGATAGAAGGTAGACGGAGGGAATGGAAGTTAGACGGCATGAGTGAAGATTTGCCGATGGCAGTTAGACATAATGAGACTTGGATGATAAAAGGTAGATAGAAGAAAGTTGGACAATGGGAATTAGATGGAAGAGATGAAAAAGTAGGCGATGTGTTGGAGTTAGACAGAAGAAGTTAGACGGTGACGTGGACAGGAAAGTTAGACAATGTGTTGGAGTTAGATGAAAGAAGGTAGACGATGACGTGGACAATAAAGTTAAACGATAGACAATGGAAGTTGGACAATAGGAGTTAGGTGGAAGAACTTGGACGATGCAAAATGTGGACAGAATGACTTAGGTAATGCCATAAGTTAGACGATGTGGAGTTGGACAGTAAACTTAGACAAAGTAGAATTAGATGGAGAAAAAGTAGATGAAGGGACTTGGATGAAGAACATAGACGATAAGCTTAGACAGAAGGGTTTGTCTGATACGAAAGTTGGACGATGAGTAGCATACGCAACAGAAATTGGACGATAGGAGTCGACGCTATGGAAGTAAATGATAAACTTAGATGATATAGAAATGGACAACGAACTAAGACTTTTTAGATTTAGACAATCGATGATTAAGCAATGGACTTAAGGTCTTGGAATTCAAATGATAGATACAAATAATGTAGAAATTGGATCGTGCAAGATCTTTAGGAGATTAGATGATGCAACTAAGCTTTAGGTGTTGTGACAAGAAGTTGATGACTTGTCGGAAGGTTTGTCAGTGCAAAATATATCAATTGTATGGGTTGTTCAGTGGGTTATCCGACAGATAGGTGGAAAGAAGGCTTGGCAGTTGCATGCAAATGTTCTGACAATGCATGGAAGGTGTAGCAGGTGGAAGAAGAGGAGTGATGCGTGTCTGACATGTGGAGATCATGGCACTAGCATGGGAGTGAGGATCCTATATAGATCTCTCTTTTCCCTTCTACCTCTCTTGTCCCTCTCATCTCTTTAGCTTTCTCAAACCCCTCTGAAGCATTCACACTAATACCATCCTTGGCTTCTTTCTGTTCTCCTGAGTGTTTATGGGGACTTCCTTACTTGTTCTACACCTGGTAAGCCTCCTGTAAATCTCTAGGTCATGTTCTAACTCTTTGACTTCACCATTCTTTATAGTCATCTAAGCTCCATCTGCATTCTTCCATGATCATCTCATTTTTCTCTAGGAGTGATACTCGAGTAGGTGTGCCCTAAAGTCTGAGGAAGGTGCATTTGGAAGCCTGAAGGGAAGATGTTTAAATTAGACTTCTCGTTGAGGTATGATTTCTAAGCACGAGCCATGCATGCAACCTTAAGCCTATCTTTGCTCGAATTATGTTTTATGCTTCCTAATCTATTAAAGACCATACGTAAAAGTCATGATTTGAAGATGATGTTCTTATCTTTTTGTACCCTTCTCTATACATATATGCTTTACGAAGGTTTCAGTTTAAGATAAGCTGAGCATGTATATGAACAAGACAAGTTATACAAGTAAATGATTAAGGAATATTATGCATATAAATAAATAAGGCAAGCATGCATGCATGCATGTGTTTTTTAAAGCGAATGACCAATGCATGTAGAGCATGATATTATCTGACATTATGTTTAACTATAAATTCATGATACTAGATCAGTCTAGACAGGATGTCCATTACTATGTCATGTTAAACAATGGATCTAAATCATATACCCTATTAGATTAATGTTATTTCCTTAGAACCCTAAACTCTCATATTTGAGCAGGTAGGATGAATAGTTTAGCACCCACACTAAGTCGAGACCTTAGGATAGCGACGCACGAAATCACTACACTCCTTTGCCTAAGGGTATGGTATACACCCAAGGGGGGGACTGAGAAAATTCCCACGAAGTTCGAGGTGAGGTCAAATGGTCTATGATTTGTGTACACAGACTAAGACTTACTCGAGGTACTCTAGTGTCAAGTGAGCTATGCAAGTATAAAAGCTCACTTCATGTGGGGTGATAGTCCTTCAGCTTAGCTCATGATTCATATTAGATGCTTTAATTACTTGGGTTAATTTGTCAATGAGGTGGGTAAAAACTCCATGATATAAAAATGTTATGAAAGAATGCAAGTTTGTGTAAGTTACATGTAAGCTACGTGCAAGTGTGCTGATTCCACATATGTTGACTATCCAAATAAGAGAGTATGTTACGTAATAGTTTCGATCCATGCGTGATAAACTGAAAGATTGTTCTGTGAAAGTGACTGTAAGATAGGCCTCGACCTCATCTGCTCAACAAGTCGATGCATCAGAAGATTTCATCGAGTGAAGCACGTGACTGACTTAACGAAATCAAGTGACTTCAAATCTCAATCATTGGCACGTGATCCGAAGACACCTGGCACCCTTCCAGAAGGGAATATTCTCTAGGACAGGTGGACCAATGGTATTTTTAGTTTGAAGATAAAGTTATTTTTAGAAAAGGGGCTATTTTTTGCCTATTTAACAGAGCCCTCTGCATCAGAAGAAATAGCGGTGATAGGAAGAATTTGGTGGGCCATCTGAGAGCTGATGGGTAGATCAGTTCGAAGATGAATGTGAGTGAGAGTTTGAGAGAAGAAGAAGAAGAAAGAGAGCAAGATCGAGAACCCAGATCTGCAGCCCAGTGAGAGCTATATCAGAGTGTAACCGAACATATACTTGAAGATCTGCTTGTGTCTTGACTCGTGGATCAAATCCAGAGTCAATTTACTCCTCAGAGCTACATTTTGGTTATGTTTCTATTTTTCATTTTTGTTTGCTTTTTCTATTTCCCTTGTATTCTTCTGATACCCTGTTCAGGGTTTGGGTCCCCACTGTGGTTTCAGAGGAAGGGAGGTGTGTTCCTCTGGCTGTCCCCTTTGTGGTTTCAAAGGAACAAAGGCATGTTCCTCTGGTCACTACTGAGGTAGTGGGTTCTTATCTAGCGTGGTGCTGGAGTATAGTTGGAGGGATTTGTCTCCCTCTAGATCAAGCTATTAACCAGCGTTTGTTTGCAGACTTTGTCTGTGTTCTTGCTGTTGCAAGGGGAAGCCACACTTTAGTTTGACTGTGGAGTGGATGTAGATCTATGAGGGAGATTGAACCACCTAAAATCCTGTGTGTTCTGTGGTTTGATCTTGTGTGTCTGCTCTTTATCCTCTAACCCCCTCATAGGTTCAAGTGTGAGTTGAGTATGCATTGTGATTCCATCATTGGCTAAGTGATTGATCGTTGTTCAGGTCGATGTGTGATCAGGTTCTATACTCCACTCTCAATGTGTGCTATGTGTACGAGAGTTGCTCTACACAGAGTGTGAGCTTAGAGCTCTTGTTATTGCTCAGACCTTTGTGCTGTGAGTCTTTAGCTTTGTCTAGTGTAAAGCGATCTGTGTCAGCTCCGAAGAATGACCCATCGTAAAGCCATTGGTGAGAGTCCATTCAAAAGAGGTGCTACTGTGGATCAGTAGAACTATCCTACTTCTAGTATTTGAGGGCTTTGAAATCTGAGAGAAAGTAAATATTCAGAAGTTTGCAATAATTAGCTAAAGAGTGAGGTTGAGATGTAGGGAGGCTTTCGACAACCATTTGTCGGACATATTTTTTCACCGTTTATTTAGATATGAGATCGGATTGCTTAGGGGATGCGTTAACATTAGAAGCTACATGGGTTGGAGATGGAGCAACCTCTTGATGGTAAAGAGGGTGGTTGGGTTGATTAGCAATACGGGAGGGTGTCCAATTGAATGATCTTTACATTAGAATTTGCGATCTTCTAGGGATAGGTTGAGCATAGAGAATTGGGTTTCCTTGGAAAAGTAGAGCAATCAAATGATTAGGAGAATATCGAGTTCTTTTGGAGAGATTGATGGGGTTTTGATTGATTCTTCACTTTGAGAGGTTGACTCTTTACTAATTGTGCTTTGGTTGTCATCAATTAACTTGTGAATTTTGCCACATCCCAATAGAGGCATTGGGTGCATCTTCTTCAACATCCAGCATGGTCTGAGTATCATAGAATTCATAATCATCATCCTCGTCAATATGCATTTTAGAATGGCATTGATCCATTGAAATGTAACCTACTTGATTTTAAGGGTTCCAGTGAGACTTTAAGGCCAATTAAGGTTTAATGAATGGCATCTAACAGCAAACAAGTACTCAAACAAAGTGCCCCAACAATTTTAATTAGGTTAGTCCATAGATTAGTCCAATTTGAGTTGGTTCCCTATTAGATGATAGTAGAGTTATCTAGGGGAATTGAGGCTAACTCTGGGGTAACCTAAAGATAAATCTCACTCAAACCCTAGGGAGATGGGGTGGTGGAGGCTGGAGGAGGGGAAGGGGAGCCCAGGTACTGTGCGAGAGCGCTCTGACGGCACCTCCGATGAGGACTGCATCATCACCGAGGAGGAGGAGTAGGATGGTAGCTCCTATTGCTCCTATTCCTCCGACGACTCCCGGGAGGATGCCGACAGGGATGCCCAAAGCATTAGCTGCATAGAGGAAGAGGAAGAGGAGGAGGTGGAGGAAGAGTATGATGTGTGGCAACTCGGCCCGCTCGATCCTCGGCGAGGCGCTGCTGAACCATGTCGGCACCGGCCGCTTCCGCGCCTTCTCGGCCGGCAGCATGCCCAAGGGGCAGGTCCATCCGATGAGCCTCAAGGTGCTTGCCGATACCGGCATCTCGGTCGAAGGCCTGCGCTCGAAATCGTGGGAGGAGTTCGCCGGTCCCGCCCCCGACGACTTCGGCCCCTACACGACCTTCTGCGGAACCTGACGCCCGCCGGCTCGTTGCCCCCTTGAGTGATTGCACGGTCCTGTCAGGGGGATTTCATCGCAAATGCCGGTATATCGTGACCCTTTTCCGGCAAAATCGCCTTGCGCGAAACCCATTTAAGTTTCGGCACAATCGGCGTTCGCAATTCCGGCACATCCACTTCGCCGCTGAACGTATAATCGCGCGTCCGTTCCCGCCCAAATTCCTTTACCACGCGGTCTTCGAGCGAATGAAACGTGATAACTGCCAGCCGTCCGCCCGGCTTCAAAATTTTTACCGCGCCGTTCAAACCGCGTTTGAGCGAGCCGATCTCGTCATTCACCGCGATGCGCAACGCCTGAAACACTTTCGTCGCCGGATGCTGCCTGGGAAGGGATCGGCATCGTTCCGACAATTATGGAGTGAGTTGGTCGATCATATTCGCGCCGATGAAGTGGCGCACTACACGCATTTCCGGCGCTATTACAACGCTCTCGATAGCGTAAAGCGACATGGCGCGCGCAAAGTCGGTGCCACCATCTTGCGCCGTGTGGCAGCCATCGACAGCGAAGACGCTTATATCGCGTTCAAGCACGCCTACCTCGGGCATTACCCGGAGCGGCAATTCCAGGATGCTTATTGGGAACATCATCAAAAGACCGCCAAGCGCCTCGCGCGACGCAACTACCCGTTCGAGATGGCGGTCAAGATGCTGATAAAGCCGGTGCCGCTATCGGAAACGTTCAAGAAGCTGTTTCACTGGCCGCTGGTCGGCTTTGCCCGGCTCATTACCTTTACCTAAGGGGTCTTGGAAATACGCGGCTCTGCCCGCGCAGCGATTTTCCGAGGCACCCGTAACCGGCGCGGGAATGTTCCGCGCCCCCAACGGAAGGAAAATCATGCACAAACTGAAAATCCACCCGGATGAAGGGTTATTGCTTTTTCTGTTGCATTAGCTGTCAGATTTTAATCAGAAAAGTTTCAGCTGTTAGTGAAGCATATACTTTTGATTCTTTTCATGCTTTTTATCTATTATCTACGGCAGGTCATTACTCACTGCAAGATCTCGTTATGGAATGCTGGACGATGGTTCTCGTTTCCACTTGAGACCCGAAAAATCTGGATCTAGATCCGGATATGCAAATTCGGCTCTCCCAATCCCACTACATGTACAAAATATAGGCATTAGGATTTCAGATCGGTCGGATTTTTCATGATCCGAAACATTAAGTTCGGATTCAAGTTAGATCCGAATTCGGAAACACCATCTCGTGCTTGGGCTTTTAGATTCGGATTTGAATCACAAAAATCCAACCCAAATTCAATCCATTGACACCCCTAGCCTCGTAAACTCATGCTTCTCCTTGGGAAAGTGTCAAAACCGGGTCGTATCTTCCAGGAGTTCCCGCGACAGAGGCCTTGGACCCCAGCAGGCCTAACGGGTACATGCTCTTGTTTAAAAACCTCGGAAACTTCGTACCTCTTGGCACGGCACAAAGCGGGGGGGGGAGGGGTGCACCGACACACAAGAATGCAAGAAGTCGCAAGTCGCAGGCGGAGGAATTTTTTAAAGCATAGAGTAAAATATGACTATGCGAGGTATAACTAAAATAATTATCCTTAATATTCCTATATACATGACAATGTGAAAAACATAAAGGTACGAAGTAGAATCTGAAGGTATATATGTAATAACACTTTTTTTCTATTGGAGAATATACTAATTTGTCCACTCACCCTGTGGGACCGCGAGCCCGTGCTCTCTGAGAAGTCTGAAGAGGAGAGCCGTGTGAAGGAGATCCCCGTCCAGCTCCTGCAGCACGTCCTCCAGCTTCGCGGACAAAGCGTGGAGGGCGAGCTCGATCTCCCGTTCGAAGTGGTATGCCACCCCGAGGCGGCGGACGTCGTCGAGCAGCTCGAGCAGCAGCTCCAGCAGTTCGTAGTCGGGCAGAGCGGCCAAGCCTTGCGCTGCCCGCGCCCGCAGCCGCTCGCGATGGCCGAGGTGATGCGGCCGGCTGGCGAGGTCGGGCCCACGCTCCGGCCAGAACCCCGGCTGGGACGACATGTCGTTGACGTAGTGTTGTGTTAATTCTCTAGCTCAAAGCATAGCATGTCTGAAAATCAACATATTATTATTAACTTTTCTACTGCCGGTCTCGATGTTCTACGTTGGGGCGTGACACTGTGGGACCCCTACTGAGCTAGTGATAGGAGACTCACCCCCTACTCTTCAGGTGTGGCGGTCCCTCTAGAGGTTCAGAGATGCGGAGCACAGTTCGTAGTTGCCAACTCGCTGGGTTGAGTGTTCACTCAGCATTAGAGTACACTTCTCTTGCGTTAGACTGTACTTTATTTTGACTAAATTCTATAGTTAGAGTATTTACTTCTGTTAATTATAGTTGTTGTTTCAGTTTTATTTCTTATTTCTATGTACTCCACACACACTTTTTAGCCTTTCTAAGCCCTTCGGCTCAGGGGCAGCAGGCCAGGATTCGAATGGCATCAGGTTATTCCCAATATCTGGATCTTAGGTCGTTACACTTTCTATTACTATTTTTTCAACTTTTATTGATTAATAACATTATATTTTGGGTTTTGTTGATGAGGTATCATCATTTTTCATGTTTTCCTGTCGAAATGCGTTTCTATTTACGAATGTGTCTGTCATGGGGAGCGCGTTCTAAACCTGACATTGTAATAGATTACGTTCTCTTGATCGCAACTAGCAGACTGACCACGTTCTGATCTAAACGTAACATCTATCCCAACCGCGTTCTCTCTCAGGTTTACCCGAAACCCTAGATTATTCCAATATATTAAAAGGTTATTTTTTGTGTCAAAATCATGTTCTTTGCTAAGTATGACTGTAACACCATGTAATGTTCTAAGAATTTTTAAAAAATTTGGGATATTAAAAATAATTAATTCTCATTTAAAAAGAAATAATAGGCTATTAAATGAATCATGGATTGATTAAATTAATTTAAAATGCCCTATATTAACCAAAGGGTTTACCCCACCTAAACTAGGCCTAAAAATCTATTTCCAACCCCTTTAGACCTAAGCCCACGTCTAGAGCCGTAATTAGCACTAATTTTATATTTAAATTAGATAAATAGGGCAAATAGAGGATTAATAGGGAATACATCAAAAAATCTAAAAATTTTGGATAAACTACCGGCACGAGGGTAATCGCGCGATCGCGTCTTCCTGGTAGCGTCGGGTTCTGGCGGCGGCTCCTCGCGGCGGTGATCGATCTCGCGATCGTGGTGCCGGCGGCGCTGCTGATCACGCTGATCGCGAGCAAGATCGCGTCGGTGCCGCTGCCGCCGAACAACATCCACCTGCTCGACGTCGACATGTGGATCGATCGCGTGCTCGACGCGGACGGCGCGGTGGTGATGGCGATGGTGCTGACGCTCGCGATCGGGATGACGTACCTGCTCGTGTTCCAGATCCTCGTCGGGCGCACGCTCGGGATGCGCGTGCTGAAGCTCAAGATCATCGACGTCTACGGCGAGCGTCCATCGCCGGCGCGCTGCATCGCGCGGTGCGGCGGCTACCTCGTGAGCGTCGCGACGCTATTCCTCGGCTTCTTGTGGATGGGTGTCGACAGCGAGAAGCGCGGTCTCCAGGACTGGATCGCCGGGACCTACGTGATCCGCGCATGAGGGTGCGACGATGCCCTCGCGTCTGAGCTCGCTCCTCGTCCGCGACGGCCTCGTCGGGGTCAAGCGCATGGAGAAGGCGTTCCAGCGCCAGGTGATCTACGGCGGCAGCCTCGACTCGATCCTCCTCGAGATGAGCCTGATCCCCGAGGACCGGCTCACCCAGTACCTCGCGCTCGCGTCGGGCTTGCCGCCGGCCTCGCGCGACGAGGGCGCGGCGCTGTCGCCCGAGGCGGTCGCCGCGATCCCGCGCGAGATCGCGGAGCGCTACCGCGCAGTGCCGGTCGCGCTCGACGGCGAGTGCGTGCGCGTGCTGGTGTGCTCGCCGCTCGAGATCACGGAGCTCGAGGATCTCGCGGATCAGCTCGATCGTCCCCTACAGCCGCTGATCACGCCCGAGTTCCGCTGGCACCTGGTGTTCGCCGCGGCGTACCGGCTCGATCCGCCGGCGCGGTTCACGACGCTCGCGCGCGCGCTCGGAGGCTCGGTCAGCGGCGGCACGGAGCACGGCATCGCGGCCTTCCGCCGGATCCAGTTCACTCCCGATCTGCTCCCGAGCGACATCACGGGCACGAACGTGTTCGAGGTCGAGCGCTCACGCTTCGTGTTCCGGCACGGCCCGATCTTCGCGCACGTCGTGCTCGCCGACGAGATCAACCGCACGTCGCCGAAGGTCCAGGCCGCGATGCTCGAGGGATTGAGAGTAGCCACCGCGCGCTCAATTTGAAGGTCGAGCGAGATCCATTGAGGTTCGTCCAATCGGAGCGACAACCAGTTGGTTGACCACGAGTTCGTGCCGATCACATAGCGGCCGAAATCGTCATCCATGACCGAACTGCGGATCCGATGATGTCCCCACGAGAAGGCCTTTGATTTATCCCCAGGCCATGCCGGCGCAATCACCTCGATTTCGCTGTCAGTGGGAATCGTTGGCCAGTCGCTCGCAAACGGTGGGTTGGCCTTGGGCCATGAGGCTGCGTCCGGCTTCTTTCGAAGATACTCGGCTCTTTTAACGATGCCCTGAGCGTACTCTCGAAGCAGCAGGTGCGGTCGAGGTTTGCCTGCGGCAAACACCTTCGCATATGTCTGATCTGCAACGGCCTCGACACCCGTTGCATCCGTCGTCCGCATCGCGGCGCCGTATGCGGCGGCGAGCATCCGCTCAACGACGTAGGCGTCATCCACGTCATAGAAATGTTCGATGAGTTGTGCGATGACGCGAGGCCGCCAGGTGAGTATCCGGACAAGGGATTTGGTCGCCTGGTCGCGAATGAATCGATTCGACGACGACAGCAGCCAGGTAACCACACATGCGGACAGCCACGCGGGCTCATCCGCAATATCCATATGCGGCCACAACCGCTCCGACCAATGCAAGAGTCGCGTAATTGCGCTCTGTCGCATCCACAATCCATGCAGGCCAATAGTCCACCATGCGTCCCTGTCGGCCATGTCACTCTCACGAAGCCACTGATCCGTAAAATAGGCATTCAGCGGATGGTCGGGGATCGTCGCCAGCGTAATCAATGTGTCAATGACATCTTCAGTGTCCGTTTTTTTCAATCTGCGCAAATAGGCGACAGACTGCGATGTAACTGCAGCTGGGTCCCGCCACACCAGGCTATTGAGGAAGATTCTTGGCGTGAAATGCTTTTTGGCAAGCGATGGCACCAGGCTTATCAGATCGTGACCGGTGCGCTCCGCAACGAGAATGTGGAGCGCCTCGTGAAAGCCTTGGCTCCACCAGGTCGCGTGCAACGCGTCGAGGTCCAGCGGCCCCCCCGGTCTGAACGCTGCCGACGCATCGGTGGGCACCAAATAGCGATCCAGGAGACTCTCAACAGGCGCTGCGACAGCAGCATGCAGGCATTGCCGTCGCCCACGATCAGCGAAGCGATGGGCGAGCCTTCGTCGCCGCGAAAGGTCAGGCCCGCTTCCCTGGCCAGCGAATGGAACAGGCGCGCGCGCTCGCGCAGTTCGGCCAGGCGCGACGGCTCGCGCTTGAGCAGCCGGAGCGCCGCCAGGGCCGCGGCGGTATCGGCCGGCGACAGGCCGACACTGAAAATGAATCCCGGCGCCAGATAGCGCAGATATTCGATCAACCCGCGATCGCCCGCGACATAGCCACCCGCGCTGGCCAGCGCCTTGCTGAGCGTGCCCATATGCACGTCGATGGTCGAAGGCGGCAGGCCGGCCCACTCGCAGACGCCACGGCCGGTGGCACCGATGGTGCCGACCGAATGCGCCTCGTCCACCATCAGGATCAGGTTGTGCTTTTCCTTGATCTCGGCGGCGCGCTTCAGGTCGACGATATTGCCGTCCATGCTGTAGACGCCTTCGCAGACCAGAAGGCCGCGGCGGAAGGTGTCGCGCTGGGCGGTCAGGATCTGGTCCAGCCCATCCCAGTCGCCACCGGCATAGGTGATCATCTTGGCGCCCGACAGGCGCGCCCCGGTCATGATGCTGTTGTGCGAGTCGCGATCGAAGATCACCGCGTCTGTCTTGGACAGAAGGTGGCTGATCACCGTGACGTTGGTGAGATAGCCGCTGACGAAGGTGATGGCATCCTCGGTGCCCAGGAAGGACGCGATCTCGCGCTCCAGTAGGCCGTGCAGGTCGATCTGGCCGGAAACGATGCGGCTGGCCGAGACGGAGGTACCGTATTTGTCGATGGCGTCCTTGGCGGCTTGCGAAATCTCAGGGCTGCCGCACAGGCCCAGGTAATTATAGCCGGAATAGTTCACCAGCTTCTGGTCGCGCCAGGTGATGACACTGCCGTTAACGCCGTCGCGCGGTTCGAAGAAAGGCAGGGCTACGCCATGCTTGTCGGCATCGGCGAAACGGCGGCGCAAGTTCTGGTAGGGCGCGAAATCGGTCACCGAACTGGACCGGGGACGCGCTGTCTCCGGCGCCGGGGCGACCCCGTGCGACTCAGGATTCTTCATGCACTCAGGCCCCCTGTCAGATGTCGCGAAACTAACACGTGCTTTCAACCCTGAGTGGTATCTGAATAAAAGAATAAAAAAAATTTGAATAATGAATGAATGAGATGGCTCGTGCATCTTTGCCTTCGGCACGGGACGTCTCGCTGTACTTAATTTCAGTTATTTCCATTCTTTTAATAGTTTGAATTTCAAGCTATAGAGCCCTTCTTCCCGGCGATCAATCACGGGTTTTCTCCCCTTCGGGAAGATGTAATTAACGTCGTGACCTTTATGGCACAGCGGGTTTCAGTCTCGACTCAGTACCCACTATCGTTTGATCAGTCGGACGGCGCGCACACTAGTGACTCTGAGCAACCTCGGTCTTCAGAGTCCGAATAAACTGTCACCTTGTGACCGGCACGCATGCGCACAGTAAACAAAATAAATAAATAAAATAAAATAAATAATTAAAAACATAGAAAAGTGTTCCCACAGGCCTCTTTTATAAATCTAAAGTATTCAAAAGAGTTTATTACTCTTAAGGACTATGGCGAGGTTGCTTTCTATTTAAGGGGTTTTGTTTTCTTAACATAATCCCTATTTGTGCCCAAACATTTCAATGCTTGGAAAAGGGGAATGAAGGAGGAGGAGAAAAACCATCGATGGCCCACCCCTCACGGTATCAGTAACAAGTGTCTTTTCCTTGCTGCACAAGGTATGGGAGTTGCTCTTCAGATCACTGAAATCTTGTCTTGATTGCCAACGGGGGCCTTGCACAGCCTCCAACGGGGGCCTTGCACAGCCTCCACCATCAGCCCCTATAAGGTCCTTTCTTTCTCCCTTCTCCTTCCTTTTCCATCTTTTCCAGCACAGCTCGCCCCCTGTCCACCTCCTCATCTTTTTCCAATCAGTGAAGTTACTAAATCAGCCAGTTTCAAGCCAGGATCAGACTTAGAAGCAAATTTCTCAAGGATTTCTAGTTTCGAGATCTTGCTTACTTTACGATTAACACAGGAGCTAAATGCACTTGACCTTAATTTGAATCAAATTTAGTAATTTACCAACTTTTTATTTCTTGGAATTATAGATTTTCTTTTAGCTCATTTCTCCTTTTTATTTACTTCACGGCATTGAGGAGTTCCTTTTAGCCCCTTTCTTCCTAGGTATTCACATCTATGGGTGATCATTATTCGGGTTCAACCCGCTATGACGGATACTACTGTTGAAGCACAGCGTCGCCGCATCGCGGGCGCGCTGTTTCTATCGCTCCTGATGCTGTGGGGCACGTTCGAGGCGCAGCCGGTCTTCATCGACGCGCTTTTGAGGCAGTTCGGATGGAGCCACGCGGCAGTGTCCTGGTTGCCGGCGAGTTCCTCGCTCGGCATCGGCATCATCGGGCCGCCTGCCGGCTTGCTGCTCGACCGCTTCGATGCCCGCTATGTCATGAGCGGGGGCGCAATCCTGGTCGGGGCTGGCTTGCTGCTCTCGGCGCAATGTCATGGCCTGGACGCCTTGCTGGCCGCCACTCTGCTCTATAGCGTGGGGCTGGGCGCCTCGACCGTGTTGCCGGCATCAACGGTGATCGCGAACTGGTACGAGGCGCGTCGCCGCGGCACCGCGATCGGCGTCACGCTCTCGGGCATGGAAGTCGGGGGCATGGCGTTGACCGCGCTATGCGGCATGGCGATCGCTGCCTATGGCTGGCGCGCCGGTTTCGTGCTGGCCGGTGTACCGGCCCTGGTGATGGCGGCTCCTCTGCTCTTCGCTGTGGTGCGTACACGGCCTAAACAGGCGTTTCTTGGCAAAGCGGAAGGGCATGCCCGGACGGGACTGAGCCTCGGCGAGGCGCTGGGTACGCCCGTCTTCTGGGGCCTCGCCGGCGTGCAGCTCGCAAGCGGCCTGCTGATCGGCGGGCTATTTCCCTTCGCGGTCTCCTATTTCGTCGGGCTCGGTTACACGCCCGCGACGGCCGTTCTCATCGTGACGGCCAGTTATGGCGCGGTGATCGTGGGTAAGCCGCTGCTGGGCGTGCTGGCCATGATCTATCCGCTCTGGGGCCTGGTGCAGCCGGGCCAGCCCGATCCGTTCAACCTCTTCCCCTATATCGCGCTGGCCATCCTGGTCGCCTCGATCTTCTACGGCATCGTGCTGGCGAAGACGAAGCCCGGCCTGGCCGAGCGCATCGGCTCGAACGTGGCGGACCGGTAGGACCGGTCTCGGCACCACGCAAGCCGACAAGGACGGCGCCGCCTCTCGACGGGCGGCGCCGTTTCCTTTTTCAGGTCCGCGGCCGCACCGCCGAGGAGAAGAGACCGGAAGCGCCGAGACTGTCGCCGCGGCGGCTCTCCCTGAGATTTGAGTTTTCCTTTACCAAAAATAGTGATGATCCAGGGGCACAGTTAATCGTTGAATAGGCCATTAGGCTAGGTGAATTTTGGGACGATGGGCTCTATCTCGCACGCTGTGATTGCGGAAAACTCTTAACCCAAATTTATTCAGCTTAACAATATTATCCTTGAGTATTTTATATTTTATCTTTTTTACATTAATTTTGATGATTTTTTTTTACTTTAGCCCAACATATATCATGTCATTTTTTAGCATTCATGACTCACAATTGCCCCAACTTCTCTCCAATTGATAATCAATCGTGCTTAAATCTTGAATAAGTGATCTCATTCTATTCTGAATTTGAAGGTCTTCTTTGAATTAATCACTTGGTCTTGTTAGTCAGTATGACTATTGTCTGGAAGTTTCCTATCTCGAGTCGTCCAATTTAGTTCAGTTACTCCTCCTTTTTGATCTACTCATTACCTGTGAACCAGACGATAGCGATGATTGTTTTGTTGGTCTCGCAACAACTTCTCTAATTGAGTGAAACATGCAGTGGTGTCTCTTTGTGCAAGAGGTTGATCATTTTTATTTTTATCTTTTATTTTCTTTGTCTGCCGTTCTAGATAGGGGTCATCCATGCTAACTTGACCTTGTGGTTAGCTCGAAAATTTTTGGATTATTCCTATCACTCGGTTATGATAGATGTCTTCTTACCTTGATGTCTACTTATCAGTCTGCTTCATTGTATCTATGCTTCGCCTACACTTCGTGTCACCTTCGCTCATTCCCTTGCAAAGTAGGCATCAAGGATGGACATCTGTAGACACCTATTTTAGGCCTATAACTTGATTCATTCTCTTATTCTCCTTATTGACGCCCCAATTGGTCATTGACTGATTGATTCTTAGGCTCATTGTGAGCTCATTCAACTCACTTTTAGCCCTTAAAGTCCAATTTCTCTACCCTTGAAGTCAAACTCACGAATTGGTCAACTTGGCTTGCACGTGGCCTAGCCCGTGACCGTGTTCATTCAGATCGCAGTCAAGACCCATATCGCATTCCTCAAAATTTGAATTTCTGGTTTTGACCTGGTCAACCCTGAACGTGACATATCATATGCACACATTTTTCTAATGGTGGTCACTGTGGGGACCGTGATAGAGCGCTTCATCCGTACTGCCGCCGATATGGAAATAGCTCAGCGTCGCCGCATAGGTCTGCTGATAGGCATAGCTCGCCTTGATATGGGTGCTGGTCAGGCTGTCATGCAGATTGCTGGCGAGGCCTTGGGCGAAGCTGGAATTGAAGGTGGATTTTTCCAGGATCTCGCTGGCTTGGAGGCTGATGCTGTGATCGGCGGCGAGAAATTGATACTGGGTGTCGATGCCATAATCGGTGACCTCGTCATTGCCGAAGCCGCCGATCCGTCCCGGCAGGAAGGAGCCCTTCAGGCCGAAGGTGCCGAATTCCAGACTGTTGCGGCCCCATTTCGGTTCGACGGCGGCCCGCCAATAGAGCGCCGGTCCATTGGTCGAATTCGAGCCGGTCGGGTCGACGCCCAGCATGGTGTCGCCGCGCATCGACAGGGTGTGATAGGCGCCGATCTCCGCATAGATCAATCGGTCCCAGAACAGATAGGTGGTCGCTCCGGCCGAATTGCCGGCCAAGGCGCCCTCGATCACCGTCGCCGTGTCGGGCGACGGGGCGAGGCCCGAGCTTTGGAAGGGATAGCGCCAGGCGGGCGTGGTGTTCCACAAATCGGTGACGGTCGGGTTGTTGTTGAGCGAGACGCCATACACCACTTCCCGGTCGCCGATCATCGACGAATGCGCCCAGCGTATGTCCGTATTGTCCCAGCTGAAGCGCTGCGAGATGTGATTATAGGTGCTCTGGATGAAGGCGCCGATCCCGAGATCGGAATCGATGGCCCCGCCATAGAAAAGACTGGCTAATTCGAAGGCGAAATTATTGTTGGGGCCATAGGAGGGCGCGGCCCCGCCGGCTTGCGGCGCCTGGGTGTGGGTGAAGGAATCGACCATCATCGCAGCTATGGGCGGTATGTTCGAAGTGCTTCCCGGGAATACATAGCCGTTCAATTTGAACAGGCGCCCATAAGGAGTCAGTTCCGGAAAGCCGTTATGGCAGGCCGCGCATTCCTGCCCCGTCTGCCGGGCGAAACTCGGCAAGGCCTGCGCCATTTTCGGAATTATCAGGCAGATCAGTCCGATCGCGGCCAAGGCTCTCAGAAAGCGAGACGAGGGCGAACGCAATTTGTCGTGGGACCGGATCGTTCGCATGGCGAATGATCTTTGGCCCATTGTTTGTTGTAAAATTTCTTATTTCTTGTCGTCTTCTTAATATTGATTGAATACCTGTAAAACAGTATATTTATTACTCAAAATGATATTTCATGCTAGGAACTTGAGATTAAGTGTGATAAGTGCATAATTGTTACTATTAAAGCTCATAAAAATTGTGTATATCATAAATTAACTCCTACAAATGCACACTTATCAGCGACCCTGCACACACAAGGATTAGAAAGAATGCACAATTTCAGATCTCACCAATTCTCCTTAGGGTTTACAACCCAATGAGATATATTTATTTGTTTAGGATGGTCAAGAGACAACGTGGAGACTAGATCCATAATTTCTGGAGTGTTTTAGGGATGTTGCACTTGACTAGGAAGACTTTCGGTGCAATGGCACGGAAGTCAAACATCACATCTCGGACCTAGAACGGAAGGGGTCGACTCTCGTGAGAGGTTTAAAAGGTGCCAACTGGAATGGGTCGACCCTTGGGGTCGAACCTTGTGCCATCCCATTCTGTTTTGGGAGTTCTGGTTACAGGGGTCGACCCTCGGGGGTTAGAATGGCTGCCCTGTGCGGGTTTTGAACAAGAGCCCACAAGGGTCAACCCATTGGGTCGACCCTTTCCCCAACTCGTGCGGGTTTTTGGAAAATCGACACAGGGGTCGACCCTCGCCCTGGCACTTGCAGAACCAATTCGGGATGGGGGAAAAAGACACAGGGGTCGACCCTTGTTCCTGAACTTTATAAAATGAACTAAAAACCCGCCAAGACCAATGACCAACCAAGAGTGGGTTAAAACTTGGATTCTTACCATCTTCAAACTTGAATCTAAGACATTGCATGATCAAGACTCAACTTAAGTAACCTTAGACCAAGGTCTAGCTTATTTACCCTTTAACATCAATTCATGAATTTCAACATTTATAAACACATGATCACGTGTTTATAAGTTAGGATCGATCTCACCAAATGTCCACGAAACTTTCAACCATTGAGCCACAGTCATTGTCCTGTAAAAACACACATTCTGAATTAGATTTAGCCTTGTAAGTTGAATTCAAAATTCTTACCAGACGAAGTTACTCTTGAACCTCCAAAGCTTCATGACTTCATTAAGGATGTGTATTTGCATCCGAACATCTTTGTTCCGTGCTGAAGAAGAGCCTGGATATTTTTGAAGCCAAGGACGTGGGACCGGGTGTATCTTGCAGCTGGGGGAATTGGTAGATCGGGACCTAGGAAGCGGGTCGCACACTGACTAGTGCGGGGAGGAAACTGGAGCCCGGGAAATAGGTATGCATATTCAACTGGTTTTATGCTTTACAGGAACCACACAGGCTTTACAAAAGGGGCCAAACGGGCCGGGATAAAACTGGTGCAAGCCACGGGACAATCCTGACTCATGGATCGGCCCCCCGGTCATTGCAGGATAAGGCAGATTATCCGCGAGTTTTACAGGGGCTCTCCTCAAGGAGCTAGGGACGTGCCCAAATTGCAGGGGGAGAGCTGGACTGGATGGCAGGGGCGGATGGTGTTTGGTGCTTGAGGGAGGCTGGACGTGACTCGGAATGAGCGGTCGAGTTTGGGTCCCGAAGGGAGAGTGTTTTCGTGCTGGGGGAGTCAGGGCCAATCCCGAAAATATTACTTCTGGGCCAGGGTCCGACTAACTCGAGTCCGTGGTCAGGATGGTTGGTGGCCAGCTCGGGGTGAGCAGTGGGCACACGGTCCCGTGACGGAGGTAAATCCCACATCATGGCATATGCATAGTTGTCATAAGGTGCCGTACGCGGGTAGACCCATGGTGCAGGTGTGTTCACCATTATCATAACGCCTTACGTGCGACGGGGACTGACTTGAGTGAGACGGCTAGACGCCATGTGAGAGGAGTACGTGTGACATACCCTTGGAGCATACGATCCGATCAACAAGCCACCTGCGCACTTATCGATCACTACAAGAAAACTGGCCTATAGCCACAAATTTTACCTACGCTTTTGAAAAATGTAGGTATAAGCGACATATTCTGACGTTTTTAAATTAACGTTGGTAAATTTCCTACGTTTTATTATAGTGTAGCTATATGGTCATCTTATTTCGATGATTTTTTAATAAACGTATGAAAAAGTAATCTATTCGTACGTTTTTTTCGTAAATGTGAGAATAGGTCTTAGATATTGTTTCACTTTTTATTAAAACGTAAGAATGAATCACTTCAATGAAAAAAATAAAAATAAAAAACATAGGAAGAGGGAATACCCTATGGGCGCCAAAGTTTGGCCGCAAGTGCGCGATCGACGGCCTATGCGGCATTGACCTGTCCATTGCCGAAGGTAGGAACGGCGAGAAGAACATCGATTTCCAGTTGGTCGACCAGGACCTGTTCTTCTACGACCCACGCTCGTTTAAGGCTGACTTCTCCGACTGCATGTACATGGGCGTCGCAAAGTGGGTCGACCTCGAAGTTGCCAAGGTCAAGTTCCCCAACAAGGCGGATGAGCTTGAAGGGCTGATCTCGGCTCGGTTCGCTTCCGAGCTGGGCCCGGACATCGAGCGCGAGGTCAAGTGGACCAACGTCGACCAGAAGAAGGTCCGCATCGTCGACCACTGGTATCTCATGGGAGATCGCTGGTGCTACACGATGTACTGTGCCGAGACGGTTCTAAAGCAGGGCAAGGCGTATCTTGTCGACAAGAGGACCGGCAAGAATATCCCGCGCTATATCGCTTTCTCGTGCAACGTTGACCAGGATGGCGACCGTTATGGCTTCGTCCGTAATCTGAAGGGTCCGCAAGACGAGGTGAACCAGCGGCGCTCCAAGGCGCTCTGGCAGTCAGCGAGCCGCCGCATTTTCGTCAGGCGCGGGACTGTCGGGGACATTGAGGTCACGCGTCGTGAAATGCAGCGCCCGGATGGCGTGATTGAGCATGACAGCGAGCAAGCCCCTGTTGGGGATGACGCCGCCAAACAGGCAGAGATGCGGGCGCAGCTCGAATTTTTGACCGAAGCTAAGGCCGAGATCGAGAATTTTGCCCCTGATGCAGCCTTGCAGGGAACGGGTGCGACTGGCGGCGGGAGTATGTCAGGCCGCGCCATTGCCCTCATCCAGGGGGCAGGTAGGGCTGAGCTTGGGCCGTTCGTCGATGGCTGGAAGGATTGGAAGCTGCGTGTCTACCGCGCGGAATGGGTTGGCATTCAGCAATATTGGACTGGCGAGCGCTGGATTCGCGTCACGGACGACGAAGGCTTGGCCCAGTACATCCAGATCAACCGGATGGCCGTCGATCCGCGGACGGGATTGCCAACCATCGTCAACGCCATCGGACAATTGGACGTGGATATCATTCTCGACGAGGGCCCGGACACCGTCAACATGATGGCGGACTTCTACGAGACGATCCAACAGGTCTTGCCTCCGGTTGTTTTTCTATAAATAACCCCCACCCACCACCCTCTCTCTTTCTCTCATTCTCTCATTCTCACTCTCTCTCTTCCCTTTCTCTCCCTCTCTTCTCTGACGGCCGACAGAGGTGGACAAGGGCGAGGAGGCGAGGTTCGTGGGGTGAGGGACAGCGGGGATGGGACGAGGGACGAGGCGGTGGCGCGTGGAGCGTGGCGAGCCGGTTCGCGAGCGTGGGTGCCCGGCGAGGGTTTCTAGCGGCATTTTACGATGGATCGGCATCCTCGACGCGTGAAATCTTCGGTGGAGATAGGGTGATGGATCCTTGACCATTGTACTTTCATTCCCGTTGTTCTAGTAGGCCGTGGTGAGCCGAGTGGGTTTATTTGAGCATTTGGGAGAAAATAGCATGTTTTGGGGTGTGCACCCGATCTAGCGTTTTGATCGTATTTTTGGGATTTAAATGGGTCCTCTCGGTGCTAGAGAGGTTGGGGAAGAATTTTCCCTTATTTTTCCCATCACCTGGGGGTGATTGGGGTGTGGAATGAATTTTTTCACAATTTTTGTTGTTTTCGGTCCCGGGTTGAGATCGCGACCATCACAGTGGTTGCATTCTTCAAGAAGGTGTTATATCGTGGAGTCGCGTTCATCAGGGAAGATGAACAATAGGCAATTTAGATCACGCCCCAATGACCGGTCGTGACCATCAGGGTCGCGGTCACTTTGGAGGTCACGTTAATAATGCGATGTGGGTGACTACCACGTTCCTTAGTCACTGTCGCGACCCCAGGGGTGAGTGCGTCAATGCATTGATGCGACCCACACGTAGGGTGCGTTCTGATCAGATCGCGCCCTTCACTGGGGCCGCATTAATGATCGCGATGCCAGGAGTGGGCGCATTCTTACTCCCCATTTTTTGAGTTTGTTTCAAGCTGTCTTGGGCCCTGATCGACCCAGTTGTGACCCAATGGTCGACCCTAGGCCTCGTGGATGTCCCGGACACCCGTGGGTTCTGTGGTCGTGTTTTTGGGATGTCTGAAGATACCGTGTTATCTTGATTCACGTGCCCATATGTTTAGAGGGTCCGGGTGACCCGTGTGTGTTTTGGGTTCCGTGTTACGCTTGAGTGAGTTACTGTGAGTCAGTATGAGTGCGGCGGGTCTTCCTTGAACGATATGGGTTTATTCGAAAAGTGGTTCCTGAGTGGGCCATGTGTGTGGCCTTGGACTGTGAGTCTAGTTAACTAGCCTGGGGCTAGAGGTTTTCGTGTGTCCCTTGGATGAGGGATCAACTCAGCGACTGGTGAGCTACCTTGGAGATTGTGTCACCATGGTTTCAAACCTAGGGATTAGGCCAGATTGACGGCGTTGTACGGTCACGTGCGACAGTCTTGACCCGAGTCTCGTGACTCAATGACCGTTGGGTTTATTAGGTCTAGTAGACTGTCCAGAGTCGGGTGGCTCCAAGCCACTTGTTACTTCACGTTACTTGCGATGGGTGCGTGAGTGATTTTTCACGTTCAGTGACCTCCCACTAGACGTAGTCTTCTTACAGCACGCATGTGTTGACTCACCCGAGAGTGGTGGAGTGGCTTACCCGAGAGAGACGATTTTTAGGCTGGTTACCGTAGGGCACCTCACCTTTGCAGCCTGAGTCTGAGCTGGGGAGAAAACTAGCTAGGGGATCTGACCTACAGCCCATGATCTATGTGTGAACACGTAGCTGGGGGCGTCGGACCCAAGCTGATGAGCGTGACCCCAGTTAGTCCGTGGTCTGTGTTCCTGGTTACTGTACGGTGTCTCAGTCTCCACCTGGGGCTTCATAGGGAGACACCTGAGGCTGCGGACTAAGTCGTCGGTGGACTCTTTCGGCCTTACTTCTAGTGAGCAGGTACTCCTGTCACGTGACGTGAGCTTGTCGTGACTCAAGGTTCCATTTCTCATCTGTGAGACATGATTTTGCGTGTAGTTTTCGGGTGTTTTCCCGAAGCTGAGGTCTAGGGTTTTCGGTGAGCGTCACTGAGAGTTTTTCCCTAGACGGTGTAGAGTTCATGACGGTGAGGTCGTAACCATGTTTTCGGACCACGTGGTCTCGGAGTGGGCCTTTGTATGTGAGCACAGGCCTCCATGACAGAGTTTTCGTGATGTTTTCCTTAGTAGTGTGGCTAGGGTGGTTCGTAGTCTACTGGTCCCCCGACCCGACTATGGGATCGGGGTGTTATTTTTCTTTCCGGTAGGAGTAGTTGTAGAGCCATGGTTTCATCGACTACCGTGTTTTGGGAATTAGTGTACGGCCGTGTTTCCCCTCCGTTGTCATCGTAGCTACTACTGTTGTTACTGTTGTTCTTGTTAGCACTGCTTGTTACGGCCGTTGTTTTCAGTTGGGGTTCTGCGGGACCCCTACTGAGCCAATGATAGGAGGCTCACCCATGGTTTTCAGGTGTTGTGGTTCTTCCTCAAGGTTCGAGGGCGCTTCATGGAGGTTCTTAGTTGGCAGCTCACCGGGACGAGTGTTCACTCGGCATTTGATACGCTTTCCTACTTTAGACTATATTTTTATTGGACTGAACTCTATTGTAGTAGATTATTTATTTCTATTAATTGTTGAATTATCATACTTTATTTCCTATTTCTATGTACACCACACCTATCCTTTTAACCCTTCCGAGCCCTCTGGCTCGTGGGCGGCGGGCCAGGATTCGAAAGATATCGTGTAATATCTCAAAACTTTTGGATCCTTATTTTTAGGTCCCAGATCTATTTTCTCAGAGTATCTGACTCCATTATGTCTGAAATTACATTTCGGACATCTTTCGTGTTCGGATCGACGCGATCTGGAGTCGTTTCGGAAGCCCGGAGACATTCCGTGACTTTTTCGCACGTTTTTTCGATTCTCGACCCGATTTTTGGCAAATCCTGCGGAACTCCGCTACGGGCAAACCGAGTCGTTCACCCGGGCGAGAGTGGTACCGTTGCGATCGGTGCGTTCTGAGGATCGTGAAAACATTATTTTCTATTTTTTGATATTTTTTTAAATTTCTAAATTTTCTATAAATATCAAACCTTATCTCTCTCTCCCCACCTTTCTCTTTTTCTTCCCCTTTCTTCCATCTCCTCCACCGTGAGTGCCCTCTCCACTCTCCCTTCGACCGATGACTATCGCGGCACGTCCCCTCCGGCTGTAGATGGCGCGGGGCGGCGGCGTGGCGACAATGGTGACGGTGTGACGATCGAGGCAACATGGAACTCATGGGATTTCGTAAAGGTTCGAGGGTTCTAAAAGCGTTCTTCGTGATTTCGGCACCGATTCGGTGGAGCTTTCGCTCCATTAAGGTAGGGGGATGAATCCCTATGCTCATCCCATCTTCCCCCGCGATAAGGCGGCGGGATCGGGCAGCAGCAGCGCCGCCAAGGCCAGACTGCCGATACCGAGCCCGCGCGCCAATCCCCGCGCCGTGACGCAGGCCATGGCGAGATAGGGCAGCAGCAGCGCCGCCTCGATCGACCGCAGCGGAGCGACCGGCAGGCCGGCCGCCCCCGCCAGTTCCAACAGAGCGGCCGCCGCAAGGGCCAGCCGTGAGAGCAGACCGAGCATCAGTTCCGCAGCAGACCGGCGGGGATGCCTTCTTCATGGGCATGCATGCGCACCCGCAGCAGATGGCGCCGCGAATCGGTGTAGTTGGAGCGGGCATGCAGCACGCGCTGATTATTGACGAAAATCGCCTGACCGGCGGCCAGACGGATCTCGATCGGCGGCACCGCCGTTTCGACGAAGGCGTCGAACCAGGTCAGGGCGTCGATCATCGCCCTGGTCACCCGCGCCGGCACTTCTTCCATGCCGCGGCGGATCGCATCATGGCGGTAGCGCAGTTTGCCATTGTTGAGGATCTTGCCGAAGCTGACCCGGCCGGTCTGAGAGAAGGCCGCCGGCACTTTGAAGGGAAACAAATTGCGTTCGAGGATCTGCCGGTAATAACGGCCTTCCTCGGTGGCGTTCATCGCCGCGATCTGGGTCGAGGTCAGACCGTTGATCTGAGTGGTGGCGTTGAGCAGACCCACATTGGTCGAGGTCAGCGCATTGATCTGGCTGGTGGCCAGTTCGCTGAGCTGGGTCGAGGAGAAGGAGCCCAGGGCACCGGAGGTGAGGCCGGCGATTTGGCTGGTGGTGACGCCCTTCAACTGGGTGGCCGTCAAGGCACCCAAGGCCGTCGCACCCATGGCCGAGAAGTTGGTGGCCGAGAGCGCGCCAACCTGCGAGGCGCTGAGTTCACCCAACTGGGTGGTGGTGAAGTTGCCCAAGGTGGTCGAGTTGATATTGGCGAACTGAGACGTGCTCAGGCCCGCCAACTGGGTGTTGGTCAAGGTCTGGGTGGCGGTCTGGTCAAGGGTGTGGAAGTTGGTGGTGGAGATCTGGCCGAGCTGAGACGCGCTCATGGCATCGATCTGGGTCTCATGCAGGGCGCCGAAGTCGGCGGTTGAGAGGGTCTTGACCTGGCTGGTGGTGAGACCGCCGATCTGGGTGGCGCACACCGCCAGCCGAGGGCTGTTCGAATCTCAGCCGGTTGCGTAAGACGAGCCGATTGTGCGCCGCAGCGCGTCGTTGCTGCGACGCAGCCACCATGATGCCAGCATTGCCACGCTGGATAGCAATGGCGATGCTCTGCATGAGTTGCTGCCGCCAGGCCGCCACCGAGAGTAGGCAGCGCACCGGCTCCAGCGAGTTGGCCATGGCACTGATCACTGCGAGGGCAGTGCGGTGGAAGCCGCCGTACGTGTAGAGGACGAACGGAAGGAATTGTTTGTGTTGTTGGCGCGCGTCCTCTGCGTATTTCTTGTTCTTGCGAGCCTCGCTCGCGGCGCCAACACAGTCGGCAGAGCGCTGCGCAGCAACAGCCTTGCGGTGTGATTTTGCAGCCGCGTGAGTGATGGTTACATCCGCGAGCACCGTAACATCCATTAGGTCCATCTGGATGTCCGGGCGTTCATTGCTGTCGTCAGAGCAGCCCACAGGCTCGATGCGACTGGGGCAGCCCATCAGGCTGCAGAACTGTGCCAGGAGGCTCACCACTGAATTGTGGCGGAGGGTCATGTCCGCACCAGACACTGCCACGCACGACAACGCATGCCAGCTGTTGTCACGATACGCAGTCGCCGATTTGCAGCCCGAGCAGGCATCATCTACAACTGGCACGTCCATGCCCAGCCGTAGTCGCGCTGCCCATTGCCACTGGTGATCACCCAGCTTGAGCGAGTCCTCTACCGGCAGGGTCTCCAGCCACAGTGCAGAATGGCGCACGCACAGAGTGTGCATCCGCGCTGCTTCCTCCCGTCTCCCGGCTCCGCCAGCCTCAGCCACTCTCTCATTGAAGACTTGGGTTGTGATGCGATAAGAGACTGAGGACTGGATGGAACAGGGAGGCTGGGCGCGGAAGTGAGCCACGAACTCGATAGCGGTGCGAGGAAGCACAGAGGCAGGCACTGTGATGGAGGGCGCGCTGCCGCCGAGCCGACGCTGGAGAGACGATTCCAGCGCGTCAATGCGGGCCAGACAATCACTAATGGCTGCGAATATGCCACACGACGGGTTCAAATCAGCATTGCCCCGCCAGACGTCGGAGAAGACAGGAGAGTGTCGTATGGTGACCTCGGCGCCGGCAAGGTATGCCGCGCCGATGCCGAAGGAGGCACCGAGCAGGTGGGCGACCGCGGTGTTGTTGATCTCGTCTGCGCCGTAAGTCCCTGTACCGAGCACGGCGACCGCGATACCGAGGTAGAGCGCGGTGATCACGACGACGGCCAGCAGCGTTGCGCGCGGAACGTCGCGTGCGGGATCGCGGAACTCCTCGGCCAGATGGGCTATCGCTTCCCAGCCGAAAAAGGCGAAGAACAAGAGCACCGCGGTTCGGCCGATGGCGCCCGCATCATACCCCCGCCCTGGCAGCAGAGCCGCTTCGTGGATATGCGGCAGCGCCGCGAGTGCCGCTACCGCGAGCATCAGCGCGATTGCGGCTGAAATACCCATTTGCAGCCACCCGGCCATGCGGATACCGCGCAGGTTCGAAAGGGTGGCGAATACCAGCAGCACGGCCGCAGCCGCATAGCTCGCCGCTTGTCCGCCGCCAGTGGCATGGGTGAGGTAGTAGCCGCCGGTCAGCGTCACGGCGGCCTGTCCGACGGCGCACGCGACGAAGTAGAACCAGCCGACCACCGCGCCGCCGAGGAAGTAGGCCGAGGCGCCCGGAACCGCCAGCAGCGCCGCCGATATCAGCCCGCCGGCGGAAGACTCCGCCACGGCGACCGATTGCTCGGTGGCCTTCAGTCGTTCCGCAAGCCGTTCGGCCAGAGGCGACAGCAGCTCGAATCCGGTCAATTCGCGTCCCTTCCCTTAAATCGACGTAAGACTTGCGATCGGCGCTTTCCGCCCCGCCACAATATTGGCAACCCAATGGCGCTATTTTCGAATTCGGTTATGCCATGGCCGCCCTCCGGACGGCCAGCCGAGTCAACGCCAAGGTTTTCATGCAAGTCCGCGCCGACGAGTTCGCAGAGCACTATCCCAATCGCGGCG